>JAKOOJ010000006.1:49094045-50294045 GCA_022577455.1 Arizona elegans | reverse complement strand
CGCTACGCCAGACGAGGCAAGTGACTCACCGTCCCTGGCTCCAATCGGTGGGAAACTCCAGGCCTTTTCCCATCGGTGGCCGGCTACAACCTCGGATGCCTGGATTGTCCAAACTGTCACCAACGGTCTATGTTTGGAATTCACCACCTTTCCACGGGATTTTTACGTTCATTGCCCTTGGCCGGCCCAACCGGACAGGTGGCTCCTACTCTCTCTCGAAATTCAACATCTGTTGCGCATAAATGCAATAGAGCATGTTCCGTCCAACCAGCTCAGAACCGGCTTTTATTCAATGCTTTTCCTGGTTCCGAAGAACTCGGGCGGTTGGAGAGGCATTTTGAATCTATGACGCCTCAATCAACACATCTTATACCGTCTGTTCAAAATGCATTCTCTCAAGTCATTACTAGGCTGCATCCGGCGGGGAGATCTCATGCAATCTGTAGATCTCAAAGAGGCGTACCTACACGTGCCCATTCACCACTCACACAGGCAGTACCTCAGGTTTGCCTTTGGAGACCATCACTTTCAGTATCGGGCTATGCCGTTCGGCCTTTCGTCCGCCCCGAGGTCATTTACAAAACTACTGGCGGCGGTAGCTGCGTCGCTCAGGGAGCTTCCGGTTCGTTTAGCATGCTACCTCGACGACATCTTAATCCTGTCAACGTCATCCGAACGGGCGATTCAGGGCCGGGAGTTGGTGGTTCAGACGCTCCAGGAACACGGATTCACTTTGAATTTCACCAAAAGTCATCTGGTCCCCACAACTCGTCTTCTACATCTCGGAGCAACAATCGATTCGACGCAGTGTGTGGTCTTCCTGTCTCCCGAGAGACAAGCCAGCATTCAACGATTGGTAGCTCACATCTTGCTAACCCGGACGGTCCCGTTGTTGGTGCTTTCCAAGCTCCTGGGAAAACTAATATCATGCATAGACATTGTGCCCTGGGCTCGTCTTCACCTTCGTCATCTACAATGGTTCCTGCTCCCGTTCCAGAAGCAAGGTCGAGCGGAATCTCGCTTCAAAGTGACAGTACCGGCGCCGGTCCAGCTTTCCCTGCGATGGTGGTTGTCCCTGGCTCTCAGTAGAGGCTCCCCCTTTCTGGAACCAACACGGCTTGTTTTAACCACAGACGCAAGTCTACGAGGATGGGGGGCCCATCTCAATGCCCAGTTAGCCCAAGGTGTCTGGACATCAACCGAAAACCGGCACAATATAAATTGGCTGGAGCTCAGAGCAGTCAGGTTCGCTCTTCTACACTTCAAACATCTTGTGTATCGCCAGGACCTTTTGATCCTAATGGACAATGTGGCCACCAAGGCCCATATCAACAAGCAGGGGGGGGACCCGTTCTTGGACTCTAATGCAGGAGACGGAGAGGCTTCTGTCGTGGGCGGAGCTCCATCTATCATCAATAAAAGCCGAACACATTTCCGGGACTGTGAATCGAGAAGCAGATTGGCTCAGCAGAGGCCAGATAGATCACGCCGAGTGGCGGTTGGATCCCGGCCTGTTTCAGGACCTATTGAGGAGGTTCGGCCTGCCGACAGTAGACCTGTTTGCGACAGCCGTCAACACTCAATTACCGAGATTTTATTCCCGTTACCCGTCGCCGGCGGCAGAAGGTCTGGACGCTCTTCGGAGTCCATGGCCTCAAGGGCTCCTTTATGCCTTTCCCCCTCTGCCGATTATTCCCAAAGTGATTCGGAAGGCGATTCAAGAGCGGGCGCATCTACTGCTGGTAGCGCCATATTGGCCCCGCCGAGAGTGGTTCGCAGACATCAAGAACCTGTCCGTCGAACCACCGTGGAGGTTTCCACCCGACAAAGTTGTCTTGACTCAAGGTGCGGTACGCCATCCGGAGCCAGAATGGCTCCGATTAGCTGTGTGGCATTTGAGCGCATAAGGCTATTTAACGACCATTTATCTGAGGATGTCATTTCCATCATTCAAGCCGCTAGGAGACCATCAACAATTCGCATTTATGATGCTTCATGGACTGCTTTTGCAAGATGGTGCGGTGCCCATCACGTTGATCCCACGACATCAGGCGTTCCGGACATTCTGCATTTCCTTCATGCGGGATTCTCTAAAGGACTAGCTCCAGCGACCCTTGGCCGTCAGGTGGCGGCTCTGGCCACTGTCTTGTCTGGGGATAATCGAACTCCCTTGTCTCAGGATCCACGGATCCGTTCTTTTCTTCAAGGGGTCACCAACCTGTGGCCCCCGCCGATTCATCACTACCCTACATGGGACCTTACATTAGTGTTACAGGCTTTGACTGCACCACCGTTCGAACTGCTTGCTTCGATCAGCCTGCAATATCTGTCATTGAAGATAGCCTTTTTGTTGGCAATTACTTCAGCTCGCAGAGTATCTGAGATCGCGGCCTTCTCTATGAGAAGTGATCTCTGTATCTTCTACCCTGACCGTGTGGTCTTGCGACTTGACCCGGCCTTTGTCCCGAAAGTGAACACTCGATTTCATCGGGCTCAAGAAGTTATCTTGCCAAATTTCTGTCCGGACCCTCGTCATCCAGCTGAGAGACGTTGGCATACTTTGGATGTGCGAAGGGCTTTGAGATGATATCTTAAGAGAACTGCCTCTTTCCGCAGGACTGAGGCGTTGTTGGTCTCCTTTATCCCTTCTTCCTTAGGTCAGAAAGTATCCTCAGCAACAGTGGGCAGGTGGCTCAAAGCATGTATCTCTAGGGTATATGAGTTGCGGGAGGTTCCTGTCCCGGGCGGTATCTTGCCCCATTCTACCCGTAGTGCCGCAACATCGGCGGCTTGGGCTACCCAGGCATCGGTAGATGATATTTGCCGGGCGGCAACCTGGTCCTCCCTTTCTTCCTTTGTAACTCATTATCGTTTAGACAGGTTTGCCTCGGCAGATGCTGCCTTTGGCAGAAGGGTTTTACAGTCTGTAATCTCTCCCCAAGGCCAGCCTTCATCTTAAGTCCCTCCCATTTTTCTTGAACTTGGGTATGTCCCATGTTGAGGAGTGTCTGAACAGCGAGGAGGAAAATGGTCGTTGCTTACCTGAGCGACCCTTTTGTCCTCGCTGTGAAGACACTCCGTCCCTCCCTTTTTAGTCGCCAGGTCTGGCCTTGGTGGAGGTCTCTTCTTATTTCCCTCTGTAGCTGTTCTGTTCCTGTCCTGTAATCTGAAGATTTTCTTCGAATTCGTCCTGATGCCCTTGGGCCAAGCTGTCTTCGTGAAAAGACTGAGGAAGGAGCAGGAAGCAGAGGCGTATCCAGCTCCAGAGGGTTTGATTGACACCCAGCCATTGCGAATGAGAGTGAGCAGTACCCATGTTGAGGAGTGTCTTCACAGCGAGGACAAAAGGGTCATTCAGGTAAGCAACGACCATTCCAGAGAGAAATTAGCTCTCCCATTGGATCTATCCATGAAATGTTCTCGATTCTACATTCCCAATATATGGGTGGATTCAGAAAGAGGTTGCCACAGAGAAGAGAGGGTCAGCCTGTTCTCTGAAGCACCTGACGGCAGGAGAAGAAGTAACAGATGGAAACTAATTAAGGAGAGAAACAATGTAGAACTAAGAAGAAATTTCTGGACAGAACAATTAATCAGTGGAATAGAAGTTGCCTCCAGAAGTTGTGGATATTCTAACAGTGGAGGTTTTTCAAGAAGAGATTGGAGATTGGAGATTTGTCTGAAATGGTACAGGATTTCCTGCTTCAGCAGCAGGTTGGACTAGAAAACCTCCAAGGTCCCTTCCAATTATGTTATTGTCAGATCTGTGTATATGCCATTCTTCGTGGAAGAGAGGGGGGGATTCGGAGTTGTCACATTTAGTTCTTTTTCCTATGTGTCCTGCCTGGTCCTCTTTGTATAAACTTTAACCTGATTTATAACCGTGCCTGACACCAGGAGTGCCTGGAGAATTCTCACACCTTGGGAAATGAAAGGGGTGGGGGGGATGAGTGGATTGCAAAATGACCCCGAGAAGCTCTTGTTATCTGTTTCTCAGAGAGGCTGGTACAATTCATCTTCACACCAGCAGATTGGTTGGAATCCACATCGCACGGTGGGGAGGGGGTTCTTAATTTCCTTTATCCTGAACTGCATGCCCTGAGGGACCCCAGAGCCTGCTTTGAGTTTTGACTTGCTTTCATCCCTTTCAATAAAAGGCTCCTTTTGAAATACAAAGTTCTCAAGAATTCGTACTTTCTTGGAAGGAGGGGAGAAGTTAGTCCTTACAGTTATATTATTTGTTATTCTGATGGGTGGAATTACTTCTTTGAATTCTCAGGTGCCCACTAAACTTTTTTTTCCAGTTAAAGAGTTAAGAAAAATTCTTACTTGCTCTGCTTATTGGTATATGTGTGTGTGGCACCATTCAGAAATGCTGTCATGTCTATTTCTCTGCCTCATAAATACACATATTTGGATTTAGGTGTTATGCTAAACTGTAATTTGCCTAATGGTTTATTGAGAAGTGTACAATTGTCTTACTTCATACAATGCACTAAGCCCTAAACTTTTTTTACAAACCAAATTGCTTATATTTTAGCATTTCATATGACCCAGTTCAGTGGGAAACACAGCTAGCTTGATTCTGCTGTTCATTTTATTTAAAATGACTGGATTTTATTTATTTAAAAACACTGGATTTTAACATTTCTTTTAAATAAATTTCTTAGATTTGGAACACTTCCTACTATGACTTTCTCATCAGTGCCTTGCATTTTTTTAAACATAACTTTTCCTGTGATTTCCGGAACAGTTGCTACAGATGCAGCATTGGTGAATTCTTATGGCTCATATTAGTGAATTAGCGTTGATGTTTAAGGCGTTTTACTGTATATGCATGCTACACTCTGCTTTCTGGAGCATCTTTTTCCCTCTAGATCAGGGGTGTCAAACTCTATTTCATTGTGGGCCACATTAGCATTGTGGTTGTCCTGGGGGGGGGGGGGAGTAATGGCTGACTGGGCATGGCCCAGGGGCATGGCCAGTTGATGTAGCTCATGTGGGCCAGGCAGTGTTGGGGAAGAAATCCAGGGGTGTCCGGTGGGTGGGGTGGTGGGTGGGAGGCTCGTCCCACATGATGAGGTGAGGTGACACGGGGTGTGATAGGGGTGCTGCTGCCGCAAGGTGATACAAGAGGTGGGTCAGCTGGTGCTGGAAACCATTGGTCATTGTGCGATCACTATCTTGTGCGTGGGGTCTGATGTTTTCCAGCAGCACCCACAGCCTGCCAGCCCCTCAGCTGGCGCACTCTACAGCTCTGGAGCCTGCTCCACCAGGCTGGTCCTCCCAGCAGCATGCGCAGCAGCGGCATCAGCAGCAGGCAGAGGCACACGATGCAGGCCCCTGGACGTGCTTACTCTGTTCCACTGTGGTTTTGCTTGCGGCAGGTCACCGCTGGTCATCTCGACCCACTCATGAGTCTTGCCCTTGCCCTGGCATGGAGCATGTTCCCCTCGCGCATCTGATGCACCTTGGCCACCTGCCACTGCAGACCCACCGCTACCGCTACTTGGCAGACCTGCCCAGCCCAAAGAAGGTGAAGCGGCCAGCTAGAAAGCCCGAGTAGAGCACGCCCAGGCCCAGCAGAGGAACGTCAGCCACCGTGAGTGGGGAAAGTTGGATTCCCATCAGTGCCATGGCCTCCCAGGCCCAGCAGAGACGGGGGAGGCACAACTTTCTGATGAGAATCCAACTTGCCCTGCTGATGGTGGCTGACTTTTGCCTGCTAGGCCAGGGCATTCTCTACCACCTCTACTTAGTCTTTCTAGCTGGCTGCTTCGCCTCCTTCAGGCTGGGCAGGCCTGGTGCTCCGGGCGGTGATGGAAGCAACCTAATGGACCTGCGTGAACTGCTGGCAGCATCGGTGGCAACGGCCCACAGCGGTGCCGAGGTGCATCAGGTGTGCGAGGGGAATGTGCTCCATGCACGGGTCAAGGGCAAGACCTGCAAGGGGCCGAGAAGATGACCAACGGCGACCTGCTCTCCAAACGCAAGCAAAAACAGACAGGACAGAATAGGCAGGCCGATGCTGTCTGGCAGCAGTTGCCCCACCCCAAGCCTCACCTTGTTTTGTCCCCAATGGCAACTGTAGCCGGAGGCAGAGGTGCAGGGGGAGGAGGCATGCAGTCCGGCCTGCTGGATGCACCAGGCAGTCGCCTGCCAATTCCAGCTACGTGGGATGGAGCAGGCGTGTCAGGTGGTCCACATCATGTACCTTCCCCCCTACATCCTGGAGGGCCAGCCCAGTGGTTGCAGTGGGCTGCGGAGCTTCCTCCCACACGCACGCACACAAATATATGTGGAGGTCTGGGAGAAGTGAGTGGAGAGCCACATAGAGGTAACCATGGGGGAGGGATCAAAATGGGAAGCCTCTGGCAGGTAAAAAACAAACAAACTGTGGAGCAGCAGCTTCCCTTTTTGTCCATCCTCCCCTCTGTTACCTCCACGCCTGATTCCGAGACAACAGTTCTGCTTCTGCCCCTCCCCCCTGCAATGCCAGAAGCCACATGCCACTGCTGCTCGCCTGCCGCATCCACCCCACAGCCCCTGTGATCGCCTATTGCCCATTGCACCTGGCAGGCAGAAGCCCATGGTCCTAAATGTCCCATTCTGTCTCCTTGCCATCTCCTTCCTACCTCCATGGTCATGAAGGCACGAGGGCAGGGGGAAAGATTGGCAGTTTGGTTTTCCCATGCGGGGGCAGGACGGTCCCAGTGAAAGGTCAGCAAGCAGGGCTCTGATCTGCAACCTGATGGTGGCCATCTGGGTCGCACCACAGCCAGCAATTAGATCTGCACCACCGCCTCGGCCCCACTCCCTGTACATGTGCATAGGAGGCAGCGAGCGCACGAGTACTGGTGTCCTGGATGAAAGAGAAGCACTCAGAACATGGTCCCCAGGGACACCAGGCCCCGTGCACTCACCACCTCCTGTGCGCACACTCAGAGGCGGGGCTGAGGTGGGGCTGCGATCTAATGCTGGCCGCAGTCCGGCCTCGATTGCTACTATCAGGTTGCAGATCAGTGCCCAGTCAGCGTGGCCCAGGCCAAGGTGCCACAGGTCAGTCCTTCACTGTTTTCAGGATGACCCCTCAGGGCAGATTTAACCACCTTGTGGGCCAGGTCTGGGCCACGGGCCTTGAGTTTGACACTCTGCTCTAGATCTAAAGCACTGTGCATGTATTATTCTCTAGGATTATATACAGATTTTAGTTTCTGATCTTTCAAGATAGAAGCAGTGAATTAAAAAAACAGCTAAACAGTACATTTGAGACTTTGTGGGTTTTAGTACTATGATACATATTTGTTAAGATATAACATCTTGGTTATAGTAGCAATATGCATTAACTTCATAAACTAATTACATCACCAGAACGAAGGAAAGAAGATTGTGACTATTAACTTTGCATTTGAAGGAATTGTATTTTTTTTTTAATGGCCTGTATATTTTTGTATTCTGGAAAGTTACTTGATATGCTTTACTGTTTATTTAGTTTAAATTTTTATAAGTTGCAGTACACTCAAATTGGATGAATTTGGATAAAATTCATATTTTCAAATTTGGATAGAATTTGGATATAATATCTTTATATATTTTAATATATTTACAGGTGATCTTTAACACTGAAGAAGCCTACAATATTATTAAAGATGTGAGTTATATGTGTTTTGGTAATAAAATGCATTTTTGATGGGTTTTTTTATGTGCATTAAAAATAGAAATGACAGATACCATATTTTTCGGACTATAAGATGCTCTGGACTATAAGACGCACCTAGCTTTTGACGAGGAAAACAAGAAAAAAAATCTGCCTCTGCCTCCCAGCAATTTGCCTCCTTACAGCAAACAGCCTGGTCAGCTTCAGCACAGCCTGATTTATCATGAGCAGCTGATTGGCGGTTCGATCTGCCTCCTGGAATACTGCCTATCAGCTGTTCCAGGCTTCGGGGATCGCCGCCATCCATTGCCGCCATTGCCACCCATCGCCGTTGCCACCTATTGCTACCTCCACGTGCCCCATTTTTGGCCTCCGTGTGCCCTGTTTTTGGCCCGTTCCAGGGGGCAGCAGTGGTGGGTTGCCCCCGGTTAGGACCGGTTTGCAAGAACTGGTAGTAAAACCGGCGGGAGGCCCCACCCACCACCCCGGATGTTGTCATCAGCGATCTGCGCAGAAGCAAGGCGCACAAGCAAAGCGAGTGTGCGCACGCGATTCCATTGCGAACTGGTGGTAAAGGTAAGTAGAACCCACCCCTGGGCGGCATGGATAGGTGGCGACAGCAATGGACAGTGGCAATCCCCACAGCCTGGAATAGCTGATAGGCGGTATTCTTCGAGGCAGATCCAACCGCCAATCAGCTGCTCGTGCTAAATCAGGCTGTGCTGAAGCTGACCAGGCTTTGCTGTTAGCTGCAAGGAGGCAAATTGCTGGGAAGCAGGGGCCGGCGGGTGGGTGGGGCTTCAGCAACATTCACTGTATAAGACTACAGACATTTCCACCCACTTTTGAGGAGGGGGAAGTGCGTGTTATACACCAAAAAATATGATATCTCTGAAAGAGCTATAATACTATATGCATTTAATTTGGTGTATTATTGAATTTTGGAAATAAGTATCAATAGCTATGGTGATAGCCAAACTTTGTATTCATATTTGATTAATAGGTTTTTAAGGTTTTTAACAGTAAGATCAAGACAATGAACTGAGTTTTAAATGTCTTATGAGTGGAAATGTACATCAGAGGATACACACTAGCAGAAAGTTACAGGTAATACCCTGGATTGCCCCCTAGTGTTTCCAAACAAGGCCTGAAACTATGAATCTTGCAGCACCACGGCAGTTGTTCGCCCTTACAAACACCCGCAGAGGCTCTGCAACATTTGTCCGGCACATTGCCAGCTGAAATGGAGCTTCTGAGGGGCGGATCCACCCCTCAGAAGCCCCATTCGTTTGGCCATCCAGCGGCCTTCCCAGGCCAGTTACAGGCCGAAATGGAGCTTCCGGTTCCAGAGGCTCCATTTCAGTCTGCAACAGGCTGGGAGAGGCCCACGGAGGGTCGAATGGAGCCTCGGAAGGCCAAATCCAGCCACGGAGGCTTGGATCTGGCCCCCAGAGGCTCCATTTCAGCCTGCAACGGGCCAAGGGAAGCCTGTGGGGGCCCAAACGAGGTGCACCAGGCTGGAGAAGAGACTGCTTTCTAGATCTTCACAAAGTAAGTGACCCGGTGCAGCAGGTTGGGGGGGAACCAATTTTGGCCATCATGAGGTATTTCAGTGGGGCAGGGAGGGCTTGGGTGATCTTAGGAAGGTGGCCTGTTCCATCAGTAGCCCCCCCCCCGGCCTTCCCCACCCCTGAAATACCTCATGTGCACTTAATGAGCCTTGCATTTGATTAGTGAATGTGTGGGCGAAAGGAGAGAGTGATCTCGTTCAAGGTACGAGATTCACTCCCATATATCCTTCGGTTACGAATGGAATGGGCAGGCTCCATTAAATTTGTAACTTGACTACCTGTATTTCCGTCAGTTCTGTTTCCTACAGCTTGCTATACTCTCAGACTAAGGTATAATTGGATGTGAGTGATAACCTAGCTAACATAGGAGTGCTTGAATGCGAGGATAAAGGTGAATAAGTGTCAACTGGTGTTCATTCATTTCATTTGCAAAATTATATGGTAGATTGGGGATCCTTCTTTGGAAGGAGACCTTTGGATCACAAGAAGGCTGTTTAGGATCTGAGCCAATTATGATTAGCATTGCAAAGCAACAAGTGTTCTGTTGAATTCTTTGCTATAGTAACAAACTTGCTTAATTTTGTAAAGATGGTAAACTGTATTTCTGGTATTGCAATGAAGCCTTTTTTTGTGTTTAACTAGAAAACTTAATCTGTATCATAATATGTTTACAACTGCGCCAGAGAAGTCCAGCACTGTGAAAACAAATAAGATGCTGCTTTTATTTGTTGCATTAATATGTAAATTCAACACAATGAGATATTTTAGACATGTTGAGATAACACTCAGATTATTGACTGATTGCTTTTCTAATTAATATCTCATAATTTCTAGTCTAGACATTAGAAAAAGTGCCATGGATTTTGAGTTATTTTCCATTCATTATATGAAAACTTTACATTTATATTTCTATAAAAATCTTTTACTTGTTCTTTTATTATTTTCTTTTTCAGTGCATAGAAGGTGTTCTAGGCAAAGCAGATTATAACCCTGACAGTGTGAATAAATGGATTGCCGCTATAATAGAATGGTCTCTAGCAAATCTGGTAAAACTGGGAAAAACATATAAGTATATTGGTAAGATTTATGGTGAATATACAATACTATTTCTTTGTGTGAAAACTTAATATCGTATACTAATAGCTTCTTCTAAAGCAGTTTTCTTCATGCTGATTCTTTCCAGATATCCTGAGACTTCAACTCCATAATCAAGAAGATGTATTTAAAGTGATAGATGTGGGATTAGGATTTAATTCTCATTTCCCATGAGGCAGGCACAAATATAGAAGGAGCAGGAGAAAGACAAGGAGCCTTGCTAATCTTTTTTGGCCAATATTACCGAATTAAGGGATTACAGGATTGTAAAAAGGGAGGGTTATTTTTTTATTATGTTATAGAGTAGAATATTTTAAAGCAGAAACATGCCCAGATATCTCCAGTGAGTATATTTAAATCAGTAATAGAGCTATAGAAAATCAGATTCTTGTGTAGCTGTCTCAAATCTGGTATTATCTGGTATTATCTAGTTTTGTTGGACTAAAGTATTCATAGCCCATGGTCTCATATTTTTAGATATGCTTAGATGCTACGCCTTTTAAGTGCAATAGTGATTATTTTGCAGAAAATTAAATGTATGAAGAATTCTTTACTAAAGGCAAAGTTAGCTAGTTTTACCCAAAAAAATCTGTACCTATAATCTCTAGAATTATTAGTGGAAAGATTTTAAGGAGAAGAAAAAACGAATCTCGTTAATTTAATCTTTCTGGGAAAAAAACTTAAGAAAACTTTGTAGCATAATTGGTATAATTAATGTTGGAAAAAAGTGGAAGATTTTCATATATATACTTTGCCATTATAATGATAGAGGTTTTTCTTATAGTTGGCCTTTATCCCCAACCCCAATAAAATTTTCTATAGGAAAGTTTGCAAGTTTGAATAATTTATCAGTTTCTTGCTTTATTAATGAATGCTGAATTTTTCCTCCATCCATTAGTGACCTGTGCTGTGATGCAGAAGTGTGGGGCTGGTCTGCATACTGCAAGCTCATGTTTTTGGGATACTACAACTGATGGTAAATATCAAGCTGCAGCAAATAAAAGCATTGGTTAAATTATGCACTGTAGTATCACTTCAATTTTTAATGAAAGTATAAAATGAAAAGTGCACAAAACTGCAGACCATAGGCATCCTATACCAGTTGAAATACAATTTGACAACTCCCATAGTATATGTAAAGTATTAGCGATTGAAATTAGGGTTGTTTGGCTAAAACTGAAACAATGGAAGTGGTGCCTGTGATCTGCAGTTTTGTGCAATTTTCATTGTTACAAAGATTATGTTCACAATTATATTCGGCTAGAGTTTTAGCAGGATTTATTGAATGAATTAGAGTTGCCTGGCTTTACACAATGTTTTGAGTCCAAACTAATAAATTGTACAGTAGCTTGTAGTGTGACTTCCCCAAAAATAAGACCGGGTCTTATAATTTTTTGGGGGACCAGAAACCTATTAGGTCTTATTTCGGGGGATGTCTTATTTTGTGGGCGGCTGCCCAATCCCACCATCTGCTTGCGTGCAGCCGCAACGGCTTCTCAGGGCAGACAAACTTTTAGCCTGGATGGAAACTGGAAACTTCATCTGCTTGCAAATGGGGCACTTTGAAATGGAGCAATTGGCTCAGTTTCAAAGTGCCCCATTTGCAAGCAGAGTGTTGTGGTCCACCAGCAGCCTGTAGAGCTGGCAGCGGAGTGGGACAATGAGGAGACTGGGGAGAAACATGGACTTCGCCTTCCTCTGGGTGAAAAGTGTTTGGGCGCCTATGTGGCACTTGGGAACTGAGCAATTTGCTCTGTTCCCAAGCGACCCATAGGCACCCAAACACTTTTCGCCCAGATGGAGAAAAGACAGAGACTGGAAGCTTTGCCTGCTTGCAAATTGGGTGCTTTGAAACGGAGTGATTAGCAAGCAGATGAAGTTTCATCTAGGCAAAAAGTGCATGGTGGAGCCAGGCAGAGGCATGGGGACGAGGCAAGCAATCCCAACAGGCTGCCCACTCTTTCCCACTGTCTCTCGGCTTGCCTGCGGCTGGGCAGGGGCAGGTGCCTGCATAGGGCATCAGGATCACCTGCCTTCCCCCCCACCTCTGCCTCTGCCTGCTGCCAGTGCCGCCGCATGAGCCTTCCATGAGCCAGGCAGCTGAGCAGCATGTCCGGATTGCCTGTCTCCTCCTGCCTTTGCTGCCAGTGCCGCCGCACAATCCTCCCACAAGCAAGGAAGCTACGCAGCACATCCATATCGCCTGTCTCCCCCCCACCTCTGCACTCAGACTTATCCGCTGCGCCAAGGGGCCGACGGGCTGCGGCTGCTGCTGGACACCGTCAGCCCCCATGCACTCGCTGCCTCTTATGCTGGCCACGCCCATCCCCCGGGCTTATATTTGGGTTAGGGCCTCTATTAGGCCCACTCCTAAAAATCAGGCTAGAGCTTATTTTTGGGGTGGGTCTTATTTTTGGGGAAACACGGAAGCTAAAGCTTGATTGACAAAATGCGGTAAACTTTGGCTTCTTTTGGTTTTTCTGAATCTCCACTTTCTTTCAGCCTGTCCTAAAGTTCACTGGGTTAGTGTAGGTATGCATTCTTGCTTTCACCCCAACTTACCCTAACAGGGTTGTTAGGTAAAATAGGAAAGGCATTGATTAGATTGCTTTGACTTGTAAGAGAAGTAGAATCTCAATATCTATGTCTTCTATATATATAAAAAAGGATGTATATATATATATATATGATCCAGCATAACTCTGGAACAATTTCAACCAAACTTGGTACACAGATGACTTACTCTCTGGAAACAAATACTGTGGGGGTAATACACCCCTAACACCTCTCAGGTGTGTGTGTGTGTTTCAGCATAACTCTGGAACACCTCAAGCAATAACAAAACTTGCTACACAGATGACTTACTCTCTGGGAAAAAAATACTGTGGGGGTAAGACACCCCTAACACCCCTTGGGGTGTGTATGAGTCTGTCTGTGTTTGTGTTCCAACTCTGGAATGCCTGGGCTGCTGAAATGAAAAGGAATGAATTATATCTATAGTGTCAAATCACAGTACTTTTGACAGTGGTAGTGTGCATTTTGTATTCAAGTTCTGTTAAGATATACCCTGTTGTGCCTTAAAATGGCCTCTAATGTACATCTCAATGGAGTTACCATTGTACTTCACAGTACTCCACAAGGGGGCTCCCTCTGGTAAGGGGGATTGGTTCTTAAACAAACAAACAACAAACAAACAAAAAATAAACCCCCTAGGCCCATGATGGTGAACCTATGGCACGTGTGCCACAGGTGGCACACAGAGCCATATCTGTGGGCACGTGAGCGGTGCCCTAGCTCAGCTCTAGCGCGCATGTGCGCGCCCGCCACCTAATTTTCAGGCCTTCTAGGCTCACCGGAAGTCGGGAAACGGGCTGTTTCTGGCCTCCGGAGGGCCTCTGGCGGGTGGAGAAGGCCGCTTTTGCCCTCCCCAGGCTCCAGAAAAGCCTCTGGAGTCTGGGGAGGGCAAAAAACGGGCTTACCATGCCCACCGTGCCATCATGTACCAAAAGCATAGGAGCATGGGGAGGTCACGTGTGGGGGGCAGGGCGCATTGAATTATAGGTGTAGGTATGTGCGCACGTGCCCCCCCCGTGCTCCCTCCGCTTTTGGCACGCAACGGCAAAAAGGTTAGCCATCACTGCCCTAGGCCCTCAGCTTCAAGTAAAGAGGGCAAGTTGTTGGGGGAGGTGCCTGCTAATGCAGATAATTACCTCAAAGGCTGTTCCCTGTAGAATTTTTCCCAGGCTGTTGGCCAGGGCAATTAGGTCTCTAATTCTCACCACAGTGAGTGATGGCTTTTCCTGTCTAATACAGGATTGGGATAAATAAATACCCGGGCAACGCCGGGTTATCAGCTAGTAATAAATAAATAAAGTGTATCACAACATAGTTTGTATTGGGACCAAGGTTATGATATCTTAAATGTATGAAATAAGGCTGAAAGAATTCAGATATATTTTCTAGAAAACAGCACAGTCCAATATGACCATGAAGTAGATGTCTGCTATTCCCTGTGAGTGAATATAGGCTATAAAATATTGGTTAGAGATTTTGCCATTTTACGAATTGAAAACTGCCTGATCATTATCATTTTTTAAATCCATTACAGGTACTTGCACAGTCAGATGGGAAAACAGAACTGTTACAATATTTTGAGGATCAGACTCAATGATGAATTCAGAAGCAATTTCTTCAGTTAAAGAAGAGTTTATTCACAATAGGCATTCTACTTATTCTTGTCAGATTTACAGTGAGAAGCGAGCATGAGGTAAAAGCACTCTCTATTTATATCAAAGGGGAGGAGTCAAGGAAGGGGGTGATTACACATGAATACATTAAAGGAGGAGGAATAAATTAATCCTTTATATCCTGTACATATATACATATCTCTTGTTATAGAATAAGGCATTTACTTATGACAAATCCCCCTCTAAATGCCGATTCGACATATAACAATGATTGCATTCGGATTCAGAATTATATAGTACTTGTAATTTTGATGTCAAGTATTTGTGTTGTTTAGAAGGTAAAGGTTTAGTTAATATATCAGCTATTTGTTCTGAGGTTTCGCAGTGGATTGCTTTAATGAATCCATCCTGAGATAATTGTCTCACGTGTTTAAATTTGATATCTATATGTCTGGACCTTTGACCAATGGCGTCAGATCTTGATATTTCTATAGCCGCCTTATTATCTTCATGTATGACAAATGGTAGTATTTGATTCTTCCAAATATCAGATAATAAATCATTAAACCACACTAAATTATTTGAGGCTTTAGATAAACAGACGTATTCTGCCTCTGTTGTAGAAGTCGCTACTAAATCTTGCTTCCCAGTGTACCAGAATATTGGGCAATCATTTAAAAATAATACATAACCTGAGGTGCTCTTTCTACATTTGATGTCACCTGCCCAGTCTGCATCAGCATAACTGGTGATAATAGGTTCTTTAATATTATTGGGTTCTAAGAGTAGGCAGAAATCTATGCTGTGTTTTAGATATCTTAGTATTCGTTTAACTGCTTCCCAATGATACATAAGTGGTTTACTTACATGTCTAGATAATAAATTAAGTGGCAGAGCTATATCAGGCCTGGTCCAATTAGATATATACAAGAGAGAACCAATAATTGATCTATATAATGTATTGTTCTCGAACTCAGGTGAAGATTCATCCATATTCCTTAGAAAATCAATCTGCATAGGAGTATCGCAAGGTTTGGCATCTCTTAAATTGCATTTTTCCAGAAGTTCTATAATTTTATCTCTCTGGGATAATTTGAATCCCTTTCTTGTTTTATTGATTTGAACTCCAAGGTATTTGTTTACCCTTCCTAGCGACTTTAAAGAGAAATGTTCACTTAGCTTGGATACAAATAAGTCTTTCTTTTCTTTATGTTTGCCTATATACAAAATATCATCCACATAGATTAACACAAATTCTAATGATTCACCTTCCTTTCTAACAAAAAAGCAATTGTCTGCAGTTGTGGCTTTGAAATCCATATTTTTAAGCACGCTGACTAGACATTCATACCAACGCTTGCCGGATTGTTTTAATCCGTACAAGCTTTTGTTAAGTAACCAGGTATCATTTCTATTTGTACATTGGTTATGAGGTGCCCTTACATATATCTCTTTGTCGAGCTTTGCATGTAAGTATGCAGTCTGCACATCATATTGAAAGACATCAAGATTGAGTATAGCAGCTATGACTAAAGCTGTCTTAACACTTTCGGTTCTTACAGTGGGAGAGTATGTGTCAGTGTAATCCTCAGGATATTTTTGAGCGTAACCTTGTGCGACTAATCTAGCTTTATATAATTTATTACCCTCTTCTAAATCTTTGATTTTGAATATCCATCTGGTGCCTATAATTGTCTTGTTTTTAGGGGCAGGGACTGGTGTAAATACACCTAATTCACACAAGCTGTTCATTTCTTTTGTTATGGCTAATTCCCATTTTTCTCTTTCTTCCATGGGAAGTTTCAACACTTCCTCGTATGTGTTAGGTGTTGGTGTCTCGTCATTCACACACATTATATAATCCTTATACTTATTGGGTAATTGTTTTCTGTTACACCTGATTGTTCTTATTGGAATGCTTTCATTATCGTGTAGATACCTTGCTTCCTTTTTGGTTAATGAATCTGTTTTTATCCTGGTATGGTTACCTGTCCATGTTTTGTTTTTGTCATCGTGTGTTATGTTCATGTTTCTCTCTTTCTATTCTGTCTTGTTGTTCAATATTTGGTTCTGTATTTTGGATTATCTCGTTAAGATGTATTTTAGACCAGTTGGCCTGTTCATGAAATACTGCTGTTCTTGAGACTATGAATTTGTTATTATTGTCAATGAATCTATATCCTTTTGTGCCTGTTTCGTATCCCATGAATCTGAGCCTTCTGGATACGTTATCTCCCTTACGTCTTAATTGTTTTGGTATGTGTACGTCTGCTGTAACTCCAAATATGTGCATGTGTGATATTTTTGGTTTCCTATTGTACATCACTTCGTATGGTGTTTTATTTAGGATGCTAGACCAGGTCCTATTTTGGGTATAGTTTGAATATAGTAATGCTTCTGACCAGAATTGTTTTCCTAAACCAGCATCTTCTAATGTACATCTAATCATGGTTTGCAGTGTCGAGTTCTTTCGTTCTGCTGTACCATTCTGAAAAGCAGAAAATGGGCTAGTCGTGAAGTGTATCATTCCTTTGTCTTTTATCCATTGTGAGAATTCTTTTGACATGAATTCGGATCCCCTATCTGTCATGATTTGTTTTATTTTGATATTGTGTTGTGTTTCTACACGTTTGTAAAATTCTTTGAATTTTTGGAAAGTTTCATCTTCGTGTTTTAAAGTATAAACAAATCCATAACGGCTATAGTCGTCTACAATAGTTAGGAAATATCTTTTTTTGTATGTGATGGATGGTGTTAATGGACCAACCAGATCCATATGTACCAGATCAAAAATTTGGTTAGAGGTCCTTGTTGCCCTCTTTGGTTTTGGGTTTGTTCTGAGTTTTGAGGATTTACATACTGAGCATTCCAAATAGTTTTTACAATCCTTTATTTTAACGCCATCAGCATGTTCAATCATTTTTGGTATTACAGGGAAACTTGCATGTCCCAATTTCCTATGCAACATGTGTGCACATTCATCATGAATTGGTTTGCCTATATTGGGTCTTTTGTTATTGTGTGTATCACTAGTGGGTGTGTCTTTGTGATTACAGTGTGTATTGGGTTCTTCATTGTCATTGTTGTTACTATGTTCACTGTCTATGTTGATGTCGTCATCAGTGTTTGTATTAATGTTATGCAACCATTTATCTTCTGTTACAAGGAAGGGTAGGCCCCCTTCGATAACTACACTATTCAATTTAGTCCCATCCTTTTCTAGTATTGCTTTTCCCCCAGAGAAGATTATATTTATGTTGAAATCTTGGCTTAATTTCACTGCACTAAGTATGTTATGTGATATTTCTGGTATCAACAATACCCCCTCTACTTTACCTAAACCAGGTATATTTACATCTCCTTTCCCTATGACTTGAACATTTTCTTGATTGGCTACTCTTATCATAAATTTATCATTTGTGAATGAAGACAGTATTTTCTTGTTATTTGTTGTATGATTAGTCGCCCCTGAATCTATGAGCCAAGTATTGTTTTTTGATTTTTGTGTGATGACATCGTTATGTTTATCTAATCCATTTAATGATCCTGATTTTCTGTCCCTTGAATTATCTCTATCCTTTCTGCGTTCTCTGTAGTTTGGGGAGTCTCTATATCTGTATCTATCAATAGATGATTGCCTGTCTTGATATCTACCCCTATAATCACGGTTTTGTCTTTCCCTATGAAACATGGGGCAATCTCCCTTAGAGTGTTTTCTGGATCCACAATTGTAACATTCAATTGTTTTTTGGTGATTTTCTTGGAAGGTTACCCCTTTTGCCTGTCTGTGTTCTGTGTATGCATTGTATCTACTTCTCCTCAAATTATCTTCAGCTATTAACTTATTTGACAGACTTTCTATGGATAAGTATCCTAGATTGATTGAGTCTAAGTGTGATATGTAGTTATCCCATGATGAATCTAATGAGTTAAGGATAACGCTTTTCATTGTCTGTTCTGATATTATTTCTCCTCTTAGATGTAATTCTGCTCTGGTTTTGTTTAAGGATATTAAATGTTCACTTATGGTGGTTCCAGATCTTAATTTGGCTGAAAAGAAATCTTTAGACATTCTAGTGGTTGTTGCTACACTTTCACTATGAAACAATTTAAACATGCATTGAATTATTTCTGAAACAGTAAGATTATGCTTAATACTGTAGTACATGGCAGGTGATATGCTAGAAATTATTAAATAGAATGCTCTGTGATGCAGGCAGTCCATTTTTAGAGTCCAAGGTCTTTTGGGAGGATTGGTTATAAAAAATAATAAATTTTCTTTCATAAAGACAACCTGAATTTGTTGACACCATTCCTGTAAATTGATGCCATCAATTCTAAGTTTTGGGAAATCACTAGGTAGATTCCCAATATTACTATTCCCACTACTTACAACTGTGGGTAGTCCATGGTCCTGTAGATGTTGAAAATTGCAGAATGGTGTGGGTATTCTGTTGATGAGCTTGAAAGGTTCTCCTTCTTCATAAAGTTCATTGTAGTTCTCAGTGTTCATCTGCGCATGCGCGTTGATCATTTCTCTGCTGAAGCCGCTGGGAGAGGTTCTCTTTGCTGTAGCTCCCTCGTAGTGCTCTCCTTCTGATGATTCGGTCTCCGGCTCGATCTTGGGTGTTCTGCTGGCAGCTGTGGTTCGTCTCTTTTCTTTGAAGCTTTCTTGCTTGGAGTATTTTGTTCTTTGAATCGTTTGTGGTATGGGGGAAATTTCGCAGGGCCCTCTGGGTTCAGGCGTCGTCATCATCGTTGTCCGGATTGAGTCATGCAGGCTTTGAGGTGTCTGTTTGTTTCTTCGTCTCTTTTGTATTTTTGCATTATTGGCTTTTATCGATTCTTTTGAAATTGTTAGACTTGTGCCAAACGTTTTAAATAGTTTTCTCATGGGTGTTTCGATTTCTTGTTCGGTGGATGATTCTTCTGTATCTGTTTCTGACTCTTCAGAAGAATAAATATATTTCTTGCTATTTTTTGTGTTTTTTCGCGCCAGAGTTTTTGAATGGTGCATTCTGATTGGTTCAGCCGTGTTCATTTCTGTGGCCGGTTGAAGAAAAGATGGCTGCCTTTCAAAATTTTGAGCGGGACCTCTGGTCTTGCTTCTGGTTATTTTTTCTTTAGTTGTAGGTTCGCTCACCACTTTTGTATTTTCGGGTTTGGCTTTTTCAATGTCTTTTTCTCTCGCTGCTCCGTTTTCTTCCAAGAAGCCTCGGAGTTCCGCGATGAGTTTGTGGTCATCTTTTTGACTTTTTATTAGTCTCAGTATCTCCGATCTGAGGTCTTTGTCTTTTATTTTGTTCTCTTCTTGGTTGTCGGTTTCATCTGCTGTTTCTTCGATGTCTGTGGTGTTATCTTCAGATTCTTTGATTGTTGTATTTATTGGTTCGTCGATCATTTCTTGATCTGTTTTTGTTTCTTTATCATTTGCCCTGGTATTGGGTCTTTCTTTTTTATTCTTGAGGTTTTCTTTCTTAGGCATGTTGGATTTTATTGAGTCAGTTTAACCATCCTCTGCTACCAGATTGTTACAATATTTTGAGGATCAGACTCAATGATGAATTCAGAAGCAATTTCTTCAGTTAAAGAAGAGTTTATTCACAATAGGCATTCTACTTATTCTTGTCAGATTTACAGTGAGAAGCGAGCATGAGGTAAAAGCACTCTCTATTTATATCAAAGGGGAGGAGTCAAGGAAGGGGGTGATTACACATGAATACATTAAAGGAGGAGGAATAAATTAACCCTTTATATCCTGTACATATATACATATCTCTTGTTATAGAATAAGGCATTTACTTATGACAAGAACAATGAATTGCGTGGTCAGTGTCTTTGCTGTGGCCATAATCTTGTAGCAAAGATTAAAGATTGTAATCTGGATAAAAAAGGTTATTCCAAAGCCTTTTAAATTAGAAACTATCAAATATCAGAATGTACTGTAAGAATTATTAAGTAGATATTAATTCTGAGAAAAAGAAGTAGGAAATGTGATTTTTAAAAATGTTTCTGCAAAAATGTTTATATTATTCTGAAGCCTTTTTTTCTGTCATTTGGGAGATTGCTGTATTTAAAAGACAAACATATGCTACAATTGTTTTATGTTTCTGTCCTACAAAAAGGAAATAATACAATTAATCAAAAACAAAAAATGCTGTATTATCACCAATACTTCGCAAATAGGAAATTAGGACAAATACTCAGAGAATAAATTATTTATAATATATAAGTTGACATATATTTTGCATTGAGGGACAGATCTCAGTGTTTCGGAATAAGATTTTTAACCTGCTTCAGTATTCTTTGAAACCTCTTTATTTCTCAAAATAATGACTGATAAGCTTCAGCTTGACTACTAAAATCTAGTTTTGTTTATTCTGAGACAAATATTTGATACTGGCACAGAGAGAACTGAACTGAACTGGATCTCTTGAAAACTGAATGACTGTCATAGAAAGCCCACCAGTGAAGGATTCCATGGTTGTGGTTCAAACTTATATGGAGAAAAGTTTCCACAAAACAGTAGGTTTCAAAACCTATTGTTTAAAAAAGTTATGTAGTCAGAAGATATATATGGTAAATGAACAGAAGAAAGATAAACACATTTTAAGAGTTTAATTGTAGAATGCAGAATATCCCCAAAACCAAAGTGAATATTCTTCTTTACAGGGCATTAATATTTTATAAGAGAATGTAGTTTCATGCTGGAATTCACCATGATGGAATCTTTAGCACTTAATTATAAAATTGAAATAATCTTGTATAATGTTGATATTGATAAATAGTGCATAGCAGTGTTCCCCAATCTTTCTGTTCAGCAGACTGGAAGATGAGCGGTAGGGGATGGTTTTGCACAAAACGCAGCTTTGTGTGTACATGTATGGGCACACACACCCTCATCCACCTCTTCCACGACCTGGTTCTGAACGGGCTGTAGCTTGGCACTGGGCCACAACCAGGGGTTGGGGATCCGTGGTGTGTAGTATTGCTGCATCAGTAAAAACCATAACCCAAGAAAAATAGTATTATGATCTTTCAGGCAGATACTCCGGCACAATTATGCAGCTATGATTTTACTGTTTGCTATATATTTTCAATGCTGATATTTCTAAGTAAGGGCCACCTTTTCATCCTTGAATAGCATTGTGCCTTAATCATTTAAATATATAAAATAATATTTCATATATTGGACTTAAAAGCATACACATTCAAGTGTGGAGGCAGGCTTCATATTTTAAAATGCACTTAAACATTTAAGTATGAGGATATAGAACAATTAACAATAATTATACTCTTCATATTTAATTGAGTTAATCTCCTGAACTCAGTGGCATTTGTTTCCGAATAACTTTGCTACTTATGCCTGCTTAATTAATGTAATGAAGCGGGCTCTGATAGATGACCACTGGATAACTTTCTATTCACTCTATTCTAAAAAGCAATGCATCTGGTTGGAAAAAGTACAACTCAGCCAAAATCCTTTTGGTTCCTCTAGGAGGCCTCTAAGTTGTCAGAAGAAAGGAACATTCTAATGACATACAGCTTAAAGGTTGGTTAGGTCAAGGGGATCCACATGAGTTAAAAGTTGTCCATCGTCAAAAGCTGATTTGAATCTATGCTTCAGTAACTGTTTGCAAAGAAACTCTGTAATAAGGAAATGTCAATTAAAAATGATAAATGTATATGACCATATGAATTGCTGAGTTAACAGAATCCTTTGTCTAGAAGGGTATAAAACCATTGTACCTAATTTCTGTCTTTGTTCAATGCTTCATGTACAGAGCCTTGAACCTATTGCGCAATATATAAAATCTGTCTCTGATTAATCTAAAAGTTGTGTTTGTCTTATTAAATCCACAACAATTATGGCACCCCAGATGGGACTACAAGGCAGAGAACTTTTGTTCTACCAGACAGCCTGCCTCGGCGGGAATCGACGCCTCCCCAAGGAAAATCCACTGGCCGGCCATTAGGACTCCTTTGAAGTCCACGGAGATTCAGTGAGGAGGTGCCGTAAACCCGCTGACGAAGACAGGCCAGTCAAGAATCCTTGAAGGTTGATCAGACACAGAGACTCAACATAAATACAAAAAGAAAGAAAGAAAGAAAGAAAAAGAAAACAGGTAAGTATAAATCAGAGAGTTAAAGTCTCTCTGTTTAGAGGTACCTACCCTTTAAAGGGGTGGAAGAGTGGGATTTGATCAATCCCCTGGGAGACCAGGTGGCATCCTGAAGTCTCTGGAGTTAAGTATTTAAGTTTTGGAATTAAGGAACTAAGTATTGTGTGTAATCTTATGTGTGGTAAGAGAAGAACTAATTGCAGTGTTATAAATTTTCTGATAAACTGACATTCTTAAACAGCCAGAGAACTGTTGTTTACTGTTCTTCCCTCCCGGGGTTTAGCAGGCAGTTAAAAAGGTGAAGCCTGTCTAAATGGGAAAACAGATATGACTTGATCAATTTGGTGTGATTTCTGTTAAATATATATGTATATATATATAATGATAGTGTGTAAATTTGAATGGAATTTAATTGATTGTGATATGTGTGGCTGCCAGCAAAGTAGATTTGTGCTTGAGACTGTGGGAGATATTTGAGATTATTGTAATGGTTGGATTGTATGAAGTGGGATTTTTTGTATGTGAAATTGGTTTAAACAAGAAGTTGATTTCAGTGCAAATGTGAATGCCGGTGTGTTGAGAATGTGAGAAATTAGAAAGAAATGCAGAGGGTTGTGTTGTTGAAAGGAGAGGTAAAAGGAAGATGAGAATTCTATGTACTTTAAATATTTTTTTCCCTGTATTTCCCCCCCCCCCCCCGCCCCTTCCTTTGGAAGAAAGAAGCAGGAAAAGGGTGGGCTGCGGACAGCATGTCTCTCTGCTGAGCAGAGAAAGGAGGGGGAAGTGGGTGATCGGCTAATGCTGTTGCTGCTAGGTCTCTTTAATTTGCATATGAAAACTTTTCTGCTCTGAATACAATTTTGATTTTATTTTTTCTGGAAATTTTTGGAGGTTTAAAAACGCTTCATTAAACCTGTACTCAGAATCCAGTTATTTCGCCAGACTGGGTTAGCAACATAATTTTAAATCGGATGTTTTAAATTTCTGGGGTTTTAAATTGAGCCGAATCCATTTAATATTTTTAATTATTTTAAATAGGTGTTTGTCTTAAACAAAATAGGCTGTACACCGCCTTGAGTCCTTCAGGAGAAGGGTGATATAGAAATAAACTTATTTTTATTCTTATTTTTATTCTATGTCTGCGTGCATTCTGCATACTTAACAGATGGCACGTTTGTTCGTTTGTATGTTTGTTTGTTGTTTATTTTTTTGTTTGTCAGTAGCATAAACTGCTGCCCTTTTTGGGAATTGTCACAGAGATGAGTTGGAAATTGCGATGTGTGGTGGGAGAGATTCAGTGGCATTTTTGTCTAAAATGATTGGATTCTGCCTCAAGAATATGCTTGTTTTTGTTCACTTCAGTTTGCGGGGAGATTAGATAATTGGTGCTGAGGAGCTAATTGTTTATAGAAAAGATATACGGTAGTTGAAAGGTGAGAGGAAGTTTTAAGGGAAGTCAGAAAGTTGCCTTTAAGTTTGTCTACACAGACTTGTGCTGGCTTGGAAATCAGGATGGCAGTGGTAGGAGGAATTGAATGTTATAATAAGAAGGAGTTAGAGAAAGTAGAATTGATGGAAAGGAGAAGGTATGTGATTTGTTTTTGGAAAGTTATGGAAGTTGGCAGAATGAAATGTGGAAGTGCTAAGAAGTAGAAGTGGTGATATGGGCAGGGAAGACAGCATTAAAGATTGCCCGATCCAAAGAAAAGAGAAGTGGTGTTTTTCGTTGACAGAGATCAGATTAAGTGAACAAAGCATTTGAATACACTTAATCAGTGAAGGGAGTGTTGGAAGATTTGAGAAGCTCAATATTAAAAGCACAAGAAAATTCCCCTAAAGAAAATAGGCAGAAACTCAGGCAGAGTTCAGCCCCCACCTTTACCAATGGGCCATTAAAAAGCTGAAACGCCACCTTATTTCCACAACAAAAGGAAGAATAAAAGATGTGTTTGTTTCTTGCTTGCCTTACTAGGAACAATAAAACTGATTCCAGGAGTTTTGAATTCAGGACGGGGAAAGCTCTGCCTTTCAGCAATCTTTAAAGGGAAAGACTTTTTTTCCCCCAACAGGAGTAGTAAACAAAAATCACTCCTGATAGAAAGGAGGGGTAGCATCTCCGCCTCCATCTATAAACAAGCAAGAATTAAGATAATTCTATGCAAAATTAATTGAATCTGGACCTTGGAGTTTGAAATGGGAGGGACATGAAAGAGGAAGCCTTGAAAATTTGAAACAGGCTTTAACCAGGGCTCCTGTATTGGGTTTGCTAAATTTGGAAAAGCCATTCGGTCTCTCTGTAGACACACACACACACACACACACACACACAAATTGAATTGCACGAGGGGTGTTGGCTCAGAAAGTAGGAAATTGACCTTTGAGGGAGCCCTCATTGTAAGCACCCCACATCAAGTCAGAACTATCCTTCAGTGGTGGTTATCTGATTCAAAATTCTAAACAAAAATGAAACAATTTTAATGCAGCAGACAGTTTTGATTTTACCTACAGTTCTCAATTTGAATCAAGCACAGTTCTTAACCAACACCAGATCAATGGATCACCTTGGATGAGAACATTATGGTGTTGAAATAATTGGCTTCCATACAAAAATAAGACCAGATTTGGAGGGACACCCCCTGGAGACAAATTGCCTCGAAATTGGTCTGCTCAAACCTTTGAATTGTATTCATTAAATTAAGCTCTATGAACAGGGAGCCTGGATAGCTCAGTGGATAAATGCATTGTAATTTAACACCAGCTGTCTGCAATTACTGTAAATTCGAATCTCACCAGGCTCAAGGTTGACTCAGCCTTCCATCCTTTCTAAGGTAGGTGAATTGAGGACCCAGTTTGTGGGGGGCAATAAGCTGACTTTATGACGGCTATTGCTTAATGCATTGTAACCCTTAGTCTCTGGACATCATTTGGCAAAATATGGGTGGAGTCATTGGGGACTTCAAGCTATTGTACATGAACTTTTAAACTAAGCTATGGTTGTATTGGGATATATCCTTTAGTAACATCAATTATAAACAAATGTTTGGTTTGTAAGAAGGTGAATGAACATGCTGTCAGAAAACAACAGATGGGTAAGATGTATCACCAGCTTTAAGGTCATTTCAATGTATTCATGTGGATTTTACAGAATTACCAAAAGTGGGGAGTGTAAAATATTTATTAGTCATAGTGAACCACCTCATAGGGTGGGTTGCAGCTTTTATCTGCAGTAATGCTACAGCAACAGTGGTGTCAAGAGTTTTACCCAACCTAGACAGATTACCATCATATGAACTGTTGTTTGGAGTAGTTTTCACTACAGGAAGCATATGCATTACTTCCTTGGAAATCAAAGGCAAAATATTGAAACAATATGTGTATAACCTGTCCAGATATTTTGAAGTTTTTAGGAAACAAGGACTATTAGCCCAAACACCACCTTTGAAGTTTCCAGTCCACAAATTCCACCACGATGATTGGATGTTAATCCAAACTGGACGGAAGTTAGACCCCAAGTAAACGGGCCCAATCTCATCAAGGAAATCCAGTGAAGTTGATGATCCAAAGGATCCAGCCACCAGTGGGAATAGCATTCTTCATCATCTGGACTATTTTTCTATTTTTTTTCTTTCTTAGGATTCAGTGGTTGCCTATGCTATTTTCCAACTGAAAAGGACTACAACTGCTCAGATTCCTTTGCGCACTCGCCCAGATGTATTGGTTTTGTAATTGTGGTTTTAAGATCTTAGAAGGACGATCCTGGATCCACTGGATGAGACTGATACCAGGTGATCATCAGCCCTGCTGAATCACTCTGGAAGCTGATTCTCTACGCACGGCGGAAGATTTGTAAAGAGGACAACTGCCTTCACATTGTACATATACATATTACTAGCTGTAATATAGCACTTTCTTACACATGCTAATGTTATTAGAAGTTTGGGAGTACATTTTGTGGGTACTTGTTTTTCTAATCTTGCTAGAAATTTTGTTTTATATATATAAGGAACGGTTTTTGTGGTAGACCTAGGATTTTTATTGCTACTCCTGTTTCCCAAACCACATGCACCACTAACCCTTTCCCTGACGTAGTGAGCTTTACACCATAGTTGATTATGATTTGTTTATGGCTTTGGACATTATTCGCACTAGGACTCTCAGGTGAACGTAAGATGAACATTGATTCCCCAAGTAGAGACACTTTAGGTCAAGTTCGCTCCCGCCAAAAACGCATTGTCTATGCACGGGGTTCTTACTTTAGACCTAAGTCAACTCCACCACCTAAGGTTGCACTATTGACATTCCCAGCTGAGGGGGGAATAGATAAGGAAAATGGGCCTCTACAACAATTGCATAGAGGAGACTATATATCACGGATTTTGGAATAAAGTCAAGATCTTGTTAAACAGTATGACCCTACTCTAGGTCAGAAATGCTGCTTATGTTTTATCTGCTAGCCCTGCATCTTATCATGCTGTTCCTGTCAAACCACAACTCTGGGTTAGAACAAAGGCTACCAGAAATAAACTTTAAGAAGGGAAAGTGGGGTGGATGGAATCTGTCCAAGACCATTTCAACCTTCAGAATTTCCACTCTGGTTCAACTTGAAGTCCAAATTAGGTTTGTGTATCCTTTTTCCACCTCCTTTTTCTATCTCTCGATATGTTTTTGAAGGACCAATTCTCAGAGATAAACAGAAGGACCCCTCACTGGAAGTCCCATTTCAACCACTGGCAGGAATGTTTGTGGCAGGGACTTAGGGATCTGGACTAATGCAAGGAACTACTGAGTGCATGCCTTTTCCATAAATCTTCTTATGTGGAAAGGATACATATTTGTGTTTACCAACAAACTGGACAGGAACATGTAACAAATCAGGTGTGGTCAGAGAAATTGCCAAGGAATTGCAGGATAGGGCTTCCAAGATAGGTCAGAGGTTATAAACAACTGACATGTGGTTTTCTTGGTTGCCTGGATCCGGGTGAATTAATATGGCTGTGGCAGGCCTAGCTTTTATTCCTTGTGCAATCCCTATGCTAAAACATCTATCAATAAGAGCAGTAAAAGAGATTCAAGTTGAAAAGGAACTAGCTTTGACAGAACATTTTCTTAATCAACTTGGTCCCTATCCTGGAACCTGTAGAAAGAGGTAGAGAATCTCCCCAAGAATCAAGAGAGTAGAAAAACAAGAACTACCTATCCTTTACTTTTATTAATTATCTTTTGTTAGACCCTATATATGGTAGATTTGTTTATTGGAACCTTGTATACTCAGAAGTTAAACTTATATGAGAATAGTGAAAGTTTCTGCATTGAAAAACTTTCAGAGGGGGGAATAATGTAATGAAGCGGGCTCTGATAGATGACCACTGGATAACTTTCTATTCACTCTATTCTAAAAAGCAATGCATCTGGTTGGAAAAAGTACAACTCAGCCAAAATCCTTTTGGTTCCTCTAGGAGGCCTCTAAGTTGTCAGAAGAAAGGAACATTCTAATGACATACAGCTTAAAGGTTGGTTAGGTCAAGGGGATCCACATGAGTTAAAAGTTGTCCATCGTCAAAAGCTGATTTGAATCTATGCTTCAGTAACTGTTTGCAAAGAAACTCTGTAATAAGGAAATGTCAATTAAAAATGATAAATGTATATGACCATATGAATTGCTGAGTTAACAGAATCCTTTGTCTAGAAGGGTATAAAACCATTGTACCTAATTTCTGTCTTTGTTCAATGCTTCATGTACAGAGCCTTGAACCTATTGCGCAATATATAAAATCTGTCTCTGATTAATCTAAAAGTTGTGTTTGTCTTATTAAATCCACAACATAATAGTTCTGGCATTATTAAAGTAAAGCTTATCTGACAGTAAATTGAAGAGAAAACCATGAAACTAACTTAAGGAAATATGTACAAAATCAGTAGTATTTATTCTTCCTAGGTCTAATAAACAGAAAAACATCAAAGCAATAATTCCTCTAAAGGAAAACTTTAAAAGATTTAAGTATTTCTGCAGATATATTTGTGTTTCAGGGAATTACTATTTCAGCTTTTCATATGCTTATTATGTTGTTTGGAAGGCATTTGTATCTTGAAACCAAACTCTTTTATTTTGGCCTTTTGAAAATAATAGGTCTAATGTATATTGTTATAAGATTTTCAGGAATGGGTTTTGACTAGTGTAGTGAATTTGGTTTTATATTAATATTATTTAAAGCAGGGATGTCAAACTCGATTTCATCGTGAGCCACATCAGCATTGTGGTTGTCCTTGGGGGGGGGGGTTCATTCTCTGCCCCATAAATACCCATATTTAGATTTAGGTGTTATGCTAAGCTGTAATTTGCCTAATAATGGTTTATTGAGAAGAGTACAATTGGCTGACTTGAAAGTAGGCCAGTGATGGCTAGACTTTTCCGGACTGAGTGCCCAAAACACACATGCAAATAACAGGTGCGTGCCCAAACCCCCAAAATGCAATGTGCACATGCATGCACGGCCCTCCACATGCGGCCTATGCATGTGCACACTGCCCCCCTGCACGCCCCCATCGCTATGCATGCGCGGCAGAGACCAGAAGACTAGCTGGCCGGCTGGAGGCGCACGCACATGTGCGCAAACATGCAGTGTAGTGGAACTGAACTGAGGTGACAGCTCGCGTGCCTTTAGAGAGGGCGCTGTGTGCCACCTCTGGCACGCGTGCCATAGGTTCGCTATCACGACACTAAGCCATAAGCTGTTGTTTATAAACCAAATTGCTTATATTTTAGCATTTCATATGACCCAGTTCATTGGGAAACACAGCTAACTTGATTCTGCTGTTCATTTCTATTTAAAAATACTGGATTCTAACATTTCTTTTAAATAAATTTCTTAGATTTGGAACACTTCCATTACTTTCTCATCAATGCCTTGCATTTTTTTAACATAACTTTTCCTGTGATTTCTGGAACAGTTGTTACAGATGCAATGTTGGTGAATTCTTGTGGCTCATTAGTGAATTAGTAGTTTTGATGTTTAAGGAGTTGTACTGTATATGGATGCTACACTCTGCTTTCTGGAGCATCTTTTCCCTCTAGATCAGGGGTGTCGAACTCTATTTCATTGCTGGACGCATCAGCACTGTGATTGTCCTCAGGAGGGCTGGGGGGGAGGCATGGCCAGGATGGTAATGGCCAACTGGCATGGCCAGTTTGATGTCACTCGCTTGGGTCAGGCGGTATTGGGGAGTGAATCTAGGGGTCTCCAGCAGGTGGAGTGGTGGGTGGGAGGCTCATCCCACAGGATGGGGTGAGGCGACATAGGGATGGGGTGCTGTCACCGTGAGGCAATGTGGGGTGGCTGATGCTGGAAACCGTTGGCCATTGTGCGCTCGCCACCCTTTGTGTGCAGGGGCCAATGTTTTCTGGCAGCACCCACATCCTGCGGCCCCTCAGCTGGTGCGCTCTGCGACTCCGGAGCCTACTACACTGGGCTGGTTGTCCTAGCAGCATGCGCAGCAGCAGGTGAAGGTGGGAGGCATATGATTCGGACCGCTGGACATGCTTACTGTCCCACTGTCTGATTTTGCTTGCGGCTGGAGAGCAGGTTGTCACTGGTCATCTCCTCGACCCCCTTGCGGGTCTTGCCCTTGGCCTGCACGTGGAGCGTGTTCCCCGCATACACCCGATGCACCTTGGCCTCACCATGGACTGCTGCTGCGCCACTCTTCAAACCCGCCCAGCCCAAAGGAGGTGAAGCAACCAGCTAGAAAGCTCAGTCCCAACAGGCAAAAGTCGGCCACCATGAACAGGGAAAGTCGGATTCCAATGGGCACCATGGCTGCCCAGGCCCAACAGAGATGGGGGAGGTACATGATCATCACTGAGCCTGGGCAGTCATGGTGCCGATGGGGATCCGGCTTTCCTCACTCGCAGTGGCCAACTTTTGCCTGCTGGGCCTGGGCATCTTCTACCACCTCTACTCGGGCTTTCTAGCTGGCTGCTTCGCCTCCTTCGGGCTGGGCGGGCCTGGTGCTCCAGCCGACCATGGCAGCAGCCTAACAAAACTGCACAAGCTGCTGGCGGCCTCGATGGTGGCAGTGGTTCACAGCGGTGCCGAGGTGCATCAGGTGTGCGAGGGGAACACGCTCCATGCGTGGGCCAAGGTTAATACCTGCAAGGGGGCCAAGGAGATGACCAGTGGTGACCTCCTCTCTAAACGCAAGCAAAAACAGACAGGACGGAGTAGGCAAGGCCGATGCTGTCTGGCAGCAGCCGCCCCACCTCCAGTCTCACCTTGTCTCACAGTGGTGACAGTAGCGGGAAGCAGAGGTGCAGGGGGAAGGCACGCAGTCCGGCCTGCTGGATGCGCCAGTTCCTAGATGCCTGCCAATTCCAGCTAAGTGGGATGGAGCAGGCACGTCTGCATCACATGCCTCCCCCACCACCACCATTCTGCCGGAGCTGCTGCCGCCACACCTGCTTGGAGGGCCACCCTAGTGGATGCAGCGGGCTGCAGAGCCCCTGCAGCCTATCACTCCCCCCTCCACACACACACACCCCGTCCATGTGCACATACAAAATACGTGCGCATGTCTGGGAGAAGTGAGTGGAGAGCCACACAGAGGCAACGATACGGGAGGGATCAAAATGGGAAGCCTTTTTCAGCAGCGGCATCTCTTTTTGTCCACCCACCCGTGTTGCCTCTACGCTTGATTCTGAGACAGCAGTTCTGCTTCTGCCCCTCCCCCAATACCAAAAACTGCATTCCACCTGCTGCTTGCCTGCCGTGCCCCCCGCAGCCCCTCCAATTGCCTATTACCCCACACCTGGCAGGCAAAAGCCCCATGGTCCTAAAGGTCTCATTTTGTCTCCTTGCCATCTCCTTCCTTCCTCCGTGCTCAGGAAGGTATGAGGGCAAGGGGAGAGATTGGCAGTGTGGCTTTCCCACGCGGGGACAGGATGGTCCCAGTGGAAGGCCAGCGAGCGGGGCACTCCGGGCTTGCTGCACTCAGCCAAAGGGCTTCCTTGGGGGACACGGTGAGATTCGGCTTCTGCGGGGGTGTGGAGATTTTGGGCCCAGCTTCGGCTTCCGCAGGGCCTTCCAGGTGTTCTCCCCAGCTCCAGATTCCCAAGGATTGTGACACACACCAACGGTCCTTATCAAAGTTATAATGTACCAAGAATAAACAAAGTCCGGCAAAGGTTGGCAACCAGCCCAGAAAACAAAATACGATAAGACACTCACTCTCCAAAATGCTCTGTAATAATTGCATGTTGTTTCCAGCAAGAAATTACTAACTGCATGTGACTTAATTAGGCTAAGCCAATTATCCTCAAACCTTACTCTTAAGGAGACCTCCTCCTCCTGAGTAGCCACTCCTGCCTTTTGGCAGCCCTGCATGCTCGAGCATTGAGGAGAGGCTCCTCCACTTCGCTTTCTCCACTTGAAGGAGCCTCTGGAGGTTCTGAAGGCCCTGGCTGAGTCTCTGCCTCTGGCACCACATCCTCGTCAGCCTCCTCACTGTCTGACGCGAGCGCCGGCTGTGCAGGCTGCTGGCGCGACCCCACATCAGCCTCCTCGTCGTCGGTATCAGCCATGATCCGTGCAGGCTTCTTGCAGGCCACAACACCAGGTGGAAAGCCTGAGAGAAAATGCCTCCCCCGAGGATCGTCTGCTTGCCCATCCACCAGCTGGCTGACCTGGAAGCAGCATGTCCCAAGCGGCTGGATGCAGGATACAAGGCGGAGCGGAGGTTGAGCAGGCGGCAGCCCAAAGCAGAGCTCAAAAGGCAGTCAAGCTTTGCCAGAATGGATTTTCCTTCTCTACCCTCAGCCTTACATTCCAGCCCATGGGACTCACACTGTTCTCACAGTAGCAGCCCGCACTCGGCCAAAGCCCTCAGCCCAGCGACGGAGGAGCGGCTGGGAGAGGGGTGATGCAGGCAGCATAGCCTCGTGCTCCCTGGTCGCCCCCTGGCGCCCCCCGGCAGACAAGCCCCAGCAGCTGCAGAGTATCTGGGCAGGGGACGAGATGCGGGCTGGCGGGGAGCTGAGCAGTGATGGCTCAGCCCTGGCTGGCTCACTTTCCCCTCTGCCACCAGCCATGGGAGGAAGGTAGGCCCACCGCCAGTTGATAAAGCCGAATCGCTGCCTAGCCCAGAGCTGCCGGCGGGGTGGGCGAGGCTGCAGTGCATGCCTCACTTGAAGTTCCCAGCTCTTTGTTTAAAAATCTCCCCAAAAGAGGGAGGGGAGGAAGTCCCTGCCCTCCGGGGGTTGCCATTCAGGGTAAGGAAGCTGCAGGGACCTGACCGGGAGGCTGCAAATGGACTGGCCAAGCCGAGAAGCTGGGAGGCAGCGAATGAACCAGCCGATGATTATGTGTGCCATCCAGTTTTTTCTGCCCAGAAAAGTATCCAAGGCAGGAAAAGAAAAAAAGAAAAAGAAGGAATTAAAAACAGGAGCGGAGAAATAATATTGTCTGCAGCTTGTGCAACTTTGGGAAAATGGGAAAGTTCCCGCTTTCTCTGTCAATGACAGTCAACCTCCTTTCAATTTGATCAACTGGGAGGCTGCTCCCCTCTCCCCCCCCCACTCTGCAGTCCATTTTTAGCCTGTTCCTGCATACTCCTGCAGCAACAATTCCCTCACTAACCTGATTTCCAGCTCAGTTCTCTGGCATGCAGGGCAACAAAAGAAGACCATGTGACTACCACTTTTAAAAAAAATTGTCAGACCTTCCAACTTAGCAATATCTTTTTTCTCTGAGAAGTTGTAAGGTCTGACAGAAGTTTTTTTTAAAAAAAAACTGGTAGTCACATGGTCTTCTTTTGTTGCCCTGCAAGTAGGAGAATGGAAAGCAGGTTAGTGAGGAAATGGTGGTTGCTCTGGACTGGTGTGAAAGTGGGGATTTTGCATTATGATTGCTCATAAGTAGGAACCAGTAAAAAGGCATGGGCAAATCCTTATCTGTGGATCAGCGTTTCTCAGGCTTGGCAAGCTTAAGATGGGTGAACTTAATGCTACCTGAGGAATTCTGGGAATTGAAGTCCATGCACCTTAAAGTTGCCAAAGTTGAGAAGCATGGGTCTAGGGTTTAGGATTTTCCATTCCTATTTTATTTTGGTGCAATTAAATATATCAGTTATGGTTTCCTTACAGATAGTAATTAAAGGGATATGAACCATTACTGGACTTTTTGTGAGAAACTGAAATTAAAAGTTGATCTGTGCTTTGATGATTAGATATGGGTGTTCTGTTCCTCAGGCATCTGGCTCCACTGGGAACAGGCAGTTAAACTCTAGCAAACAGGTTTTCATACAGATCATTTATTTGGGTATCCTGAAAAACATAGACTTACAATCATGGTGAGTCATGATGAGATTCATCCTTATTTCATAATCTGTCCCATTTCCTACTGTAAAATAAAACAACCCCTGTTCAGAAAGCATGCTTCTCTCCTCTGTGGCAATTCATAATGGCCGGGCTTTGTTCTACACCCCAGGCAGAGAGCCTCAGTGGCCAATCAGACACACAGATGTGGTCACATGTCATGGACTACATTTCCCATAATGCAATCTCCCTACATCTCCCACAATGCAATCTCTTAAAGAGACAGTTCTTAATTCTTAAGGTAACTAATTTGATATACTTCACCATCTGAACAGCACAATGGGATTATGGAAATAATGTACACAAATGTTAATTTTAGAGTAAGAGTTTGATATACACTGCTCAAAAAAAATAAAGGGAACACAAGCAGAAGACATCCGAGATCTGAATGAATGAAATAGCCTTATTAAATACTTTGTTCGTTACATACAGTAGTTTTGTGTTCCCTTTAGTTGTTTGAGCAGTGTATAAACTACTGTATGTAAAGAACAAAGTATTTAATAAGGCTATTTCATTCATTCAGATCTCGGATGTCTTCTGCTTCTGTTTCCTTTATTTTTTTGAGCAGTATATTTTGCACTTATATCAGTACCAGTGGTGCAATGTAAAATTTGTTACTACTGGTTCTGTGGGCGTGGTTTGGTGGTGGTAATATGACTGAGTGGGTGTGGCCAACATTTTTCTGTTTTTACTTTTAAAACCATTTTTTCGGCTGAAGAGATTGTAAAAAAATGCTTTTAAAAGTCTCTGACAATCCCAGCTGACTTGCCTGATCGGCAGAGGCTTTTCTTTTTTTTTAAAGTCTCTGACCATCCCAGCTGACTTGCCTGATCGGCAAAGGTTTTGTTTTTACTTTTAAAAGCATTTTTTCGGCCGAAGAGGTTGTAAAAAAAACGCTTTTAAAAATAAAATAAAAAGCCTCTGATGATCGTATGGCTCAGCTGGGCATGGGGGTGGGGAGGGATTTTTGCTACTGGTTCTCCGAACCACCTGCCACCATCGCTACCGGATCGGGCGATCAGGGCCGAACCGGGAGCATTTCACCCCTGATCTGTACCAAAGATATTTGGAAGTCATTCTTTTTCGGTTTTCCTTCTTTTCCTCTTTCTTTCTTACACTTCCACTCTTTTTCTTTCCTGAGCCTTTTTTTTTTCAAATCTGTTTTTTATTTGTTTATCCTTAGCTTTGTATTTTTTTGATGTATGAAGGATCAAATACTCAGCCATTATAATTCTACATTCCTTATTTACAAAAATCATATCAACATTTAGAATGAAATCCACTGGGAACCATCTCATATAAGGTAGGCTCCGAGTCCCTCTAACCAAAAAGTGTTTATCAATAGAAGAGAATATTTGTAGCTCAGGGTTGAACTGTGGGTTCCTTGGTGTTCCCTGAGCTTGATAGTTTTCTTGTTTTCTTAATTTTTTATTCTTTTTTTTATTGAAAAGTTTTACAAAAAAAATACAAAATTTTCTTCCCCCCATGTTCCCCCCACCCTTTCCCCCCCTCATCCCACCCTCCCCCCAAGACTTCCCAGAGCAAAATACAAAGTATTTCATTTAATCAATCATAAACTAGATTAATCTACTTATCCTCAAAGTACTAACTCCCCCCCGAAACCTTAACTCCACTATAGATAACCTAATACTTCTAATACTAACATTCATTCATAAGCTATTTGATATTTTCTTGTCTGATACTTATTTTGAATATAGTCAATCCATCTTCTCCATTCCGATACGTATCTTCTTGCGTGTGGTCCTTCAAATACGCTGAGATTTTTGCCATTTCTGCTAGGTTTGTTATTTTCAATATCCACTCTTCAATAGTAGGCAAAGAGTCCTTCTTCCAATATTGAGCTACCAACAGCCTAGCTGCTGATATTAAGTTCAAAATCAATTTAGTCTCTGATACTGTGCAGTCCGTAGTTATGTCCAATAGAAACAATTGAGTAAATTTCAACCTTCTTTTCAAAATGTTCTGCATCACCCATCAAATCTTTATCCAAAATGCCTTGATTTTCTTACAGGTCCACCATATATGATAATAGGTTGCATCATTACATTCACATCTCCAACATTTAGCTTGCAAATTCGAATACATACATGATAATTTTTTAGGATCTAAGTGCCATCTATAAAACATTTTATAAAAATTCTCTCTCAGATTTTGTGCTTGCGTAAATTTAACATTTCTGACCCAAATATTTTCCCACGTTTCCATCATCACTGGTTCCTGAAAGTTTTGTGCCCATTTTATCATACAATCCTTAACCAATTCCGTTTCTAAATCTATTTCCAATAATGCATTATACAATCTTTTAATATGCATCTGACTTTGATCTCTAATCTGTTTCACCAGATTTTCCTCATTTTGCATAACCCCAATTTTTTGATCCTCCCTCCATCTAGCTTGAAGCTGACCATACTGAAACCGAGTATAAATTATCCCTTCTTCTTTTAATTCATCTAGAGATTTCAGTTGCAACTTACCCCTTTCCAAAAGAAGAAGCTCTTTATAAGTAATCACTTCTATTTTTTGCTCTATACTTATATTTTCTATTGCATGTCTGGGATTTGCCCATATAGGTAACTTATAGTTCAGCTTATATTGGTACTTTTTCCAAACCCTCAACAATGCATTTCTGAGTATATGACCCTTAAACACTTTATCCACTTTTTTTTCATATAACAAATAAGCATGCCATCCATATAACAAATCATAACCCTCTATGTTTAACATTCTTTCTTCAGTTAAGTTAAACTAATCACTAATTTGTGATAAAGCTGCTGCTTCATAATACAATCTTAAATTAGGCATTTTAAGACCACCTCTTTCACGTATATCCTATATAATTTTCAGTTTCACTCTTGGTTTCTTCCCAGCCCAAATAAAAGTATTAACCCCTTTCTGCCATTCCATCAGATTTCCATCTTTTTAAAGCACTGGTATCATTTGGAACAAAAATAAAAAACCTAGGTAGTACATTCATTTTTATTGCTGCTATCCTTCCCAGTAGTGATAATTGTAACTTTTTCCATTTTTCCATTTCTTTCTGTACTTTTTGCCAAAGAATTTCATAATTATTTTTAAACAATTTCGTGTTTGAGGCTGCAATATATACTGATACAGCAGCTTGATAGTTTTCTTGTAGATGTTTCATTACCAAACTGGGTAACATCATCAGTACTAGAAGGGAGTGGAGTTTGCTCTTATTTTCATATACTATGGCTTCCCCCTGTCAGTGTTGATCAGTTGCTTCACAAACAGTGTTTTGATTGGTGCCAGGTCTCTACAGCCTTAGGCAGAGAAGGGCTATTTTGCACCCCTCCCTCAAATGTTCTTTAAAATACAGAGTTTCCCAGCATTCCTTTAGGAACCTCCAAGTGGTAACAGGTTACTTATCCTAAATGAATCCTCTTTATCTGGAGCTTCAAAATTTGCTGTTTGCTAGAAAGATGTGTAGCTAAAAGTCAGTCTACATTTAGTGTATATCTGACTTTGGGGATATTTCTTCATAACCAAATAAAAATGAACTTTCTGTGCAGTTCATACCCCTTGCTCGCTGGGTCTGGATATCACAAAGCAAAGCCCACATTTTGTAATTAATCCCCGCACCTTGTTTTGACTGACAGCGTGCTGCAGGAGGCTGAGTGCTGTCACGCCTCCTACCCATGCCCATCCAGCCAGTCATTAGGGCACAGAACTGGTTGTTAAAAAATTTGCAGCCCACCGACTTCTGGTTTGACGTCGCAGTGAGACACTCAGGGAAATAGCGGGCTCTGATGAGCGCCGCGAAAACCCCGGCTGCCGAACCGCTGCCGATGGGTCCTCGGACCAGAACCATCCTGCAGGGACAGGGAGGAAAGGCGCCTCGGACAACCAAGAGGAACAGGCAAGTTCCTCGGAGGTCAAAGGGAACTCTCTGTGAATCAGCGGTCTGGGGTGGCAGCCACGAAGCTGAGACAACCGGGCTAAGTATAGAGCTGGAGAGAAGAAAGAAACGGAACGGAGTCTTTTTTAAGCCGGGTGAGTGACAGCCATCTCAGGCTTAAATAACAACGAGAGAAACATCTTACAACTATAAGACCCCTAATGTGTAATAGCGGCTAAGGAGCATGGCGGCAAAGAGGATTTTGAAATGTAATTTGGAAGAGACAAAAACTCAATTGAAAATTGATTTCTGAACAAACTAATTGGAAACTTTAAATGATTAGATATGGTTAAAGGATTGGAAAGAAATAGAGATCCTTCCCCCTCCCTTTTTTTTTTTTAAATGGCAAGAAAAATAAAAAGAATGGACAATATGCTTTAAGAAGAAGAAAATGGGGATGTATAAATAAAAGGGGAAAAGTGAGAAGAGCTATTTAAATTTGGACTGGACTTTAAATAAGATTTGGTATTTTTAAATTGAAGAAGAAAAAAGAGAAGTCAAGTAAGATCATGATGTAATGGAAACAAAATGGATACTTACTAAGCAATTGGAAATTGTGGATTGCAGAGAGACACCATCTGGAGTAAAAAGGAACATTGTAACTTGGTTCTTTGTTTTGGAAAATTGTGAACTTCACCCTGAGAACTTGTGGAGGAGGCTTGACTTTTGGAGGAATAAAAAAAGAAATAGAAGGGAATACAATGGAACTTTTATAATTGGAGCAACTATTTGATTTGGAGAATGGAAATAAATAACTATAATGTTGAACAGAGGACAAAATTTGAGGATATAAAAATCGAAATGGAGTATACATGTGTGGACAAGAAAATGAAGATGGAGAAATAAGACATAGAAGTGGAAAATAAAGAAGGTAAAGATATTGTGATTAAATATGAACAAATAATTGAACATGTGAATACTAATAATAAAAAGGAGGTCTCTAGAGATTATATTGAGATTAACAATAACACAATGATGATTATACTGAGACTAATAATGATATAATGATGATTATATGGAGATTTATACTGAATGATAAAAGAATAAAAGGTTGGAAAATATTAAGAAATTTAAAGAAGTCCAGGACCTGGATTTATATAATGATTATATTGAGATAAACAAATATGAGAAGAATTATGTTACAGATATTTAGAAATAAAATAGGGATTGAAGCTAAAATATATGGAAAATAGATTACATTAAAAGAAATATAGCAATGGATATAATGAACCAATTTTTTATTAAGATGTTAAAAGATACTACTTGAGGAAATTGATGGTTATAATAACTGGGATATTGTTTAAATACCTATAACAATTGTTATAATTTGAATATTTTTAATAATATAACTACAAAAGTAAAAGATGATTATGTTGGGAGTAACAGTGAGAAAAATAAAGATAATTATACTGGGATTAACAGCAAATAAAATGATTACACTGAGATTAACAGAAAAATAAAGATGATTACACTGGGATTAACAGCGGAATAAAGATGGAACAGTGGAATAAAGATGATTACACTGGGATTAACAGTGAATAAAGATGATTACATTGGGATTAACAGAAAAATAAAGATTACACAGGGATTAACAGTGAATAAAGATGATTACACTGAGATTAATTGAGGAAAATAACAATGATTGCACTGAGATTAACAGCGAATAAAGATGATTACACTGGGATTAACTGAGGAAAATAAAGATTACACTGGGATTAACTGAATAAAGATGATTACACTGAGATTAACAGAAAAATAAAGATGATCATGCTGGGATTAACTGTGGAATAAAGATGTATTTTGTACATTGGGATTAACAGTGGAAGGATAAAAGAAAATCAGCCATGCCCACCCAGCCACATGACCACCAAGCCACATCCACCCAGTCACATGACCACCTAGCCATGCCCACAGAACTGGTACTAAAAAAATTTGAATCCCACCACTGAATGTATTTGAAAATCAGTTTTGCTGAAAACTTACTTATAAAGAGATTCAGAAATTCAAAACTGGCAAGGTTGCACTATAATTATATTGGTATTTGTCATAAAGCAGCTATATTTTGTTTTTACTTAAATGAATTATATCTGCCTTAGTTGTCACTTGTGATTTTTAAATTTATTTATTTTTGAATATATGTTTTATTGATACATTTTTTTTCTTTAAAAACAAAAAATTCCATGTCTATCTGAACAGCGTGTTGTCTGGGTATAATTAATTTTGAGTAAAGGTACAACAATAACCATAATCATACTAGTAATCTTAATAAATATGAATATTAATCATAAAATAAAACAGTTCATCTTACAATATTTTCAATACAATTTTTTCTTATCTCTTTGAATTCTTTTTAAATTCTAACCTGTTTTTGTTAGTTAACCATTGATAAAATATATCCCATGTTAAAAAGTATTATGTTTCTTCCTCTTCTTTTATCTTTATTTTTTATTATTTCATTTAATATTAATTTCAACCTTTCTGCAATTATAGTAGTAAAAATTTTGTAATCTGTGTTCAACAGCGAGATTGGCCTGTAATTTTGCAAACTTTTACAGACAATTCATCCCCTCCTACGCTGAGATTGCCCTCCCCTTGACAGAACTGCTAAAAACCTGTCCATCTCCCACCAAGCCAAAACCTAGCCAACCCGTAGCTTGGACAATGAACTGTCAAAAATCCTTTGAACAATTAAAATGCCTATTCTCAGTGGAGCCGATCCTACAGCATCCTGACCCAAATAAGTCATTTGTGGTTCAGGCATACATGAGTGATGTGGCAATGGCTGCTGTTCTACTGCAAAGGAACGCTCAAAACAAACTAATGCCATGTGCTTACGTATCGAGAAAGTTAACAGACACTGAGCACAGATGGGCAGTGTGGGAGAAAGGCTTTTGTGGTGTGATGGGCTCTCTTATCCTGGAGACACTTAATAGAGGGGGTTAAAGAGTCTTTTGAAGTGTGGACTGACCACAAAAATCTTGAGGCACTCAAGACCCTGAGGAAGCTTTCCCCCAAGCATTTTCGCTAGGCTCAGTATTTCAAACGCTTTAACTTTGACCTGAAATACATTCCGGGGCGGGGGGGGGGACCTGTTAGCTGATGCTCTCTCCCGTAAGCCCCAGTTTGACAGCCGACGTGAAGAGATAGTTCATGCCATGATCTCGGAAACTCAACCAGCTGAGCACAAACGCCATGGTTCCAACCTCCCCGAAAACAAGTTGACAGCAGAGGTAAAAGTGGCGCTCTCAAATGATTCCTAGTTCAAGGAAAATCAGACAGACCTAACCCTAAGAGGGGTTGGCGTGGAAGGGGAATAAGATTTATGTGTCCCACAGCATGCGACTCCTGGTGCTAAAGAGGAGTCATAATTCTCGACTAGGAGGCCACTTTGGATTTTTAAAAACCCTCCATTTGACTAGGAGACAATTCTGGTGGCCAAAGATGAAAGCTGATGTGGAAGACTATGTGAAAAGCTGCACCCCCTGCGCCACCATGAAGTCCAGGCTCTGGCCAAACCCACCAAGCTCTCGGAGGAGATTGCAATGGACTTCGTAGTTAAGCTCCCTCATGACAGTGGAGTGAACAAGGTGATTTGGACTGTCATTGATTTATTCTCCAAGCAAGCACACTTCACTGCCTGCAACAGACTACCATCGGCCAAGAAACTGGCAAAGCTTTTTGTGAAACATATCTACAGACTACATGGGGTTCCAAGGAGAATAATATCAGATTGCAGGGTCCAGTTTACACCTAAATTCTGGAAAGAGTTCCTACGGTCCATTGGGTCATCCCAGGGGCTTAGCTCAGCTTTCCACCCATCGACTAACAGATTGACTGAAAAATTGAACTCAATGGTGGAACAATACATTAGATGTTATGTAAATTATCAACAAGAAAACTGGGCGGACTTACTACCATTCACAGAAGTGGCTTATAATAGTACAGTACACCACAGTACTGGGTTGACTACTTTTCAGATAACTATGGGCATGGATTTTGTGCCGATGCCTGAGTTGCCTAGAGAGCCGCCCACTTCCATGTCCCTAACAGAATGGATGACATTGAAAAGGGGTTCGGAGAATACTAAGAAAACTTTAGCTGAATCAGCAGAGAGATATAAGGCCCAGACCAACAAACACTGGTCTCTCTAACCACCTTTCTGAATAGGAGAAAAGGTGTATTTGTCAACCAAGTACCTAAGATTGAGGTTACCTAGCAAGAAGTTTGGATCCAAATTCATAGGCCCATTCCCTATAGTGAAAGTGATTAACCCAGTGACTGTCCAACTTAGCCTCCCTCACCTATTAGGGAAAGTATACCCAGTTTTCCACAGTAGGTTATTGAAACCAGCAAGAGAGGCCCTTGCCAGCTGCTTCCCCCTCCTTTGGTAGTGCAAGGGGAGACTCATTATGAAGTGAAGAAGATCCTTGACTCTAGTCTCTACAGGGGTCGCTTACAATATTTGGTACACTGGAAAGGGTACCTATTATCTGAAGCTACTTGGGTGAAGAGTTGGGATGTGAATGCTGATACTCTTGTGAAGCAATTTCATAATAAATTTCCTGAGAAATCAAAAGGTCCACTTGGGGGGGGGAGGCGGTTAAGGGGTCCTGTACAAGGTGTTAACCCCTTCTTTTGTGTTTTGTCTGTTTTATTTTTCAGGATGTGGTTTTTTTTCTGCAGGGGGGGGGGGGGGACGCCTGTCAGCGTTGGAAGCCATATTAGGCTGGAAGCTTCCAAGCTGCCACCTTCTCATTTGTGGGAAAGTAGGAGGGGGGATTTAGTAGAGGGGTTGGTTGTAGACATAATAACATTCTTCCTGTCGGCCAGGGTCAGGGCAATCTGGCATCTGGAGAAAGAGTGGTCGGAGTACTGAGTCGAGATGGGACGGGCATTGATTGGAGCATGTGATTGACTGAGGAGTGAGGGGATGGTTTTGGGGGTTTTGATTTACTGAGGGAAAACCCAGACCTTTCAGATTCCCAGATGTGCCAGTTTACCTATTCTAATAAAATTTTGGAAAATGCTTACTTCTGCATCTTTACTCGGAGTTGGGGTTTTCTGGAACACCGACAGCTTTTTTTTTTTTAATTTGATTTATATGCCGCCCTTCTCCGGAGACTCAGGGTGGCTTACAATGCGTTAAGCAATAGCCTTCATACTTTTGTATATTTTACAAAGTCAGCTTATTGCCCCCACAAACTGGGTCCTCAATTTACCTACCTTAGAAAGGATGGAAGGCTGAGTCAACCTTGAGCCTGGCAAGATTCGAACTTACTAATTGCAGACAGCTGGAGTTAAATTACAATGCATTAGTCTTCTGAGCTATCCAGGCTCCTTTTTTTTATTACGTTGGATCCAGATGCTTGTGTTTTTTTTAAGATAAATACCAGGTCATCTGCTAATGCCTATAATTTATATTCTGTTTTTATTTCCATTCCTTTTATTTCTGAGTCTTGTCTAATGTTTCTATTAAGTACTTCCAATGTTAATATGAATAATAGAGGGGACAATGGACATCCTTGTCTTGTGCCTTTTCCTATTTTGAAGTTCTCGGTCATATCCCCATTGACCATTACTTTTGCAGTTTACTTGGAATATATTGCCTTAATCATATTAACAAATTTCTCCCCAAAATCCATATATTTTAATTGTAATATCATAAATTGCCAATTTACATTATCAAATGCTTTATGTGCATCTAAGAATATCAATGCCATTTGTTTTTCTGGATCCATTTCATAGTATTCCAACGTGTTCAAAATGATTCTCATATTATTCCTAATTTGCCTTTTGGGTAAAAATCCATTCTGGTCTGAGTGTATAAATTCATTCAGGAATCTTTTTAATCTTTCTGCAATTATTGAGGCATATATTTTGTAGTCTGCATTTAATAGTGATATTGACCTATATTTTTTTATCTGCATTAAATCTGATTCTTCTTTCGGTATTAGGGTTATATTTGCTTCCATCCACATGTTTGGAATTTTGGCCTCTAACAGTACTTCATTATAAACTTCCAACATTGGCAAACCCAAAGTATCTTGTAAACATTTATAAAGCTCTGCTGGTAGTCCGTCTGGTCCTGGTGTTTTATTATTTTTTTGCCTCTTAATCGCCTCTCTTAGTTCCATCATTATCCTTTCATTTAACATAACCTTCATTATTTCTGTTACTATGGGTAATTCAGCTTTCTCTAAATATTGTTTTATTTTTTCTTGTGACACCTCTTGATTATATAGTTTTTTGTACTAATTCTGGATTTTCTTTTAGTTTCATTTTGATAGTGAAGGATTCCCTTTTCATCTAGCAAGTGGTGTATCAATTTCTTCTCTTTCTCCTTTTTCAATTTATATGCTAACCATCTTCCTGGTTTGTTGGCATTTTCAATGTAATTTGTTTTGCTCTTTTAATCTTTTGTGCTAATTTGTTTTGCTCTTTTAATCTTTTGTGCTAGTTCTTCTGTTTCCATTAAATTGAGTTTATATTTTATCAGTCCGATTTTTTTTTTTAATTTTTGTGGTTCTTTCTGTAATTCTGTTTCCAGTCTTTTGTGTTCTTCTGCTAATTTATTTTGTGTTTGCCTCTTTTACTTTTTTTTTTCTGTATAGGTGATCACTAATCCTTGGATATATGCTTTTGCTTTATCCCATACATTTTGTAGTGAAGTCTCATTTTTTTTATTCTCCTTGAAAAAGAAATCCATTTCTTTCTCCATTATTTGTATAAACTCTTTATCTTTTAATATGGCTTGATTCAACATCCATCTCATTTTTCTCCTTTGACCTTTCCATTTTATTTTCATTAGGTTGTTATCTGCCCATACATTTGCTTCAATTTCTAACTCCTGTACATTTGTTCTTAATTTTAGTGTCATCCATATCATATCTGTTCTTGAACATGATTGATGTCGGAGTAGAATTATATTGGTTTTTCTCTATGTAACTTGAAATGTTCATTTCTCTCCATGTAACTTGAAATGATAGTTCTATTATTTTAAAGAAGGTCCTAGGGCGTATTTTCCGTGCCTTTTTACCTACTTTCCTACTTTTATAGTCGTTTTGCGTCCACAATTGCATTGAAGTCCCCCTAACACACAAATATTTGCATAATCCATTTCAGTTATTTTCATGTAGAGTTGTTTATAAAATTATTTTTGCTTATTATTTGGTGCGTATACTGCTATCAAAAGTACTTGTTTTTGTTACTTATTTGTTTATTCTGGTTAGGCCCAATTAAAGACTTGAGGCTTCGTTATTACAAAGATATTTATTTGTTTCTTATCTTCCACAGAATTACATTTGGACAGCAACTGCTCTGACAGGAGCATCAACTTATATATAGAGGAGGCGGGGCAAAAGGTAAGTAGGGACCAATGGGAAGGAGCATAGTGACATCATATATTTAACTCATATATAAATGTACATATATACAGAAAACAGGTTAGGTATTTTTAATTGTAACAAATCCCCTTCTAAAATACCTAATTAATAATAAATCACCGGTTTTAGATATGTACATTAAATTTAGAAGTCAGATATGTATGTTGTTTAGTTGCTAAAGGTTTAGTGAGAATGTCAGCAATCTGTTCACTCGTATCGCAATGTATAGCCTTAATAAATCCTATACTCGATAATTGTCTCACGTGTTTATATTTGATATTGATGTGTCGAGATCTTTGGCCTATTGCCTCGGAAGCTGATATATCTATTGCTGCTTTATTATCTTCATTGATAAGAATAGGATAAATGGGTTCATCCCATATATTGGACAACAAATCATCAAACCAGGTCAGGTTATTGGCTGCTTTAGATAGGCAAATGTATTCAGCTTCTGCCGTAGAGGTGGCAATTAAATTTTGTTTGCCAGTATACCAATGTACCGTGCAACCATTTATAAGGAAAGCATAACCGGAGGTACTTTTTTGACTTTTTGGGTCTCCAGCCCAATCAGCATCAGCATAACAAGTCAATAAGGGCTTTTCTGAAATAAATGGTTCTAGATATAAACAGACATCAGCACTAAATTTTAGATACCTTAGAATTCTTTTGATTCCTTCCCAGTGATATACACTAGGGCTGCTTACGTGTCTTGACAATAGATTAACAGCAAGAGTGATATTTGGTCTGGTCCAATTAGAAATATACAGTAATGATCCAATAATAGATCTATACAAAGTGTTTTCTTTGAAGGGCTCGTATTCGTGGTGCATGTTTCTAGTGAAGTCAGTTGACATGGGGGTCTCGCAAGTTTTTGAATTTATCATATTGCACTTTTGTATAAGTTCTATAATTTTTTCTTTTTGGGATAATTTGAATCCCTTATCAGTTTTATCAATTTGTACTCCTAAATATTTATTTACTTTTCCTAATATTTTTAAGTTGAAGTGTTTACCCAATTTTTCAGCAAATTTGTCACATTTGATTTTATCTTGTCCAAAATACAATATGTCATCAACATAAATTAGTACATATTCAATAGAGTTATTCTTTCTTTTAGTGAAAAAACATAGCTCCGATGAAGTGGCTATAAAACCCATATCTTTAAGTATTTTTGACAGACATTCATACCATTGTTTACCAGATTGTTTTAATCCATATAGACTCTTATTTAACAACCAAGCTTCTCCCTTTTGAATATTCTTTCCTGGGGGTGCCTTTACTTATATTTCCTTATTGAGATTGGCATGTAGGTATGCAGTTTGTACATCAAACTGATACACATCCAAATTCAGAATGGAAGCTAGTATTAACGCAGTCTTTACGCTCTCTGCTCTAACAGTAGGTGAATATGTGTCTTCATAATCATCAGGGAATCTTTGGGCAAATCCTTGAGCTACTAACCTAGCTTTATACAGGAATTTGTTATCTTCTAGTTCTTTGATTTTAAATATCCATTTAGTACCAATGGGGGACTTATCTGCGGGGGGGGGGGGATCTGCTGGTGTGTACACGTTTAGTTCCTTCAAACTATCCATCTCCTTTTTCATTGCTTCCTCCCACTTTGTTTTCTCTTCCAGAGGTAATTTAAGTATTTCATCATATGTATTGGGTGTTAGTCTTTTGGCATTGAGAGATAGTATGTAGTCATCAAATCTTTTTGGAATTGTACCCCTATTTGATCTAATGGGTCTATCAGGAGGAGATTCAGCACCTTGCATAAACTTTGCTTCCTTCTCAGTTAGTGGGTCTACTTTCAAGATAGGATGCCCTTTTTTCCATTCCTCATTAATTATTTTTTGATAATTGTGTTTGCCTGTCTTTATGATTTTGGGTTCAGTAACTGGTGAATTGTGTTTTCTGTGAGTGGATGTTGCGTTCTCTGACTCGGGGCATAATTCGTTAAGGTGTATTTTGGACCAATTAGAGTGTTCATGGAACACAGCAGATCTAGACACGATGAATTGGTTGTTTTTATCTATGAAACGATATCCCTTAGTTCCTGATTCGTACCCCATGAATCTTAGTCTTTTAGATACTTTTTCGCCTTTGTGTCTCAATTGTTTAGGCACATACACATCTGCAGTTACGCCAAATATTTGTAGATGTCCAATTTTTGGTTTTTTGTTATATATGAGTTCATATGGTGTTTTGTTAATTAAACTGGACCATAATCGATTTAGGGTATAATTAGGATATGTAAGGGCTTCACCCCAGAAAGATTGACTTAAACCAGCATCGTCTAGCACACATCTAACCATGGTTTGTAATAAACCATTTTTTCTCTCTGCAACCCCGTTCTGGAAGGGTGAGAAGGGACAGGATTTAAAATGTAATATTCCCTGCATTTTTAGCCAATTGGAAAATTCGTTAGGCAAAAATTCTGATCCTCTGTCGGTCATTATTTGTTTGATTTTTACATTATGTTGAGTTTCTACTCTTTTAAAGAATTCTTTGAATTTTTTGAAAACTTCATTTTTATGGTTAAGAGTGTACACGAACCCAAACCTGCTGTAATCATCGACTATAGTTAGGAAATATTTTTTTCTATATTTGATTGATGGTTTCATTGGGCCTACGACATCCATATATACCAATTGAAAAATTGATTGTGTGGTGCGAGTGGCCTTTTTGAGCTTAGGTTTGTTTTTGAGCTTGGAGGATTTAAATACTGAACACTCCAAATAGTTTTTACAACTCTTTATTTTGATGTCTTCGGAACATTCTAACATTTTCTGTATAACAGGGAAACTGGCATGTCCTAGTTTCTTATGAAGTAAATGAGTACAGTTGTCATGTATTGGTTTACCATTTTATAATTTTTCTGACAGAATGGGTTCACTTGTTGACATATTTTCACTCCCTCCATGACTATTGGGTTTAGTTTCTTTGTTTTTTAACTGAGTGTGTGCACAGATTAATTCGTCATTTTGTGGCAGTAGATATGTTAGTCCCTCTTTAATGAATGTTTTGTCTATGTTCCTATTGTTTTTTGTCATGAATACTTTTCCATTTTTGAAAGTGGTCTCTACCCCATTCTCTTCACTTAGTTTTAGAGTCGCCAATATATTATGCGGAATTTTGGGTATAAATAGTACCCCCTCTATTTTCCCTATACCTTTGATATGAGTATTACCTACTCCTCTTACTAGAACTTTATTTTGATTCGCTACCTTTATGTAATGCTCCTTTTCTGTGAAGTTGTTGAGAATTTTTCGATTGTGAGTTGTGTGGCTTGTGGCTCCAGAGTCAATGAGCCAGGTGTTGAATGAATCTGATGCTGATGGATTATTGTCTTTTATTCCATATAATGACCCATATCTGTTTTCTCTAGAGTTGTTTCTATATTTATTTATTTTTTTTGGTCTTTTGAGTAGGGTGATTCTCTGCGTTTATGTCTGTAGTCAGGAGAAGTTCTATCTGAGAAATGGATTCTTCTATCTGATCTATCTTTGTGATAATATGTATCTCTATATCCTGCATTCCTAGGGCAGTCTCTCTTTTGATGTTTTTCTGAGCCGCATATAGTGCTTTCAGGTGGATATTTATCTCTGCCTCGGAAATCTACCCTTTTTTGATTTCTGCCTTCCCTTTGATGTATAGATCGTTCCCTTCTAAGTTTGTCTTCTGCTATAAGTTTATTAGTAAGATTTTCTAATGTAATATGTTCTAAGCTTAAGCTGTCAAGTAAAGTTATGTAATTATCCCAGCTGGAGTCTAGGGAATTGATTATAATACTTTTCATACTGCTATCAAATATATTCTCCCCCCTTTGGATGAGTTCTGCTCTAGTTGCATTCAGATTTAGAATATGTTCGCTCATGGGGATACCATGCCTTAACCTGGCAGAGTGGAATTCCCTTGAAATTCTAGTAGTCGTGGTTACATTTTTGCTATAAAATAAATTAAATAATTTTTGGAATATTTCAGATACAGTCAGGTTATGTTCAAGGCTAGGAAAAATACTTGGGGATATAGAGGCAATGAGGATACAATAAAGTTTATGGTGGAGGCAGTCCATTTTATAAGTCCAGGGTTTGTCTTGGGGATCATTAATAAAGAACAAAATGTTTTCTCTCAAATATATGACCTGGAGCTGCTGGCTCCATTCCATCAGATTATTTCCATCTAATTTTAATTTTACAAAGTCTGTAGGTAGTGTCCCAGATTGGTGTGAATAGTTACTTACATTCTGTTGCTGTCCATGGTTTAAAACCTTAGCATACTCACAATAAGGCAGAGGTATACTAGAGGCATGTCTGTATTGGCTTGTCTCTATGTTTGGGGTGGATCTGTACTGACTTGTATTTATGTCCTCTTCTTTTTTTCTTGCAGGTTCGTTCTGCGCATGCCCAGATCTCATTCTTCCCCAGCAGTCGACGAGAGAGGACTCTGTGCTTGCGGCTCCCGGGATGAAGCCCCAGTCGGCCCTCTGGTCTTCGGCTTTGGCTCCGGAAGGCCTCTGTTGGCTGATAATTGCCCGGGATGCCATCCAGCTCATCGGGAAGTCTCCGGAACCGCAGCGGTCGGTGAAATCTTCATCGGAGGTCTGGCGGCCTTGTTCCTCGATGCGGCTATAGAATGGGGCCCGGTTCGGACAATCAGTGTCGGTGAGTTTGGATCGCTCAGCGAGTTGTTCTGCGACAGGTAAGTATGATATTTTAAATTTTGGGTCTTGATCGTCTCGTGTGGGCGTCGGGTGGTGTTCTTCAGTGTATGATTGCTGGCGCGTTTTTTCTCGGGTGGCTGGTTCTTCTTCTAGGTAGTCTAATTCTTTTTGACTTTTGTTAGGTGTTAGTTTAGAGTTTTCTTGCGTCTTCTGGTTGTGAGTTTGGTATTTTTAGCTTAGCCCCGAATGCCGCGGTTAACACCTGCATGGCATTATCTATTTCTAGTTCAGTAGGTTGATTAGTATATTTGTTACATAGTTGTTTTTTATTTATTTCTGGAATCGGGTAGTTATTTTCTTTGTAGGTTTTGTTTCCCGCCTTGTAATTTAAATTTTGGGAGCCTTTTAATGATTGGTTGGCCATTTTAGAAGGATTAGATAGACAAGATGACCACCATGAAAAAGGTGCGAAACCATTGCCAGCTTCATCATTAGTTTTGTAGTCAGGGGTTGACTTTCTTACCGTGGATTTTTCATGTTTATTATGTTCGATCTCTTCATCTGCTGCTGCTCCGTGATCGTTTACTAGGCTGCAGAGTTTCGCGAGCAGATTTGAGTCATCTGGAGCCGTTTCTATTAATTCTAGTATTTTTCTTTTTATGTCATCTTCCTTGTTTGAGGCTGAGGGAGCTACTTCCATCTGGTGATTGTTTGGAGTTTGTCAGGAATTCTTTTTCGTGGAATTGTATATTTTTCTTCATTTCTTCTTTTGGTGTATTGTTTTCAGGAGTCAGCTGGGCTGCCATTCTTTTCGTTAGATGTCTAGTGACAGGTCTTCTTTTTTCTTTTTGTGAGTCTTGCATTTCTAGGTTGGTTGGGCCTACCAAGCCATCCTCTTGCTACCAATTTGTTACTTATTTGTTTATTCTGGTTAGGCCCAATTAAAGACTTGAGGCTTCATTATTACAAAGATATTTATTTGTTTCTTATCTTCCACAGAATTACATTTGGACAGCAACTGCTCTGACAGGAGCATCAATTTATATACAGAGGAGGCGGGGCAAAAGGTAAGTAGGGACCAATGGGAAGGAGCATAGTGACATCATATATTTAACTCATATACAAATGTACATATATACAGAAAACAGGTTAGGTATTTTTAATTGTAACAGTTTTTGGTTTACTATTACCTCTACCATCAAAATTCTCCCTTCTTCATCTGTATATTTGCTTGGCGTTTATTATTTCCTTTATATATAAGGTATTGGTATATAGATTAACCTCTTCCGATCTGTTGGTTATTGTGTCATACTCCAGATTTGTTAGCATAGTTTGGTTAGAACCTTTACAGATTCTTCATTTGTAGCTTGCCATATTATTTTAGATAAAAGCCTTTCAGAGGCTTTTTTCCTGAAGCTTCTTTCAGAGGCTTCTTTCAGCCTCTGAAATCTCCATTTGCAAGGCTGGGTGGGCTACATTCAGAGTATGAGACGCACCCAGATTTTCACCATCTTTTTTTGGGGAAAAAGGTGCATCTTATACTCCAAAAATACGGTATGTTGATTGATAGCATGTCTATTGATAGCATGCCTATTTCTTCTTCCATCTTCTCACTTGTATGTAGGTCGTATTGTTCTAGTTGATCTTATTTCTTTCTGTCCCTTTGCTTTTGCTCCTTCTCGCTCTGCTTCTTCTGTTTTCTCGGACTCACTTTCTTCCTGCTGTATAATCTTTTCCACATTTGCTAGTTCTCTTTGTCCTTTGTGTTCTTCTTCCTCTCCCCTTCCCTTTTCTTCAGTAGTTCCAAAGTGACATTCATAAAATTCATATGCTCTATATCTTTTTTCATTCCAAGTTACCAAAATTCCCTCTGTTACATTGTATTTAATTAACTGACATTTCAAGAATTGATACTGTATTCTTAGGTTTCTTACTCTTCTTGGCACCTGTTTCAACACTACAATTTCTTTGCCTTTATATTGCAGAGGTTCATCTCTTGCTTTTTTAAGTATTTCAACTCTTATCATCTTCTTGACAAATATGACATGAACTTCTCTTGGGAGATTATGTCTTCTCGCATAGGTTGTGTGTATTCGGAATATTTCATCAATTTCTGCTTGCATTTCCTGCTTTGTAATCTGTAAGGCATTTGCCAGAAATTCTATCATATCCAGCGGTGAAATGCACTTACCTTCACTACTGGTTTGGGAATGTGAGCCCGCATGCATGCTCACTACGCTCACCCATGCCTCTTCTGCACAGGCGCAGAGGGTCAAAAATGGGACATAATGATGTCCCGGCAGGTGGGCGGAGCCTCCCGCCACCAACACTACCGGTTCACGTGAGCCGGATAGATCTGGCCGGATTTCACCACTGATTATATCAGGTAGGTGTTCTCCTTTTTCCTCTTCTATGTTTTGGAATCTCAAGAAGTGGCCTTTCCCATTTGCAACGAAATCACATTTTCCTCCAGTTCTTTATTTTTCTGTGTAAGCCTTTGATTCATTTCCTTCATTTTTTTTTCCTTGTCTTGTTCTGATTTTTCCTCTATTACCTGAATCCTTTGTTCATTTTTTTCTATCATCTGTTGTAAGTTCCCTATTTTTTCATTCATGTCATGTACCTTTTCTTTTACCTCTCCCAACTCACTCTTCACCTCATTATGATTCTTTTTTTTTATTGCAAAAGTTTTACAATTACATTTTCACCCCATTTCCCCCCTCCAGCCCACCCCAAACTCCCCAACCTAACCCTCCCTAACCCTCCCTAACCCTCCCCTCCCCCCGGACTTCCACAGAATATACTCACATCAGAACCCCCCCCCCTTTATATAAAACTTGAACCCCTCCATCCCCCATATAATTTTTCATCTTCACTAAGTTAAAATATTTCTATCTTAACATAACATTTTCAATTAAAAGCTATTTGATACTTCCTGGTTTGGTATTTGTTCTGAACATAATCTATCCACTTTTTCCATTCCCATTCATAAGTCTCTTGTGAACAATCTTTTAAGTATGCTGAGATCTTCGCCATCTCTGCAAAACTGGCCATCTTCAAAGTCCATTCCTCGATAGTGGGCAAAGCTTCATTTTTCCAATATTTACCTATCAATAATCTCGCTGCTGTCACCATATACAATATCAACTTTGTTTCTCCCAATGTAAAACCCTTAACTATACCCAATAAAAACAATTGTGGAGAAAATTGAATTTTTTTCTTCAAAACATTCTGCATAACCCACCAAATTTTTATCCAAAATGCCTTAACTTTCTTACAAGTCCACCAAACATGATAGTATGTAGCATCTAAACAATCACATCTCCAACATTTTGGCTGAACATTACGGTACATACATGACAATTTCTTAGGATCTAAATGCCATCTATAAAACATTTTGTAGAAATTTTCCCTCAGATTCTGCGACTGTGTGAATTTAACATTCTGAACCGAAATTTTCTCCCATGTTTCCAACATCACTGGTTCTGCAAAATTTTGTGCCCACTTGATCATACAGTCTTTAACCAATTCAGTTTCTGAATCCCTTTCTAACAAAACATTGTAAAGCCTTTTAATATGCATTGGACCTTTCTCTTTTATATGTCTAACCAATTCTTCCTCATGCAACATAATACCAGTTTTTTGGTCCTCTTTCCATCTCAGTTGAAGTTGATTGTACTGTAACCAAGTTAAGTTAATCCCTTCGTCCAACAGTGTTTCTAATGTCTTCAGTTGCCATCTGCCCGCATCTGTAAAAAGAACCTCTTTGTATAAAACCCCCCCGAGTGACATTATATTTGTATTCCACATAATATGACCAAGATCCAGCCATAGCGGTATTTTATAATCCCATTTGAATCGGTGCTTCTTCCAAACTGTCATCAAAGAGTCTCTAAATATATGGCTTTTAAATACTTTATCCACTTTATTTTCATAAAATAAGTAAGCATGCCATCCGAATTCAAGATCAAAACTTTCTATATTCAATATTCCAGTCTTTTTCCTTCCAAACCAATCACTTGCTTGAGATAAAGCTGCTGTTTCATAATATAACTGTAGGTTTGGAAGTTGGGACCTGTTTCAACACTACAATTTCTTTGCCTTTATATTGCAGAGGTTCATCTCTTGCTTTTTTAAGTATTTCAACTCTTATCACCTTCTTGACAATATGACATGAACTTCTCTTGGGAGATTATGTCTTCTCACATAGGTTGTGTGTATTCGGAATATTTCATCAATTTCTGCTTGCATTTCCTGCTTTGTAATCTGTAAGGCATTTGCCAGAAATTCTATCATATCCAGCAGTGAAATGCACTTACCTTCACTACTGGTTCGGGAATGTGAGCCCACATGCATGCTCACTACACTCACCCATGCCTCTTCTGCACAGGCGCAGAGGGTCAAAAATGGGACATAATGATGTCCCAGCAGGTGGGCGGAGCCTCCTGCCACCAACACTACCGGTTCACGCGAGCCGGATAGATCTGGCCGGATTTCACCACTGATTATATCAGGTAGGTGTTCTCCTTTTTCCTCTTCTATGTTTTGGAATCTCAAGAAGTAAGTGGCCTTTCCCATTTGCAACGAAATCACGTTTTCCTCCAATTCTTTATTTTTCTGTGTAAGCCTTTGATTCATTTCCTTCATTATTTTTCCTTGTCTTGTTCTGATTTTTCCTCTATTACCTGAATCCTTTGTTCATTTTTTTCTATCATCTGTTGTAAGTTCCCTATTTTTTCATTCATGTCATGTACCTTTTCTTTTACCTCTCCCAACTCACTCTTCACGTCATTATGATTCTTTATTATCGCGTCCTGTAAGGATTGGAACATTGTCATCACATCTTTTTGAAATGAATTTGATTTCTCTACTTGTAATATGCTCTCTATCGATCTTTGACTTGATGGACTTGATGCTGCAGATGATGGTGCAGATGTTGTTTTCTTTCCTAACTTGCTTAAATTTGGATTGATTGTCATTTCTGCTTGTATCTACTTATGTCTAGTAACCAGATTAAATGGGACCTTAATTTAGTAAAACACACCACAATAATATCCTAGCCCCCAACCAACTTCTAACCCCCCTGTTTTAAACCAAGGAAAGGACACTCTTTTCTCTTCCTATTTCCCACCTGTATTTTATAATTCCCACAATCTTATAATTTTTATAATCCACCAGATCAGTCCAAAAATTTATCCTGTAGTAGTATGGAATAATTCTTTTCAAATAATTATTTTCCTGAACCGAGGAGGCAGTGCGGATCTAATGCTGGCTGCAATCTGGACCAGATGGCTGCCATCAGGTTGCAGATCAGTGCCAGGTCGGCCTGGGCTTCACCCTTCACTGTTTCCAGGATGGCCCTGCAGGCCAGATCAAACCACCTCACGGACCAGATCCAGCCCATGGGCCTTGAGTTTGACACCCCTGATTTAAAGCATCAGAATCTTAATATTCATAATGAATTTGTTGCAATTTAACTATTAGCAGCATAACCCAAATGATTGTTATATAATCAAAAGTGAACTTTATTTCTGAAATTAATACCTATATTTGCAACATGAAAGCCAAAACTATTTCATTGTATGTTGTATCACAGTTCTGAATTCATTCTTTTACTTTTATTCTTGTAATAAGATGTTCTCATCTTTTTCTTGAAGTAGTGTAAGACAATCTGGAGGTTAATACGTTTTATCAAAGCCGAGAATATAATAGATTCCTGTTTGCATCCTGGATGAAATAAAGACTGATTGTTTTCTAGAGGCAGTTATCAGCAAGCAAAAACATAGCTGCTTTTAGTATGTGGTGCATGCAAATGATGAATTAGGAAACACCAACCCTCCACTATGTTTGGAAAAGTTGAAGGAAAATAAAATGGAGGCAGTGGACAGACTGACAAATGGGATGAAGGTGAATGGAGGAAGGCTACAAGAGGAAGACCTTTGAAGACTACAACAGTACCGTGTTTCCCCAAAAATAAGACCCTGTCTTATTTTCCCTGAACCCTGAAATAAGTGCTTGGCCTTATTGCCATACGCTCAAAAGCCCGATTGGACTTATTATCAGGGGATGTCTTATTTTGGGGAAAACAGGATACTAGATAATAAGTTTTTGTATCTACTAGGGAATTGCATTTGTAGAAATATCTCTCTCTCTCTCTCTCTCTCACACACACACACACACACGCGCGCGCGCGCGCATGCACACACACAAACATAAACTCCACCTTTTTTCATAAATGAGAATATTTGATTCATTGGATTTCATGTATTTATAATGTATCTGAAAATTGGTTTTGCTGAAAACGTACTTATAGAGAGATTCAGAAGTTCAAAACTGGCAAGGTTGCCATATAATTATATTGGTATTTGTCTTAAAGCAGCTATATTTTGTTTTTACTTAAATTAATTATATCTGCCTTGGTTGATTTAATTTAAAAATCACTTATGATAGTGATTCTTAACTTAGACTTTGAGATGATGAGTCTGCAACAGACAACATGGTGTCATCCTTTGGAATTTTGTTGCCCCTTGGCTATTACTGTAAAAGAAATGGAAGAGCAGAGGAGCACCTTTTCAATTTCTGTTCTGAAGATGTTGACAGTGACAGTTGTCCAGTCAACCTCCAGAATATGATCTCAGTGAAGGCATGGCTATGAAAGATGGAGTGGTGTGAGGAAACAGAATATAGCTGCTGCTACCTACCTCTTTGCTTCTGAGGACTGTCAGACTGAGGTTTAGGCAGAGTTCATCTACCTGGCACTATTTGCATTCTTATCAACCATGTGATTACTGCCAATCTTGAAACAAAACAGCATGAATCATTTTGTGATTCAGCTAACTAATAGAAGATACAAACCTTACTGAGACTGCCCCATTTTCAGAGCTATAGCAGTTCCTGGAATAACAAAAATCACCTGCATAATCTTGATGCACACTTAAGGGGAAAAAAATTACAGGTAGTCCTCAATTTACGGCCACAATTGTGCCCAAAATTTCTGTTGCTAAATGAGACATTTGTTACGTGAATTTTGCCTCATTTTAGAATAGAATAGAATAGAATAGAATAGAATAGAATAGAATAGAATAGAATAGAATAGAATTCTTTATTGGCCAAGTGTGATGGGACACACAAGGAATTTGTCTTGGTGCATACGCTCTCGGAGTACATAAAAGAAAAGATACATTCGTCAAGGATCATAAGGTTCAACACTTAATGATAGTCATAGGGAAACAGTCAATATTAGTCTTAAGGATACCAGCAACAAGGTTACAGTCATATAGTCATAGGTGGGAGGAGATGGGTAATAGGAACGATGAGAAGATTAATAGTAATGCAGACTTAGTAATTAGTTTGACAGTGTTGAGGGAATTATTTGCTTGGCAGAGTGATGTTGTTCAGGAAAAAACAACTTTTCTTGCTACATTTGTTAAGTGAATCACTTCAGTGGTTGATTTAGTAACAGAGTTGTTAAATGAATTTGGCTTCCCCCTTGTCTTTGCTCAAAAGAAGGTCACAAAAGGTGATCACATGACCCCAGGACACTTCAATTGTCATAACTATGAGTCAGTTGCCAAGCATCTGAATTTTGATCATGTGACCATGGGGATGCTATAAGTTTCTTTTTTCAGTGCCATTGTAACTTTGAACAGTCACTAAATGAACTGTTAAGTCAAGGCCTGCCTATAATTTTCTTGCCCACCACTTAAAATCTATTTCACTTATGTAGTTAACAAAACTGCATTGCACAGTGTTTGCTCATTTATATCTAAGATCCCAATGATCTTAGGGATCTAATGATCCCTAAGATCCCAATGAATATTTACATGGAATGATATCCCCAGAGAAGTAGAGGGATTAATTGGGAAAGCTAATATCTACCGTGTTTTCCCGAAAATATGACCCACCCCAAAAATAAGCCCAAGCCTAATTTTTGGGGGGTGCTAATATACTCCCTACCCCCCCCAAAAAAAAGCCCTAGTGAAGGGGTGGACATAGCCAGCACAGGAGGTAGCCCTGCCCTTCCCTGGTCACCCCATGGCTGCTGCATCCTTAATTGCGGCCAGCAGATCAACTGATCCAGAGAGGGCCAGGAGTTTGTCTCTCAGGGTGCCTAGAATATGTTTCCAGTGCACTCTTGCTAGTTCCAACCCTTGCCATGGTGCCAGGCAACCTTGCAGCCGAGGGCCCCTCTCTTCTGCAGCTCACGGTTTGCGCTCCATCAGGTCTGGATCTTGGGTGTTGCTCAGGCTGCTGCTACGATGAGGCAGAAAGCCATGCGGCCCATCAGAATCGGTTCCTCTATGCAACTGCTGAGCCTGCTGCACCTGCTGCTGCGGGCCTCGCAGGGGCTCTTTGCCCTCCTGGCTGCCTTGTTTTCAGCAGCCCTCCTGGGCTGCTCCTGCCTGGCATGAGGCAACTCAGCCCAGATCTACCACCTCTGTAGGACCTCCCCTGTCAGGACCCCCTTCGCCAGTGGTTGCGCTGCCTTGAGTGAGCTCCATGGTGGCTCTGCAGCAGGAGGGAGGAGGAGATCACCCCTTCTTCTTTTGCATCCCCAAACCCCATCTTCCCTGGACCCCAAGTCCCCGGCCTGCACCCCTCTCACTGGAGCAAGACATGCAACTCAATCTTACCCATGGATGCCTCCCAGTGAAATGCTCTGCTGTAGCTTCAGAGCAAACATCCCCCTTGCAGGATTGCAAGGCTAGAGGTTTCAAAGCCATGGAGGGAGCAGTTTGTATGTACAGTCTGCAAGACTCCCCTTTGAAAGGAGGATTGGCAGGAAAATGGGAGAGAGCCTTCTCTGTGGGGGCACCTACTCTTTGGAACAAAATACCCCCTGGAATACGAATAATCCCAGATTTTCGCACTTTCCGACATGCCCTGAAGACCTCTCTGTTTCAACAAGCAGGGCTAGCATAAACATCTAAATTCTATGCCAAGGTCTTAGCAGATACACCAAGTTGACTCAATTTATTATTTACTGTTTATAAAAAAAATAAAATTATTATATGTATATGAGTCCTTCAGGAGAAGGGCGGTATAGAAATTCATTCATTCAATCAATCAATCAATCAATAATAAATAAATAAATAAATAAAATCCACAGACACCCCACCTGGAGATCACTTTCTGAAAAAGTTTTCCTCAGCCTGCCTGCTTCCAATCTTTCTCCTTCTCCTGCATCTCAAGCAAAATCAAACCATGATGGGGGGGGGGGATTTGCGCCGGAAACATCTACAGGTGCCCAGAGAGACAGAACTCCTGGCCCTCGCTGGATTAGCTGATCCATGGGCCACGATTAAGAGGCCCAGCAGCCATGAGGTGACTGCACTCGCGGCCTCCTGCGCCTCAAAAAAATTAAGACACCCCCAAAAAGAAGCCCTAGCCATTTTGGGGGGGGGGGTGTCAAAAGAAAATAAGACCTGGTCTTATTTTTGGGGAAACACGATATATAGAATTCAGAAACACAGATTTGGAAGAATTGCCAACTTAACTTGTCTTAATATGCCTTGAAATTGAGGATGGGCTTCATATTCAAAACATATTCAAAACTCCTTCCTTTAGTTCCTGAGCAAGATGAATTCCAATTAACAAGTTTAGGGAGTTTTTCCTTATTCAACTGTTTGATCGAATCAAAGGAAAGCACATCCCAAAGGTGCTTTTTCAAGAGGCAACTGGACTTTCTGGTTTTTCTTCGAAGACATTTCACTTCTCATCCAAGAAGCTTCTTCAATTCTGACTGGATGGGGAGTGGAAGAATTTATATATCTTGCAGACAACTGGTCATTTGCATTCTTTTAGCAAGTCATTAAGGTTGCTAAACATTGCTTCGTTCATTGTTCTCTTCATTATCTGTTATGGAGGAGCTTGTGTAAGGTTGTTTTTGAGATTTGATGAAGGCCCACTTGTTCTGAGGGCTTCCTTGATGTATTTTCATTCTTTTTCTTTCCCATCTTTGCTGGTAGGCAGGCCTTCAGCTCAATGGTATAGGGTTCTGATGGCTCCCATTTTGTGCTCCAGTCGGTGGTGGGAATCAAAATGTAAATATTGATCTCTGTGAGTGGGTTTTCTGTAAACTTCAAAGTTAAGGCTTCTGTCTTTATGTATACCACACAGTGCAGGAAAGCTAGACTATTTTCCTTAAATAGTCCTGCGTGAACTTGATATATCTGTTCACAGAATTGATATGTTTGGTGAACACTTCCAATTCCTGTGTTTTGATCTTGACCCAAGTATTGTCCACATACCTATACCAGTGAGTGGGTGGAATTCCTGTGAAGGGAGTCTAGGGCTTTGGTTTCTACCTCTTCCATGTAGAGATTGGTCATATTAATTCCTTTCCCTGGAACACTTTATGGAAGCAAAAGTTGGACTTTGAAGAAACAAGATAGAAAGAATATTGGCAAGTTTGAAATTTGGTGTTGGGGAAAGCTCCTGAGAATACAGTGGACAGCCAAAAAAGCAAACAAATGAACCAGCAAACAAATTACCCCACGCTTCTTAGTCAAGGCATAAATATCCAGGCTAAATTATCATATTTCACAAACATTATACCAAGATCTAGCTCTCTGAAGAATATAATGATGGGAAAGGTGGAAGGAAAGAGAAGAAGAGGACAATCAACAAGAAGCTGGATGGATCCAATTACAGTGGCAATGTGTACACATCAAGGACAGATCATCATGGAAAAAATCTATGTGATTGCTAAGTGTTGTCATCAACTTGATGGCACATAGTCAATTGACTCTTGATAAGCCAACTTTAGCTTCTTGCTAAGCAATGCATATTTTTCTAATTGCATAATAATATATTCTAGAATTATGCCCAGTATTATCATAAATCTGACTAGTCAATAGTTTCATGAGTTCTCTTTTTCACTCTTTGAAAACAGGAACATCATAATCAGCAATCCTAAAAGGTGGTGCCCTTGGATTGTAAATAGTTATCATGATGGGAAACCTAGAACATGATCCAAAACAGAGGGCTATGTATTCTGTTCTGGAACATATGGCTGATAATAGAACTTCACAGCACTGTTTGAGAATGAGTCTGATCAATCCTCCCTAAAATTAGAATGGTTCAAGTAATGAGATTTATGTAATTTAGCTTCATTTAATCTTTGTAACTATCTAAAGAACATTGTAGCAAGTTACAATCCATCAAAATAATAAAATTTAGTAATATAATTAATAGTACACAATTTAAGAAATAAAGGACAGTAGCTAAGAAGCATTAGGGAGAACATGCATGTCTATGTTATAGATGGCATGTCCTGAATGCAAGAGGCACATGCCAATACCAGTTTGCTTCTGGGGAAGGACTCCACAATTCCACAGTGCCACACTAAAGTCATCCCTCTCCCATATCCCTCTCCCATATCTTCACAGAAGGCAACCCTTCCCCCAACCCAATTAAATCCCTGAAGGGCTTAAAAGCCATTATTAGAACCTCAAAATTTGACTGTTCCCATACATGCAGCCAGGGCATTTTTTTTAAAAAAAAAAAAATATGTTGTCAGGTCTCATTGCTGCAGCCTACACGAGTTTCAATATTTTGAAAGCATCTTTTAAGATTCAGAGATATCCTCTTTAGGGCATATGCTACTGTCAGATCCGTGAATCTGCCATGCTCAAGGGGGAAGAGGGGGACCCCTGCATTTATTATTGCATTAATACTTTATGGCTTTCTCCCCAATATATCCTGTATCCTGCAATTTACTGATTTATACTTTCTAGCCTGGCGCCTAAGCGGCCTGGCATTTTCTCATCTTTTGGGGAATGTAAGGGGAGGGAGGGTCATGTGGATTCCATTGTTCGAGAGCTGGCAGAAGGATGACCCTGAGAAAATTCTCTTATCACTTTCTCAGAGCAGCTGGTACAATAACATCTTTGCACCTGTGGGTTGGCTGAATCCACATTGGACTGTTGGGAGGGATTTCTAATTCCTTTATTTTAACTGTATGGCCTGAAGGCCCTCAGAGCCTGCTTTCTTTTTGCCCTGCTATCACCTCTATTCAATAAAAGGTTCCTTTTGAAATGCCAAGTTTCAAGAGTCTTTACTTTCTTGCATAAGGGGGAGAGGCCAGGTCTTACAGCTACACAGGGCAGGCTCCTGTAACACCAAATACACCTAGTAGGAAGAAACATATTTTGCAGCATATTTTAATTATGAATTCTAGGTTGGGTTTATTTACACACAGCACAGAGGAACACAGTCCCTGAATGAATATACCAAAGTGTGTAGCTAAAGTTTCATGAACCTTTCACATTTTTTCTACTTTTGCTGCTTGATGTAAACAAATTAATACGGTGTCGATTTCTTACATATTGAATGGGGTTTTTTTTTGTTTGTTTGTTTTTCTGCCTGTCTTTTTTTCGTTTATGTGTGATCTGCCTATTTTGTGATATATGATTATGGTAAGACTATGAGTATTTGGAAAAAATGTATATAAGAGAATAATACATAACTGATATAAGAAATGTTAAAACTTTTCTGTTTGACACTTTGTCATATTTTAACATCTAAATCACACACATTTTATAATTGTTTTAGACACTATTTTAGAATTTTATTATCAAGGAAACAAAAATACTTAAAATGCAACCCAGTGTACATGCAAACTCTATATGCATGCAAATGTATTAAAAATTATGCATTCCTGCAAAACTTTTAAGTGAACAACAAGGGAAACTAGGAGATAAATGCTTTTTCAGATCAGGAAGTATGGAAGGCTGCAGTGAGCTGAAGTAATGCACAGAAAAAAACACCACCAGCTAGTATCAGTAAAATTCAAATCTTTCTTACAACTGTTAGAAAAGATTAATTATACAAACTTCCCTTCTATATTCTAGCAAATCAAACAAGCTTTTACTCTTTTCCTTTAAACATGTTTTTTTTCTTTCATGAAGTTCAGCAACCAGGTTATTTAAAAGAAAAAAAGAAAATGAAACATTTGTGTTAGTTTTAGCCAGTGCGATTTTTAAAATAATAAAATGCAAACACCATTAAATCACCACAGTTCCATTTGTTGGAGACAAGCAAATATGTGTTGCAAACATTCAGAGTACCACTTACAGCACAAAGAGCAGATTTGGATTGAAGCCGATTATTTGAATCAGGAAATAAATAATATAAATCTAGGCTATCAAATCTATTGATGGATGAGGGAAAGAAGGAAGCAGACAATTTACAAAGTCACAATACATGAGAGTTTGAATAATTACTGTTGTGAAAACAATTAAAAATTAAAGACACTCAGTTTATATTTGATTTTAAGACTTACCTCCGTTCACTGGGCAACTGATAAACATAGGAAAAAAGCAACACACTTATAAAAGTTAGAGGAAAACCAAATTTTGGGTGTGTTTAAGATCTCTTCAATAAGCATTATACAATAATCTTTAATTTTTGCAAAATTACTCACATGTACACAGTTGAACAAAAATTATTTTTTGTTTAATTGTAAACATAATACATTGGAAATCTGGGAAGCAGAAGGAAGTTAGTTGGGTGTGACTATTTTAGTAAATTGAAAATAACAAACTTTACTGAAGAAGAACTCTCAATTTAAGTAGAAAGATTAAAAAGGAAAACTTCATCTGCCATTGTTATCACATTGTCAGAGAATCTAAGATAACATTCCCATATTCCAGTATTCCCACATTAACATATTTGGGGAAAAAACAGCATTTATTTAAATAAAATACACTGAAAAGTACTAATAATCAAACTGTTTTAATATTTTGAAAAGAAGAACTTTATTTCTATTATATGCTTTATGCAGCCCTTATTTACATACACTTTGTAGAACTCTATATCCTCTGCCTTTGAATCCAGAATATACTGCTACTGAACTCTAAATAAACATGCATGAATGGTATTGGAAGGAACACACTATACCAACATTTTATTATATTGTATGATGTTCCAGAATTGTTAACATTTTTTTAAAAAAAACACTGAACACAATTCAGTCAAGTCTAGATTTAAGTTACACTGGGGGTTTTTTGGGGAGGGACTGTTCTATTAAAATCATCAAAATTTAATTATGTCCTATTGTAAAGAATTAAAATGTTGCCATTCAGTGAAGTATTTTCTCATCAATTTGAACTGTTTCCTATTATATCATCCTTTTCTTTTTTAACTCCCAGCTAGAAAAAAGTACATTCAAAATTCATTGCCTAATATTTTATTCAACTTCACATCAAAAATTATAAAATATAAAAAAGGATTAAGAAGAACAGAAAGAGTACATAAAATACAAATAAAGGGAGGTAAAGCAGAATATGAATTCAGACAATGGATACTAAGGGAAATAACATTTAAGTGGTCAATAAGTACTGTATTAATAGTTTTAATAGTAAAATACTGCTAAGAAATATATTTACTAAATGCTAAAGTAATGGCCTATTAGCTTATTAAAATACATTTCAGCAAATCAATGATATCCTAGTAGATTTTATGACAAATTGCTAGGATTTCATAAAATTAATAACAAAACAGGAAATAAATTTGTTCAATCAGTGATCAGGGTAAGAATGCAATTAAGCACTATCCAATCAATGATAATGATTTGGAAAAAAAAACCTCAGATCCTTCAATTCATTTCTCTGTATCCAGGTATGTTATTTGTCTGCCAATCTTATTGCTGCTATGCAAAATTTGGCAAAATTAGCAATATTACACAACATCTAACAAGAAGAAGGCCATAAGAACAGTTTCATTTTGTCTTGTTAATTGTATCAGTAAAGGAACAATTAGATTTGCCGACTGCCCTGGTAATCAGAGCAGTGTAGTAGCAAATATTAGATGTCTCAACAATGTATTTGCTGCAAGGACAAGTTCTTTTAAACTTGTGGGCTAAATAGTTTGTAGGGTAAGATATTAAATTGAGCTCTAAAATGCTCTTTAGTGAGCAGCAGAAACCAGTACAACTAGATATCTGCTTGATTTCCATCTGGGATATATTATACAAAAACTAATGTGGACTGGAATGTGGCTAATCTCATTCTGATATTCAGTATTTTAAACCCTTTCTCTAATAATTCTCCTAATTTGAGAATATACCAAGAAGGAGAAGAGTTTTCATTTTCAGGTGTGCTATTTCTGTTCTAGGAGACACACATAATACACATCTAAGTGCCTGAAGCAGGGATTGCAAAATGTTATTTATATAGCCTCAAGAGATTTATAATGAAGAGGCATTGTAATTAAGCACCTTAGGGCATATGTGCTATAGTTTTAGTGCTGCTTGTATACACTGTCTGTCCTTTGTTTACCAGTAGCAACCTATTGAGATTGGTGATGTTGAGAGACAGTGATTGGTTCAAAATCACTCAATGAGTTTTGTGGTTGAATAAGGAACTAATTCTGGATCAGATTCTGGTATGCTGGAGGAGTCGAAAGAGTCCATGGTCTGCATATTGCCCAGCTTGCCATAGAACTTATTTTGTAATCCACAATATATTTGGATTACACACTAACATAAAACAATACGAATTCCTTTATGGTTTAACACAATATATGAACTCAATCTATATTTGACAATGCTAATATATGCTAAACCTTTTAAGAAGACTTGCCATGGGATTAAAAAAGGGTCAATTTAAAACTGTATATTCTTCCTCTAAAGTACATAATATCAAACACACCTGGAACTTTTAAGAAAATTCCAATGAAATATTAATTTCTCATTAATTTCAATTAATTCACCATGTCTAAATTAAATTTTCTAAGTACATCTTCAAAAATTTTCTTTGTTGAATATAAAGTGTATGCCTCTTGGGTCAGCTTCTGAATTATTAATGCACATTTTATTTAGAGTTTCAGCCAAGGCTTCAGGTCCACATAGGAAAACACCAACCCTGGAACTGAAGGTATAAAGCGAAAAACAGATATTTAGGTCCCAAATATACTACATAATATAAGTAGGGATCTTGAACAGGAAATTGAACTGTGCTACAAGCATTATAATCTGCACAGCCTTATGTTTATCAAAATTCTCATAAGGTAACACTGATAGCAACATTCTCAGGTTGTGTCAGGTGCAAGGAACCAGAATGACACTGAAGCTGATCAGAACAGTAAGTTTATTGCTACTTGCCTATTTATAAGAATCTCTCTAGACTCACTACTGAACAAGTAAGTAAGCACTCCAAGATTTTTTTTTTGTGGGGAGGGAGCTCTGTTTTCCATCGATTCTTCCCCTTCAGTGATTTCTGGCTAGCCAGTCTCTTAACTCCTTCGCCCACTTCTATAGGAGAAGGACTGGCAAAGTCGGAGGAGTAAAAAGAGGGTTAGCCTCAAATTATTATGTAACCACAAACTAAGTCCAACCCCCCCCCTTGATTACCATTACCTTTATCTAACTATAATCAGGTGCTGAGCTTAGTTGAAAAGATTCCTGTACATAGACTTTTAGCAATAAATAAGTTAAATTGAACCTTAATGCATGAATTTGATCTTTCACGCCTGAACTTCAACTGCAGATCCCACCACAGGTTTTAAACAAAGTTCAAAGTGGCAAAAATCAACAGGAACCAGCACTTATTAAACCAATGAAACAAAAGTAATTATATACTGATATAATAAAATTTAATAATTGCACAAGAAACCTACTTTGGATGTTGGCCTGCAATTGTTTTGAACTCATTTTCCCAATTTGGTCTTCCATATTGAGTTTTCTGCTTCAAGCCTGTAATCACATCTTTCTCCTCATCATGATGCATTGTAAAATGAGTCGCCTGTAAAGTTAAAAACAAGAAATAATCTTTATTAGAAGATAGGTAACTTTTTGTAAGAAAGTAGAAGATTGTTAGGAAAGTTTTTGTCTTCCAGTTGTAATTTCTAGCCAGAGCAACCCACAGAAGTTGAAATCCAATACACCCTGAAGGAAATAGATTGGGAAATATAAGCAGAGTTACTGTGTTTGATATAAAAAAGAGAGGGAGAGAGAGATTGGTTCCAAATAATAACCTCCAAATAACCCAATAGTATCCAACAGAGAAAAATATAACACAAAGCCAACAAATATGTACTGTATATGTTGGAGGAAAAACTAATTGGACGCCTCTCCTGATGGCTTGCCCTAATGTGAGTTTAGTGTCCTTTTTCTTGAGGCTAAGAATGCATGATGTCATTTTCTATCTAACTATTGCAAACAACCCAATTTTCCTTGCATTGCATCAAAAAACAGTATTGTCTTACTTCTGGTGGAACAAACAGCATTTATGGGTCTTTTGTAGTACTTCATTTAATTGTTGGCAAATGACTCCTTACCACTTGGCTCCTGTGCATTGTGGTAGGAATGCCCGCTCCTTTTTAGCATTTTGTCCCGATCAATTCTGAAGTTACCTTCCCCCGATGGGTTTTGAACCTCTGTGTTTTTTTCTTTTTCTTTGATGCAGTGAAAGTCTGCTTTTTTTAAATAGGCTCATCAGCACAAACCCAAGACAATTTTTGTTTCTTCTAACAGGCTCACAAGTGGGGGGTTGAAATGGTGGGCTTTCTTTTTTTTAACTGAATGAAATTGATAAAAATTCCATTAGAGCCCAAATGACAAGAAGATTGGTAAAGCCTGTCCCTTCCTACTCTGATCGATCAATGAATGCATTGGATAGGAAAGTGTTGAATATGAAGGAGTGTCAATCAAGGAAAGTGTCAGTGTTCCAAATTAGGCTCTCTTCCAGCGCTGACATAGAAAGAACAGTAGCTTGATTTATTGCTGAGATGAACTTTTACCTAGTCTTTGTATATTACAGATAGGGTTTCCTGGGAGACGAGGGGGGGGCACATTCCTGTGAAAAGAATGTACTGGGATGTAGAGATGGATTTGTATGATGGCCAATGAGACATTGGGGTTGGAGTGCGGAAGAGGAGGGGGTTGGAAGGAGGGGCCAGTTTGGCTGCAAAATGAATCAGAAATGTCGGACTTTGCTATTCTTAAAATAAAAGTGATTCATTAGAGAGCTTGCGCTTGAGAATGAAGTTTTTTCAAGATAGCACCGAAACCTGACAGACAGCCAAACTCTCCCCCAAATCCAGGCTGGCTGAGTTTAAATCATCCCGTTCCCTCCCAGACATCTGGTCGGACGGACTATGGCTGAAGCCAAGCTCTCGGAGGAAAGCCTGCTTCAAGAGACTGGAGGAGCAGAAGCGGTCGTGATTCCAGCCAACTTGGAAAATACAAAGGTTCAACTTTCTCCGCCTTCCCTCCCCGCAGAACTTCAAGCAAAGAAACGTGAGGCAGATAAGTACCTGGGGACTGTGCCAAAAGCTTTAGAGGCGGAATTTTCTTTTGCAAATGTAAAAGATAAGGAAAAACCCCTAAGTGAATTGAGAAGGGCGAGCTGGGGATGGGAATAGCAGCGAAGCCCAGACAAGGCAGCACCTCCCCACCCCAGGATGAGAGACGAGGCAGAGGACTATCAACACCAAGGCTGGCCCTCCAGAGCTCAGCACAGAGAGGAGAGGGCAGAGAGAGAGGAGCCACCCCAGTTCAGAGGGAAGTTTGATGGTGACCCAGACAACCTCGCCCAATTCCTCGATTCAGCTGAAATATACATAGAGCGGTTCGGACACCTCTACCCTTTCCCCAGAGCCCTAGTGAATGCTATCTCGGAAGGGCTGGAGGGAGAAGCAAAGAGGTGGTCAGCATCACTCTACAAATACAGGGCCCCCCAGCTACGAGATGCTGATGGGTTCTTGCAACTATTGAGAGCACGTTATGAGGAGGAGGAGGAGGACCCCTATGTGGAAGACGAGCTCAGAAACCTAATGCAGAGGGGGAAGCCTATCAGAGAGCATATCCGTGAATTCAGGAGAGTCATTGGGACACTGCCTCCCCTACCAGAGCGATTGCTGGTGTATTTTTTTAGAACAAGCCTAGATAAAAGAATTTCCCAAGTGACTGCCTATCGTGACATCCCAAACCGACTCGCTGAATGGTTCCGGGTAGCGATAAAAGTCGACAGAGGGCTGCGGGCGAGTGACACGTCAGAACCACCAGAGGGAAAGGAGAGAGGCCGACCAGACCAGGGGCCACTCAACAGACAAGAAACCCCAACATCACAGCCCTCCTACAGACCAACTGCCCCACGGAGCCCACTGAAATGCTACAGATGTGGAGGAAGCGGCCACATAGCAGCAAGATGTGGAACGCCTAGACCGGGACCAGCTCCACCACCCAAAGCACGACCGGAATGAGGGCCCAAGCGCATCACCCACGTACCGCGGGAAGCTCCCCAAATCCCGGAGTTTTTCGCTCATCTGACCGAAACCAGAGGAATCCCAGATGAGGGAGATCAGTCCCCCGAACCCTATGACACAGAGGACGAAGGCGAGGATGACCCGATGGTGAGTGGACCCGTCCATCCTTTTCTTTTCCCCATACGCCTAACAGCCCCCAAAACAGGGGCCCAAGAGACTTTCCAAGCCCTAATAGACTCGGATAGCACACGGTGCCTAATCAACCTACCCACAGTTCTAAAATTGGGAATCCGAGCTAAACAGCTCAAACAACCAATTCGCTTCGAGCAAGTTGATGGGTCCCTAGTGGGAGGAGCGTACGCCACACACTTGACTGAACCCGTGAGACTAGAACTCGCAGATCACTGGGAGACGATCCGCTTCATAATAGCCCCCAAGATGACAGAACCAGTCATATTGGGGCTCTCGTGGCTCGACAAATGGGGCCCAATCATTTGGTGGCAAGAGGGAACCCGCAGGCTGAGAATAGCAAAGGGGCCCCAACCCCTGCCGCCCCGACCAGAAGAATTCCCTCCCACGCTGAAACCCCAAAGCAGCCCTCCACTACAGAAGAAAACACCACAAACACAAGGGTCCCTCCCAGAAGGTGCAGCAAAGCAATTGGCACCCGTATCCACCACCGCTTGTAACGCAAACCAGATCCCAAGGGAGTACCAAGACCTGGCAGGGGTATTCAGCAAGGCCGAGTGTGACATTCTGCCCCCCCACCGCGAGACCGATTGTGCCATCGAAATTATCCCCGGAGCGAAACTACCCAAACCCAAAATGTATGCCATGATGCCCCGAGAAATGCAGGAAATGCGAGACTACATAGACAAAAACTTACAAAGGGGATTTATTGAGCCAGTAAAACCAAGGGTAGCGGCGCCGGTCATGTTTAAAGAGAAAAAGGACGGCTCCATGAGATTGGTGGTCGACTTTCAAAGTATCAACGTTGTTTGCGTACACAACTTGTACCCCCTCCCCCTCATGAAAGACATGTTAGCCCACCTAGCTAAAGGGAAGGTTTTCACCAAATTAGACCTTCGAGAAGCTTATTACCGAGTACGCATAAAGGCAGGAGATGAATGGAAAACAGCATTCAACTGCCCCCTGGGTAGTTTCCAGTTTAAAGTAATGCCTTTTGGATTGCAAGGAGCCCCGGCAGTATTCATGCAGTTAATAAACGAAGTCTTACATGAACACCTTTACAAAGGGGTCCTCGTCTACCTGGACGATATTCTTATCTACACGGAGACCATAGACGAACATATACCCCTCGTCCGCCAAGTACTGGAAAAACTGCTACGGGCAAACCTATATGTCAAACTGCCAAAATGCGATTTCCACCAATCACGGCTAGACTACCTGGGCTACCGAGTATCAAATGAGGGGATAGAGATGGACCCAGCCAAGGTCCAATCAGTTCTACAATGGCAGCCCCCTCGCACCCGCAGACAACTGCAAAGTTTTCTAGGCTTTGCGAATTTCTACAGACAATTCATCCCCTCGTTCGCGAAGATTGCCAAACCTTTGATGGACCTCCTAAAGACAGGAAGCCCAGCGATGAAACCTCGCCCGGGACAACCCCTACAGTGGGACCTGACCTGCCAACAGGCATTTGAGACACTAAAAGGACTGTTCGCGAAAGAACCTGTCTTAAAACACCCGGATCCGGAACAGCCTTTTGTCATCCAAGCAGACGCAAGTGATGTGGCAGTAGGAGCCGTGTTACTCCAAAAGAACAACCAAGGTGATCTACAACCCTGCGCCTACACCTCCCGCAAACTCACCGATACGGAGAGACGATGGGCGGCGTGGGAGAAGGAAGCGTTTGCAGTAAGGTGGGCCTTGTTGACCTGGCGGCACCTTCTAGAGGGAGGCCAGAAACCATTTGAAGTCTGGACTGATCATAAAAACCTAGAGGCCCTAAAAACCCCACGAAAACTGTCGCCCAGGCAAGTGCGGTGGGCACAATACTTCAATCGTTTCAATTTCGAGCTTAAGCACATCCCAGGAGGGAGAAATTTCCTGGCTGATGCCCTCTCCCGGATGCCCCAATACAATAGTGAGCGGGAGCAGGTAGTGAATGCCATCATCCCCTCCACCCAAGCTGCGGCCCAAGTGATCACCAGACGGCAACGACGTGATCAGCAAGGCCAACTTGCAAGTGACTTAACTGCAAAATTAAAAAATGAAACCCTGACAAACCCCTGGTATCGGGACAATCAACATCTCTTGACAAAAAGAGATGAACTAGCATGGAGGGGGACAAAGCTCTATGTCCCACAGAGTTTACGCATCCTGATTCTCAAGAGGAGCCACGACGTTAAACCAGCAGGACACTTCGGATTCCTAAAGACTCTGCACCTAGTACGAAGGCAGTTCTGGTGGCCACACATGAGAAAGGATGTAGACAGTTATGTAAAAAGCTGCACCATTTGTGCCACGATGAAGACAAGGCCAGGGTGCCCGCCTGGATTGTTGCAACCAGTAGCTGAACCAACAAGACCATGGGAAGAGATTGCAATGGACTTTATAGTAGACCTACCGAGGAGCAGTGGAAATACAGTGATCTGGACTGTAATAGACTTATTCTCCAAACAGGCACACTTCATTCCTTGTAGTGGACTGCCTTCAGCTCGTCAGTTATCCAAACTGTTCCTGAAACACATTTACCGCCTACATGGAGTCCCCAGGAGAATCATTTCCGACAGAGGGGTCCAGTTCACAGCAAAGTTCTGGAGGGAGTTTCTACGATCCATAGGTTCATCCCAAGGGCTCAGCTCAGCATTTCACCCGAGCACCAATGGGGGGGGGGCAGAAAGACTGAACGCTATGATAGAACAGTATTTAAGATGCTACGTCGACTACCAGCAGTCCAATTGGGCAGACCTCCTATCTTTTGCGGAGGTTGCATATAATAATGCTGTCCACAGCAGCACGGGGCTAACCCCGTTCAAAATAGTGAGTGGCATGGATTTTGTTCCCATGCCAGAATACCCGAGGGAGCCCCCTTCGTCAGTCAGTTTGACTGACTGGATGGCAATGTTGAGACAAACTTGGGAAAATGTTAAGAGGGCGCTGGCAAAGGCAGCTCAATCTTATAAGGAACAAGCAGACAAGCACCGAACTCCCCAAAGACCATTTCAACTGGGAGAGAAAGTTTACCTCTCCACCACTTGAGACTTAGACTCCCGAGCAGGAAATTGGGTCCAAAATTTATAGGACCATTTCCTATAATAAAAATAATCAACCCCGTTACAGTTCAATTGCAGTTGCCACGGCTTTTGGGGAAAATTCACCCCGTTTTTCACAGTAGCCTTCTAAAACCTGTAGTGGGGTCTACTTTAAGGCCAACGCCACGTGAACCCCCTGGGCCCCTGGTTGTTGGGGGCCAAACGCACTACGAAGTGCAGCGGATTCTTGATTCAAGATGGCACAGGGGGCGCCTCCAGTACTTAATTAAATGGAAGGGTTACCCAGTGTCAGAGGCTTCCTGGGTGAAGAGCGCAAACATTCAAGCTGGTCGCCTTATAGCAAAATTCCATGCAGACCACCCGGGAAAGCCGGGAGGGGGGGTGCACAGCCAGGGAGGAGCTGATGAGACTAATCTTGTTGTGTTTTCCCTATGGGATAGGTGATGTCGCAGAAGTAAAGGGAGAGGGGCCGGATGTCAGCGTTCCAAATTAGGCTCTCTTCCAGCGCTGACATAGAAAGAACAGTAGCTTGATTTATTGCTGAGATGAACTTTTACCTAGTCTTTGTATATTACAGATAGGGTTTCCTGGGAGATGTGGGGGGCACATTCCTGTGAAAAGAATGTACTGGGATGTAGAGATGGATTTGCATGATGGCCAATGAGACATTGGGGTTGGAGTGCGGAAGAGGAGGGGGTTGGAAGGAGGGGCCAGTTTGGCTGCAAAATGAATCAGAAATGTCGGACTTTGCTATTCTTAAAATAAAAGTGATTCATTAGAGAGCTTGCGCTTGAGAATGAAGTTTTTTCAAGATAGCACCGAAACCTGACAGAAGGCTCTCCCCAAAGATCTACCAACATGAAATGAAATTAATTGGTGTTTATTTTCTGAGATGGATGAGAGGGATAAAACACCAGGGCAGTCCACTAATCAAAGAAACTATTGCTAGACAAATATCTGGCTGCCTATGTTGCCAAATCTGAAGAGCAATTTCTTAAGCTGGTTTTATTTCTATCCAGCACAGAAGACAAGTACCTTAAAACTCCTGGTGCAGAAGATCCTTTAGCATGCAATGCCTATTTACTGAACTGCAGTCATCTTCATGCAGATAATTTTCATTTTACCATATTCTACCCCAACAGTAATTTCAAAAATAACATAAATAAATTAATTTCATACATTTATTTATTTATTTTTCATTTTTCTAAATCACCCATCTCCCTCAAAGAGACCATTTAAATCACAATCACAACCTACACTGATTTCTTTTAAAACAAAAACTTCATCTTTCTTTTTCAAATGACATCTTTCCCCTAATAATCTTGTAGCCAGAACACATGTTGTAAGCAAATTTTGAAGGGTTTCTTTTAAATTAAAAGGAAGAAATAGAAATGTTCCTATACAGTACTTTCAGAAAGAACTGAGTCATATTGTATGTCTTCAAAAAGGCTGCTTGCCTCAGAAGCGAGGAGCTGAAACAAAGATCTGTCATGTAGAAGTAATATTACTAATCCCACTTAAAATATATCATTTTTATGGAGAAAATCTATCTCCCTAGTCGCTTAAAGTTGACAGGGACTAAATGGCGTATAATCGACATACAGTATGTAATTTATTTATTTCTAATTCAGATGGTATATGAAGGAAAGAGTAGAAAGCCTATCACCTTGAATAAAAACCATATATTTTTGTATTCTAACACATGTACTCACACAAACAAAACACTTGCTTTTAGAGAGCTATGCAAATATTTTGAAAGAAGTGCATCAGAATGCATAATGCTTCCATGCTCCTCTTTCTGTTTATAGTTACATCTTTTTCCAGATATGAAAGGCTCTTCCCTCCTCTTGCCCCCCCCCCAAACTGTTGCTAATTCTCCCTCCACAAGCAAGCTCAATAGAATGGCTGTTAGGTGCATGAAAATATAGTTGGAGCAGCTTTTCAAGCAACCATGCCTGCCTGGAAGAAGATGCTACTAACTACTGCATCAACCCCTTAAAAAGCATCTTCATACGCACTCCCATCCCATGCATTCTGAAGAGTCTCTTTTGAAACATTTGCATTGCTGTAATAAATAAGCTTGCTTGAATCGTTTGCATTGATGATACCCACTTGCCTTTGATTCTCAGCAATAACACTTTAGTCTCAGTACAGTGTGATCACAATTATCCATGAGAAAAAATTGGTAAATCTGTTGATACATCTAGATCTGCTGCCATCTGTCTTTACAGTATCTACTTTTCAAATATTTGTGGTGGTGCCTTAGTGGTGGAATCCATAATGTGACAACTGGTGAAAATGGCCAATAAAAGCCTGTTGGATTCATGGGCAGTAGCAACTTTGGATCCAGTCCCACCAACCAGATCCCACTGCTTAGGGGATATGCAGTGATTGCCTGCCTTTCCTAAAGATCCAATTGCTCTGATTTAATAGTTACCTGAGATTCATCCCAGCCAGTAAGATAGATGTTGTAGCTGAGAAAATCTGTCTGATTCTTTTCTTGCATTTGAGCCTCCACTGATTGTAAGAGATCAGCAAACCATTCAAAGGCCTGGGTATCTCGGCACAGCCAATAAAAATAGATCTGAGGGAATAAAATTGAACATGTTCACATTATTAGATCCTCTTTAGTTAGGTGACTTTATTCACTTATTCCCCCTTAAACCCACAAAGTACTGTCACATCTGACAATCCCTTGGTTATAATAATGTAGATATCTACCTAGCATAGAAGTGAAAAGAACAGAAATATTTTAAATGTGAGTTGATTTTTTTCATTCAGGGTAACAGAAACATCAATACACAGCTGGCAAACCCAGCTGTATTTCCCAGGTTCAACTGTACTAAGTTCATGTTTTTACTTTCAATGTAGTACTAAGCTCATGTTTTAAAAGCCAGTCTAATGCTTTTTCAGAAGAACACTAAACTCTTACTTACAGTGAGCTTGAATACCTGATAAGTGTCAGACATCACTTGGACAGATGTTCAGTCTCATTAAGCCAAAATAGGAAGTCTCTGTTATCTGGGTCTTGCTGATTTTGTCACCTCTGGAAGCATTGCTGCTTTTCTGTGACTTCTACCAACAAGGGTATTGTGTGACCATATTCTTTTCACTATTCTTATTATTACTATTTCTGACTCACTAGAAATGTCTGTGACTGGCCAATAAAACTCACATGCAAATTCCAATTTGCATGTTATCATTTGTGTAGTATCGTGTTTAACTTAATTCCCTTGGGAAAGTGTCATTTTCTCTACTCCATTCCAACTTTAGACGTTTGTTGTTATTATGCATGGAGCAACAGGAGCCAAGCAAATGCCAATTCCTAACTGCATCAGCAACCAAATAGTCAGTGAGGAATGTCTAATTTTGTTCATAGAAAATTGCCTTGGTGGCGCAGCGGACTAAAACTGCTGTCAAAGTAGCACTTAGCTGCCAGCTGCCTGCAATTACTGCGAGTTCAATTCTCACCAGGCTCAAGGTTGACTCAGCCTTCCATCCCTTCGAGGTAGGTAAAATGAGGACCCGGTTTGTGGGGGCAATAAGCTGACTTTGTATAAAATAGAACACCACTTGGGGGGGGAGCAAAAAAGCCCTACTAAGCAGGTATATACAAAAGTATGAAGGCTATTGCTTAAAGCATTGTAAGCTGCCCTGAGTCTCCGGAGAAGGGTGGCATATAAATCGAACTAATAAATAAATAAATAAATAAATAAATAAATAAATAAATAAACAAACAAACAAACAAACAAACAAATAAATAAATAAATAAAATTGTGTTAGAAAAAGAGAGAAACACTATTTTAAAGTCAGGAAGAAAATGATAATGGTATTAGTTGAGGATAAAAACAAAAGAAATATTGTGAGAACATAGCAGAAAAAAGCAGTTATTGGGACATGTTTAAGCTATAGTTAGAGTCAAGTGAGGACAGTTCCTAATTTATTCACACAGTCTCTCTCCTTATATATATATATTTAAGCATCATATTATAATATAAATCTGTCTTCTTCAACTTGGCCATATTAATTGGAAATTGTAAAGTCCAAGACATCTGAAAAAGATGGGGAAGGGTGGGGAAAGTTGGATGTGATATACTAGTTTTTATAGCGTATATATGCTATAGCGTATATGTGCTATTGAATGCTAGAAAACAAATGTTGAATGCTCAGGAACAGATTTGGGGTCATACCTTTTTGAGTCTTAGGTCCATGGCATTATTGCAGTACTTATACCACACAGATTTGAGGATTGATGCAAAAGGGGTAACCCCTATGCCAGCACCAACAAGCATCACGGTTTCATAACTGAACACATCTTCACTAGCAGTACCAAAGGGACCATCTACAGCTATCCTAGAATGAGAAGATAAAGTTTCAGATTTTATTGTTTGATTGAAAGATTATAATACGACTCATTGTTACTGAGTCATACTGTAATAATCTACCACCAGGCTGAAGCCAACCTTACTCTATTTAGGGACTATTCCATATTTTGAAGAATTTATTTTAATTGTAATCAGAGCCCATAATAATAAAGCAAAGATAGTACCAATAATAGGCACCTTGGGTGCAATCCCAAAACTTCTGGACCAACACTTGAACACATCGGCAATGACAAAATCATTATCAGTCAGTTGCAAAAGACAGCTTTCTTTGGAACAGCTTATATCCTGCAATGAAACCTTTAAGACGATCAAGCAATGACATATGTCTATCCCAGGCAGCTTTACTGCAAGAGCTTACATCCACAATTCAATTGATTGATTGATTGATTGATTGATTGATTCAATAACAACGGCCTATCTCAGGTCCTTGGGGAGGATTTGATAGGTAGATAAAAATGCCAAACCCAGTCTAATCATCTGGCTAACTGTGCAACAAGCCATAATAATAATTATAATGTACTCTAGTTTGAGCTCCCAGTGTTGATAAACTCATCTCTGTCAAGGAATATCTGATCTTCCATAGTACAATTAAGCCATTTAAGATTTTTTCCCATTTTGATAGTACTGAATAGCACTGAAAGGGTCCAAATTTAATTTTATGATTGACACTTTATAACAAGATATTTCATAGAAAATATAATTACTATTATGATGAATACATACTTAGGAAGTTTCCAAGCTTCTTGGAGTTGTTCTTTGTCACATCCACAAGCTTTAAACAAACCTTCTGTCCAGTCCCCTACAACACGTATATGAATGCTGAAATAATCTTCTTCAGGGGCTGAAGTCAGTGTGAAAGGATGCCATTCCAGTACAGATACTTCAGGACATTTGACAAAAATGTACTGTCCAACTTCCATCTTAAAGCCTTTCTTTTTCATCTGGAGTTCAAAGGTTTGGAAAGGATGTGTGACAACCTGACACAAGAAATAAAATTCTCAGAATGCCAGAGGAAATCAAAGTTTGTCCTAAGTTAACACAAATTTGATAAACAAAGTAACAATAGTTTAAGTCCAATATTTATTTAGAATTTGAATGAAATTCATTCATTCAAATTATTTTGAATATTTTGAATTGTTAAATATATTAATGCTGGGAAGAAACTTCCAAATAAATATGTTAAATACTTTGATGATTAATTTGGAAATTTCTTCCCAGCATTGGATCTCATTATGTGTAGGTATCTATGTCTGTAGGTATCACTGGTGATAAGGCAACAACAAAATGACTAACATTTTTAGTAGCATAAGACAGGTAAGAAGACACCTTTATGACTCTTACCTTTGTAATAACCACTTTTTGCTGTGAGCGCCAAAACCTCACCAATCTCTCACAAACATACAGAATCATAGGGCCAATGATCCATTTCCATGTCTGCCAAGAGAATGAGTAAAAGGAGAATAAAGAATTGTTTAACTTTTCTTAATAAATGTTCACATATGACACTATTCCTTGAATTCATCTAACATGGTTCAACTGAAACAATGGTTTTCAAATCCCAGTGGCTGTGCATAGATATTAAACTAAAATTAATTACTTTATGATTTAGCATGAAATGTGAACTCACTCGCTTAAATAGAAAGACAGGCCTAGGGTTGCCAGATCTGCTTCCAAAAAATAGCGGACAAGCGGGGGGGGAGGTTAAGTAGTAAAAAAATAAAAATAATTTTTACAATTAAATGATATATTTTCTTACAAACATTTTAACACATATTAAAATAATCACTTCAAAACTTTACTTAAAATTCAAAACAACAAATATAATAATATGTAAAATATTAAATTACATTTTACTTTGCTGTCGTGTGTATTTTTTATTTGACTGCGCAGCTTTAATCAATTCTTTGTGTTTAAGGAATAATTCTTTAATTTCAGTACAACGTTGAGAAATATTAAAAAATATACAAAGTTCACTTCGAACTGATGGTACAAGCAGTTGGTTACGTTCGTTAGTCCACAAATTTCCCATGACGCTGAAAATTCGTTCAACGTTTGCATTTGATACCGGAATTGATGCACAATACTGGAACAGTTTCAGTAAACTCGGAGCTGGCTCTTTCTTGAAAAAGTACGTCCACTTATCAAGGGATGAATCGCCCTGCACATGAACATAAACTTCTTCTAAGGCAGAAATTTCATTGAAGAGAGTGTTGGGTGGAAGTTCTTCTTGCCATGGTGATAATAACCAGATGTTCGTCATTTCTTCTAAAGTTGGAGGATTATTGCGATCAATTAGATTGAAACAACTTAGCGTCTCATATACTGAATCGGTGAAATTATATCACTTTTCTAGGTATGCAATGGCTCTTTGATACACATTGATGGCTTCTTTCTTGAACTTTTGCATGGCATTCTCAGGCAAATGTTTTTTACGTAAGGCAAATAAAACTTTCATTCCCAAAAATAGCTCATCGTACTATTTTTTTTGCAAAGAATCAGCAGCTTACATATGATAATGTGAAGATCACATGCAAGAATTTTCTTGCTTTCCAGCTTCAATAGGGTGTCTTGCATTATTGACATGAAGAAGTGTGTGAAATATAAATACAATTCTGAAATTGTTGGTTCATCGTCCTTTGCGAGTTCATTTTCCTGATCCAAAATAAGGTTCCAGATAACCTTACGGCACTCATCAGATCCAAGAGAAATAAAATACGATTTTAGAGGTATCCAGTTTAAAAGAAGTCTTTCGACCGCTTTAAACAAACTTAACCAACGTGTTGGAACATGGCGCAAATCTTCATGGAATTCTGACTCGCAAAACTCAACAAATGATTTCAACTCTTCTCGTTTCTTCGCAGAATTTGAAAATTTGACAAAAACCTTCAGCACTACATTTTCGATATCAATTAAGCCATTTAAGATTTTTTCCCATTTTGATAGTACTGAATAGCACTGAAAGGGTCCAAATTTAATTTTATGATTGACACTTTATAACAAGATATTTATAACAAGAAAATGTTTATAACTTTATAACTTTATAACAAGAAAATATACAAAGTTCACTTCGAACTGATGGTACAAGCAGTTGGTTACGTTCGTCAGTCCACAAATTTCCCATGACGCTGAAAATTCGTTCAACGTTTGCATTTGATACCGGAATTGATGCACAATACTGGAACAGTTTCAGTAAACTCGGAGCTGGCTCTTTCTTGAAAAAGTACGTCCACTTATCAAGGGATGAATCGCCCTGCACATGAACATAAACTTCTTCTAAGGCAGAAATTTCATTGAAGAGAGTGTTGGGTGGAAGTTCTTCTTGCCATGGTGATAATAACCAGATGTTCGTCATTTCTTCTAAAGTTGGAGGATTATTGCGATCAATTAGATTGAAACAACTTAGCGTCTCATATACTGAATCGGTGAAATTATATCACTTTTCTAGGTATGCAATGGCTCTTTGATACACATTGATGGCTTCTTTCTTGAACTTTTGCATGGCATTCTCAGGCAAATGTTTTTTACGTAAGGCAAATAAAACTTTCATTCCAAAAAATAGCTCATCATACTATTTTTTTTGCAAAGAATCACGCAGCTTACATATGATAATGTGAAGATCACATGCAAGAATTTTCTTGCTTTCCAGCTTCAATAGGGTGTCTTGCATTATTGACATGAAGAAGTGTGTGAAATATAAATACAATTCTGAAATTGTTGGTTCATCGTCCTTTGCGAGTTCATTTTCCTGATCCAAAATAAGGTTCCAGATAACCTTACAGCACTCATCAGATCCAAGAGAAATAAAATACGATTTTAGAGGTATCCAGTTTAAAAGAAGTCTTTCGACCGCTTTAAACAAACTTAACCAACGTGTTGGAACATGGCGCAAATCTTCATGGAATTCTGACTCGCAAAACTCAACAAATGATTTCAACTCTTCTCGTTTCTTCGCAGAATTCGAAAATTTGACAAAAACCTTCAGCACTACATTTTCGATATCAAAAGATAACTCCTTTAATGCGTTTTTTGCGCTGTTGTGTAAAATGTGATTATTGCAATGAGCATTCGATCTTTGTCTCATTCTAACTTATGAAAAAAAAGACAAAACGCGATTCTCCTATCCTTATTCTCTTAGACGGTACAGTTTTAGATTACGTACCATTTCATCATAAAGCTTTTGAATAAAAAAAATGTCCACTATTTTGTGAAAAAAAATAGTGAACATAATGTGAAAAAAGTGGACTGTCCGCTCAAATAGTGGACACCCGGCAACCCTAACTTAGCTGCTTTGTATATACCAGAATTTGTTTCAGTTGTGAAATCAGACATTAGCCTTTTGTACAGACAAGAAGTTTGTTGCTTGCAAAAGCTTACAGCTATTGGTTAATAGGAAGTTGCATCTTTCACAAATCTCTAATTTCAGAAGTCTATTGCTGTTAAGAAATATGTTGTCCTTTGTCTGAAACTACTTTTGAACATATGAATGAAAATATGTTTACATCAAATATTTATAATAATGTTCATATAAGTTATGGTCTGATTGAACCCTCAACTGTTTTCTCTAACTTTTCTTTCTTTCAGCAAACTCTAACATTAACACTAAAAATTCAGCAGTCTTTACAGCTGTGTAGGTTTTTTTTAACAAGGAAGCAAGAGATCATACCATGGGAGGATTTCCAGCAAACTGTGGTTTAGGACATGAAGATATTTCCCCCCAGACTGTGTAATTTTTGGCACAATCTTTTGGTACATGCACCGACAAGCTCTCAGTGGTTTGCCTACGTACAATTCTTCTGCAAATAACACCAAGTGTTAGGAGCAATAATACTGATCCATTGTAAAAACATCCACAGCAATTAAACAAGAAGCATGACAGGAATATTATGCACTAATTCTGAAAACAACATATTAATGAAATATATATTTATTGATATATATTTCCCATGATAGTCACTCATCATAATTCAGACTTTTGTACCAATCCATGGTATAATCATTGCATGTTAAACACGCCGCTTATGTTGTGGTTTATACATCACACTACATCAAAATGAACATTGTGTCATAGTATAATATATGAACTAGGAACAGTATGTTCCATAGCTTACTAAATAATTTTAATTTATGTACCTACATTTTAGCTACTTTCTAGTCCACACATATGGGCTATGTAATTTAAACCATTGTGTATTTAGAACAACTACCAATCCAATTACATATATCTTCAAGTTCAGTGTTAAAAAGCAAAACGTTATGGAAGAAGACCATTCATATTAGCTGTTTCAGGACTTCACATTCCATTACTTTGAATTATAACTACATCAGCCCCAGACTGCATGGCCAGTTGGGAACTACAGTCTAAAGCAGGGGCTCCCAAACCTTTGGACACCAGTAACAGGTTTCATGGAGAAAGGTTTTTCTGTGGACTGGAGGGGGTGTGGTTTGGCATGCTACCTGCATCTCACAGGTGTGGCTTTGCTTGTTTGCGCAACCCAGTTTCTGGCATGCCCCGGACTGGTGCCAGTCCATGGACCAGGTGTTGGGGACCCTTGGTCTAAAGACATCAGGTTAAGAATGATTCTATTACAGACTTTATTTATTGTTCTGATAGATTGTCCTAAGAAAGCCCCATTGATACTGTCTCTAGGCAGTTCTTGGATGTGATATCTGAATAAGTGCAAATACTTACCCAAATCCATGGATGACAAGACCAGCAAAAAAAAAAACAAAGAGATGATGAGTAAACCAGAATACTTCAAAGTACGATCTGCGAATGGTTTTGGTGGATGATGTGATAATTAGTATTAGACACAATGTAATGATAACGCCACTGAGGCCAGCCAAAGTCGTAAATGCCACATAGAGGCCACCAATAGGGTTCTGGAAAGGAAAAATCAGGTTGATATAATAATACCAAACACACCCATTCTGACAGAGTTGCATAACTTCTTTTGCTTTAAAACCAAGCAACAATATCCCCAATAAAAAGCATTATGTTAGGGTAGCGATGATTACAGGGAAAAATAAAATCTTTCTGTATGTATGCATGAGAAACAATAATCCTCTGATTTTTCTCCCATCTCCTTACCGAAATTTTTTTTCTGGCAAAATTCAGGTAACTTTCACCTAACTGGTCACCCAGATCAGACAGTGCACCCTTAATGGTTCCATTTTCTTCAGTGCGTGCATCCACCAATCTTTCAACGTTAAATAAATGTGCAATTGTATGGATTGCTGGCAAAAAATAAAAATAAATAAAAACGGGATAGAAAAAATATATTAAATATTAAAGAGATAAATCAGTTATAAAATGCTTTGTTTTTTCATATGGAAAGGGGCTTTTTTTGCTAATTATTTTGAGAACTGAAACATCCTATAAAATATAAAAGATACATACTTTACAGATATAGGTCATTTTGTTTCTACTCTTAAGTTGTATACATAGTTATTTTAAATGCATTATTTTTCTCCTGTTGTAATGAGGTGGCTTTTTTAAATTAATCTGTGAATGGTTTTGTGCAAAATTTGAAAAAGTAGACATTTGTTTGGAAATAAATATAAAATGTTTGGAAATAAATATAAAATAGCACAAGAACTTTGACAGCAAGGTAGAATAAGTGCATTTAATGCTGAAGGAATTTGACAGGACATGAAAAAGATATCTTGCTAACACATATTCACAATAATGAAAACTGCTAAAGCCCCAGTAAATTTATATCAAGATATTATGTTCCTTTTCTTTCTATTTTCTTTTAAACAAAAAGTTTACAAAGCTATTTCTTTTTAATATTTTGTATAGGAATTGATGACCTGGGATATCTAAAATTAAATATAATTATATAGAATAAACTTCTCTTTCATATATCCTCTGCATGTCTGATAGTTGCCAGAATTATAATCTGGATTTCTATAATTGTACTAAATCATGGTTTTCTTAATCATAATCTGTTGACTATGATTGGATTTGTACAGCAGAGAAAACAAAAAGCCATGTTTTATAAAGCAGTGTGGACAAGTTCATTCAATATCCTACTGTATTACGGTTTAGCAAATGGACTACACTGATGATGTTAGCTAGTTAGAGTGGTAATAAACATCTGGAAGAAAACAACCAAGCTCAGAGAGCACCAAGGACCCTGCAGCCCAACCCTGAGGTACAAATATTCTCTTCTATCAGTTTAACAAATGTTTTGTCTTCTTTACTTCTCATGCCTTTCCAGAAACTTGTTCTTTCAGTATGAGTTTTGTTCATTAAACTGATGAGACTTTAAATAAAATAGAACTTTGGAACACCCACCAGTATGTAGTGCAATCATCCAGGCCACCAGTTTGTGAAATGTCAGGTTTCTGTCCAACTGTCTTCTGACACGCACTGAGCAACACTAGAGATTCAAAAGAAAAAGTGAAATACAATACATCTGTCTCTCCTGGTTCTCTCTTCTGAGTTTGAAGTGCTATCTACCCATTCTTGAGCTGATACTAAACAATACCTCATAAAGTTTGCTGACCCCATTGCCAGTTGCTACCTGCCTCCACTGAATCTGTTTCAGGCCCTATCAAATGAGGAGGCCTTGACTGTGAATGTGCCTTTAGTTATAAGCAACATGCCCGTTTTTCTCTTCTAGCTTTAAATTATCATCCCCTCCATTTCTCCTTTTTATTCATCTGGGTGGATAATGGAAGTGCTAAAACAATGCATGCTACGGAGTTGTTGGAGTTGTTATGGAGCTGTTAAGGAGCAATAAATTGAAGCTCAATCTGGACAAAATGTATGTGCTGTTAGTGGATGTTTTATACGTGAAGGTATATTGCTTTTAATTTGTTCTGGAAAAGTTGTATTCCCTCTGAATCCATTGTTTTTATTAGGTACAAAAGGGATCCTATGGCAAAAAGTGATTTGTTGCAGCTTACTTTAGTGTGTCAGCTATGGCCTTTACTGTAGCTCTGATATAGCAGTTCATACCCCAATAACTTCATATTTACACTTGTTTACACTGTGTTTTATATGAAGCGGCCTTGAAATTCAGTTAGCACAGAATACTGCATTGAGAATACTGGCATTATAAAGATATTCTATTGATTTTATTTAATCTTAATTTGTAGTCACAGGTAAAATATGACTAATTGATCAGGATTTTCATCGTTTGGGACCACAGTATCAAGAATATCTCTTTCTTTTTTCTTTTTTTTAAAAAATAGCTATCGTATTTGAAGACTGAAAGATTAAAAACTAACAAGAACTAATAATAAGAAAAAGAGTAGAACAGGGGTGTCAAGCTCTATTTCATTGGGGGCTGCATCAGGGTTGTGTTTGACCTCGGAGGGGTGGGTTGGGCGTGGCCAGGGTGGACATGGCCAGCTCAACGTCACTCATGTCGGGGGCGCCTATGGTGGCCTGAGCGCTCTGCCAGCAAAAATGGGTTCCCAAGCTTCGTTTTCAGCTGCGATGGCCTCCTGCAACCCTCTGCCAGCAAAAACGGAGCTCAAGAGGACTTCCAAGCTCCATTTTTTGCTGGCAGAGGCACTGCAAGCCGGTCCTTCACTGTTTCCAGGGCAGCCCCGTGGGCCAGATCTAAGCACCCCGTGGGCCAAATCCAGCCCCTGGGCTTTGAGTTTGACATCCCTAGAGTAGAAGAAAAAAAGAGTAAAGAAACAGAGAGAGACAACAGAAGCATAACAAAATAAAAAGTAACAGGGATACAAAGAGAGAATGACTCCTGACTTCTTTTACAACAGATATAAAGAAACTAACATTAAATTCTTATTCTATAGTTACTATATGACATCCATTTTTTAAAATAATCTATTAATGTAATAATGTAATAATTTTAATAATTTTAAATTATTAATAATAATGTAATAATTTTAATAATTTTTAAATTTAATTGGGATTTGTATTGTGTTTTTTACTTGGCTGTGCACCACCCCGAGTCCTTCGGGAGAGGGGCAGTATAGAAATAAAATTATCTATCTATCTTATCTATCTAATAATCATTAAATCTACATATCCTAATTTCATTATTTTTCCATTTTCCATCTGCTGGCTCGGCTTCAAAAGCAGCCACACAGACTAGCACTGCCTAGTGTCTTTGTTGAATGCCAGATCTCTTGTCCACAAAATTGACGAATTAGAGCTGCAGATGGCAGCAAACAGGCTTCTCCATGAAAGCTGTGTGATGGTTGTAACAGAGACCTGGCTACATCCATCTGTACCTGATGCGGAAGTGGGGTTGACAAGCCATGTCACTTATTGCTTCAACAGAAATGGTGACTCCGGTAAGAGCAAGGGAGGAGGACTCTGTATCTATATACACAGTAACTGGTGTGTTAACAGCAGAGTAGCTTATATGTATTGCTCCCCAAATGTGGAACTGATTATTGTCACATGTAGGCCATTTTATCTGCCTAGAGAAATCACTGTGATAATCATTATAGCTGCTTATATTCCACCTGATGCTAATGTCAGCATGGCACTTTCTAAGCTATATGACATCATCTCCAGGCAGCAGCAAACTCATCCAGAGGGCACTTTTGTCATGGCTGAGGACTTCAATCAAGTGTGTCTAAAGACAGTTCTCCCTAAGTTTGTGCAGTATGTGCAGTTCTCCACCAGAGGGAAGAGCACTTTAGACTGTGCGTACTCTAACCTGAAACAGGCATACAGAGCAATCCCCTCCCCCACCTGGGTACATCCAACCATATTTCACTCCTGTTATGCCCGAAGTATGTCCCTCTCAGAAAAAGAACTCAGCCAGCCATGAAAATGGTTAAAAACCTGGCCAGAGGGTGCTCTCAGTCAGTTGCAGGACTGTTTTGAAACTACTGAGTGGAGTACATAATGATCTGCATGAATACACTGACGCCTTACTCTCTTACATCAAAGCATGTACTGACAGCGTAACAATGGATAAGTGCATCAAAGTCTATGGGAATTGTAAACCCTGGATGACTACCAAGGTACGGATGCTTCTGAGAGCCCGAGATTCTGCCTTTAAGGCAGGGGACAGTGATATATACAGAGAGGCCAGGGCAAACTTAGAAGAGGCATTAAGATGGCTAAACAACAATGTGTTGTGGCCCTGCCCTCTGAGCCTATCTCATTGGAGGAAGAAAGCTCCGAACATGAGGAAGAGGAGTCAGCCAGGCCTCCCTCTCCAGGCCCCTCCCCTCTGGCACTGTCTCAGGTGCTGGCCGAGGGAGAGATTAGCCAGGAGCCAGGTGTCTCAGATGAGAGCGAAGGAGAGCCGTCATTCCTGGATGCACGCCAACGAAGGCATAATAAACGGATGCAGCAGTTAAGGAGGCATGCTGGGGATTAGAACTGAGTCACTGGACCACACCCCAGAGACTATATAAGAGAGGGTGGTGGCTGGTAAAACTCCGTGACGAACAAAAACGAACTTTGGCTAGTCACTTGAACAACGTCTGAAGCTGCCGAAAGGAATACTGTTTTGCTGGACTATTTGCAATGCGTATGTAATTTTATGTTATCTGTTGCAGTAAAAGCTCTTGGCAGATGGTGATTATATTGCTGCCAAGTTTAAGATAACGACCTGTGTGCGTGCCAAGTACTTTCTTAACCCTCGGCTGGCTGTGTTTGTGTGTGTGTGTGTGTGTGGACGGGGACAGATCACAATGCAAACATAAGGTGGAGAACCATCTGGCAGATAATAACCCAAAGCACATTGACAGAGACTGCAGCATCTAACTAACTATAAGGGCAACACGAGAAACACAGTCAACGCTGACCCCTCGTTGGTGGAGGAGTTGAACACCTTCTTCACCCGTCAAGAGGTGAAAAAACCAGATCCCATAGCCACTGCCCACCAGCCTTCTGATTCCCAGCCACTCACTCTCTATGAGCACTAAGTGAGAGCTGTTTTGAAGGTTATGAATCCTTGCAAAGCTGCAGGCCCAGATGGGGTGCTGGAGATAGTGGTAAAGAATTGTGCCAATCAATTAGCAGGGGTCCTGACAAGGATCTTTAACATCTCCCTGCAAATGGCCAATGTTCCATCATGCTTGAAAGCAGCCATTATTGTCCCAGTCTCGAAGAAAACAGTGATTAACTGCCTAAATGATGACAGACCTATCACACTAAAGTCTGTAGTGATGAAATGCTTCAAGAGATTGGTTCTCCAACACCTTAGGACCATGATGGCGAACCTATGGCATGTGTGCCACAGGTGGCATGCGAGCATTGCCCTAGCTAAGCTTTAGCACATATGCACTCACTGGCCAGCTGATTTTCGGGTCTTCCAGGCAAGGTTGAAATGCTACCGGTTTGGACCAGTTCGGCCAAACTTGTAACAATGGCGGCAGGTGGTTCGGAGAACTGGTAGCGATGGCAGTGCTAGGCTCCACCCACCTGCCCGGTCATTGTTACTTCCCGCACGGCGTGTGCACTTCCGAACCAGTAGGGAAGGTAAGTAGATTTCACCCCTGTTTCCGGGCCCACCGGAAGTCGGGAAACAGGCTGTTTCCGGCCTCCAGAGGGCCTCCAGGGTGCTGGGGAAGGCAATTTCGCCCTTTCAATGAATGACTCTACTCTGAATAGTCTCATGTTTTAGCTGTTCAAAGAAGTCAGAACACCATCTTCAGAGAAAGTTCATTCACTATCACAATATTTGTATTAATAGTAGGAAACCTACAAGATTAAAAGAATAGAAGACAACCCTTGTTTGCTTAGAATGATGATGATTTTTCATTAAAAATAGTAAATACTTACTGCACTTGAGCCTCTGAGAAAGGAAAGCAGATTTCTACAGACAGGAAGCAGAATTAATAGGCAGTTGAAATTCAGACATGCTGCAGGTGCCCGGGCCAATGCCAAATAAGGCTAAACATCAGACAATGGGATCATAATTAATCAAGCAATATCATTTAAGGATATATTGAAATAGAACTAAAAGCCCTAGGGAGAATCAACATTAAAATTATATAGGGACTGTGGATGTTGTTGAGCTATTCTCAGCAGACCTGGCCAATATGATTAATAGAAAGGAATGCTGGGAATTATAGTTTAGCAACATCTGAAAAGTCATGAGCTTCTGGGGTGCCATTTACAAAAATCTATTGCAATATATATGAATGTGAAGAAAAATAGGATTAAGTCTGAAACAAACACTAACTGCAAACTAATGTACACCAAGAAACTTTGCATTATTGGCATAACATAGACTAACTGATACTAACTGAAAGTCATAGTATGGTTCTAAGAGACAGAGTAACATTATTTAAATTCAAAGCTTCTATGGAGGCAAGACTATTTCTGATGACTAACACTTCAGCTTATTTTAAGTGATCCTATGGATGACCATCTTGCCCAGAAGAAAGGTTATCAAAAGATGGAGCATGGAGGAAACGAGCACCATAGCATTCCTTAAACACAATTTGGGAAGAAAGGTATTTTAAGAGGAACAAGGTGGGTTTCTCCTGAGATTCTAACTATTGCACATTGTGACTGTTCATTGGTTTTGTTGTTTTTGGTGGAACTCTCTTGACAGTTACATCTGCTTTGTGGCTTCTACCCTTCTTATCCAGTAGTTTTCTCTTCCCTCCACTCTTAAAATATTTCTGCTCAATTCAAAAATTATTGATTTGTGGTAATTTTTGGAATTAGTTTCCCTTCAGAATTTTGGGACACTTTCATATGCTTTTAGACTGAAAAAAAAGGAGAAATAACTATTTTTTCTGCAGCAGGGATGTCCAACCTGGCTGGGGAATTCTGAGAGTTGAAGTCTACAAGTTGCCAAAGTTGGAAACCCTGTTGTGCAGCCTGCATCACTCTATATCTACCCAGCTAGATAGTACTAAACCAGATGAATTTGTAATGTACTGTTGTTACTATTTCTCTTTGTGTCTTGCTCAAACTCTGCTTCCAATTCCTGCATAAAGCAAGAAGAATCAAGTTCTTGATGGGGCAATACTCTTAAGCAACACCTAAGAATATTTCCCGGAGGACTGCCCTCCTCCTTCTAGTAGTGGCTGATGTTAGGCTCTTCTCATGGTGGGAGGAGGGGAGGAGAAACAAATGAATCCTGATGCACCACACATTGTTTTTTCTGCTTTGTAATAGATGTAACAGAACTTCCAGTGGTTTAGGATTATTATCCTACAAGGATTATTTTTAAATAAGGAGGAGTGTTATATTTGGTTTGCTTGACAGTTGATTCAGATATGAAGTGGAAGGACAAAAAAAGGGAAATGGTCTTGAACAGAGACTTCTAAGATTGCTTAATAGACAGCTGCATTTTATAACAGTCAAGCTGAAATAAAGTTGCAACATTTCAGAGAAAAAGAAATTGACATTTTATTATGGAGGGATATTCTATATATGTATCTAGATTTTCACTCTCAGCATAATATCATACTGTATTATTTCTTCCTGATGTATTTTCAGCAAAAAAACCAACCCCAGGCTATTGGTCTATTAAAATTAACAGCAGAGGAAGCAATAATTAGAATTTCTGGGGAAAAGTTAAATCTAACTTTTAGTGTTTCTGATCAGGATCACTGGATGGGACTGGGCTTAACTTTGCTCTCCCCAGTAGTTTCTCTCTTGCTAAAAGAAGCAAGGAAAAGTATTTTGCCTATGCCAGCATTACTAAGAAGAGAGTTTTAACCTCAAGTTTTTTCCCAAAGCAAAGAGAAACATTGAAGGCTTAACTGGACCTCTGCAAGCTGGTCAAATGGCTACAATCACAGGTGGGTTCTCAATTAATCCAATTATCATATGGACGACAACAGAAAGAAAGGAGATTTACTCTCAAATTTGGGGGGAAATGAGGCATTGCTGGTAACCTACAAATTATGAGAGAGTAGACCAGTGTTTCTCAACTTTAGCAGCTTTAAGATGTGTGGACTTGAAGTCCCAGAATTCCCTAGCCATTTAGCAACTTTAAGATATGTGCTTGAAGCTGCCTGAGAAATTCTGGGAATTCCAGATGACACATCTAGAAATTAGTAACCACTGAAGCTGATTGACTCTTAACAGAGGGCAGATATTATTGGGAATGAATACAGCCAAAGGAACTTTAGATCTCATCAATATAGAATAAATTGAGACACCTGTTTGTCAAAAGGAGAGAACCAGAAAACTAAGCTTGAAGTACTATTACCTATAGATTCAGGGAGAACTCAGATAAACTTCTGAGCTATCTTTATCTGCATCTTAAAATTAATAGATTCAATTGTGAACCCATTTTACTGGAAATCATACATAGCTATTTTGGTTAACTATCTGTGAGTTCCCTGAGAAACTGCTAGCATTAATGACCTAGTGCCATACAGACTTTAGACACAAAATCACTAAAGAAAAGCTGAGGAGAAAGACTTGTATTCAATGTGGTCATTTTCCTGCCTTCTGTTGTGGATTTGCAGAAGCTATCACTAGTACTGTTTTCCAGAGCTGATCACCTTGAAAAGTTAGAACTGGCTGTATAAATCAGCAATGCACATTTTGAGCTACAATTAGCAGCAAATCCAGTAAACATTAGAACAATGATGAAGTTCACTGAAACATGGAAACAAACAGCATGTGATGTAGGACTTACCCCAAGAAGTTCTCTTGTATAATAGTACAGTGTTCCTTTATCATATATTAAGTAGTAATGCCAAAAGAGGAAAACATTTAAACCCAGCCATACTAGCTGAAAGAAGAAAAACATGGCCTAAAATTATTTTCAGGACTTTACTATAATTGCAAGATCTAATGATCAGAATAGGTTTCTGGAAATTCTAGCCCAGATTTTGGGAAAAGCAGCAAAGTCAAAAGGTTATACAGCCCAATTTGAACCAATTCTACTTTTAACAGTTACATTCAACAGTGAGTCCAAATAGGTTCAGACAATTATATTGCGTTGTATTCCATGCAGGCTGGGTTTTTCCCCAAGTGCGAAGTGTTTCAATACAGGTAGTCCTCAACTTAAATCAGTTCATTTAGTGATCATTCAAAGTTACAATGGCACTGAAAAAGTGGCTTATGACCGTTTTTCACATGACCGTTGCAGCACCCCATAGTCATGTGATCAAAATTCAAATGCTTTGCAAGTGGTTATATTTATGACGGTTGCAGTGTCCTGGGGTCATGTGATCAGTTTTTGCGACCTTCTGACAAGCAAAGTCAATGGGGAATCCAGATTCACTTATCAACCATGTTACTAACTTAACAAATGGCATGATTCACTTAACAAGTGGCAAGAAAAATTGAAAAAGGGGGTAAACTCACTTAACAAATGTTTCACTTAGCAACATAAATTTTGGGCTCAATTGTGCTCATAACTCAAGGACTACTTGTAGTATCTTAAAATGATGATGGTCTTTAGGTAAATGATGACACTTAGAACTGCATTGCTGTTTTTAAATTTCAAATTACATCCTCAACCTAACCGTGAGCAATAAAATAGCATTGGATACTGTTAGTAATGGTGCTGCTGCTTAACATCCTGACCAGGGATGGGTTCTACTTACCTTTACTACCGGTTCGCAACAGGATCGCATGCGCAGATCACCTATGATGACATCTGGGGCGGTGGGCGGAGCCTCCCGCCAGTTTTACTACTGGTTCTTGAGAACCGGACCGAACAGGGGCAACCCACCACTGATCCTGACCCCTTCTCTTTGTCACTAGTAGAGACAAGATGGTGACTATGCCCTGATTTTCTCACAGACTGATCACAGCAATGTTAAATGCAGATGAGCTTTCTCAAAATTAAGTGAAACTTCTTAAAATCTTACCCTTAGTGGTGTTAATATTGTCAATTTCATTAACTTTGTTTGCTTACTGATCAAGCGCTTTAATCATATTTTAGTAGGCTTCAAAAGTTGCACAGAAAGCTAGTCCAATCTACCTGGAATCTACCTGGAAATCTGAGCTGCTTTTGTTATATGCGACTACTTTAGTAAAATAGATAATTATTTAGTTCTGAAGGAAATATCTACAATAATATATAATTAGAAATTATATAAATTGGGTAAAAATTCAGTAAACAATGGTTTCATGGTCCAGCATAGTTTTATACTAATCCCAAAAAACTTTGTTAGTATCATACTGGTATCCAAAAAAGTATTCAAAACTAGCTGGTAGAGAAAAAAGACACAATTAAAGGCATAAATAAAATGTCTACTCACATAACAATTTATAATAATCTATAAAAGGCACCAATTTCTTTTGCAAGCCCTTAAATTGCTACCATCCTTTAACTAAACTTTTTTTATAAATCATATTTATTTCCTATTTTTTTCCAATAGGACAGTTCATATTTCATTAAGAGTTCTCTATAAGTAATTGTTTTTAAAGCTGTAACACTCTTCTTGCTTAAAATACTGCATATATTAAAATTACAATGCATTCAAAACAGGAAGACATTTTTAGATTTTTGTACTTCTTGAGTTGAAGATGCTTTTATAAAACTAAATGGATTTTAGTTCTGGAAAACGAAAATGCATAACGAATGTACTTACAATGACAAATATGGAGAGTCCCTCGTTCTCTACCCAGTTGCCCATGATGACAATGAGAACTGTTGTGAATCTGAGCTGTATTTGATTATCATATAGTATGTGCTTTTTTTCTCCTTCAGAAAAGGAAGTGCAAACTAAGGCTTGCAACAATCTGTTTCCTTATTTCATCTTGCATGCATTAGATAAACCTCCATGTGTTCAGAATAATGTCCACCCTTTTCTCTTTAAAAATTCATACTTGAAAATCAAACTTAGGGTTGCCAGGTCTGCTTCCAAAAAATAGTGGACAAGGAGCGGGGGAGGGGGGTTAAGTAGTAAAAAAATAAAAACAATTTTTACAATTAAAATATATATTTTCTTACAAACATTTTAACACGTATTAAAATAATCACTTCAAAACTTTACTTAAAATTCAAAACATCAAATATATTATAATAATATGTAAAATATTAAATTACATTTTACTTTGCTGTCGTGTGCATTTTTTTATTGAAAAGTTTTACAGAAAAAAAGAATTCCCCCCCCCAATATTCCCCCCACCCTTTCCCTCCCATCATCCCACCCTTTTCCTCCCATCATCCCACCCTCCCCACCAGACTTCCCAGAGCAAAATACAAGGTATTTCAGTTAACAATCATAAGCTAAATTAACCTACCTATCCTCAGACTACTAACTCCCCCCCGAAACCTTAACTCCACTATAGATAACATAATACTTCTAATACTTAATATTCATTCATAAACTATTTGATATTTTCTTGTCTGATACTTATTTTGAATATAATCAATCCATCTTCTCCATTCCGATACATATCTTTCTTGTGTATAGTCCTTCAAATACGCTGAGATTTTCGCCATTTCTGCGAAGTTCGTTACTTTCAGTATCCACTCTTCAATAGTAGGCAAAGAGTCCTTCTTCCAGTATTGCGCTACCAACAGCCTAGCTGCTGATATTAAGTTCAGAATCAATTTAGTCTCTAATACTGTACAATCCGTCGTTATACCCAGTAAAAACAATTGAGGAGTAAATTTCAACCTTCTTTTCAAAATGTTCTGCATCACCCACCAAATTTTTAGCTGTCGTATGCATTTTTTATTTGACTGCGCAGCTTTGATCAATTCTTTGTGTTTAAGGAATAATTCTTTAATTTCAGTACAACGTTGAGAAATATTAAAAAATATACAAAGTTCACTTCAAACTGATGGTACAAGCAGTCGGTTACGTTCGTCAGTCTACAAATTTCCCATGATGCTGAAAATTTGTTCAACATTTGCATTTGATACCGGAATTGATGCACAATATTGGAACAGTTTCAGTAAACTCGGAGCTGGCTCTTTTGTGAAAAAGTACGTCCATTTATCTCGTTTCTTCGCAGAATTCGAAAATTCGGCAAAAACCTTCAGCACTACATTTTTGATATCAAAAGATAACTGCTTTAATGCGTTTTTGTGCTGTTGTGTAAAATGTGATTATTGCAATGAACATTCGATCTTTGTCTCATTCTAACTTATGAAAAAAAAGACAAAACGCGATTCTCCTATCCTTATTCTCTTAGAAGGTACAGCTTTAGATTACATACCATTTCATCATAAAGCTTTTAAATTAAAAAAATGTCCACTATTTTGTGAAAAAAGTGGACTGTCCGCTCAAATAGTGGACACCTGGCAACCCTAATCAAACTTCAATTATTCCAGATGCTTTCTTCTGTATCTCTTTAGAGCAAAGTATGCTTGTTCTAGAAATATTATAACATCCATCGCAGGGTTATGATATCAGATTTACAATAGGATTGTTTTTATTTATATGTAATTGTTCAAAACAAGGTATTATTTGGGACTGTGATTATTTCTGGCATTAAGTAATACCTATTTCATACACCTAGGCCTAGGTCTTTTAAAGAATGCAATCATATTGGTGATCTGGTGTTATTGTTTGAAATCTGAGTGTTGCACTAGTTCTTTTTTTGTCAGTTCTGGTCATTTTATTTTGTCCTTTGATTGAATGTGAATTGGCATGATTATGATCAGGAAACAGATCTCAGCAGCGTAGTAGATAGCCTGATTACAGAGTCAATACAGTGAGTGGTTGCTGTAAGTAAAAGACAAGTTCCATGTTTCAAATCATTGGAAAAGGAACTGAAAATTAAAATGTGGATACATTAATCCTCTTTTATAAACCTCTGGAATGACCAGATTTGAAAGCTGTCTACAGCTCTGGTTACTGTACATCAAAATAATATCATAAATATTATAGAACTAGGAGTGGGCAGTGTTGCATATTGAATTAGAGTGAGCATAGGCTTCACTCAGTTCTGCCAATCTGGCAGGAAAATATTCAATCCCCATTGGCCGACCCGTCTGACAGCTCCCTATATAAGGGCAGGCAGTCAGACTGCTGGGTTGCTCCGATCTACCAATAAAGAGCTGTTGTTACTGTTTGCACTGAGTCCTGTCTCTTCCATCATCCGATCTATCACTGGTGACGAAGGTGGGATTGGAAGAGCAGTGAACGAAAAGAGCTGAATTAGATGGCACTCCCAACGGAAGGAGGGCCACCGGCAGGCATCGATAGGCTACAACTGCAGTGACTGAACTGCATCAACCATCACGATGACTGCTCAAGCCCCGCCAACTCCATTCAGCCCAGCCACGGACAATTGGGACTCATACATGACCAGGTTCGAGTGCTTTATGGAGGCCAACGACCTCCTAGGGCTATTGGACAACTGAAAAAGAGCATTGTTTCTCAGCTATTGTGGAAACAAGGTGTTTGACATGGCTAAGGCACTCGTCGCACCAGCTGCTGTGCAGACGGTGCCCTGGGCCAATCTCCAGAACACACTGCAAACACACTACGCTCCAGTGCAATCCAAGTTCATCTGATGGCGTGAATTCCATAGCGGAGTGCAAGAAGGAGGCAAATCCATCAACCATTATGTGGCGGCATTGAGGAAGGCCGCTGCCTACTGCGAGTTTAGAGAGCTGGAGGACGTACTGCTAGAGCAGCTCATCAGTGGAGTGAGGGACATTAGCTTACAAAGGGGGCTGTTAGCAAAGCCTGACCTCACTCTACAGATAGCGCTCACTGGGGCAAGAACAATGGAATCCTCGCACAAATCTGCAGCAGTCCTACAAAAGATGGGAAATGCCACAGCTTCGCGCCAGTCCTCTCCAGTCCACCAGGAGAGCACCAAATTAATCAAGTCATCGGAAGATGAAGATGACATTTGTCAGCTACAATCAGAAAGGGAGAAAAAGAAGCGATACGCAGACACAGAGTAAAGACAGCCACTGTGTGCAGGATGTGGGGGCAAGCATGCCAGGGCAGCGTGCAGATATAAAGAGGCAGTGTGCCAGGGATGCGACCGCAAGGGGCACCTTGCTACAGTCTGTCATGCTAACCAACCCACCATATTCCGCACCTGACAGCAACCCAACGCCACCACACCAGTGGACCAGTGGAAGCATTCAAATGTCACAGGCTGCAATTCGGTGTGAGCGTGGCATCAGGACTGTTCCAGACTAACATGGAATGGTTGTTGCAAAGTATCCCTGGGGTAGCACCCTATTTTGACAATGTCCTGGTGTCTGCTGCCAACAGAACAATCCTATTCGACCATTTGAGAACCATTCTCACTAAATTTAGAGAAGCCAGCCTTAAAGTCAAGGGCGAAAAATGTCAGATTGCTGTGCCTAGGGTAGAATTCCTGGGATACATGATTGATGGGTCCGGGATACATCCAACTAAAAGCAAGCAAAAAAAGCAGCAATCAAAGAGGCGCCCACCCATCATTGGAAAGAATTACAGGCATTCCTGGGGTTACTTAATTTTTAAAGCATGTTCCTGGCACAAAAAACAAGAGTGGTGGAACCTCTGCACAGGCTGTTAGGGAAAAAGGCTTCCTGGAACTGGGGTCATGCCGAAGCCACTGCTTTTGATGCAGTAAAAAGACTTTTGTCATCAGATAGTGTGCTAGTCCACTATAGCCAGACTTTACCATTGGTGCTAACCTGTGACGCCTCCCTTTCAGGGTGGGAGCCATCCTTAGCCACCAACTGCCCAATGGCCATGAAGCGTCCATTGCCTATTACTCTAGGATCCTGTCCTCTGCCGAGCACAACTACAGCCAGCTGCACAGGGAGGCACTGGCTGTAGTCGCTGGGGTCTGGAGGTTCCATGACTACCTGTATGGCAGAGACTTTGTGCTTGTCACTAATCATAAATCCCTCCTGGGTTTAATAGCCAGAGACCGCCCCACTCCTCTGATTTTGTCCCCTAGAATGACCAGGTGGACTATTTTTCTGGTGGCTTACAGCTACCGACTGATTCACCGACTTGGAAAGTCCCTGGGCCACACGGACACTCTCAGCTGCTGCCCGCTGCCCATCCTGGTCAAGGACCCTGCCTCCATTTGCCCGGTTCTCATCGAGGACATTGGAACTGGAGCAATTACCGCAGCTGAAATTGCGAGATTTTCAACTAAAGATAGAGACTTAATGCAAATAATGAATTATGTTTGGCGGGGATGGCCGGGTAGCCCACTACCGGGTACTGTACAACCATAATATGCACAGTGTAATGAACTGTGTTGAAGGGATGCCTGTTGTGGGGGGAGAGGGTTGTCATACCCCCCCAAGATTAAGACATGCAGTGCTAGAAGTCTTACATGTGGGACACCCTGGAATAGTCAGGATGAAAGCCCTGGCCCGGAGCTAAGTCTGGTGACCCAATATGGACCGGGAAATAGCAGAATGGGTTGCCACCTGCTCCCCATGTCAGGAATCCAGACCGGCACCCCCCTCTGCCCTGGCTAGGGAATGGGAAACTCCAGCTGTACCATCGTCCCGGGTGCATATAGACTTTGCGGGACCAGTAAAGGGCCAAACATTCCTAATTGTGGTCAATGCATTTTCAAAGTGGCTAGAGATATTCTTAATGTCTACCACCATGGCTGAAGCAGTCGTGCTCCGGAGACTATTCGCCACGCACAGCTTTCCTGATGTCTTGGTATCGGACAACAGGCCCCAATTTACAGCCAACCAATTCGAACTATTCCTGGCAGAGCACGGCATCAGACATGCCCTCATTGCCCCATTTCATCCAGCCAGTAATGGGCAGGCTGAACAGATCATGAGATCCGCAAAAGAGGCTCTGTCCAAAATGGGCCCAGGGGATTGGCAAGCATGCATCAATAAATTTCTCCTAGTGCAACATATCACCCCAAGTGCAACTACTAACAGGAGCCCCTGGAACTCCTCATGGGTAGGAGAATCCATTCATAATTAGACCGATTGCACCCAAATTATATTGCAGAAACACCTCCTGACTCAATGGGAAAAATCCAGTCATTTAATATTGGGGCCCCGAGTATATGCCTGGAACTATGCCGGAGGTGCCCTCTGGATTCCAGCTATGGTAGTAGAAATATCTGGCCCTCGCTCATACAAAGTTGAGCTAGAGGACAATAGATTGTGGTGATGGCACTTGGACCAACTCTGAGGACATCTAGAAACCTCACCGCTACGACTACCAGAGATAGTTCAAACCGACCAGAGGCTGATCCCTACAGATGCTAGCTTACAAAATAAACAAATGTCTAACAGTAACTCCAATCTGATTGTACAGCAGGAACACCCACCTGAGGAACCAAGACTCCAGTGCAGACTCCCAGATAGGTTGGGCCTAGAGACTCCAGCCACGCCTCACAACATAATCCAGAAGATTCCATTTGCAAGTACAGAACAAACTACAAATCCACCCACTCAGGCCAATACCCAAGAAACAACTAAGCTGCGCAGGTCATCTAGAGCTTGTCAAAGCCCTTCCTGCCTGCGTGACTATGTTTGTAAATAATGTACTGTGTTTTGATTGGACTGTGTTTTGTCCAGGAGGGGAGGGATGTTACATATTGAATTAGAGTGAGCATAGGCTTCACTCAGGTCCGCCAATCCGGCGGGAAAATACTCAAATCCCATTGGCCGACCCGTCTGACAGCTCCCTATATAATGGCAGGTAGTCAGACGAGCTGGCTGCTGGGTTGCCCCGATCTACCAATAAAGAGCTATTGTTACTGTTTGCACTGAGTCCTGTCTCTTCCATTGCCCGATCTAACAGGGAGTATAGAAAGAAGCAGTCAAAATGAGATTTTAGTTTAGATCAGGGGTGAAATGCTCCCAGTGTGGACCAGATCGCCCAATCCGGTAGCGATGGCGGTGGGTGGTTCAGAGAACCGGTAGCAAAAATCCCTGTGCCCCCCCTCCCCCATGCCCAGCTGCGCCATGCGATCATCAGAGGCTTTTTAAAAAACTTTTAAAAGCATTTTTTTCTACAACCTCTTCGACGAAAAAATGCTTTTAAAAGTTTTTTTAAAAAGCCTCTGATGACCACGCGGCTCAGCTGGGATCATCAGAGGCTTTTAAAAGCATTTTTTTCTGCCAAAGAGGTTGTAGAAAAAATGCTTTTAAAAGTAAAAAAAAAAGTTGGCCATGCCCACCCAGTCACATTACCCCACCACCACCAAGCCACGCCCACAGAACCAGTAGTAACAAATTTTACATTTCATCCCTGGTTTAGATCAATGTTTCTCAACCTTAACTACTTACAAATGTGTTCAGCTCCCAGAATTCCCCAGCATGCTAAAGTTAAAGTTGCCAAGGTTGAAAAACTGTGGTTTAGAGGAAAATAAGATGAGATATGAGTAGATGAAATCATACTTGGAATAAAAATGTAAACAGGGTTCTATTCATTAGATATCTACTGAGTAAATATAACCATTATATAGATTTTTTTCCTTGTATTTAATCATGTCTGATTCTTGGAGACTGCCTGTATAAGTCTTTGCAGTTTTCTCGGCAATATTTTGTATTACCTCCTTCCTAGGAGTGGGAGAAAATAATTAGCCCAAAGTCACCCAGCTGGCTTTGGACTTAAAGCAGGAACTAGGAACTCACAGTCTCCCATTTTCCAGCCTGATGCTTTAACTATTATTACTCCTAACTGGCTCTCTACATAGGGTATTACGGTAGTATTTATTAAATCTCATTAAGTCTATTTTGACTTCTCTTGGTTTGTGCAGGTGGCTGGAATCAATGTGAGTTTTGCGGTATGTTCTGCAAAAAGAGAGATTTCACAGAAATAGAAACAACTGTTTTACCTTCCTTCCAATGACTTAATATGTTAAGCTGAACAGTGTGCAGCTGAAACACCCTATTGTTCCGAAGTTGACTTGCATATCCCCAAGGGGAACATATGCAAGCATTAGAGAATTTGGAAACGAAACCCAAGCAGCAAAAAATAAATGGCTTTCTAAAAATATATGTTAAACTAATCAGATCCCATATACTGTCATATTGATTATAATTATTACTTGCTTTTATTAAACCATCAAACTTTGGTAGACCAAAATAGAAGCATCATATGATATGCTCTACCAAAATCAGTAGTAATAGCTATTTCTATTGTTTCCAATTTGTTAAACTAAAGAGGTATTGCAAATGTTATCAAAATAGAAATCTGGTACTTTACATTGGAAAAGTGGTGTTAGAAAGATCTCTACTTAAAGACTTGTGTGCTACAACTCCAAGTTTAATTCCAATTAAAACATAGTGTCCCATTTCAAAAATTGTCCTCTAGCTGAAAGGGAAAATTCAGGTTACCTCCCAAAGAAAGCACAAGGCATTTTTTTCTTGTTTTATGTTCATTTGACCTGGTATACTCCAGCACCACCATGATATGTCTGATCATCATAAGGTATGCCCTCATAATCAATCAATTTCATTTCCTCCATCTATTTGAACAAATTTATTGGAATCCCCTTTTCAGGTTTTGTTTTGAATGTCAATATGTTAAAAGTGTTGTACAGTTAAGGAAAAAGATACAGGTAATCCTCAATTTCCGACCACAATTGTGCTCAAAATTTCTGTTGCTAAGTGAGACAGATGTTAAATGAGTTTTGCCACAGTTAAGTGAATCATTGCAGTTCTTAAGTGACTTTGGCTTCCCCATTGACTTAGCTTATCAGAAGGTCATAAAAGGTGATCACAGGAGCCTGCAACCATCAAAGTCAGTTGTGGGGCATCTAAATGGGTCCATGAGGATGCTGCAATGGTCGTAAGTGTGAAAAATGGTCATAAATTACTTTTTTCAGTGCTGTTGTAATTTTGAAAGGTCACTAAAGGAACTGTTGCAAATTGAGGACTATCAGTATTCACTTTTTTAAAATTTAATTTAATTTTTTTATTTTATTTTATTTGCCACCCATCTCATAATGAAACAACTCTGGGCAGCTTTCATTCAGAAGCTGAACATAATGAATGCTTTCAATGAAACCCAAAGCTTATTCAGAAATCTTCTCAGTACTTGATTCAAAGTTTAGAATATTTCCAAACAAATTATTTACATAACCTCAAAGAAGTATGAAACCTGTATAGAGAAATAGCTATCTCATTTAGGTACTTTTGAAATGTTGATGAAATGTTGTTTTTATAGGTGGAGTTTTCAGCTTGACTCAGCCAAGTTGTGGAACAGAATCTAGAAGGTACAGTTGTTAGTTCTGTTTAAGCATAGCTTTAAGCATACTTGATTGTTCATTTCTTACATTCACGTTCCTTTTATTGAAAGCATCAAGATTGCCTGCTTCTCAGTTATAACAAACATTCCAACTTATTTCATTAAAATTTATTGGTATCAACTCTCCATGAAAGCCTCATATCCCCAAATATTTCTGATTAGGAATCTGCCCATCTCCTGAAGATTCACCATCTCTGCAGTAAATGTAATATAAATATACTCAACTGCAATTTCCACAACCTGGAAAACATTCTTCCTGATTTTCTACAAGATATACAAGATAGATAGGAGGCTGGAGTCCTAATGACTCCATTAGAAAACTGAAAAGGATGTTTACTTTCAATTCTTCTTTCTCACACAGCTGCTATTGCTATATGAAATCTTAGGATTTTTTCCCCTCCTCCAGTATCTTCCATGTATTTCTCTGATTTTCTTTAGCAAGGTGTTGGGAGATGCACAATGATTCAGTTTATTAATTACCATAAAGTAGCAAACATTTCATAAAGTTATCTGGAGGCAATAATACATTTTATATTAGTTTGAAGTAGATATGGGCTGTAACAGTTCAGATGACTACTAAATAACAACTAAGAATTAGAACAGTGTTTCTCAAACTTGGCAACTTTAAGCTTTGTGAGCTTCAAGTCCCAGAATTCCCCAGCTGTCCACACCTCTTGAAATTACCAAGTTTGTGAAATAACCAGACTTTTTGCTTCCCACTAGTCAGAAAGTCAGTTATTTTGCAACCTTCTGATCACAGGAAAAAGCTGGAAATAGATATTTCCAAGTTCTTGTTTGTTCAAAATTATCCTTCCGTTTTTCTATACTTATCTATACCACAACTTTCCTACACTGAAGCTGAAGATTTCAGACTTAATTCTTTACTCCCTCCTATATTTGTATGTAGTTACTATGAACATTCTTGTGCTCAACCTAGGAAAATGTATTTCAAAAGTGAAATGAATGTTATATGTTTGCTGTTATTTTAAGAAACCGGGAAAGAACATAGTCCCAGACAAACCAATCAAATGATATGATGGAGAGAAAATGTGAAAACAATAAAGCTAATTAAATGTATTATGAGAAAGAGAAATACATTTAATATCCAAGGTAGTTTTGTCAAAAGGGTGGTAGATTTAATTTTCTGAATTGGATTTTACTGGATGGCTTTAAGGAAGTCCACTACTACTTACATTCTTTCAGCTGTGAAAGTGAACAACAGATTACGTGCTGTGTGTATTTTGTTGTAAATATAAGCAAGATATTTAAAGATATATCCATAACAAGGAGTTATGGTGAAACCATGAATATCAGAAGCATATAATTTGATGCTTACCAGTTCCTTTCCTCCTATCATTTAAGCCTATTACCCATTCATTGTACTATTGATTCATTCCTTTCTATTTGTTTTGGCACTTTCCAGCTTGGCACTTATATCAAATCCCAGGTGGAGTCTTAGTTCTAATAGATTAACAGAGTTGGAAAGGACTTTTTAGGTCATTTAGTCCAACCCCCCCACCCAAGCAGAAGACCCTACACCATTTCTGACAAATGGCAGTCCAATCTTTCTTCCAGTGATGAAGTTCCCACAACTTCTAAAAGCAAGCTGTTCCATTGGTTGATTGTTCTCACTGTCAGAGATTTCTCCTTATTTCTAGGTTGAATCTCTCCTTGATCGGTTTCCATCCATTATTCCTTGTCTAGCCTTCAGGTGCCTTGGAAAACAGCTTGACCCCTTCCTCTCTGTGGCAGCCCCTCAAATATTGGAACATTGCTATCATGTCTCCCCTGGTCCATCTCTTCACTAGACTAGCCAGGCCCAGTTCCTGTAACTGTTCTTTGTAAATTTTAATCTCCATCCCCTAAACATCCTGGTTGCTCTTCTCTGCACTTTTTCTAGAGTCTCAACACCTTTTTTTATAGTGTGGTGACCAAAACTGGATGCAGTATTCTAGGTGAGGTCTTACTAAGGCTTTATAGAGTGGTATTAGTACATCACTTGATCTTTATTGTATCTCTCCGTTAATGCAATTTAAGATTGCATTGGCTTTTTTGGTGGCTGCCGCATACTCCTGGCTTATATTTAACTGGTTGTCTACTAAGACTCCAATCTCCCTCTCACAGTTACTGCTATTAAGCCTGGTTTCACCTAGTCTATATGTGTACTTTTGGTTTTTCTTGCCTAAGTGTGAGACTTTACTTTTCTCTACATTGAATTTCATTTTATTAGATAGGGCCCAGTGTTCAAATCTGTCAAGATCAGTGGTGGGTTCCAAATTATTTTACTACCTGCTCTGTGGGCGTGGCTTATTTTGTGGGCATGGCTTGATAGTAAGGTGATGATGGGCATGGCTTGATGGTCATGTGATTGTGTGGGCATGGCTTGTCATGTGACTGGGTGTATGTGACTGTGTGGTCATGTGACTGGGTGGGCGTGACTTTGTGTTCATGTGACTGGGTGGGTGTAGCTGGTTGGTCATGTGACTGGGTGGGCAAGGCCAACTTGACGTCACTCAGGTCAAGTGGGTGAGGGTTAGGGTTAAGGTTAGGGTTAGGGTGCCTGGCCTCTCCTCGCCTCAAAGGCCTCAATTTCCCTGTCTATTTATTTACTACTACTTAACATCCAAAATATACTATTTAATCCTATGTATACATGCCATATTTGTACATACATATTACATAGTATAGAGTGTGTATAGGCACACGAAAAGATACTATATATACTGTATGTGTATGTACACACGCACACACAGCTCTTCTAAAACTATACTCAACCTCACTTACTACATTTGAAAAAACACACCCAGAGTCCACTTTCTGCCACACATTTAACTATAACTTCTGTACATTTAGAACATTAAACACATCATCAGATGTACTTTCCTAGCTTGCACGTGATTGTAAGAGCCAGGAGTGGTCATGGATTGAGTAAAATGTGGTGAAACTCACTTAACAACACTCTTGCTTAGGAACCAAAATTTTGGACTCAATTGTGGTCATAAATCAAGGACTATCACTGCCTTCCTCTGCATGGCAGCCTTGTCCTAGTAAACTCCTTCTCCTTTCTGGCAATTTTCCTCTCTGTTAGAGGCACCAAAATAATCCAGACAATATAAGGTTTCCTGCTGGAGCAGGGGGTTGGACTAAATGGCCTCCAAGGTCCCTTCCAGCCCTAGATTGCTGTCCTGTTTCAAAGTGTCTTCTGAAGTCACGTCTAATGCCAGGGTTTGTGGTCCTTCCTTCCTCTTCTCTCTCTCTCTCTCCCTCCCCTTCCTTCCTTTTTCTTTCTCTCTCTCCCTTCCTCTTTCTTTCTGTCTCTTTTCTCTTTCTTTCACTCTCTCTTTTCTCTCTCCCTTCCTCTTTCTTTCTTTCTTTCTTTCTTTCTTTCTTTCTTTCTTTCTTTCTTTCTTTCTTTCTTTCTTTCCTTTCTTTCTTTCTCATCTCTCCCTTTCTCTTTCTTTCTCTCTCTTTTCTCTTTCTTTTTCTTTCTTTTCTTTTCTCTCTCTCTTTTCTCTCCCTCTGCCTCTTTCCTTCTTTCTCTTTCTTTGTCTCTTTCTTTGTCTCCTTTTCTATTTCTCTCCCTCCCTCTCTCCCCCTCCCTCCCCTTCCTCCTGAAATGCCAGCAAAACCCACCACTTTCCTCCTAAAGTGGTCTATGGCAGGGGTCTCCAACCTTGGCAACTTTAAGACTTGTGGACTTCAACTCCCAGAATTCCTCAATCAGCAAAGCTGGCTCTCTTTTCCATGTCGCTTCTTGGCCTGAGCAACAAAGCCCCCCCCCCCCCGACCTTCGGTCTCTGCAGCCCTCCGGGTCACTTGATCCAGCCAACAGCCCCTCCAACCACCGCTGTGCCCCCCCCCCAGAATTTCCCCCGAGAGTCAAGCACTGGGGAAGGCAACCCCATTCCCCCCTGGAGGGGTGAAAGGCAGACTTTAGTCCAGCGCTCAGTGGTGGGTAACCCCGGCACCCAAAGGGCTGCATCGGCCTCCTCTCCGAGACTCCTTTCATCTGCTTTGGGGGCTGATTTCACAGCGAGGACCCCACACACACACTTTTGAAATGTCAGAAGGCCAATTCTCAGGGCGGCACAGTCCAAAAAACCACCCAGCCCCCGCAGCGCACAAGCGTGGCCAAATAACCTAGGGAAGGGAGCAGGTGTGCTAAGGCTCCCACGACAAATTGCCAGAGCCTGTCAGAAGGAAGGACAGGTGGGAGGGCACTGGGGGGCGGGGTGCTGTCCGGCCAGGTCAAGTGCAGGACCAGGTATTTGTCCTGAGGTTGAAAGGAGGAACCATCTTGGCCTGGAAGAGGATTGCGAGTGGGGATCAAGTCCCACCTCACACCATTCCCTTTGTTTAATGCGCCTCGCTTCCCTCCCCAAACCTCAGGAGGCGGTGTCCTCCACGTCACACAACACTCAAGGTGGCTGCAGGAGGAGGAAAAGAAAAAAAAGCCTCAGTCTCTGAAGCCCCTTGAAGGAGGTCTCCTTGTGTGTGTGTTTGGCGGCACTGAAGGGAGCCACGTGAAGGGAGCCCGCTGGATAAGCACACTGGCTTTGATTGGCCCCTTGCCTTCCGCTGTCGCTGCCACTTCTGCCACTTCTGCCTCTTCCTTCTCTCTGCTAACAGAAGTCGGAGAGGAAAAGGAGTTGCTTCACCGCATGTTTCTCTGCGTTTCCATCCCAAGTCAGCCGCAGCTGCCCTCCTATCTGCGGTTGGGAAGAAGCTATCATCTTACTCCCTTCCCCGCAGCCCTGCCATGCTGCCTACCTTCCATGCTACCTTCCCAATGTCCCGGTGGCCAGCTTGCAAAGTCAGGCAAGCGGGGAAGGAGCTAGCAGCTTACTCCCTTCCCCAAAGCCCTGCCATGTTTGCCTGCCTTCCACGTGGCCTTCTGCTTGCCTGACTTCGCAAACTGGCCACCGGGATGCCAGGAAGATAGCGTGGAAGGCAGGCAAGCATGGTAGGGCTTCCGGGAAGGGAATAAGATGCTAGCTCTCTTCCCCACAGCCAGGCAGCCCTGCCATGCTTGCCTGCCTTCCTGGTGGTCCCGGTGGCCAGGCCCACTTGCCTGCCTTTGCAAGCTGGCCAAGGGGACACTGGGAAGGCTGCGTGGAAGGCAGGGAAGCATGGCAGGGCTACAGGCTACGGGGAAGGGAGTAGGGGAGGCAGGCTGGGATGGTGGGGGGTGGCCAAGGGCAGCTAGATAGGCTGCAAGTAGCAGGCTTACCTGGCAGGCAGATTAGGGCCACTCAGTTGGGGCGCAGTGCTTCAGGCAGGCAAGCTGCAAGCGAGGACCCACACAAAAGAAGTGAGGAGTGACTGAGTGGAGGGGGGGCGGGGCAAGCGAGTGTCAGGCGGCTGGGGCGAGCAAGCGGGGATTGGTTCGGGGGTGTGGCCAGCCAGCGATTACTAACGGTTCAGCGAACCAGCCCAAATTACCGCTACCGGTCGTCCCAAACCCACCACTGATCAAGATCCATCTGGATCTTGAGCCTATCATCTAGGGCAGTGATGGCGAACCTTTTTGAGACCAAGTGCCCAAACTGCAATACAAAACCCATTTATTTACTGCAAGGTGCCAACACAGCAATTTAACCTGAATACTGAGGTTTTAGTTTAGAAAACACAACTCATATATTAACATATTTTGTCTTAAAAGAAAAACACAATAACAGAGCTTTCAATGAAACAAACAACTTTTTATTGAAAGGTAAACGTTTGCATTTGGCATGCTTTTGAACAATTAATGTGATTTTTGCTGTTGTATGCAGGCTGATAATTTGTCTAACCTTGGCTCATACTTTGTAAGTTTGAGAGCAACACATGGAGCACTCAGGTTGTCTGTTAATCTGCTTCTGGTATCAGATTTGATATAATTCAAAGCTGAAAACAGTTGCTCACAAGCATAGGATGATCCAAACAAAGTAAGGAAAGCAATCCCAAGTGCTTTCATTGATTTAAAATTATTTGGCAGAGAATTTCACACTTTAAAGATTTCGTTTTCAGAACTTACTATGCTGTCCTTTGTCATCCCGTCTATCTTCTCAAGTGTTTCACATAGGTCAGAGAATTTATTTTTCCAGATAGAGCTTTCTTGAAATTCCAATAATTCCATTTCCAGATTTCCTAAATCTAACCAGTGTAAACAGGAAAGATCAAGTTCTTCAAATTTGGCTTTATCTGGAGAAGTAAGAAAACACAGGGTTGTCTCCATCTTACAGAACTGTAAAAATCTGTTACTAAAATTCACCTTTGCAGCTGCTACAATGCTAGAAAATTCCTGGTAGATTTCCTGATGGCTTGTAGGTTTGTCTGCAAATGTTGTAGAATTTTCTAAATACATTTTTAGATTTGGAAAATATTTCAGCTGCCCATTTTCAATGTCTCAAAAACCTGCAGTTTTCTCTCGAATGTTTTGATATCACAAAACATCCTTTCTGCTGTTTTCCCTACACCTTGTAATTGTTTGTTCACCAATAGCATAACGCAAAATTATTGCTAGCCTTGCATGCTTATTTATATCTGTGCTTTCACATGGACTAACAGGCTGCCTTTTGTAAATCAGTGAGTTAGGGTCACAATGTCCTTAAGGCTGGGAAGCCTCAATCCACCTCCTTTGTCAGCTGTTGTGGCTTAGATGTATCCAAGTGGTAGAATGACACTCCTTGGGAACACACACACACAAACACAAACTATCCTGGAATAACTCACCAAGGAGGTTTTGGGCAGAGGCCTCATCTCCCTGGCTCAGCAAAATACAAATTTGTTATAAAACAGGGCATACCTATTAAGAATTGATTGCTCTCATCCCTGGTGCTCTGCTGAGATTTTCCCCATATATGGCTCCTGCGACTGAAAGAATAGCCTGCTTTATGATCCACTTTCAAATGACGGTAACTATATTAGCTCACTTGCGTTACTTTTTTCCTCTCCAATTGTATTTTTGCAACCCAAGTCAAAATGGGAGAAATTGAGAACTCCTGCTTTGTGGGTTGCTATTATTTCTGGATAATCCCCTGACATTTTTGTGAAATATTTAATTGCTTCTTTTTTATTTCCTATTTTCCTTCGAGGTAGTCCAAACAAGAACCACGACAATGAAGATTAGCTCTATCTATATTGTAAAGTCACATTAATAAGACTATTGCAATTCTCAAAGTATTTTTCCCATCCTCTTCTTTTTACTTGCTGCAAAAGTAGGAGGGTTTTATATAATTTTCCAGCTTTTTTCCAGTCCTCTGGTAGTTCCCTGGTGCTCCAGGATTTTTGAAAGATATGGTACAGTGGTTCTGAGATGACATCTGCCAGCTCCTTTAGAACTCTGGGATATAATCCGTCAGGTTCTGGTAATTTGTATTCATCAAGATCAGACAGGTGTTCTCGTACTATCCCCCCCCCCCCCGCCATTTTAACTTTTATTTCTAGTCTGTCTTTTACAGTTATGTTTTTGATAGGTTGGGCTACAGTTTCTTTTTGCGTGAAGACCGATGCATAGAATGAGTTAAGCAGCTCTGCTTTCTCTCTGCTGCGTTACTTCCTTGCCATCTTCTCTCTTTAGTGGACAGACTGTTTCCTAGATTTTTTTCTTGTTATTAATACGTTGGAAGAATTTTTTAAAAATTATCTTTGACTTTTGTTGCAAGTCTTTGTTCATTCTGAGCCTTTTTTCCTCCTGATTTTGTCTGTGCAGATTCTGGCTATCTCCTGATATTCTGCCTTAGTTGTGTCTTTCCATTTTTTGTACTTGTCCTTTTTGTCTTTCAATTTTTCTGAGAGATCTTTGTGCAGCCATGCTGGTTTCTTCTTGGATTTCTTGTTTTTCTTTTTCAATAGTATTCTGTTGGTCTGGGCTTTTATGATCATATTTTTTAGAGTTTCCCAAGATTCTTGAGTTGTTTTCCCCTTTAGGATTTTCATCCAAGGAATCTTTTCCAAGTTCTGAGTTTGTTAAAATCAGCTCTTTTAAAATCTAAGACACCGGTATCATTATGTTCTATTGCTTGTGGTTGTGTTATGTTGAATTCTAGTATGACACAGTCACTCTCACCCAAGGTTCCTGCAATTTCAACTCCCTCTATCACTTTTTCTCTGTTTGTAAGAATTAAGACCAGTATGGCTGTCCCTCTAGTTCCCTCCTCTACCTTTTGGACAACAAAGTTGTCAGTTAGGTTGGTTAGGAACCTATTTGATTTCTCACTTGGTGTGGAATTAGTCTTCCAATTGATGTCAGGGTAATTGAAGTCCCCCATTACTATTGTAGTGTGTTTCCTACATATATTTGTTAGTTGGTTAGCAAAAAGGACATCTATTTTTTCTGCTTGGTTGGGTGGCCTGTAGTATACACCTATTGCAATGCCATTCTTTTTTTTTCTTTTATATTGACCCATATGCATTCTAGGTGGTTTTCGTCTTTGGTTCCATGCATTTCTGTAGCAATGTAGTGGTTTTTTACATACAGTGCAATTCCACCTCCTCTTTTATGGGGTCTGGTTTTTTTTGAGCAGTTGTATCCTTCTATCAGTATGTTCCAGTCATGGATTTCATCCCACCAAGTTTCTGTTATTCCAACTATATCATATTTTCCATCATGTATTAATAGTTCAAGTTCATCCTGTTTGTTCCCCAGACTTTGTGCATTTGTATATAGGCACTTGAGATCTTTATGTTTAACTCTGGGTATGCTTCCTATGTCTCCTATTTGGTGTTTCAGTTTGTCTTCCTTCCCATCCCTCCTTACTTCATTATTCGAATTCATTGTTCTCTTACTGGATGTTGTCCTTTTGTTGGCAGTACAGATGAAAAAACTACTTGTGCACCTAAATCCTTGACTTTCTTGCCTATGATTGCCTTACGATTCTGCTCATAATCAATATTGTTTTCAAGTCCTTTTTTGTGTCATTCGTCCCCTACTACTATGTAGCAGTAGAAAAGGGTAATAATCTGTGAGTTTTATTATTTTGGTTAGGTTCTCAGGCACACCTTTGATTTTTTGCCCCAGAGAGACAACATACCTCTCTGGATTGACTGTCTGTTCTACAGATGGCTGGTTCTGTTCCCTTGAGAATTGAATCTCACCAACACTTGCCTTTTTTTTTTTCCTAGGAAGGTTTGGGGTATTTTTCTATCTATCACAGAAGCATTTGATGGTGCTATTTTTTTAGGGATATTTAATGATACTTCTTTTCTATGTGTCTGCATGTTTTCTTCCAGGGAGAGTCCTTGAAATCAATTGCTTAGCACCAATGGGTCTGCATCAGAGTGGGTTATGTTGGACAGAGGTTTTGTACTAGGTTTGTGGTTTTTTTCTATGAGTGACATGTTTCTATCTGTCGTCTTCTTCTAAGGCAGGGGTGTCAAACTCACAGCCCATGGGTCGGATGCGTCAGGTGCTGGCCACGCCCACCCTCAGTTTAGCGAAGGGGGAAAAGTCCCGATACATCACATGATGACGTGAGTTTGATACCCCTGCTCTAAGTGGTCAATTCTTTTAGAAGTTGTTCTACTACTCATGATCTGCACCTGCCTAGGAAGAACAGGAAGTTGAGTAAGCAAACTAGAGTAAAAAGAAACAGCACTATTACATTGTGACAAGCTTTAGTTAAACCCAATGTTTGAAACAAGAATGGCCCCTTGTGGACATTCCTATTATTATTAAAGACACCAAAATAAAGTAGGAGGAGGAAGCTTTCAAATGCATCAAAATTTGGTAAAGAAGGAACAAGTTTAGCAATCAGCCGTTATAGATTTTACACATCATATTGTTATTCAAATCACTATTTCTGAATCTTTCAGAAGAGACAATTGTATCTGCCATCATAAAATATGCTAAAAAAGAAAGCTAAGAATGAAAGTATGCTTATGAGAAAAAGTTTGAAAGAAAACAAAAGTGAATTGAAAAGAATAATCTAGAAGTGTTTTGATAGAAGCTGCCTGATTATTGAGGGTATAATGTGTGAGTAAAAGTCCTTGGTGGGATAATTAAATATGTTGAAGAAACACAGTGTACCTTTTTCTGCAAATATGGCTCCTTAACCTACAACTGTCTTGGGTTACCAACAACTCGCAATAGGGAAATCTAAACTGCTAAATTTAGTTGGATTTTGCTTTGCATATTGTTTATCCCACTAAACATCACATTAGATGATGATATGCCATTTAGAAACATTATTTTACCTGCTCAATAAAAACCATTATAAAGAGCTATTTTTTTTTACATTGCATAATGCCTATATTTGAATTACTGTAAAATTACTTTTCTTCAAATTAGTTAACCTGTGTTGTTATTCTCCAGGCTTTTGAAGCAAAATTCTTGAGTGTTTTAAGTAGGCAGCTATTTAGTTCAGAAGATGTAAGGTTGGAAATGGCTGGCAGAACAGAATGATGTTTTTTAAAAATCAGGTTTATTGTACAATCTTCAAGAACACAAATATAAATAAAAGTTCTAAAGCACCTACAATTATTTTAAGAAGAGAAGCATAGTTTAATTTTTATTAAAAAAGAAAAAAGCAGTCACAGTACTGATAAATTTAAAAGATGCCTGTCAATAGCAACAAAAAGACAAAAAGATAAAAGTATACTAGAGCTAAAATCAACCCAAATTGGAAGTAGGAAAAGAAACAGTTCAAAAAAAAAATTAAGGAAACATTAGTATTAGAGTCTCTATGTGAATTATTATAACTGGTAGATATTTATTTTCGCAAGAGTAATTTCTATAAAAGTCCACACAGAGAACCATAAATATTTCTAAACTCTCTTGCATTCACTCCAGTTCCTGACAAACCCATTACATTCAATAATTTCTTTCTGTAGTTATCTTTATTCTTGGAGCAAATAGTCTTATCAGATACAAAACTATGAAGTCCTTCATCACATATGCACAGAAGTACATTTGAGATATAAAAGATAAAATGGAAAATCTGTTAATAGTTCTATGGTGCATTGGCCTTAAATGCTGCAAAGCTGCCTGGGTCCAGCCCCGAATTAGCTGCTGAGAACACTGCCTTGAGAACTGGAATGAAGCTCAGAAAGCCAGGGATTTGAGTTGCCCTAGTGGGACAACTGTCAGGCTGTGGCCAAGGAAGCAGGCTCTATTTTAAAAATTCTCATAGATGAAATTAGTAGCTGTAGAAAGGCTGTCAATAGGATTAAATTCCCTGGCTGGCTATTCAACATGCTGTGTAGTTTTGGATTAGTTTTTTTGATGTATTGTCTGGCATTTCAAAGCGGCATAAGATCTAGTAGAATGCACATTTTCTTGAGTTGAGCTTATATCTATCAGATCCCTATCATAATACTGCCATTCCTGTGGGGAGGGGGCCTGGATACATTTATTAGCATATTGCTCTCTTCCTATTTCCCATACATCCTGTATCCCCCTAGTTTATAGCCTTTATCCTGGCACATATGTGCCCTAAACTTGATTTACCTTTGGGGGAATGTAATGGGAGGAGGGAGGAAGCTTCCTGCAACATGAGCTTGGGAATCGCTTCTTTTTTTAAAAAAAAATATTGAAATTTATTATAATACAATGCAGTACAATCAGTCATACAGTATTATTTTTCTACACAGGTTAGATTGATTCTTCTTTTACTTTTCATCGTAATATAATGTAATTTACATATGCATCTTAAAATTTATATTAACTTTTATTTATTCTTTATTCTATTATCAATCCACCTGTACCAATCATCCCACACCGTATAATATTCTGAGTCTTCTTTCTCATTTAATTCTAACGTTAATTTGTTCATTTTGGCACATTCTAGAACCTTCTGAATAATATGTTCCTCTGACGGTGTGTCTTTTCCTTTCCAATACTGGGCGTAAGCTATTCTTGCTGCAGTGAGTATATGTATAATTAGATATCTCCCCCCCCCCCCGCCCCGATATTTCGTCTTTAGTATTCAATTTATTCAATTTATTTATTGATTAGCCCTTTGGGCCAGAATTACAAAGACAAATCATTACAAAGGTTTGATAAAACAAATTAAGTAAGATTGGAATAACTTGCAATTAAAATACAATTAGAGTAAAATACGATCTAAAATAAAATTGGGATAAAATACAATAATTTAAAATACCATTTAAATATAATTAAATTTATATTATAATGTCGCCCCTGCATCTACCCAATCAGTGTTAACTTCTATTAAAATTACATTGTTAGATCAAGTGATCATTCTTACAATCTATTTGCTGCACCAACTTTGTCCTCCTTCCCATCAACTTTACCACAAATTTAGCAATCCATTTTACCAACTGCAAGTTGGAACCTAACAAACAATATCGCAAAAAGTGCTCTTTAGGCTTAGGAGTGCTAGTATAAAAGATCCTGCCTAGTTGATGTTCCCTCAGGTCTGAATATAGGGGGCAATCAAAAATTACGTGGGACGTTGTTTCGACTTCCCCCGTCCCACATAGACAGACCCTTTCCCTTACAGGAATACCCTTATATCTACCCCAGAGCATATTTGTTCCAAGTTGGTCCAACCTCAGTTTTGTAAAGAATCTTCTCAGGACGGGAAACAAAGGCACAGCTAAATATTTTTCTATTTTGAAAATTTGTTTATTGGCTGATAACCAGGGGCAAACTTTTACTGCTGTCACCTGTGCAATATCCGATTGGGCACTTATGTCCTTAAATCTCTGTGCAATCCAATTTCGGATCTGCCTATAGTCGTACTGCTGCCAATTTAAGGGGATACCAGAGCTAGATACCTGCTTCAGAACTCTTGATAACCAGTTATTTTTATTACTTGAGATAATCTGCTCCATTAGCGCTAATTTTGGTAACCTTCCTTCCTCCATCTCGATTATTCTCAACCAATAATAAACAGTCTTCAACAAGGCCCTAGTGCCAGTCGCATGGACTCCTGTTTCTGCCCTTACTACACATGCTGGGGTTCCGGGGGACACTGCCAAAATTCTCCTCAGGAACTTATTTTGAGGGGTTTCCAGCCCAGGCAGCTTAACTGACCCCCATATTTCTGCCCCATAGGTAAGTACTGGTTCGATTTTCGCCTGGAAGACCTTTAGCACTGGGATTAATGAAGATGGAGTTTTCTCTAAAATAAGTTTGTTTAATTGAGCCATCCGAGCCATGGCCTTCCGAGCTCCGGCTTTTACCTGCTTATTCCATTTGCCATTTGTCTGAAATACTAGCCCTAAATAGGTAAATGACTGAACTTGTTCTATTCTTCTGTCATTTAAAACCCATCTCCTTATATTTTGTTGACTGCTAAATATCATTACCTTTGATTTCTCTATATTAATTGTCAGGCGATTTTTTATACAATATGCTGCCAACCTCCCAAGTGACCTTCGTAGCCCCACCTGTGAGGCCGACAACAAAATTATATCATCGGCATATAACAAGCAATTGACCTGTCTTGTTCCTATACTAGGCCCATGGAGTGATGTATCTTCCAGACATTTTGGGAGGTCATTTAAATATAAGTTAAAAAGTGTTGGGGCTAAAATGCAACCTTGTCTGACGCCCTTTTTTAATGGGATTGCATTTGTTATCGATCCTGACCTATTCACTCGAACTCTTACTTGGGTTTCCGTGTATAACAGTCGAATTAAATATAACAATTTCTTTTCTATTCCCATAGCCTCTAATTTATCCCATAAATTTTTTCTATCAATTGTATCAAAGGCTGCCTTCAAATCTATGAATGCCACATACAGAGGTTTTTTCCAAGACTTAAACTTTGTTATTAGATGGTCCAGCACAAAACAATTATCCATAGTAGATCTTCCGCTCCTGAAACCTGACTGCTCTTCAGCTAAGATGTTATTTCTCATTATCCAGTCCTCTAATTTATGAAGCAAGTGCTTAGCATAAATTTTTGCTGAAATATCGATTAGACTAATTAATCGAAAATTATCAGGATTATCTCTAGAACCTTTTTTATGTAAGGGGATAATTATTGATGAACGCCAACTAGCAGGAATTTGCCCTGTTCTATTGATAAAAGTAAAGAGACCCGCCAGGACGGGCGCCCACCAGGCTATGTTATCTTTAAATAACGATGCCGGGAGCGCATCCTGTCCTGGAGCTTTGTTTGTCTTCAGGTAGGAGATTAAACTCCTCACCTCCGTGATTGACACTTCTTCCCACTGGGGTAAGGCTTCATATTCCTGTATCAAGCTCGGAAAGGATATAAGCTCATCAGAGTTTTCCACTGCTGCTGGCGTGGCCAAATGCTTCTCCCATCTTTCTGCACTAATGTTTGGGTCACTTACTGGTTTTCTATCTCTAATAATTTTTGAGACCTCCAACCAGAATAGTGTGGGTGAGGCCAGCTTTGCTGCCTGTTCTAGACCAGCCCATAGGTTGTCGATATAGGAGGCCTTTTTTCTCTTCAGTAGCTGCTTATATTTCTGCCTTATGGTAATATACTCCTTCTGTAGTTCCATGTTTGGGCTGCTTAAGTATCTCCTTAGTGATTTCCTAAGCTGTTTTTTCTTTTCCTTACAGTCACTGTCAAACCATGATGAGTTACTAGAATCAGACTGGCCCATTGGCTTGGTAGTCATGGAAAAATGCTTCAATTTATGGCATATTTCCGCAAAACAAACTATAGGCTCTTGTTCACTCATACTGTTTGCGCATATATGCGCTAAGGCTTCCCTACATGGTGAATTCATGAATTCAGTCACTGCTTTGCTATCAACCCTCTTCCATGTCAATCTTTTCTCTTGGGCTATTTCTAAGTTGAGGCCTATTTGTTGGATTGATTGATTCCTTTTCCTTAAATCTGAAGGGATTGCCAGGGACGTCGCAATAGGAAGGTGATCACTTTCTGACCTTGGTAACGTCAAGACCGAAGTTGCCCCTGCTACTAGGCTGTGAGAGACACAAAAATAATCAATAGAACTACATGCCTTGGAGCCAAAAAAAGTTATGGGGTACCTTCTGAGCTCCGAGTACTGGCCTACAATTTGGAGGTTACAGTTATATACCATAGTTAGAAATTTCCCCCCATCTTTGTTCTTTTTCCTGTCTTGGGAGACCCATGATTGTTCGTTATGTAAATATCCCTCAGGAATTGTACCGTTTTGAATAAAAGGTTCCAACGAGGGACCCACACGCGCATTAAAGTCTCCTGCCAAAATTAGAGGTGTTTTTGTGAATTTTTTCCGTATTTCTAATATTTTTACCTCTAGAGCCTCCCATAAATCCCCCATTGCTGGGTTGACGTACACATTTGCAAATATCATTGACTTCCCTTCATATTCCAAATGGATTGCTTGAAAAAATAGAGGGCCATTCTCCAAGCATATCTCATTTCCCTTCCATCCTAGTTCGGCTTTCACCAAAATGCCCAATCCTCCAGAGGCTCTTCCTTTTTTAGCTACTCTCTTTGCTGGCAGCTGCCAAATATTAAACCCGGGGAGCTCAATTGGGGTCTCATCGCTGCTAACCCATGTCTCCTGCAAGGCAATTACATGGTACCTATTTAAAAATTTAATACAATCATCTGTGCACCAACTTCCTCTCCATCCTGCCACATTCCAAGAGAGGAAGTGCACTCTTGAAGGAAGTGATTGCTCACTATTTCCTAGTCAGGCTTCTTGGATAATCTCTCCTACCCCTCCTCCCTCATTTACACACACACACCCATTTAATCGCCTGAGTTCAATAGAAGTCTGTTTGGGCATCATTGCACTGCCTGTTACTTTCAGACTTGCAGGTCCATGGGCTCTATTAATCTCTGCCTCCACGGTAAATGATTTTGCATGAGGCACCGCGTTTGTGTCGTTTCTTGGTATCATCTTTGCCACTAAGGGGGATTGGGAGATTCCTTCCTGGGTGCCTTCCATCTCCAATGTTTGTCCCACAACACTTTGCGTTATCAAATCTACTGTCTCTGGTACCTTGTGCTGTATAGACGTGGGCATCAGGCTTCCTGGGTTTATAGGCTGCTGACTCTCCGGAGCTGCCTCGTGCCTTGAAGGGGGTAGAGCTATCGACGCTAAAGGAGCGGCAGAAGAAATAGTCTGCTTCAGCAGCTTCCTCGTCTCTTTAAGTTTTTTAAGTACTTCTTGCTGCTCCATTTGTGAAAGTGAGGAAAAAGTTTCCAAACAGGCAGAATCGAATGTCTCATCTTGTTCCAAGCCAATTGAAGGAAGTTTCACTTCAGCTGGGTCCAAAACCCTAACCGACATTTCCTCTGTGACGCTAAATCTCCTCCCTGCCTTGGCCAGCCTGCTTTCCCTATTCAGTCCACTTTCTCAAACAGCTGTCCCATGCACTGCCACACTCTCCCTAGGGGCTCTCTGAATTAGCGGGATGGCTTCACCACTAGAAAAAACTCGGGTAGGTAAAATTTGATAATAAGCCAAGAATCCTCTCATTCGCATAAGCAGGCTTGGGAAGAGCTGTTGTTTGAACTTAAAAAGAATTCTGGAATAATTATCACGTTGTGGAAGATGTTCATATGCTGCCAAATCTACTGCCCCCTTGTCACACCGAGTAAGCTGTGACAAAGAGGTCACTATCTGTCTTTTTGAAGACCATCTACCCACATTTATCTCAGAATTATATATATTCAATACAATCTGCTCCTTCAATAATTGCCTGTTTCCCCCCGCACTCTTGTACCGTGGGATTTCAGATCCAACCAGCTCACCATCTCTTGCTTTTTTTCCATGCTTACAGTCAATATATTGTCCGCTTGTTCTTTCCCTCGGTTGCACCATCTGGCCGGGTTGTTCTGTCTGACAGCCAGTTGAACATGCCTGCGGTTTTTTCGTCTGTGCCGCAGCAATAAGATTGATCACAGAGTCCAACTTTAAACGCACCTCTGCAAATTGGTCAAAAATGGCCAAGACTGTCTGAGAAGTGAGCAAACTGTGTCGGCTAATGAAATCCCTTGTACTAACATTTAGCTGGTTTTCAAGTCCTAAAGCTAATTCACTATGGTTGTAAAACTCCGACTCTAAGCCCTTGTCCCGGCCTGGAGCCGATTCACCCAAAGTTGCTGAGTCATTTGTCATCAATTTACGCAGAGGGGTTCGCAAACTTCCCAGCTGACTTCCTGATTGATTCTCCTCTGCCTGCAATTCCCACTCCAGGGGGGAGTCCCCAAACAATGCCGAAACATCACGGCTAACCGGCAGGGAAAGGGGGGAGGATGCACGACCCACTGTTGAGTGCAAAGGCTGGCAAAATCCGTCAATCTTCTGTTGCTTTTGAGGATTGGTTCCAACTTCCTTACTGTTTGGAGAGCAATATGCCGCCTTTCTTTTCTTCCCCTTGGGAGAGGCCATCCGGACTCCAGCCAAACACGGTTGCAAAGGTTCTTCCCTGGGGCAAATCAGTCGCTATATGAATAAGCCACAATCAGGATCTTAGATTGTCTGAGCACTGGATGGCTGCCATGGATAGCTGGTTTGCTTAGTAGGGAAGACTTACTTCCTCTCATTCACTAAATGCTTCACCAGCTGGAGTAAAAGCTGAGGTAAAAAGCCGGGATAAAAAATGAACCTTTCGAATAGTAAAATTGATAGCTAAAAGTTAAAAAGTTTAAAAATTAAATTTAAAATTGAGAGTTAAAAATTAAAAATAAAAATTGAGAATAAAAAGTAAAAAGGGGAAATAAAGGTTAAAATTGATTTAAAAGTTAAAGAATATTTTAAAAAGATTTAAAAGGGATAAAAATAGAGAGTAAAAAGGAGAGCAGGCACAAAGCTGCTACCTCGTCTTTAGTATTCCCAGGAGGAATGTTTCAGGTACCAATTCTATTTTTTCATTGGTTGATTCTTGTAGACAATTTTGGATTTTTCTCCAATTCCTCATCGCTTCGGGACAGGACCACCACATGTGAAAGAAGGTACTGTGGTGACATCCACATTTCCAACATTTGGGGCTTACATTTGGATAGATTTTTGCTAATCTCATGGGCGCCAGGTGCCATCTATATAGCATTTTATATTGGTTTTCTTTGTACGTTGCTGCTTTTGTTAATTTATAGTTATTATTCCAAATCATTTCCCATTCGTCCAAATTTATATTATGTCCAATATTTTTGGCCCACGCTATCATTGGCTCTTTTACTACCTCTTCCGTCCTATCGAATTCTAATAAATAATTGTATAATCTAGATAGTACTTTTTTTTCTGGGCCTATTAGTAATTTGTCTGTTTGTTTCCATCTCAATGCCAAATTCTTCCTTATCTTTTTTGTACCTAGATTGAATCTGTAGGTATGGCCACCAGTCAATATGTATTCCCTGTTCGCCTAGCAATTGATTACTTATAAGATTTCCTTGATTATCTAGAAGCTCTTTGTAACTAATCATTTTATTAATCTCTAATGTATTTGGGTATATCATGGCTTCCATCGTCGATAGCCAATTTGGGATTTTCATGTATTGTTTTCTTCTAATTTCCTCCCATACTTGTATTAATACTTTTTTTATCCTGTGCCTATGGAAATACGTTTTGGTCTTTTTCTTTTTGTCCCACAAGAAGGCGTGCCACCCTTTTTGTAGATCGTGCCCTTCCAAAATTAGGATTCTTTTGTGTTATGTATTGATACATTTCAGCGGGAGTTTCAAACCTGCCTAAGTTTCTGATTGGCTGACAGTCCCTCCAGGATTGTATATAAGGAGGGCTGCAGCCTCTGAGTTTTTGCTGAAGTCTCACTGTATATTAAAGAGCTGTTGTCACTTGCTTGGTTGTGCCTCTCGTTATTCCCGAACCACTTCATTGGCGACGAAGATGGGATAGAGGCCACAAGAAGCGAACCAGTGAGACCACGAGCTTCAGCTAGGCGACGAGGCGAACTACAGGAGGCATACCGAACATGTTCCGCCCAAGCCTTTTGATCCGACCCGCGAAAAATGGGTCTCGTACCTAACGAGGTTTGAGTGCTCGCTTGAAGCCAGCGACATGCAGGGACTCTCCGCTAATCGGAAGAGAGCCCTCTTCCTAAGCCACTGCGGACCAGATGTGTTCGAGATGGCAGAGTCACTTTGTGAGCCAACGCCGGTCCAGACCGTCTCCTGGGACACCCTGATGGCAACCCTCTGGGCTCACTACGCTCCCGTGCTCTCCAAGTTCGTGCAACGATACCAACTCAGACAGCGCATACAGCGAGAGGGAGAACCGGTCAGCGCTTACATGGTGAGCCTGCGTAAAGCCGCAACTCATTGCGACTATAAGGACTTGGACGATGCGTTGCTTGAGCAACTAATCTGTGGTGTTCGGGACATTAGGCTACAACGGCGCCTGCTCGCCAAGCCTGACTTAACGCTTGCTGGAGCCCTAGACGAGGCCAGGGCTCATGAAGCTTCCACAAAAGTCGCAGAAACGCTGCAGCGTCCACTGACCAGCAAAGACAGTCCCAAGTCTGCACCAATGCACAGGGAAGACGCCGGATCCAGCTCGGAGTCCGAGTCAGATGAGGACGTCTTCCGAACAGAGCAGCAGAGAAAAGACACAGCAGCCCCCGGCGAAACTGCCCCAGCTGTGGCAGGCACCATGATAGACTGTCCTGCAAATACAGAGAGGCTATTTGCAGACGTTGCGAGAAAAAAGGGCACTTGGTGCGAGTCTGTAGAGCTATTCTGCCCAGAAAACACCAACCACGTGAGCACCACAGCCAACCAGAATCGACGCGCCAGAAGCATCCAATGAGAGGAGGCGCGAAGAAGCGGCGCGAATTTGAACTGCGAGATGGCTGCAGCATACACATAGACCAGGCCAGCACGGCGATTGAGGACAAAATCAGCACGGTGGTTGAAATCAACGGAAAGCCAAGCTCGACGGAGATCGACACTGGATCAGCTCTCTCCATAATGTCGTGGGCAACCCTAAAGACCATCCTGCCGTCGTTCCGGAAGGACCAGCTATCCAAGCAAAGACTGCGCATCCTAGACTACCAGGGGAACCGGGTCCCCCTCGAAGGCGTAGGCACGTTCCAAGTCACCTACGGAGACTACAAAAAAGACCTGCCGCTGACCATCGTCACAAAGCAGCTGCCTAGCCTTCTAGGCATGGGGTGGTTCCGAGCCCTTGGCATGGGTTTCACCGGCGTCCACCGAATGTCCAAGCCGTCACTGAAGGACAGCCTCCTGAGCGAGTTCCAGGACATCTTCGGGGACACGTTGGGCAAGTATGTGGGGACCCCTATTTCCCTAAACTTAGACCCCAACGTAGCCCAAATAAGACTTAAAGCCAGACGGGTGCCTTTCGCATTGAAACCAAAGATCGATGCGGAACTGGACAAATTAATTAAACAAGGGGTGTTAGTCCCCATCGACCATGCAAAATGGGAGACCCCCATAGTGACCCCAGTAAAGTCTGACGGCTCAATCAGGATTTGCGCCGACTACAAGTGCACGATCAACAAGGCTTTGCAGCCGAGCGCCTATCCGGTGCCGATTGTGCATCATCTACTACACTCCCTGGGGCCCAGAAAATTTTTTGCCAAATTAGACCTAGCTCAGGACTATCAACAATTACCAGTCGACGACGCCACGGCAGAGGCGCAAACAATTGTAACTCATAGGGGTGCATTCAAATGCACCAGGCTCCAGTTTGGGGTGAGCGTCGCACCCGGCCTATTTCAAAGCACCATGGAGCGCCTTTTGCAAGGGCTCCCCGGGGTGATGCCTTATTTTGACGACGTTCTAGTCAGCACTCAGGACGAACGTCAGCTAGGGGGCCGAGTAAGGAACGTCCTTTCCCGATTTAGAGAAGCGGGACTTAAATTAAAGGAAAATAAGTGCATGATCGCTGTCCCCTCTGTGGAGTTTCTGGGATACAGGGTGGACGGCACAGGCATCCACCCTACCGAAAGCAAGGTGAGAGCTATTAAGAGCACACCAGCCCCCAAAACTAAAGTGGAGCTCCAAGCCTTCCTTGGACTGCTCAATTTTTACTCGATGTTTCTGAAGGACAAGGCTACCATCGCAGATCCCCTACACAAACTATTGGGGAAAAATGTACCATGGGTGTGGGGGAAACCAGAAACAGCCGCTTTTGAGGCAGTAAAAAGACTTCTATCTGAAGACAGTTTCCTAATCCAATACAACTCAGCGCTACCGCTTGTATTGGTTTGTGACGCCTCCCCCGTAGGAGTTGGTGCCATCCTAGGCCATAGACTGCCAAACGGCCTAGAGGCACCCATTGCGTTTTACTCTCGCACCCTGTCAAGCGCAGAGCGGAACTATAGTCAGTTGGACAGAGAGGCTCTGGCTGCAATTGTGGGGGTTAAAAAGTTCCACGAATACCTCTATGGCCGTCAATTCGAACTTGTGACTGACCACCGGCCCTTGCTGGGACTTTTGGCCGGTGATAGGCCCACCCCCGCTGCTCTGTCCCCACGTTTGAACAGGTGGGCCATTTTCCTGTCGGCCTACTCGTACCAACTTGTCCATCAACCCGGACGGACTTTGGGCCATGCGGACGCCCTCAGCCGCTGCCCCCTACCCGACCTACTTGCCAACCCCACGCTGGAAGCCCCCGTCCTTCTGCTGGACGCTATGACTTTGGGACCTATCTCCTCTTGCGAGGTGGCAAAAGCCTCTGCTAGAGACCCTGTTATTCGTACTGTGATGGGTTGGGTCCTCAAGGGGTGGCCAGTCAAAGTGGACGGTGGGGAGTACCAAGGTTATGTTAGCAAACGTAACGAACTGTTTATGCAAGGGGGTTGCTTGTTGTGGGGTGACAGGGTGGTAGTACCAACGAAACTAAGAACAAGGGTCTTAGAATTACTGCACGAAGGGCATCCAGGCATTGTCAGAATGAAAAGTTTAGCCCGCAGTTATGTGTGGTGGCCCAACATGGATCAAGTCATCTCCGAGTGGGTGGGGAAGTGCAGACCCTGCCAGGAGTCTTGCCCCGATCCCCCGGTAGCGCCCATCCGAGAGTGGGAGAAACCAAAAGGGCCATGGGGGAGGATCCACATTGATTTTGCCGGCCCCTTCCACGGGCAAACATTTTTAATTGTAGTCGATGCCTTTTCAAAATGGCTCGAAATAATTCTAATGCCTTCAACCACAGCTGAAGCAGTCATCAAAGTCGTGAGGAAGCTATTTGCCACCCATGGCCTACCGGATACTCTGGTATCTGACAACGGCCCTCAATTCACAGCAACCCTGTTTGAGGGCTACTTGGCCGGACTGGGCATCCGCCATGCCCTATCGGCCCCTTTCCATCCGGCTTCTAACGGATTGGCCAAACGTTTCGTAAGAACGGCCAAAGAAGCATTGTCCAGGCTAGATAACGGAGACTGGCAGGCCAGGATAGACCAATTCTTAGCTGTCCAGCATGCCACATCATGCACGGCCACAGGGAGAAGCCCAGCCGAGCTCCTCATGGGCAGGAAGCTTTGGTGCATGTTAGACAGGCTTCACCCTAATTACTCACACGAAAATTTCAAGGGAGAGGCCACCAGACTAAGACAGTTCCAGGTTGGGTCCCCGGTGTTCTCTCGCAATTATGCTAGCAGACCTCTATGGGTTGCAGGAACCATAGTGGGCATAACAGGCCCAAAGTCTTACACGGTAGACGTAGGAGTAGACAGACTCTGGAAGCGCCACATAGACCAACTTAGAAAAAGGATAGTCGGCGAAGCAAACATCAATTTAGACATCTCCGAACCTAACTACAACAACTTTCCCAAAACAGCTAACTCAAGCCTGGGTTCGCGAGAATACTTAGCTGACAAGCTCTGGTTCCAGCGCTGCCCCAGCGAGTCACCACTCCCAACCGGGGATAACCACGTCCCGGACAAAATCCAGGAGGTTCCATTGGCGGAGCCGGGAGAGACAGAAAGTCCCTCTGATCAGCTCGACGCCCCACCAAACACTGAACTGCGCAGGTCAACAAGAACTCGTCCAGGGCACCTGCGAGATTTTGTGTGTACTTATGCAAATATTTGAGTGTTAGTGCCTTCTGGGAGGGGAGGGGTGTTATGTATTGATACATTTCAGCGGGAGTTTCAAACCTGCCTAAGTTTCTGATTGGCTGACAGTCCCTCCAGGATTGTATATAAGGAGGGCTGCAGCCTCTGAGTTTTTGCTGAAGTCTCACTGTATATTAAAGAGCTGTTGTCACTTGCTTGGTTGTGCCTCTCGTTATTCCCGAACCACTTCATTTTGTTTCTTAAATTAACCCATTCCCTTATCCATACTAGGATGGCTGCTTTATAATATACTTCCCATGCTGGGAGTCCGAAACCTCCCCTGCTTCTGTTGTCTTGTAGTGATCGCAAATTAATTCTTGGTTTTTTCCCGGCCCAAATGAATTTCCTAATAATTTTGTTGATTTCTGTGAAAAAAAATTTGTCTAAGATGATGGGTATCGTTTGGAATAGGTATAGTAACTTGGGCAGGATATTCATCTTTATCGATGCTATCCTGCCCAAGAGTGATAATTGCACTTTCTCCCATTTTTCCAAATCCTGTTTTATTCTTTTAACCAGAGGTGTGTAGTTATCTTCTTTCAGAGCTGAGCATCTAGCTGATATCCATATCCCTAAATATTTGATTTTTTTTTTTTTACTATTTGTAGGTTTAATTCCTTTTCTAATTCTTTCTTTTGCATTTCTGTTAAATTTTTAACTAACAATTTAGTTTTCCCTTTATTCAATTTAAGTCCGGCTACCTCCTCATCCCTTCCTATTTCCTCCAGAATTCTCGGGCCCATTTCTAACGGTTCCTCTATGATGAGTACTACGTCGTCCGCAAAAGCCTGGGTCTTATACTCCTCTCCCCTAATCTTTAATCCTTTTATTTCACTGTTTTTCCTAATTCTATTTAATAGTGTTTCTAGTTTCAAGATGAATAGCAGAGATGGTAACAGGCATCCTTATCTTACACCTTTCTTAATTTGAAATGAATTTGTCATATCCCCATTTTTTATTATTCTTGCCCTTTGTAATTTATAAATTGTTTCTACCATTTTCTCAAAATTGGTTCCGAATTTCATTATTTTAATTTGTTCGATCAAAAATTTCTAATTAAGGTTATCAAAAGTTTTGGGGGCATCTAAAAATCTGAGAGCCATTTGCTTCTTTGGGTGGGCTTCATAATATTCGAGAGCATCCACAACTATTCTTGTTATTCCTTATTTGTCTATCAGGTAAGAAACCTTTCTGATCCGGGTGTATAATGTAATTTAATATTCTTTTCAATCTTTCCGCAATTATAATCATGAAAATTTTATAATCTATGTTTAAAAGGGAGATCGGTCTATAATTTTTAATTTGTTTTTGGTCTGTACCTTCTTTCGGAAGTAGTGTGATATATGCTTCCCTCCACGAATCTGGTATTTTTGCTTCCAATAGAGCCTCATTACATATCTCCAATAGTTTTGGTGTTATTATTTCGTCAAATTTTTTGTAAATTTCTCCTGGGAGACCATCCGGGCCTGGTGTTTTGTTATTTTTAAGTTTTGAAATTGCCACTCTTAGCTCTTCAATTGTAATTTTCTTATTTAGCCTTTCTCTCTCCTCATCTCCTACTAGTAGGGACTCTCCCTCTTGTAAATATTCTTCTATCTTTTCTATTTGTACATCCTCCTTGTTATAAAGCTCTGTGTAATATTCTTGAGCAATTTTGATTTTGTCCTCTTCCTTATTCTGTAAATTTCCTTTCTTGTCTTCCAATTGTTGAATGATCTGCCTTTCATATTCTTTCTTTAATTTATAGGCCAACCATCTGCCCATCTTGTTTGTGTTCTCAAAATAATATTGTTTGAATTTATTTGCCATTTCCTCCTGGTCCAATATGTTTATTTTATGCCTCAGTACTGTTAATTTCTCTTTGACCATTTTGTCTCCTGGGCTTAGCTGGAGTTTCCTTTCCATATTTCCAATTTCTTCTTGGAGAGTGTTACGTGCCTTCCATTTTTCTTTGTTTTTATGGGCGTTATATGTTATTGTTACCCCCCCCCCCCTTAGGTAAGCTTTCATTGTATCCCATAGATTGGTTAGGGAGGTATGTTGCTTTTTATTTTCTTTGAAAAATAATCTGAATTCTCCCATTATCTTTTCTATATACTCCTTCTCTCTTAATACTTGTAAATTTAGTCTCCATCTCCTAATCTTCTTTCTTTTTGGGGCCCTCCATTTTGCTTCCAGGAGATTATGATCCGCCCATATATTGGGATTGATTTCTACTGATTCCATTTCCAATCCTAATTCTTTATTTGCCCATAACATATCTATTCTGGACCATGATGTTTGGGGGTTGGAGTAAAAAGTGTACTTTCTCTCATTTGGGTGCAGGGTCCTCCAAATATCTATTAGATTTAGTTCTTCTACCATATTAAAGAAGAATTTGGGTAATTTGTCCCTTTTTGTTGTTGTTGTTGTTGTCTTTGCCACACTTATAATCTTTTTCTGTATCTATTATCCCATTAAAGTCCCCTACTATACAAATATTCCTGTATTCCATTTTAATTATCCATTCGTGTAATTTTTTGTAATATTCTCCCTGGTTTTTATTGGGGGCATAAATAGCTACTAGTAATATTGGTAAATTTCCTCTCTTTATTTCTATCATTAATGCTCTTCCTTTGGGATCTACATATTTTTGTTCGGCAACAATCCCTCCCTTAATATATATTGCTACCCCCCCCCCCTTTTTTTTTTCTTCTGCTAGTGCAGTGTATACTTTCCCTAATTTGCTATATTCTAGGTATCTTACATCTTGTTTCCGTATGTGAACCTCCTGAAGACATATTATGTCAGAGTTTTGTTTGGCTAATTTTGTGAATAACTGTCTCCTTTTTTAATCTCATTCAATCCATTTACGTTAATCGATAATAATTTCCAATCATCCATTTTTTTGGCTTCCTAACAGGAGTTAGTATTTATTTGCCCTTGTAACCCTTTGTGTTCTTAGTTTCTTTCCTTTTGTGTCTCTGTTCTCTTTTTCTTCTGTGTCTTTCTTCTCCAAAGGTCCTTCTTTAGGGTCTCGTTGGTCAAGAGTTTCTTCTTCCTGAGTTATCGTTTCTACTTCTTCCTTACTACTCTGTTCTTCTTCCATTCCTTTTTTTTTATTGCAAAAGTTTTACAATTACATTTTCACCCCTTCCCCCCCCTCAACCCGCCCCAAACCTCCCAACCTCATCCTCCCTAACCCTCCCTAACCCTCCCCTCCCCCCGGACTTCCACACAATATACTCAGATCAAGAAAAAAAAAACCCTTTGTATAAAACTTGAACCCCTCCCTCCCCCTTGTAGTTTTTCATCTTCATTACATTAAAATATTTCTATCTTAATATAACATTTTCAAATAAAGGCTATTTGATACTTCCTGGTTTTATATTTGTTCTGAACATAACCTATCCACTTTTTCCATTCCCATTCATAAGTCTCTAGTGAACAGTCTTTTAAATATGCTGAAATCTTCGCCATCTCTGCAAAACTGGCCATCTTCAAAGTCCATTCCTCGATAGTGGGCAAAGCTTCATTTTTCCAGTATTTACCTATCAATAATCTCGCTGCTGTTATCATGTATAATATCAACTTTGTTTCCCCCAATGTAAAACCCTTAACTATACCCAATAAAAACAGTTGTGGAGAAAATTGAATTTTTTTCTTCAAAACATTCTGCATAACCCACCAAATTTTTATCCAAAAAGCCTTAACTTTCTTGCAAGTCCACCAAACATGATAATATGTAGCATCTAAACTATCACATCTCCAACATTTTGGCTGAACATTAGGGTACATACACGACAATTTTTGGGGGTCTAAATGCCATCTATAAAACATTTTATAGAAATTTTCCCTCAAATTCTGCGACTGTGTAAATTTAACATTCTGAACCCAAATTTTTTCCCATGTTTTCAACATCACTGGTTCTTCAAAATTTTGTGCCCACTTAATCATACAATCTTTAACCAATTCAGTTTCTGAATCCCTTTCTAACAAAAGATTATAAAGCCTTTTAATATGCATTGGACCTTTCTCTTTTATATGTCTAACCAATTCTTCCTCATGCAACATAATACCAGTTTTTTGGTCCTCTTTCCATCTGAGTTGAAGTTGATTGTATTGTAACCAAGTTAAGTTAATCCCTTCGTCCAACAGTGTCTCTAATGTCTTCAACTGCCATCTGCCCACATCTGTAAAAAGAACCTCTTTATATAAAACCCCCCCGAGTGACATTATATTTGTATTCCACATAATATGACCAAGATCCAGCCATAGCGGTATTTTGTAATCCTATTTAAGTCGGTGCTTCTTCCAAACCCTCATCAAAGAGTCTCTAAGTATATGGCTTTTAAATACTTTATCCACTTTGTTCTCATAAAAAAAGTAGGCATGCCATCCAAATTCAAGATCAAAACTTTCTATATTCAATATTCCAGTCTTTTTCCTTCCAAACCAGTCGCTTGCTTGGGTCAAAGCTGCTGCTTCATAGTATAATTGTAGGTTTGGAAGTTTAAGACCTCCCCTTTCTGGAACATCTTGCATAATTTTCAATTTCACTCTCGGTTTTTTCTCGTTCCAGACAAACTTATTCACTCCACTTTGCCACTCTTTCAATTGTTTATCACTTTTAAGCACCGGAATCATTTGAAACAAAAAAAGAAATCTTGGCAAAATGTTCATCTTAACTGCTGCTATTCTTCCGAGTAGAGACAGCTGCAGTTTTTTCCAAGTCTCCATATCTTTCTGCACGTCTTGCCACAACACCTCATAATTATTTTGAAACAATTTCATATTTGATTCTGCAACCTGAACTCCTAGATATTTTACCTTTGGTACAATCTCAAAATCTGCCCTCCTTTCAAGCTCGTGTTTACAATCTTGTGTCATATTTTTGACTATCATCTTTGTTTTTTTCTGATTCAGTCTAAAACCTGAACCTTTACCATAGTCTTGTATAATGTCTTTCATCTGGATTATTGATTCCATTGGCTGTGTTAGAGTAACAACCAGATCATCTGCAAATGCCTTTATTCTGTAGTCCTCTTGCCTTATCATTATATCTTTCAAGATATTAGAGTCCCGTATTGTATTTAACAAGACTTCTAGTGTTAAAATAAATAACAATGGGGATAACGGACATCCCTGTCTTGTTCCTTTTTCAATTTTAAATTCTGTTGTCAAGCTTCCATTAATAATAATCTGTGCCTTTTGTTCTTGGTAAATTGCTGAAACCGCCTGTATAAATTGATCCCCAAAGTCCATCTTTTTTAAAGTCTTTAGTAGAAAATTCCAGTCCACTCTATCAAAGGCCTTCTCTGCATCCAGGAAGACCAGCACTGCAGGGATCTGTTTATTCTTCTCAAGATATTCCAATAAATCTATTACTTGCCTTACATTGTCCTTCATGTATCTGCCCTCGATAAATCCTGCTTGATCATCATGAATCACCTCTTGGATTACTGGCATCAACCTGTTGGCTAGTACTTTTGCATAAATTTTATAATCAGTATTCAGAAGAGATATTGGTCGATAATTCTCCGGTTTTTTAGGACCTACTTGCTCTTTTGGTATCAAAGAAATATAAGCTGTTGTCCATGATGGGGGTATTTTACCCCCTTGTTGAATATTGCAAAATAAATCTCTAAGTTGTTCCACCATTTCTGCTTGCAAAGTTTTATAATACACTGCTGTCAAACCATCCGTTCCAGGAGCTTTAGCTGTTTTTAATTGTTTAATTGCTACTATTATCTCCTCCTCTGTTATAGGATAATTCATTCTTTCCTTTTGTTGATTAGTAATTTTTGTGACTCTTTTATTATCTAAGTATTTTTCTATAAGTCCATTCTGCACATCATCTTTAGCATATAGTTTAGTATAATAGTCTACAAAAGCTTCTTTAATTAATTTTTGTTGAAAGATTTCTTTCCCTCCAGTATCAATACTATCAATAGTCCGTATACTCTGCTTCTTCCTTAATGTATAGGCCAACCATCTGCCCGGTTTATTGGCATTACAAAATGTATTGTGCCTCGCATATTGTAAGTTTGTTGCAACTTGTTCCGCCATAAGCATTTTAAACTGATCTTTCAAAAGTTTTATAGCACCATGTATTTTTTCATCTGTTGCATTTTTAATAAGTAGCTGTTCTTTATTCTTTATTTCTGCTTCCAATTCAGATCTCTTCTTTTGTCGATTCAGTCTATGTTTAGAATTCATGTAAATGAGTACCCCTCTCATATAAGCTTTGCTCGTATCCCAAACGATTTCAACTGGGGTACCCTTATTCAGGTTCATTTCAAAAAATTCTTTCAGCTGCTTCTTAAATTCTGTTATATTTTTTTCATATCTGAACAAGTTTTCATTTAATCTCCATGATCGTCTTTCAATTTTACCCATCTCAAATTCTATCCATACTGGGCTATGGTCGGTCAAAGTTCTTGGAAAAATCTTTGTTCTTTTCGTCTTAACAAGTAGATCATCTGACAACAAAATAAAATCAATCCTAGAGAAGGATCTATGTCTATCGGAAAAAAAAGTATAGTCCAATTCTTTTGGGTTATGTATTCTCCAAATATCTTTTAATTCCAAATCTTCTTTCATATCAAAAAAAGTCTGTGGTAATCTGATCCTAGATTTCGCCAAGCTCTTTTTATCTAATTTAGAATCAATTACTCCATTCCAATCTCCCATAATTAAAATAGATCTATAGTCCCATTGCAGTATTTTAGTGTGTAGCATTTTATAAAAGTGATCCTGTTGTTGGTTGGGAGCATAAATTCCAATCAAAAGAATTTGGCCATTTACTGTAAACAATTCAATTGCTATAAACCTGCCATCTTCATCTGCTTCTATAATTTTAGCTGTCAGTCTTTTATTTACATAAATAACCACACCATTCTTTTTTTGCAAAGTTGAAGCTATAAAATGTGTTCCTAATTTAGAATTTATCAAGTATTTTTGATCTTGCGTTCTAATATGAGTTTCTTGTAAACAAATTATATCATTATTAAATTGTCTCAAATATGCAAATAACTTCTTCCTTTTCTGTAATGAATTCAACCCATTCACATTCCAAGATAAGCATTTAATTGTCATCTTTATCTTTTTGAAGCGACGAGCAGAATAGCCTAAGATCTTCCGATCATGCTCCCCCCATGGCTTCAGTCTCTTGTGTAGTACTCTTAGCTCCCTTTTTGTATTGTCTTTCCTGTTGTTGCTTTTCTTTAAGTTGCTTAGATTTTGCATGAGTTATACGCTGGTCTTTGACTTCAACCATCCGGACCGGGTCCAGGGTTGGAGAAGATTCTAACAGGTGCTCCTCCAGAAAGCCTCCTGCAGCACCCTGCATTTCCTCTGGCTCCACCTGCTTAGACTGTTCTTGCAGCTCTTGCTGGAGTTGCTTCTTATCACTCTCCTTAATCTCCAGCACTGTAGATGTACGTGGAGATGGTGTTCTTTCTTTAAAATTAGCAGAATAAAAATGCTCCGCCTTCTCAACAGTGTTCAACCGATGTCTTTCTCCATTGTATTTCAAAATTATACCAGTTGGGGCATCCCACCAGAATGGTATTTCTTGTTTTTTCAATTCATTTACTAGAAAACCAAAGTCTTTTCTAGCTTTCAACATTTTGGGTGGCAATTCTTTAAAAACTCCAATTTGAGCCCCCCCCCCCACCCTTGCACAGAGGAGAGAAAAGATTTTTGCAGGATGTCATTTCTTATTGTTCTGTCTGTAAAATATATCACCACATCTCTAGGCAATTGTCTTTGTCTGGCCACCCAGGAATTCACTCTGTAAATTTTATCTATTTTATAAAAAACCACTTCAGGCTTAATTTTTAATAACACAGCCAGGGCATCAGCACAAATCTGTCTCAAATCCTGTCTGTCATCCTCTCTAATTCCTCTAAGCCTTATAGCAAATTCCATGGCCCTGAATTGCATCGTTATAATTTCATTTTCAACTCTCTGCATTTTTTCATCAACATCAAAAATTTTATAATCATTGTCCTTAATCTTAACATTGACTTCTGATTTAAATTCTTCCACTTTGGAGTCCACTTTAATAAAAAATTCTGCGAGGCCAGACGCCACATCCGATATTTTTTTAGTCACCTTGCCATAATCCTGTTTCACCATATCTTTGATTTCATTAATTTCCTGCATAATTTCCTGTTGAGATTTTTGAAGTTTATCATCTATTTCTTGTTGAGATTTTTGAAATTTATCATCCAAAGCCTGAGAGATAAATTCTTTTAAATTTTCAAAATCAAAATCTTTTTTCTGAGTCTGTTGGGCGGGAGGAAGCTGCAGTTCATGTTTGTGTGTGGGGGATCCCCCCCCTGCTGCCTTTCCTTCCTGCTTCTTTGAAGCCATCCTGCCACGTTAAGTTAGATTTTCTGAAAAGGGAAATACTTTTTCCTTTTCCACCTCCACAAAGACTTCTGAAAAAGTCCCCCAGGTTTAATCAAATAGAAACTGGACTGAAACAGACTCAGATTTTAAAGAGAGAGTTTTTTTCCTCTTCTCCTGTTCCTCTTTATTACAGGCAGAGTAACTTTGTAACAAAGCAGAATAGCTTCACAAATCCACTCTCGCAAGCTCGTTAACTCTGCAGCTGGGCGCCATTTTTTTTTCAAATCACTTTCACTCGTTCGTACTTTCTCTTAAGTTAAAAAGTCAGCAAAACATTAATACTTGCGATTTCCAAATTTGAAGGTTCAAGTTGATATTTCCGCTGCTTGTTAAGGTTGGTTTCATTCAATTTAGACGTTTGCTGCAGCCGGCTTGTTCTGCAAGAAGCAGAATCGTCCCACGCTGTCCGGAGTCTCAGCAGGTTGAAAGGGAGCCGCGTCTGTTTCCTCCCCAGTAGCGATTCTCTGGGGACTCACAGGGGCTCAACCTGTACCCTGCTATCTCTCCTCCTACAATCCTTCGGATTTCGGAGTTTTCGAGCCGCTTCTCGATCTCGAAGCGGCTCTACAGGCGGCGGGGCTGGCGGTCCTTAAGAGGGGACCGTCTTCGCCATTCCTATCAGTTGGTCTAGGAAGTCTTGCGCTGTCATTAGACTATCTTTATTTTTTCCCCTTGCCATGTGATTAACATTTCTTCCGGCAATGTCCATCTAAATAATATATTTCTTTTGTTTAATTGCATGGCAAGGAATCGGTAGTCTCTTTGTAGCTCCCTTACTTTCCTGGGAACTTGTTTTAACGTTATAACCCCCTTCCCCTTGTACATCATCGGTTCTTCTCAGGTTATATTATACAAGATGTCACTGACTTTTTTCCTTGAAAATCTAATATGGACCTCTCTTGGGAGCTTATGCCTTCTAGCATAATTTGTTTGAACCCAGTATACCTCGTCCAATTCCATAATTATTTCTTGCTTGTCCCTCTGTAGGGCCTCTGCAATCATTTCGGCTATTACCTGTCCCAGATCTTCCTCTTTCCCTTCAGTTACATTCTGAAATCTTAGGTCCGTGATGACGAACCTATGGCAAGGGTGCCACAGGTGGCATACAGAGCCATATCTGTGGGCACATGAGCGTTGCCCTAGCTCAACTCCAGCATGCATGTGTGCACCAGCTGGTTTTCGGGCCTTCTGGGCCCACCGGAAGTCAGGAAACGGGCTGTTTCCGGCCTCCAGGGGAGTGGGGAAGGCCATTTTCACCCTTCCCAGGCTCTAAGAAAGCCTCTGGAGCCTGGGGAGGGTGAAAAACGGGCCTACCAGGGCCACTGGTAACCTTTTTGCTGTTGTGTGCCAAAAGCAGGGGGAGCGGGTAACGTGCGCATGCACAGGGGTGGGGTGGGGCACGGGGAGGAATTGAATTATGGGTATGGGCATGTGCGTGCATGACCCCCACCACTCTCCCCCTGCTTTTGGCATACAACGGCAAAAAGGTTAGCCATCGCTGTCTTAGGTAGAATGCCGCCTGGTCCATTTCGAGTTGTATAATAGTCTTCAAATTCTCTATTCTGAGCCATCAGTTTTTGGTCAACCTGTTCCAATTTCCTTTCATTTTGTTCCACTTTGGTTTTTACATCCTTTATTTTTTGTTCATTTTTATGAATTGAATCTTGAATGTCATTCACTTTGCCGTCCAAGGACTGGATATCTGTTTTCAATTCATTATGGTTGCTGGACATTTTCTCCTGCATCTTCACCATCGTCTCCTGTATTAGAGTTAAGGTAGATTGCATGGCCTGCATCGTTGGGATTACAATGGATTTTTCCGTCTTTGTCAGTCCTTCCGTTGACCGTTGAGTTGAGGGGGATGCCATGGTGATCATTGGGTTTGATGTGGTTTTCTTTCTGGTTTTTAATGCTGTTGTAGAAAGGCTTGTCATTTCTTTCAATATCCTTCCCTGATCTCTCACAATCCTGTCTATATTTTTCCAAACTATCATCCACTATTGTTATCTACTTGTCTTATTCTTGTTTTTCTTATCTTTACTTATGTTGGTTTATACTATCCCACTAAAAATCTTCCAATATTTTAATCAGTAAAAACTTATATCTACTAGCTTATGCCTTATGTTTCCTTTTCTATTCTTATATTTATTCCTTTTCTATTCTTATATTTTATATATTCAAAAAGATATGAATTCACAAAATAAATTACTCACAGTGATCTTAAAAGTACTTTTAAATTTCTATACAATAAAGTCTAAATCTAAACATATAAAAAGTAAATTAAATCAATAGTAAGATCCATATGTCAATTAATATTCAGTTAGAATTCTAATAAATTATAACGTTATTATCTAATAGATTATACTTAGTTAATAACAGTATACAAACTTAATTTAATTAATCATTCAACAAATAGTGTAAAAAGAGAGAAGGGGTTAGAAAAATAGCAAGAGAGAGAATGATTTATCTTAATAGATATTAATAAATATATTACAAGATACTATTCAGAGGTTATTTCACGCAGTTATCTTAGAGTTGTTTTTTTTTTACAATGACCTTTTTACACGTCTTCCCTTCCTTATGTTGCTCCAGCTACAGTTCTTTGGTTTCTAATGTCTTTTTAAAATTATTTTGATGCCCTTCTGTCACCTCTTTGTCCTCCATTCCAAAAAATCCTCCAAATATGAGTCCAACTTTCTCCTAATAGTTCTTTCCCCCCCCCCCCCCACAGTTCTACTGGTCAATCCTCTTTTGCAATGGCAGCTCTTCCTGCTGCTTTTCTTTTCAGTCCCAACCTTATCTCCTTCTGTCACATCAACACAACCTCCTCTTTACTGTTCACTCACGAATTCCATCACCTTTTCCTCTCCGTTCCTCCATGCCTCTGCTGTACCGAAAGTGTTGTTTCTCTTTGCTGTCATCCTGTCAGTTGAAATTATTCTGCTGATTCATTCTCCCTCCACCCAATAGCCGCTCGGTCTCCTTCCAGGAATCCTCTGTTCTGACAGGACCGATCTCACTTCTCCAAACTTCTGTGTCTTTACGATGTTCCGGCAAAACTCCACTTCTAACATTATCTGCTCTGATCTTCTTCTCTCCCCCAGCTCTTTGTTGGTTTATCGCAGCCTCGAGTCTGCCATTTCAAAATGACAGACATCTTCGCGCTGAGTTAACAGAGGCATCCGTTCGAGCGGCAGGCACTTGCCCCACGCTTTGCCGCTCTCCAGATTCCCTGTCTAATTTGCAATGCCCTCCAGGCTCTTGTGCCCCTAAGGGTCCCCAAAGCATGAAAAAATCCGGGATTGAAAAGCAGAGATCGCTCTCCTTCCACCTTCTTGCCAGGAAGCACCAACAGGAAGTCCGAGCCTGGGAATCACTTCTTATCTCTTTCTCAGGCCAGATGTTCTAATAATAACTTTGCACCTGTGGATTGGCTCATTCAACCTCAGACTGAGGGGAGGGGTTTCTAACTATTTTATCCTAACTCTATTGCCTGAGGGGGACTTTAGATCCTGCTTTCCTTTGTCCTGCAACTGCTCTCTTTCAATAAAAGTTTCCTTTTGAAATGCTGAAGTTTCAAGAGTCTTTACTTTTTTGAATGGAGAGGAGAGGCAGACCCTTACAATATATTTCTGAGTAAATGCATGATAAAATATCTCTAACAGTGAGGAGTAATGATGACATTAACAACCAAAGATCATGATTTGTTCAACACCTACTTGTAACTGTTCTTTGTTCTCCTATTTTGCCAAGGCCCAGCATTCAAAATTGCTTTGAAAATCCTGGTCTGGATTTTGAAGCCTAAATTCATTTTAAAATACCAATTCAAGCCAATAAACCTGTTTTCAGCACAATAATAAACATAAGTATTGACATAAAGGACTGATTTCTATAAAATGGCATAAAATTGATTTTTAAGATACAGCTAATACTTTCACTTTCAATGATTTAAAAGTTCCTTAGCTGCTATGCATAAATGGCATTTGTAACTATACTTATCCATTAGAGTTCATAGCAACATACAAAACAGAAACACATTCAACACAATTAAGAATCTCAATAAAGAGAGGACTATAAATAAAGTCTTTATGTTGTTTTCTGGACTTTGTTTACAACATAAATAGCTTTGTTACAGCTTTGAAAGAAAATTTAACAGGGCATTTCCAAATTCATGAATTTAGTGTATCAGCAATTTCCCCATATTTAGTTCTGGATTCAGAAAAAAACCTGTTACAGTTTTGAGAGTCAGATAAAATGATGCCATTTGCTACATAGATAAACTTGATAGTAGGTGAAAAACAGAATAACAGAGGTGGAAAGAACCTTAGAGGTCTTCTAGTCCAGTCCCTTGCTCAAGCTGGAGACTCTATACCATTTCAGACAAATGGTTGTCCCATCTCTTTTTAAAAACCTCCAATGATTGAGCACTCACAACTTCTGGAGGCAAGACAGTCCACTGGTTAATTGTTTAGTTGGTTTTCTCCTTGATTAGTTTCCATCCATTGCCTCTTGCCTTGCCTTTAGGTGTTTTAGAGAACAGATTGACTCTCGTCTTCTTTGTGGCAATCACTCAAATATCAGAACACTGCTATCATGTCATCCCAGGTCTTCTTTTCATGAGACTAGACATACCCAATTCCTGCAATTGTTCTTCATGTTTTAGCCTCCAACCCCAAATCATCTTTGTTGCTCTTCTCTACACTCTTTCTAGAGTCTCAACTCCCAACACCTCTTTTATATTTTGGCAACAAAAACTGTATGCAGTATTTCAAGTGTGGTCTTATCAAGGCATTATAAAGCAGTACTAACACTTCATGTGATGTTAATTTTACCCCTCTGTTAATGCAGCCTAGGACTGCATTGGCTTTTTTGGCAGCTGCAGCACACCGCTGGCTCATATTTAAGTGGTTGTCCATTGGGACTCCCAGATCCCTTTCACAGTAGTTCTATTGAGCCAGGTACCACCTATTATATACCTGTGCATTTGGTTTTTCTTGCTTAAATGTAAATTGTTACTTTTTTCACTACTGAATTTCATTTTGTTAGATAGGGCCCAGTGTTCAAGTCTATTGAGATCCTTCTGGATCTTAAGCCTATCTTCTGGTGTGTTGGCTACTCCTACCAGATTGGCAAATTTGATCAGTTCCCCTTCTATTCCCTCATCTAAATCATTTATGAAAATGTTAAATGTTACTGGGCCTAAGACAGAACCCCAGGTCACTGAACTGCATATTTCCCTCTATATAGATATAGTTCCATATAGATGTAGTACCATTTGTCAGCCAGTTATAAATCCATCTGTTGGTGATGCTGTTTATCTCACATTTTTTAACTGACCAAAATGTAGATTGTGATCTACTTTGTCAAATGCCTTAGTGAAATCCAAGTATAATATGTCCACAGCATTTCTCTGGTCTACTAATTTAGCCACTTTTCAAAGAATGAAATAAGATTTGTTTGGAATGTCCCTGATATAACAAATAGGTCCATGATGTTCTGCTCCTTCCTTTTCTATCACACTTTTTAATCCTAGAATGTTTCCGGTGTAAATTACTTGGTCAATGCATTATCATATTACATGAGCTAGGAGAAGCCCACTGGGGCAAAGTTTTGATCCTTTGGCATCTGGACATTGCTCAGTGAACTACATAATCCCAATAGTCACAATCTGTAACTAAAACTGATTGGCATATCATTATCCACACTTTCTGCATAACCAAACCAAAGTTGCAACAACTTGCTAGGAAAACATGCTTTCTATCTTAATAGGCACAAGACTTTTGAAAGAAAATACCTTTGTACAAACCCATTGCATACGATAAACCTACAAACATTGCCTAAGATATAATGTTGACACATCCCATTTATTATACCTGTTTTATGAGCAAACGAAGGTCTGAAGTGCTATTCTTTACAGGGTCTTGTGAAACTCGGATAAATACTCTATGCATTAGAAGACACACTCTGCTGAGTGCTTCCATTTTTGGATTCATTTGCCTTGTAACTAGCCAGGGCATCATTTTCAGTATTCTCTGGAGATTTTAAGTTCTCCTTTTCTACAAAGTTGCCAGATGTCAGAGGTTTGCAGACATAACAAAAAGACTTGAAGCATATTACCAATCCTTCATAAATATTGGAAGAAAAAAGCTTCTTGCATGGATGACAGAACTGGTAGAACACAAGCATAAAAAGGACAGCTATGCAATAGCCAATCAGTAGTTGTAAGAACAGCACTGGAGCACATACATATGTATAGACATCTGTCTTGTATGTGTACCACATTATTAAGAGAAAAGCATTCTCAAAGAACCTCAGCAAATAGTACAAAGCCAGTCTACTCCAGTTTGGCGATTTGTCAATTAAATCAGAATCATTAAGCTTCAGCTGCACCGCTGACCAGCAAAACATATTGATGCCGGCATACAGGAAAGTGAGGAGACATAAGACAATGGTGGTGCCTACTTTGCTCAAGGCCTTCTCTATGTTTTCTGGCAGAGTACACTTGCTTTGCCAGAACTGAATCCAAGGATAAAAAAAAAAAGCAAAAAAATTCACCAGCACCACAGGCAGGATCCAGATCTGAAGAACTGAACTGAAGAGGACAAGGACTATCACCCTTGTCGCTATCTCAAAGCTCCTCCAGAGGAAAATGCAAAGGTAGGCAGCAGGTTTCACACTGATGTCATAATCGTCATACTTGATCTTAATGGCTAGAATATTGCATCGCAGTGCTCCATACACAATTGACAGGAGGGAAAGGACCATGAAGATACCTTGGAAAAATAAATACGACAAACAATAATTGTTTTTTTAAAAAAAAAAACAGCACTGTCTGAACTGCAGGAATGAGACTATATTTGGAAATTAAAAACCATACAGAGCACTAAAATATTATTTTTCTTATGCAAAGTACTTTTCCAGTTCTCTTATACTTATTCCTAGTGCTGGGAAATATTTTTCCAGAAAAGCTATAAAAATAAGCACAAAAACTTATGTGAAATAATACTAGCAACCATACACTATTTTTCTGAATGACTGGCTAATGCATTATACAAAAGCACAACTTTCTTAATTATCAACATATTTATTAACTGAACAGAAAGAATATAGTAGACTACTGTTTATAAGCCACAACGATCAGCTGTGCAAGGTTCCCTGAGTTACAACAGTGATGAAAAAAGGAACTTTATGACCAATCCTCACTGTTACAGTTCCCAGGTCTTTAAAATAAATAAAAGCTGGGTAAGATCATAAGGACAGTAGCAGTTCCATTTAGCAACCACTTTGCTTAACAACTGAGTTGCTGGTCCTAACTATGGTTGTTAAGTAAGAACAATCTGTACTATTGTGCTAAGCCAAAACAAAACACACTGCTTTATGACATACCATAATATGTAAACCCAGTTATTCTGTACACAAAGGGAAGTTGAAAAAATCAATCAAGCACTTCACATTTTAGCTCTTTAGGGCTTGAGAAAAACATCATACTCACATCTCAGCAATCCTCCAAACCTCTTTACAAAAGGCCCATGGATTTGAGCTTCAGATCTCAAAGTGTGCAAAACTGTTCTGTCACTTAATTGTAAAGTCTTTCCCCCATCAGTCACCTGTTATTTGGGCTCCTTAATAGAAACATGATTAACACCTACCAGCAGTGGGATTGAGTATGTCTGCAGGGTAAAGTGACTGCCTATTCCCACTGCCCATCAACTGTTATTTAGGCTCTTTTTGAAGATGGATTTAGTACTCCTTTCCAAGAGCATTGCATAATGTTTGAAAATAGCCATATAACAACTGGCTGGTAGGAGGATTATTCAAGGGTCCTTTACACACAGCCTTTTTTTGGAGCTGTTATAAAACAGAACATAGAATAACAAAGTTGGAAGAGAACTTGGGGGTCTTCTAGTCCAACCCTCTCCTTGAGCAGGGGACCAATTTTACCATACCATTTTAGACAAATGGCTGTCCACTCTCTTCTATATATTCTATTATATTTATATAGATATTGTTCAACTATATCACTATACAGTATTATAAAATCACGATCTTACCACAGAATAATAATGTGATTTATTTGGCTTCCATTTAGTGAGTTCTGGGAATTCAGACATTATGGTTATAAAGAACGGTTTATTGTTTATTTTGTGAAATAAATCTAACCAAATGTGTTTTTTTTCAGTAAACCATGTTCAAGCAAATTGTCACTTGATGCAAATACAGACAATGTAGCCCCTATGGATCATACTACTTGCAAATATCTTTGTTGGAGGTATCTTTGATTGGTACAATGCTCTCCGTTGGTAATCTCAGGTTTAAAAAAAATATTTGAAAAGAATTTTAAATTGTAGCCTAGTCTAATATCTGAGATTGCAGCCATTTTTACTTTATTTTAATATGTAATATTTATTTTAAAAGCATTGGCACCTACAACATTGGTAAATATTATGACACCAACTGCCTGAAAATGTTTCTGACAACATATGTCAAGTTAGTGATACCACCACAATAACCTCTTTTAACCATTTTTCTGAACCTTTCTAAAAAGAGAGAAATAATTCCCTTCTCAAAGCATTTACTGAAACATAAATAGAAAAAGAAAACACAGTTGTACATACTTCTAGCTGCTGTGATCTCTTGTTGCAGGACACAGATGTAAAGCTGAAGTGTTAGCTGAGGTGCAGATCCTAGGAAAGCTTGAATCACTGATGCTCGGCTAAATGCAGATCTGTGTGTAAACAGCTTCCCCTCTGCCTGGCCTACTTCTTTCTCAAGTTCTTCTGAATGTCCATCTTTTGGCATCTGTCTTTTCTTAGTAATACTGACATAAGGCTCTTCCACTCTACCTGCATGAAAGTAAATATAAAAAACTTCCATGCACCTGGAAGAAACAAACCAGAGAAACCATCACAGCTATCTATTTCTATCACATATTTAAAAAGTCTAATGGACTGCATGCACATTTATAGCCCACTGCCACTCTCTGAGATAATCTGTATACACATCAATCAGATAACTCACATTTAAAATTATTAAAATTATGGATTATATAACAGAGCAAAGTAATAGCACTAAATATTTTATATGAATATCCAGAATATTCTAAACATCCCCATGGAAACAGATTATTTTGAGAAAAGCTTCCTTCTCTTGAAATGTTACTATTTGGTTACATGCTAATATGATCCACATTTAGCATTAATAAATTTACATAGCCCAACACATATCTTGAGAAGCATTTTGGCATACTGGTTAAGGCACCAGGCTAGAAATCAGGAGACTGTGAGTTCTAGTCCTGCCTTTGGAACAAAGCCAGCTGAGTAATGTTTGGTCAATCAGTCTCTCAAGGTCCTAGAAAGAGACAATAGGAAACACCTTCTAAAAAATGTTACCAAGAAACTTGTAGGGACTGTAGGAAACTTGTAACGACGTTGACCCAAGGACAGCAAAAAAACTTAAACCCATATTACATATATCTCAATGTACTATATATGATTTATTTATTAAATAATTTTATATTGCCATCCAACTCACTGACAGTGATGCCAGGCAGATTAAAGGAATAACACCCCCCCCAAACAAAATCCAATAGACATCCTCGCCCCTGGTGCCAACAAACAGCCCACCACCCAATGGGTTCCGTATTAACCTGAATCATCAGACCCACTGACAAAACTATGATTTCAGGGCCATTTGAAAGAATATGAAGATGGGTGCTAGTGTTATCACTGTAGGGATGATGTTCTGCAGATAGGGAGCCATCACAGAAAAGGCCCCTAGTTGTTCCCACTAGGTGGACCTTCTTGATTTAAGGGACCCATATCATACCCTGCCTCCCTGATTTGGTGGGCTGGATAGATATAATTGGGAAACATGGTCTTTCAAATAACCTGGCCCCAAGCTATGTAGGACTTTAAATATGATAACCAGCACCTTGAATTGGATCCAGAAGCAATTCATCAACCATGTAGTTTCCACAAGAGAGGTGATGTGTGCTAATCTAGACTTGCACAAAACCATGCAACTGCTACATTTTGAACCAATATAATGCAAACACGAGCAATAGAAAATAATCCAACCAGCACCTTAAACTTTAAAAGAGCCGATTTTAACAAATTCAGAGAGATCCTATGAAAGATTCCATGGATGAAAATCTTAAAGGGGAAAACAATTCAAGAAGAATGAGAAACTCTGAAAAATGCAATCATAAAAGCCTAATCCAGCATAATACCACTCAAAAAGAAAAACAAGAAATTCAAGAAGAAACCATCATGGCTGCAATTTGATCTCTCTGACAAACTGAAAGACAAGCATAGAAAACGGAAAGAGGGACACATAACTAAGGCTGATTACCAGCAGATAGCCAGAACATGCAAAGACAAAGTCAGCAAAGGCTCAGAATGAACTAAGGCTTGCTACAAAAGTCAAAGATAATTTTTAAAAAGTTTATTCCAACATATTAATAACAAGAAAAAATTCAAGGAAACAGTAGGTCCACTAAGGAGAGAAGATGGCAAGGAAGTAACAGGCAGTAGGGAGAAAGAGAGCTGCTTAACTCATTCACGCAAAAAGAAATTGTAGCCCGATGTACCAAAAAAGCTGCTGTAAAAGACAAATTAGAAATAAAAATGAAAATAAGCAAGAAAATAGTAAGAGAACACATATCTGACCTTGATGTATATAAATCACCAGGACCTGCAGCTTATACATCCCAGATTCTGAAGGAGCTGGCAGATGTTATCTCAGAATACTGTACCAAATCTTTCAAAAATCCTGGAGCACAGGGGAAGTACCTGAGGATTGTAAAAGGACTGATGTGGTTCCTATCTTCAAGAAAGGAAAAAACAAAACAAAACCCAGACCCAGGAAGCTACAGACCAATTAGTCTAACATCAATACCTGAGAAGATCCTGGAAAAGATAATAAAAAAACAGATCTGTGAACAACTATAAGCAAATAAAGTTATAACTTTTTTTTTTAATTGACATCTGTATATTTTTGTGTTTTTAATAGGCTGTACACCGCCCTGAGTCCTTCGGGAGAAGGACGGTATAGAAATAAAATTATTATTATTATCATTATCATTATCATTATTATTATTATTATTTAAAAACAGATGATGCTAAACCAATCCTATTTCATTCTTTGATAAAGTCACTAAATTAGTAGACCAACAAAATGCTGTGAACATAGTATACTTAGATTTCAATAAAGCATTTGACAAAGTAGACCACAATCTACTTCTTGGTAAGCTAGAAAAATGTGGAATATACAACACCACCACCAGATGGATTTGTAGCTGGTTGGCAAATCGTACTCAACAAGTAGTCCTTAATGGTACTACATCCACATGGAAAGAAGTAAGCAGTGGGATACCACAAGGCTCTGTCTTAGGTCCGTACTCTTCAATTATCTTTATAAATGATTTAGATGGGGAATAGAAAGGGAACTCATCAAATTTGCAGATGATACTAAACTGGCAGGAATAGCCAACACCCCAGAAGATAAACTCAGGATCCAAAAAGATCTTGAACAATGGGCCCTATCCAACAAAATGAATTTTAATGTGGAAAAAAGCAAAGCTTTACATTTAGGCAGGAAAAATAAAATAAAATAAAATAAATAAAGATATAATACAGATTAGGTGAGACCTGGCTCAAAAACAGTAACTGTGAGAGGGATCTTGGAGTCCTAGTGGATGATCATTTGAATATGAGCCAGCAATGTGCAGCAGCAGACAAAAAAGATAATACAATCCTGGGTTGTATAAACAGAGGCATAGAATCAAGATCAGGTGAAGTATTAGTACCACTTTACAAAACCCTAGTAAGACCACACCTGGAATACTGCAACCAATTTTGGTCACCATACTACAAAAAACATGTTGAGACTTTGGAAAAAGTTCAGAAAAGAGCAACTAAGATGATCAAAGGCCTGGAGACTAAACCATATGAAGAACGGCTGTAGATTTTGGGTCTAGCTAGTCTAAAGAAAAGAAGAATTAGGGGTGAGATGATAGCAGTATTTCAGTATTTGAGGAGCTGCCACAAAGAAAAGGGGGTCAAATTATTCTCCAAAGCACCAGAGGTCATGACAAGAAATAATGGTTGGAAACTGACCAAAGAGAGAAGCAATTTGGAATTAAGGAGAAACTTCCTAACAGTAAGGACAATTAACCAGTGAAACAGCTTGCCTTCAGAAATAGTGGGTACTCCATCACTGGAGGTTTTTAAGAAGAGACTGGATAGTCACTTGCCTGAGATTGTATAGGTCAATGATGGCGAACCTATGGCACGTATGCCAGAGGTGGCCCACAGACCCCCCTCTGTAGGCCCGCATGCCATTGCCAGCTGCTCTTCTGGTTTCCGGCACACGCATGCACGCTGGCCAGCTGGTCTTCACATGTGCCAGAGCACGGGAAACTTGAAGACCAGCTGGCCAGTGCACATGCACATGCTGGCCACCTGGTCTTCCGGTTTCCAGTGCACATTGTCTTTGGGTTTCCCGTGTGCCGATGCATGCATGCGCGCTGGCCAGCTGGTCTTTGGGTTTCCGGTGCTCCTCTGACATGTGCAAAGACCAGCTAGCCAGTGTGCATGTGCATGCCGGAAGGTTTTCAGCACTCCAGCAGATGTGCATGCATGTGCACGTGTGTGTGTTCTGGTTTGGGCACTCGGTGCTGAAAAGGTTTGCCATCACTGGTATAGGTTCTCCTGCTTGAGCAGGGGGCTGGACTAGAAGACCTCCAAAATCTCTTCCAGCTCTATTCTATTCTATATTCTATATTTATATTTTATATATGCAGACTATATTTATATACTACAGACCATATTGGTGCCAGAGAGGCTTAAAATTCTTGATTCTTTTAAAAATCAAAATATCCTGATACACAGATTATAATTTTGAATTTTAATATTTTGCATTGTGAGTTAAAGGCCCAGAGCTCATTGAATGGCATTGAATCATGCTATTCAATGAAGTGTTGTCATGGGTGGTGCCATTCAGGACCAAGCATTTACTGCATACAAGAAACAATGATTAGCTAAAAGTTAAATCATCTTTTCTCTTCATGCATCCCATCGCCAGAGAGACTTGAAGCTGCCAATACTGAGAAACACTAATATCGACCTTTAGTTCATTCAAAGGAAAGATTTATTAACACCATATGAAGCTGATTTTTAACGATTTTTAAAAAGATTCTCAGACAGCTAAAAGTAGAATAGGCTTTACAGGTGTATCAAAGACCAAGCTCTTTATTTACTGTAGGCGTTGGACCACCCACTTCCCTATAGCAATGGATTCATCCCGAGTCATACAGCCAGGACCCCATAACCGGTTGTATCCTTCTGTGCAGTGTGTGACGGCTTATTGTCTTGGGTTGCTGCCATTCGGGAACAAGGGCACCGCATTCATCTTGAAGAGCCCTCAGGAGGAGAGCCCAGCCTTGGCATTCCTCCTCCGTGCAGCCACCGTCCCACCCACCTGACAATGGGTCCCAGCTGCAGAATGTGAAGCAACAATACCAGCGGCCTGTCCCGGCTGAGGTCGCGGTGGATGAAGACGAGGCTGAACTGGACCAGGATGCAAGGCAAGAGAGCGAAGAGGAGCGTCAGCGACTGCCAAATGCGGTCTCCCGCCGAGCGGTAGGTGCTGCTCAGGTACAAGGCGATCGCCGTTTCTGCCACGAAGAGGAATAGCGAGACGAGGACGGAGCCCGGGAATTTCATCGCTCCTTTTTTGTGGCCTGCCTTCCAACAGACCAACCGGCGGCTCAGGGGGCTGAAAGGGAAAGCGGATGTCGTGGCAGAGAGACCCACAGCGGAGGCCTCTTGACGCCCATCTCCGTCTTCTGCAACGGCGCTTCAATTTCCTGGGCGAAGAGAGGAGCGACGGGCGCTTGCAATGCATGGCCGCTAGGAGACAGGACTGAGCAGCTTGCAGCACTCCCCGAGAGCGACGGGCATCTGATCACTGTTCGACTCGTCCCTTAACTCCCGGAATTTGGAAACAGTGAAATCTCTCTACATTGGATACAAAGATGCAGGTATCCTGTATTTTGCCACATGCTGGAGTTTGGCCCTACCTCAAATCAAGCCCAGATATACCCCATGTTAGTTATACAGGGAAAGGAAGAGGTGGCTTGAATGGTGAAACCTTTTGATTTTACCCTGAATGTTACTCTCCTTCTCAAACAGCAGACAGTAATAAAGCCTCGCCCAACCAGATATTCCACAAATGTTTAGGTACCTATTACGAATTAGGATATTGTATCCCCAGATATCAGGGAGAATGCTTTTAGAAAGGCTGTGGCATAGATGCTCAATGGACAAAATTCACCCAGTGACAATTGCCCCCAGTTTCATGGTGGTAAAAGTCTACAACTATGTACTAAGATTGGGTTAGCAATAGATATAGAGTATACCAAATTTTAATGAAAATTATCAGTACTTTTGATCAGTGATGTCATCAAAGTAAAAAAACCCCACGTGATGATTATGTCACCAGATCATGCCCCTAAATGGAAGTGATGTGCTCAGCCCCCACCCTCCAGATATGATGTATATACCCCTCCTCCCCGGACATGATGTGCATAATCCACCTGACGTGGTGCAGTCAAGCCTCTGGGGACATGATTAGCTTAACCCTAGACTAATTCTATGGACATTCAAAACCAACCAAACAAACAAACAACCAAACAAATAAATAAATAGCTAAGTAAAGTGAATAATTAACAGAGGCCTGTGTTTTTGGGAAACATACCCTACTTTGGAGGCGGGGGTGTAAAATTAAAAAAAGGCTTTTTTATTTCTAATCATTCTAGCCTAATGATGCTTTTAATTTTTGTGGAGTTTTAAAAATCTGTGTCTCAAAAGTTGAGAAAAAATGAGCCCCTAAAAGGCAGCCAGGGCCTGCATTTAACCCCCTTTTTTTCTAAAAGGTATTTATTTCTAGGTGGTTTTAAAATCATTTCCTCGAATGCAGGGGGGAAAAAAACTCTTTTAAAACCCACAGCTGGTTTTTACCTTTGTAAAAATCTAAAGACACATATTTTGTCAAGTGCCCCCCTCAAATCCTCATGTACATGTAATCGTTTGAACCACGGCCTTAATAAAATTTATTCTGCCCCCTACAGCAAAAGACAAGGAATATTAACAGGAATTAAAATGCTCACAAGAGGCAAGCAGCCAGGCGGCAAGTAGGGTTAAGACTTGTTCGGGACATGCCCGGGCATGTCATAACTCCTTGATTCTGGGCATGCGCAAGGCTCAAGGATGTCTCATTGCAAGGGCTGGGGAGTTTGTGCAGGCAGGTTTAATTCCAGCAGTCTTTTGAAGATGGTGTTGTGGCTCCGTTACCGGAGCCTGTGTCATCGTCAGGAAAGGACTCCGAGAGTGAAGGGGAGGAGTTGGCAAGGCCTCCCTCTCCAGGACCCTCCTCTCTGGCAATGCCTTCGGTGTCCGCCGAAGGGCAAGAGATAGGGCCAGGGCTAAGCATGTCCACGCAGCCACAGATGGACAGTGATGAGGGTAATGAGTCTTGGCTGGACCCACACCAGCGTCGCAGAGATAAGCGCGCGCAATAGAAGAAAGGGTGTGCCCGAGATTAGGCTGAGTCACTGGACCACACCCCACAGGATATAAAAGGGAGCGTGGTGGCCAGTCAAACCTTGTGACGAACAAAGCTGAAAGCTTCCACGCCATTCTGCATTGCTGGACTTTTGCTTTAAGACTGGATTATCTCTGGACTTGATTGTAATTATTGAGCTGCTTTCCTTTGATGTATCAGAAGTGGGGAGAAGTTATCTCTCCTCTTTGTAAATAATAAACTCTTGGCAGGCAGCCACTAGATTGTTGCCAAGTTCCATTATCATAAGGAAAAGGACTGGTTTGGTCTTTAACTCCTGAACATCTGTTGGTGTGTGTGTGGGGGGGGGGGGGTTGGGGACAGAACAGATGGCAACCTCTGATTCCAAAGATGTTTTTAAAAACAACAGGAAAAGCTAGCATCGCATGCTCTGACACAAGGCTCCAGCCAGCAGAATGCAAGAGTTTCTTGTTGGAAGAAATATCCTTCTGGGTTCAGTTCCAAGTGGGGACAAAGACACTGGAAACATGGAGACTGCTTGGAAAGATGGTTTAATTGTGGACAGGATCACATGGCTTGAGTTCCTGAACAGAAAAGGGGCGAGATGCAGTGAGTCCCCGGGTTTTATGCTCTCTCTGGCTTTGAACTTCCTGGGGCCCTGAAAGAGTATCCTGATTGGTTGTCAGACTCCCAAGGGGTGGGGGGTCTTAGCTAGCCTTGCTAGCTGATGTAATCTTCCCAGGTGCCATGTGGTAATTTTCTGTCCTAGATGGGTCCTATTGTGTTACAGATGGTCCTTTGACAAAGGATTGAGTTTCTGCCTCTGGCCCATTAATAAAGGTGGGAGGCTGAGTTTCTGCTTCCCTGAGTTTCTACTTCTCTTTTAGGGAAAATATTCTGTTCTTTTAGTATATCCTTGTGGGAATGAGGTAACCATGGTGTATGTGTAGATCAGACTGGTTGGTTGGAACACATATGCGGAGCCTGGCACCAAAATAATTTGGAGATCATGAACCATTAGACTGTTTAAGTTTTGTTTTTGCTTTAGGTATTGCTTTCCTAGAAATCAGATGATTTACTGTAGGGATTTTAGGATATGAAACTTATGTCCATATATGGGGTAAATATGAAGTAACCGAATACTTTCCTTTTAATCACAAATGTAATATGAGAATGTATAGCTGTAATCATGTCTTCTGATACGCCCTATACCCTTGTTTAATAAAAGAGAGGTCTGGAGTCAGCTCGAGGCTCTCTCATCCCGAGAAACACCTGTGTCTGTGTCTTCTCTAATCTGGACCCCTCATGGGGGACCCACCGGATGATCGCAACAACTGGTGACCCCGACGTGATAACCCTCACGGCTATACGTCTCTTGGAACTCCCGTTCTCATCGCCTGGAAGAGGCTGTGCACCCCGATTTCGCCTGAAACACGACGATAATCTTTCGTGAGTATGGGAGGCGATCTTTCCAAGCAGCAGGCAGCGCACCTGCAAGAGCTTGGTGAGATATCCAAGACCAATATTACTATTTTAAAAAATAACGGGAAAGTCCTACCTGTGATATCAAAAAAGAATTTGATTTACCTTCTAAAATACATTTGGCAACATTATCCGGTTTATCCGGAAAAGGGCTCTTTAAAAGTGAAAACATGGAAACAGATGGGAACCTGGCTCCACGAATCTCCCCGAGCCCCTGGAAAAGTTCTTGCGCTCTGGAGATTGGTCATAGAGTGTTTAATGATGCATGAGAAAAGTTTTCAGGACACTGATAAGTCTCCCGAACCTCCGCCACCATATGAAGGCTCTTCCGCTAAACCCAACCCCTTTCAATCCAAGCCTTCCGTTCCTCCTACAGCTCCCGCTTCCCCCTCCCCTGAGACGTTTCCTTTGTCTACCTCTGAACCCTCTGCTTCCGCATCTTCCCCCTCTGCTGTAGGCTCTGTACAATCTGCTATGATGAGAGCCTATAGAGAGGGAGAATTAGAAGGTGATGAAATGATTTCAGCTTTTCCTTTAGTATTTGTAAACCAGGGAGGAGCGCAAGTTCCGCAATGGGAACCCCTCCCTATTAAATTGATAAGGGACATCAAACAATCCTGTATAATGTATGGTATCCAAGCACCTTATACCCAAGGCTTGTTGAGAACCATGGCAAATGCCCACCTCCTGATTCCGGCTGATTGGAAGAACTTGTTTAGCATGATCCTAACAGGGACTCAGTATGTTGTTTGGCATTCAGAATACCAGCGCCATGCAGCCCTCTTAGCGGCTAGGAACCCCCCCATCACAGTTAATGAGATCTGTGGCAAGGGACATTTTCTGCCTCCTACTGCTCAATACACTTTACCAATTCCTACTCTTACCTTAACTTCTCAAGCTGCTCTCGAGGCTCTTATTCAAGTGGACGACCCTGGTACATCCAAACAATCTTTTGCAAAAATTGTTCAGGGTCCAAATGAACCCTATTCAGATTTTGTTGAGAGACTACAAGTTGCTCTCTCGCGTCAAATCACCAACGCGGACGCACGGCATGAAATTACGATGAAATTGGCCTATGAAAATGCAAACAATGATTGTCGTGCCCTGCTCTCCCCATTGGTCAATACACCAGGCGTCTCACCGGCTCAATATCTGACCGCCTGTCGTGCTGTTGGCATGCATGCCTATCATGCTGAACTTCTTGCTTCAGCAATCCAAAAGGGGAGTGAGAAAAAACCATCTGGTAATTGCTTTAACTGTGGAAAACCTGGTCATTTCAAATCTCAATGCCGAGCACCTGGTGGTGGAGCGGCACGAAACTCAAATTCAAATCGCGACATCAGGCCAAAAACAGTCTGCCCAAAATGCAGAAAGGTTTCCATTGGGCAAACCAATGTCAATCAAAACCCTCTGACCAGGGAAACTAGATTTGGGGCCAGCAACTAGCCCCGTCCCAAAGGTTGCGCAGGATCAACCAACCTCTGCACCATTGACAACTCAATATCCAATTTCCTTTGATTTACCGTATGCTTTGCGTACTGTTTCTGTTACACCTTCTTTGCATCTTGATGATAGTGTCGCTGTCCTGATTGAGTCTCACCCAAATGCCCAACTAAAAGGCATTTCGGTTTTTCCTACTATTTTCTCATCACCATTTCCCTTGCAATTCCAACTTCACTTATCTTCCACCTTGCCTCAAAATCTGTCTGCTGGGGATGTAGTTGCCAAAATGATACTTGTGTCAAAAGATTCAGATAATGCAGAAATTTTAGCTGTTACCACCTCTATAACCAAAACTAAGCCTACATTAAAGGTAGTCATTAAGGGTAAAACCTTTTCTGGCCTTCTAGATTCCGGCGCTGATGTTTCAGTGATCAGAGCGGAAGAATGGCCCTCCCCTTGGCCAACTGAAAATTCTCCATTTGTAAGAGGAGTGGGCGGAATCCAACCGGCTCGCATAAGTAAAAATTGGCTTCGAGCGTCTGCGGCAAATGTTGCAGGCACAGCTAACATCAAACCTTTGATCTTACCACTGCATACAAATTTATGGGGCAGGGACCTTCTCTCTCAATTTAATGCAAAGTTGCTTTTAGAATGACTACGATCCCTCCGCTTAAACTTTCCTTGTCCACTGACGCCCCGGTGTGGGTGGACCAGTGGCTACTAACTTCTGAAAAACTCCTCGCGCTACATTCTTTAGTACAGGAGCAGCTCTCCCTGGAGCATATAGAACCTTCCTTAAGTCCTTACAACACCCCTGTATTTGTTATAAAAAAGAAATCAGGAAAATGGAGATTCCTTTACGATCTTTGCTCCATGAATGCTGTAATTAAACCTATGGGGCCCCTTCAATGTGGGATGCCTAATTCAAATTTAATCCCTCGAGATTTCGATCTGGTTGTCATAGATTTGGCAGATTGTTTTTTCCCTATTCCACTCCATCAGGAGGACAGACAATTATTTGCATTCACTATTCCAGAACCTAACAACATCAAGCCCACCAAACGGTTTCAGTGGAAGGTACTGCCACAGGGAATGCTAAATAGCCCTACCATGTGCCAGTACTATGTGGACAAGGTTCTAGCTCCAATTCGACAGCTTTACAAACACTTTCTTGTCTACCATTATATGGATGACATTTTGATTGCAGCCCCAGGCCCTATGGGCACGGTGGCGCAAAAATTACCAACAATTATGAACCATTTAAAGGTGTATGGTTTGCATGTGGCTCCGGAAAAAATCCAAACTCATTCACCCTTTAAATATTTAGGTCATAAATTGCTCTCTTCTCATGCTGCTCCCCTTACTCCTGTGCTAAAGCTTCCCTTTGAGACTACTCTTGTGCAATTACAACAATATTTAGGTGCCATTAATTGGACTCGTCCATTCTTTGGCATCTCTACTTCTGCACTCTCGCCTCTTTTTGACGCCCTGAAAAAAGGAAAACAACCGGGAGACAGGATTGAATTGGACCAAGAACAATTGAATGTGGTAGAGTTAATACAAAAAACCATGGAACATCGATGGGTCGATCGTTGTGAGATGGACACGCCTATTACTTTAATAATTATTAACACTCTAAATTTACCCATTGCGGTACTTGCCCAAAAAACTGACAAGCTCCTAATTATTGAATGGCTCCATTTACCGCACACACCTCGTAAAACAATTACTCCAAAATCATCTCAATTCACTCAGCTGATCCAAAAAGGACGCCTTTGCTCTAAAGCCCTTATGGCAATTGAACCCAGCACCCTGTATCTTCCCTGTTCATTGGCGGATTGGGAAGTCATGTACATTAATTCGGATCCTTTACAAAATTCTTTGGCACAATGGCCGGGGGAAATTTCATGTCATCCTCCTTCTGATCCACGGCTGGCTCTTCTAAAAGCAGTCCCGTTTGTGTGGCAATCTCCCATGGCAACCCAGCCGATTCCGGATACATTTACGTTATTTGCAGATGGTAGCAAAATATATGGTGCTTGTGCCTGGAACTTTGACGGGCAATGGCACACCAAAATTACTTCACCCCAAACATCTGCGCAGCGGGCTGAGCTTGCCACTGCTATATTTTCAGCACTTTGCTCATACGCCTTTCAATTTAATCCTGGACAGTCTGTACGTTACTCAAATTATAAAACAAATTTATTATTCCTATTTGTCTCCTGTGTTAGATTCTGATCTGTTAACCTTAATGCTCGCTTTACAGAAACTTATTTCTGACAGAACTCAGCCATTCTTTGTGACCCATATAAGAGGTCATCAGCCCTAACCGGGCCCCCTCCAGGAGGGAAATGACAAAGCCGATGCTGCTGCAACTGCACTCATGGTTATGTCTCCCATCACACCATGGGACAGTCATGCTTATTTTCATCAAAATAAAAAAGTGATGTCCGTTATCCCCATTGCTATTTATTTTAACACTAGAAGTCTTGTTGAATACAATACGGAATCTAATATCTTGAAAGGTATAGTGATAAGGCAAGAGGATTACAGAATAAAGGCATTTGCAGATGATCTGGTTGTTACCCTAACACAGCCGATGGAATCAATAATCCAGATGAAAGACATTATACAAGATTATGGTAGAGTATCAGGTTTTAGATTGAACCAGAAAAAAACTAAGATGATAGTTAAAAATATGACACAAGATCGCAAACACGAACTTGAAAGGAGGGCAGGTTTGAGATTGTACCAAAGGTTAAATATCTAGGAGTTCAGGTTGCAGAATCAAATATGAAACTGTTTCAAAATAATTATGAGGTGTTGTGGCGAGATGTGCAGAAAGATATGGAGACTTGGAAAAAACTGCAGCTGTCTCTACTTGGAAGAATAGCAGCAGTTAAGATGAATATTTTGCCAAGATTTCTTTTTTTGTTTCAAATGATTCCGGTGCTTAAAAGCGATAAACAATTGAAAGAGTGGCAAAGTGGCGTGAATAAGTTTGTCTGGAATGAGAAAAAACCGAGAGTGAAATTGAAAATTATGCAAGATGTTCCAGAACGGGGAGGTCTTAAACTTCCAAACCTACAGTTATATTATGAAGCAGCAGCTTTATCTCAAACAAATGATTGGTTTGGAAGGAAAAAGACTGGAATACTGAATATAGAAAGTTTTGATCTTGAATTTGGATGGCATGCTTACTTATTTTATGAAAATAAAGTGGACAAAGTATTTAAAAGCCACATACTTAGAGACTCCTTGATGAGAGTTTGGAAGAAGCACCGACTCAAATGGGATTATAAAATACCGCTATGGCTGGATCTTGGTCATATTATTTGGAATACAAATATAATGTCACTCGGGGGGGGGGGGTTATACAAAGAGGTTCTTTTTACAGATGCGGGCAGATGGCAGTTGAAGACATTAGAGACACTGTTGGACGAAGGGATTAATTTAACTTGGTTACAAGATAATCAACTTCAACTGAGATGGAAAGAGGACCAAAAAACTGGTATTATGTTGCATGAGGAAGAATTGGTTAGACATATAAAAGAGAAAGGTCCAATGCATATTAAAAGGCTTTACAATGTTTTGTTAGAAAGGGATTCAGAAACTGAATTGGTTAAAGATTGTATGATTAAGTGGGCACAAAATTTTGAAGAACCAGTGGTGTTGGAAACATGGGAAAAAATTTGGATTCAGAATGTTAAATTTACACAGTCACAGAATTTGAGGGAAAATTTCTATAAAATGTTTTATAGATGGCATTTAGATCCTAAGAAATTGTCATGCATGTACCCTAATGTTCAACCAAAATGTTGGAGATGTGATTGTTTAGATGCTACATACTATCATATATGGTGGACTTGTAAGGAAGTTAAGGCTTTTTGGATAAAAATTTGGTGGGTTATGCAGAATGTTTTGAAGAAAAAAATTCAATTTTCTCCTCAATTGTTTTTACTGGGTATAGTTAAGGGTTTTACATTGGGTGAAACAAAGTTGATATTGCATATGATAACAGCAGCGAGATTATTGATAGGTAAATATTGGAAAAATGAAGTTTTGCCCACTATCGAGGAATGGACTTTGAAGATGGCCAGTTTTGCAGAGATGGCGAAGATTTCAGCATACTTAAAAGATTGTTCACAAGAGACTTATGAATGGGAATGGAAAAAGTGGATAGATTATGTTCAGAACAAATACCAAACCAGGAAGTATCAAATTGCTTTTAATTGAAAATGTTATGTTAAGATAGAAATATTTTAACTTAGTGAAGATGAAAAATTATATGGGGGATGGAGGGGTTCAAGTTTTATATAAAGGGGGGGGTTCTGATGTGAGTATATTCTGTGGAAGTCCGGGGGGAGGGGAGGGTTAGGGAGGGTTAGGGAGGATGAGGTTGGGGAGTTTGGGGTGGGTTGGGGGGGGAAATGGGGTGAAAATGTAACTGTAAAACTTTTGCAATAAAAAAAAAATAAAAAAGCGTTGGCGAAACAATTTGGTCTCATGGCAGCTGAAGCGACTGCTATCATACAACAATGTCCTACCTGTAGTCAACAAGCTCATTCTATCCCTATGGGTGTAAACCCTAGAGGTCTCAAAGCTTGTGAAATCTGGCAAATGGATGTGACTCAATACCTTTCCTTTGCCCCATGGAAATATTTGCATGTTTCCGTGGATACTTATTCAGGATTCATCATGGCATCCCCACAAAGGGCAGAAGCAACCAAACATGTAATAAATTATTGTATTCGGACTTTTGCATCGATGGGACGCCCAATTGAACTTAAAACTGACAATGGACCTGTGTACACCAGTACTGCCTTTGCAGACTTTTGTAACAAGTGGTCCATCACACACAAATTTGGCTTACCCTACAATTCTCAAGGCCAGGCAATTGCAGAATGGGCTAATCAGACCCTCAAAAACGCCCTGGATAAATTGAAAGAGGAAAAATGCCTCGGCCTCCCAGCCATACAAAACAAACTCAATCTTTGCTTATATACTTTGAACTTTCTTCACCTGACTGGACAGCCTCCCACATCGGCTGCAACCCATCATTTTTCTGCTTCCCCATCAGCTACCCCAAAACCGAAGGTCTATTTCAGCCAACCACCCGATCCTGCATGGAAAGGGCCCGCTGACCTGATTACCTGGGGCCGTGGATACGCTGCTGTCCAGTACAACGATCGCACCATTTGGATCCCCGGAAGACACGTAAGACCATTTCATTTACAACAAAAAGAAGGAGAAACCAGTCATGATCTTGCATCTATTGCCCCTACATCTCATGATCCTTCATGTCAGCAGCCTCTACATTCAATCATAATGGGACAGTAATAAAAGACATTCAAATAGCTGCTAATCGGACAAACTCTACTAGTCCTATTTCCCAAACCACACCCACCACTGACCATATGTGGTAATGGGACCAGAAGAATAATGGAGAGAATCTTCCTGAGACTCAAAAGAGTACAAACAATCATATATACCCTTTATGTGCCTTTATTTCTTATATTTTGTTAGGATTTTTATATTATAGATTTGTTTATTGGAACGTGTTTATTCAGTAGTCACCCCTATAAGAATGTAGTGAAAGTTTCTATCACTAAAGGGCCCTCTTTTTTCCCTCTTTGTTCATAGTATTGTGCCAAAGAATTTATGCTTGTAAAAGTCTTCAGCACGTAGGCGGGCACATTCCTCCTTTGATGTAGATGAGGTGAAGAGAGGCTCCTCGGTTGTCACAGATAAAGAAAAAATAATAAATGACTTTACAAACTATCCCACTATGAACAAAACTTACTCAGTGACACTTCCTATCCCATTTCCTGCGGAATTATGCATCAAACAGAATAATTCTGCCGCAAAGAAGCTCTCGGACATTACAGACCCTGCACAAAAATTCTTCCACTGCCTGGCACCCGCCCTGAGAATACATTCGTTCTACTGGCATGGGAATACAATTTGTGGGGCTTCTGGTTTGGCTTCCGCCACCGCCAGATGGTCTTTCGAGACCGCCAGCCCCGTCGCCCGTAAAGAGCCGCCTTTACAGCTGAAAGGCAGCTCGAAAAACTCCATTTCCTTAAGGAAATGTGAGATAGAGCTGGCGAGGGCAAGTAGAGTCCTCTGCGAAGTCCCCAGAGTTTTTGTTTTACTCTTGGGGATGAAGCAGGATGAGGCTCCCTATTCTCCTCGCCGCTGCTCCGGGCGAACTCTGCTTTTTGCAGAGCCAGGCGACGGGACCAATCCACTCAATGAAAATCAACAGATTGTTTAAACAAATAGGATGAGATCCGGATTTTGGACCCTAAATCGCAAGTATTTCTAACAATTTTATAAGTGATTTTAAAAGTGAAGAAAAGATGAAAAAAAAGAGTTTAAAATGGCAACTGACTGAGGCTTGAGAAGAAGAAAGTTGAAAGCAAAAGTCCTTCCGCCTGAACAGTTTAACAAGTTACAAAGTAGCAGAAATAATAGCGCTGGCTAGAATTGAAAAGAAAAATTTCTACTTTATGTTTCTTTCTTCTTGGAGATTTGATATTGATATTGTTTGGAGAGAAGTCTTTTTCTTTAAAAAGAGTCTGTCTGTGTGGCAGGATGGCGTTAAAACTGATAAAGCCAGACAAGCAGTGGGGGGGGGGGGTCCCCCATTTACAAACCATATGAACAAGTTTTGAATTTACAGACTCAGAAGAATGGTTTTAACTTAAAAGAATTTGTCTTGGAGGAGATGGCAAGACATGATGAGATTGTGAACCAGAATCTTGAAAAATTCAGGCAGGAAATTAAAGAGTTGGTACAACAAAAATATGCCAATTTGAAACAACAGTTTGTAACAGCTTTGAAAACTTTTTCAGAAATAGTTATAAAAATGGATAAAGATATGAATTTAGAATTAGACTCTAAAATGGAGGAAGTTGATCATAAGATTTATAATTTGGACAATAAAATGCAAAGAATTGAAAATGATTTGATAAATATTCAAGACAATAGCTCAGAAGTAAAGTCTAAAAAGGAAGCTGATCACGAGACTTACAATGCAGATAATATAAAACAAAGGATTGAAAAAGAAGTTATAATGATGCAATACAGATTCATGAAATTTGCGGTCAGAATGAGGGGATTACAGGAAAATAATAGAGATGATTTGAGAAAGATGTCTGCTGAAGTTCTGGCTGTGATTTTAAAGGTTAGTCCTGAAGAGGTATCCTGTAAGATTGATAAGGCCTACAGAGTAAATTCCTGGGTTGCAAACCAAAGGCAGCTACCTAGAGATGTGGTGATTTACTTTACAGATAAAGGAATAAGAAATGATATTGTGCAAAAGTCTTTTAACTCCACTCTAGAACTGAATGGAAGGAAGATTTGGATATATAAAGAGCTGCTGTCCAAGATGTTAAAAGATAGAAAGGAATTTGGATTTTTGGTGACTGAGCTAAAGAAACAAAACATCCCATTTAGGTGGGATGCTCCAGTTGGTATAATATTGAGATACCAAGGAGAAAGGTATCAATTAAATACTGTTGAAAAAGCGGAAGAATTTTACTACAAGGTTCTTAAAATGGATTTAACATCTCCATGTATGCCATCAGTGTTAGGAACACAGGAGGGGAATAAAGAAATGCAAAATGAACAAGAGACTGAAACCCAGGCTAAGCAGATGGAGATGGAGGTAATGGAAAAACAACAAGTCACAGAGGTCCTTCTGGACGAGTCGCTTTTGGATTCTCCTTTAAAGGTTATAGCTGGATTACTTACAAATACAAGAGAGGCAGTTTGGATTTTAGTGCGATGTTTCCTCAAGTTACAGACCAGCATGGAAATCAATCAGCTGATATACAAGTCCTAGAAAGGCAACCAGGATGGAGATCTAAACCACAAAAAGTTAAGAAAAGAAGGAGCAGGTCTTACAAAACTAAAAATTTTTAGACTAAACAACAGTCTAATGCCAGTTACTCAAGGGACGATTAAATATAATAAGCGGGATTTATGGATAGTTGTTATATGAAAATATAGTGGAGGCAAATTATTGACTTGTACTATTTTGAGAAGAATGACAGATCTCTGCAGTGCTGTGCCTTAGGGATGTGGAAGAAGGCCTCTAATTGAGTGGATTGGAACTTTCTATTTTGAACTCTTTGTAAAATGGATTACGTATATGTTGAGCTATAAGGCACGAGAATTATGGTGGGGCATGCAGAAGATCTGGTTGTTACCCTAACATGGTGGTTGGAATTAATAATCTAGATGAAAGACACTACAGAAGATATTATATGGAATATAAATATAAAGTCACTCGGGTGGTTTTTTATATACGACAACATTTATTACTGATGGGGGCAGATGGTAATTGAAGATACTGAATATACTGTTGGAAACAGAACTTGATGTTACCCTAACATGGGCGATGGAATCAATAATCTAGCTGAAAGACATTACAGAATATATTATATGGATTGCAAATTTAAAGTTATTTGAGGATTCTGTTTATATATGGAAATATTTTTTAGTGGTGTGGTGTGGGCAGAAGAACGAAAATATTAAAATATTATGTATGGTAGACCTGTAGCAAAATGGGTGGAGATAGGTTAGGTTACTGATTGTTTAGCTTAGTAAAAGGGATGTTATGCTTAGATATAAATATACGTAAAAGATTTGAATTAAGAGATATATGTATGGGGGTGGAGGAAATGGGTAGATTATGAGTTGAATAAATGCCAAATTAGGAATTATTATAAAGTTTTATAGCTGAAGGTTGCTTTGAAATGTATAGTATAAGGGGGATATAATAACAATGTTAGAAATAAATGGCTAGCATGTGGGGGTGGTGTAAAAGGATGGTAAAGTATTATTTAACTTGATATCAATGATTTTATTTTGAAGAAGCCATGGGGGGAGGGGAGGGGGGAAGAGGGAGGGGGGGAAAAAGGGGGGAAAACTTGTATTTGAAAAACCTTTTCAATAAAAAAAAGGAATACAATTTGTGTGAGCGATTTGTGGAAATGTATAACTGGAATACAACTCAGAAACTTGATAACCTACCTCGCTTTACATCTCCTGGCCAGTTTTCTGCTAACTTTGTTTGCCGTGTTAAAAGGATGGGTGAGCTAAAAACATTTGCAGAAACCGGATGGCTGAAGAACATATTGTCTACTGTACTCATGATCATTGCTTTGCTTATTTCTATATGTTGTAGTATCCAATGTATTCCTGCTTCATTTGCTATGATGACAAACATATTTGCCAAATGTAAAGAAAACATCATAATAACAACACAGCTGAACCTTGAACGACGATCTCTACTCAATATCCCCGGAACGGAGAGTAACGTGGACGAAACTGAAAATTTCCCTTTAACCCTGTTGCATAAAACAAAAACAGAGGAAATGTGGGAATGAGGTAGCCATGGTATATGTGTAGATCAGACTGGTTGGTTGGAACACATATGCGGAGCCTGGCACCAAAATAATTTGGAGATCATGAACCATTAGACTGTTTAAGTTTTGTTTTTGCTTTAGGTATTGCTTTCCTAGAAATCAGATGATTTACTGTAGGGATTGTAAGAAACTTATGTCCATATATGGGGTAAATATGTAGTAACTGAATACTTTCCTTTTAATCACGAATGTAATATGAGAATGTATAGCTGTAATCATGTCTTCTGATACGCCCTATACCCTTGTTTAATAAAAGAGAGGTCTGGAGTCAGCTCGAGGCTCTCTCATCCTGAGAAACACCTGTGCCTGTGTCTTCTCTAATCTGGACCCCTCATGGGGAGCCCACCGGATGATCGCAACATATCCTAAAATATTTCATTTTTCTAGGAGAGGGGTGAGTGCTAACTTCCTACACTCTGTTGCAGGGGTTATGATAAAGAAAGTTTTTTATTCAGACCTGTTTTGCACGGCTGCAGCATGGTGTGTTTTAACTTTAATGATGAGGTGCAGAGTACTTACCAGACAGCCTGTGAAATGATGAATGATGCTACATTATCTCCCAGCAATGGTAAGTAAATATGTTTTTATTTATAATGATGTAAATGCTGCTGGAGCGGATAGCACACTAACAGGCTGTGCTTTCTATTTTGCAGGCTCTGAATCACTTCAAGACATCCCGTTTTTATATTCTTATGGTAATTGCTGCAGTCACAAAGCTTCTGCAGATTTTTCTGATCTAGACTATAACCGGGATTCTGAGCTATCCCAGAGACCACGCTATCTACCCTGTGAGTTAAAGAGCTGCAATTTGTGTAAAGACTGGTTTGCTTGCGACTGTGGACATGATTTGTGGCGTACAGGCGGGTCAACATATTGTAAAATAGCGTGTTATGGACCTTTATCTTCTGATTCTAATAGTGGTGATGAGGGATATTTTTCTGATGGTGGAGCCATGTCCCTCTGAACTCTGTATAACCAATAAAAGAACGTGTTAACGTCAAAGCTTGACTATTTGTCAGTGATCTTTCAGTATAATGATGCATGAAAAGCTTCTAAGCCAAATTTATTTTACACCAGGATGTGTAGGGAGTTATGGAGGTGTGGATACCCTTTTTCAGGAAGCTGGAAAACATGATAAAAACCTGACCATGAACCAAGTCAAGATGTGGCTATCAGGGCAAGATGCTTATATGCTTCATAAGCCTGCAAGAATTAATTTTCCTAGAAATAAAACAGTAGTGCCTGGCTTAGATCATCAATGGCAGGCTGACCTCATAGATGTCTCCAAATTTTCTAAGGAGAACAATGGAAAAAAGTACATCTTAGCAGTTATCGATGTGTTATCTAAATATTTATTTATTTATTTATCTATTTTTGCGATTTATATGCCACCATTCTCCCGAAGGATCAGGGCAGCTTACAGCAACAATCAATAATACAAATCACAAAATAACAAAATAAGTTAAAAACCCCTTAAAAACCATATCTAAAATTATTACAGTTTGTGCAACCCCTAGTAAATCAAGTTATTTGACGGAAGAGCCACGTCTTCAGTTCGCGGTGAAAGGAGGGGAGATCCAGGGCTATCCTGAGCTCGGTGGGCAAATCATTCCAGAGGGTCGGCGCTCTGACAGAGAATGCTCTCCCCCTGGGGGCTGCCAGTCAACATTGTTTGGCCGACGGCACCCTGAGGAGGCCTGCTCTGTGGGAGCGCACGGGACGGGGGGAGGAAGGCAGAAGATGGTCCTGCAAGTACCCCAGGCCTAAGCCATGTAGGGCTTTATAGGTAAGCACCAGTACCTTGAAACGGACCCAGAGAGCAACCGGCAGTCAGTGTAGCTCGCGCAGGAGAGGTGTTGCATGTGAGTAACGAGGAACTCCTGTAACTACCTGTGCGGCCACATTCTGGACCAGCTGGAGCCTCCAGATGCATCCCAAGGGCAGCCCCATGTAGAGGGCGTTGCAGTAATCCAACCGAGAAGTAACAAGGGCGTGGGTGACCGTGGCGAGGGCATCTCGGTCTAGGAAAGGGCACAACTGGCGCACAAGACGTACTTGTGTGAAGGCCCCCCCTGGTTACGGCCGTCAGATGGTCATCCATGGACAGCCGAGAATCCAGGAGGACACCCAGATTGCGAACTCTAGCAGAGGTAAGAGTCTCCCCTCTTATCACTAAAGATGGTACCTCTAAATCCCGAGATGCTGGCATCCACAGCCACTCAGTCTTGGATGGGTTGAGTCTGAGTCTGTTCCTACCCATCCAAGCCTGCACCGCCTCCAGGCAATGGGACATCACAGAAAGGGCATCCCTAGGGTGATCCGGGGTGGAGATATAAAGCTGGGTATCATCTGCATATTGGTGATACCTCACCCCAAAACCACGAATGATCTCACCCAGCGGCTTCATATAGATATTAAAGAGCAGGGGGGAGAGAACCGATCCCTGAGGCACCCCACAAGTGAGGGGCCTCTGAGAGGATCTCTGACCCCCCGCCAATACAAACTGGAAGCGGCCCGAGAGATAGAGGAGAACCACTGCAGAACAGTGCCTACTATCCCCAACCTCCCAAGTCGCTGCAGTAGGATACCATGGTCGATGGTATCGAAAGCCGCTGAGATGTCAAGAAGGACCAGGATGGAGGAACAACCCCCATCACGGGCCCGCCAGAGATCATTCACTAGGGCGACCAATGCCATTTCCATGCTGTGACCATGCCTGAAACCAGGTTGGTAAGGATCCAGGTAGTCAGTTTCCTCTAGGAATTGAGGGAATTGCTGTGCCACCACGGACTCGACAACCTTCGCTAAAAAGTGGAGGTTGGAGACTGGACGGTAGTTATTAAGGGAGTCAGGGTCCAGGTTGGGCATCTTGAGGAGGGGGCGAACCACCGCCTCTTTGAGTGCAAGGGGGAAGACCCCCTCCCTCAGCGAAGCGTTGACAACAGCCTGGATCCAGTCTCCAGTCACCTCCCTGGCTGCCGAAACAAGCCAGGAGGGACACGGGTCCAATAAACACATGGAGGTCCCCAGCCGACCCATAATCCTGTCCACTTCATCCAACGAAACAGGCTCAAACTCAACCCAGATGTCCCCACCAAGACAAGCCCCAGTCTCCTCAGTGGATTCTGCCCAGTCAGAGTCCAGCCCGGTCCGGATCTGAGCGATTTTATCTTGCAGATATGCCTGGGCCTCTCCTTTATCTGATAAATCAGGGAGGGAAGTTACATCCGCCTTCCAGAATATCTTTGAAACAGGACGCGCACCCCAAAAAATACAGACAGATGCAGGTAAAGAGTTCTTGAATATTCCACTGAAGAAACTTTATATACCTGACTTGGACTGATTATTTCTTTTATTCACCTTTTATTTTCTTTTATTTACCTTATTTCCACCTCAACTTAGCTAGCTATTTATTTATTTATTTATTTATTTATTTAGTTTTGAATGTCTATAGAATTAGTTTAGGGTTAAGTTAATCATGTCCCCAGAGGCTTGACTGCCGCATCTTTCTTGATGCGGGTAGATTCACCACACCTTATCTGAAAATAGGGCTATGACATTACACCACACCTTATCTGTTAGGTTTACTCATGCTTATCTTGATGGGCTTAGGCCAACATGTCATATTTGGCTAGGGTTATGACCTTGTGAGTCCTGCACCATGTGAGGTGGAATATGCACATCACATCTGGAGAGGAGGGGTATGTACGTCATATCCAGAGGGTGGGGGCAATTCTAGGAGTTGAAATCTAGATATCTTTAGTTTTAGTTTAGTTTTATTTGATTTGTATACTGCCCTACTCCCGAAGGACTCAGGGCGGTGAACAGCCAACAATAAAATACATAGATACACAAAATTTAAAAACCCAATAAAATCAAATTAAATTATTTGGCCCAGACAAATTAAAACACCCCGATAATTTAAAAACAGATTAAAATTTAAATATTTAAAAAGGGAAGAGATTAGGCCAAGCCCGCTTGATGGAATAAAAAGGTCTTCACAGCACGGCGGAAGGAGCGCAGATCCGGGATCCTCCGTATCTCCGAGGGGAGCTCATTCCAGATAGTAGGTGCCCCCACAGAGAAGGCTCTCCCCCTAGGGGCCGCCAGTCGACACTGTTTGGCTGACGGCACCCGGAGGAGTCCCTCTCTATGAGAGCGTACTGGCCGGTGGGAGGCTATTGGTGGTAGTAGGCGGTCCCGTAAATAACCAGGTCCTAAGCCATGGAGCGCTTTAAAGGTGGTAACCAAAACCTTGAAGCGCACCCGGAAGACCACCGGGAGCCAGTGCAGCTCGCGCAGGAGAGGTGTTACATGGGAGCGCCATGTCGCTCCCATTACCACCCGCGCGGCCACACTCTGCGCCAGTTGGAGCCTCCGGGTGCTCCTCAAGGGGAGCCCCATGTAGAGAGCATTACAATAGTCCAGGCGGGAGGTGACGAGGGCATGAGTGACCGTGCGTAACGAGTCCTGATCCAGAAAGGGACGCAACTGGCGAATCAGGCGAACCTGATAAAAAATCCTCCCGGTCACGGCCGTCAAATGCTCTTCTAAAGACAGCCGTGAGTCCAGGAGGATGCCCAAGTTGCGAGCCCTCTCCGTGGGGGCTAATGATTCGCCCCCAATAGTCAGTGATGGTGTCAACTGACTATATCGGGATGTCGGAAACCACAGCCACTCGGTCTTGGATGGGTTGAGCCTGAGCCTGTTCCTCCCCATCCAGATCCGTACGGCCTCCAGGCACCGGGACATCACTTCAAGGGCATCGTTGGGGTGATCCGGGGTGGAGATGTACAGCTGAGTGTCATCAGCGTACTGATGGTACTCCACCCCGAAACTACGGATGATCTCGCTCAACAGCTTCACATAAATGTTGAACAGGAGAGGCGAGAGGACCGACCCTTGCGGCACCCCACATATGAGGGGCCTTGGGGTCAACCTCTGTCCCCCTGCCAAAACAGACTGCAACCGGTCAGAGAGAAAGGAGGAGAACCACCGCAACACAGTGCCTCCCACCCCTAACTCTTCCAACCGGTGCAGCATGATACCATGGTCGATGGTATCAAAAGCCGCTGAGAGATCTAACAGGACCAGGACAGAGGAGCACCCTCTGTCCCGAGCCCTCCAGAGATCATCAACCAACGCGACCAATGCCGTTTCCGTGCTGTACCCAGGCCTGAAGCCCGACTGGAACGGATCCAGATATGTCGTTTCATCCAGGTGCTGGGGGAGCTGTTGCGCAACCACACTCTCAACAACCTTCGCCACAAAACGAAGGTTGGAGACCGGACGATAATTTACCAACATTGCCGGGTCCAGGGAAGGCTTCTTGAGGAGAGGCCTCACCACCGCTTCTTTCAAGGCGGCAGGAAAGACACCCTCACCCAGCGAAGCATTTATAATCCCCTGGAACCAGCCTCGTGTCACCTCCCGAGAAGCCAGCACTAACCAGGAGGGACACGGGTCCAATAAACAAGTGGTCGCGTTCAGTCTACCCAGAATCCTGTCCACGTCCTCAGGGGTCACAGGATCAAACTCATCCCAGATAACATTCTCAAGACCTGCCCCAGTCCCTCCCCCTGAGACTACCCAGTCGGAGTCCAGATCTTCCCAAATCTGAGCGATTTTGTCATACAGATATTGAACAAAATCCTCGGCTCTACCCTCCAAGGGGTCCTCTTAAGGTTGAAAAGGTTGAGAAATACTGTGCTAGATCATATCTATGGCAAAAATTACAAAGATGGAAAACACTTCAAAATAAGTAGCTAAATATAACTTTTCAGTAATTGAAAACTGGTTCAAATCTATATATAGGATAACATGAATATAATGGAATAACTAAATAAATAAGTGGAATAACTCTTCACAGTGTGGGATAGGGGTGTCAAATATTTCCAGTAGTCACCGGAATGATAGAAAAAAAATATGTACAGCTTAGATAGACTAAAATTAAAGAAGACACCATAGGAGTTTGGTAAAAGCAGCCTAGGTCTCAAGGAAAACAAGCATATGTATTTTATATAAATAACATCAATTAGTGGAGGAATTTTGTTATTCTAAACCACTATTTTGATTACCATTTTACAAAGCTTTAAAAAAGCATTCTATTCTCTTATATACTTCTCTGGTTTACAATGCAAAAGTAATACATTTTGAAATGAAGTGTTGAAACTACTATACTGGCAATAATTTTTTATTTAACATTAAGATACAATTCTACCAGAGAATATTCATCTTAATTTCAATAATGACAAGAAGTAGATATCAAAAGTAGGAACAGTTTTGTAATGTATGCGATGTTCATAGCACACAAATAGGCAGAGATTAGCAATAGTGGATACATAACAGCAACATAAATTGTTTCTTTGCTGATTTTCAAATATGAAATTAATTTTAGAATAATGTAATATATATTGCCATCCAACTGGAGTTTGCAAATAGCTCCAAATAAATTCCATGATCTACAGTGACCTTAAGCCTGTTCCAAATCCATTTCAAATACCAAATGAGAGAAGCAGTGATATATTAACAGTATACTATCCAGAGCTGAAAAGAGAATTCATGTACCGTGCTAAGACACATTGTTTGGTCATGGAATTTTGTGTTCTGCAAAATAAGAAAATGTCAAATGTAAATTATACTTTATGGCTCAGTGTATAAGACAAAACAAGAGTGTTTTTTATGACACTAGATTAAATAAATCATAGTTTAGCACATTTTAGGATTGTAGTTGATAAATGAGAGTTTAAGACTCCACAGTGCTAAAAAAGCAAGTTCTGGTCCATTATTTTTGATCATATATCAGTGAATAAATATTTTATTGATAATATAAATGTGACATGTGTGCTAACAATACAGAATTAAAAATTAATTAATTCTTGTTGCTTTTACATTATTTCTTCTTTGCCAGTCACAGTACTAAAGATTAAACATAGGATGAAATGCTTGTAATTAGTTCTCTTTTACATTAAGCTAATTTTAAGATCTTCCCAATTGTTATATACAGTTATTGTATAGAAAATAATCTATTGTTAGATATAATACTTAGGAATATTACATCATAAAATATTTTTGAAGCAAGGAAATCTTTCAAAATGAATTTCTATGTTGTTACATTACATTGCTATTGTTGAATCTAAATTATTTCCAGGTTTTAACAGAGCATGTAAAAATGTTCTATATAATTTCAGTACCAGAAATGACCTAGGAATCTATTTTTAAACTAGGACAAACTTGTGAAGAGCAGTTCAGATAGCTGAAAATAGCAATACTTCAACTATAAATAAAGACACTGTCTGTGCTTTATCTAGTTTGTAGCATCACTTTCATCACAAGACTATTCAGTGGCTATACCACCACACTTGTGTCAAAGTGTACAAATTAATAGCAGCAGATACAGCTACTAGCCATTTAATATTAACATAAAGTCTTTATCCATGCAGATATGTCTGAGGAAAGTTAGCTATAATTAATGATATAGTCAAGGCAATCTTATATGCATATAAATAGACATGTGGTAAAGCAACTTTCTGTTCTATGCATTGGGAATATGCCTTGTCACATCCCTAAAATTGTATTGTTTCATGGCTCCTGAGTATTGCTGGCTTTGTAATATATGTTTTTGTCTTTTGGTTGTTTTCTAAGACAACAATCCTAAATGCATTGTTTTAGATTATTTTTACTTTGAATAAATATGTTAAGGGAAACACTATAAGAATTTATTTATTTGTTTATTTTTAGTTCGATTTATATGCCACCCTTCTCCGGAGACTAAGGGCAGCTTACAATGCTTTAAGCAATAGCCTTCATACTTTTGTATATACCTGCTTAGTAGGGCTTTTCGAACACCCCCCCAAGCGGTATTCTTCTTTATACAAAGTCAGCTTATTGCCCCCACAATCCGGGTCCTCATTTTACCTACCTCAAAAGGATGGAAGGCTGAGTCAACCTTGAGCCTGGTGAGATTTGAACTTGCAGTAATTGCAGGCAGCTGGTGCTTAACAGCACTTTAGTCTGCTGCGCCACCAAGGCTCACAGAATGTAATCTGTGAGATAATTTCTTTTTGAGTATGTGCATAGGATTTCATAGTCCATTTCTTAATTTTATCCTTACCATTATAGCTTAATCATTGCCATCTTAGAAAAGTACTGTGATTTCTGATACTGAACTGAGGCAGGAGTTGCTATAAACACTTCTCTCTTTTTGACTTACCTAGTTAGCCTTAAGATCAGCATATTTGTACTCCAGTAATTATTTTCTACTATAGCATTGAAGGTAAATCTGAATATTCTTTTCTATGGTTCTTCATATAAAAGATAATTTTTTAAGTCTAATAGAACCTGTCACTAATATTTGCCAATCTTTTTTTGGCAAGAAACTAGAAATTACATGGATGGTTGTGTTTTCTGTGAGAAGCCAACCACTTATATTTTTTAAAAATGTAAAATTTAACAGCACATCTCCCAAACATCATTTCTAAAAAGATACATGTGCAAAACTTTTGTTGCAGCACAAATTATTTAAAATTCATGTTTAGTTTTAACTTTACATGTAGAATTTGATCTGTTTTGCTTGGCCATTTGTGATTGCCTTATTCAATAGGAGATGCAACTGAAATGGATGCTTTGTGGATGGATTTTTCTGCTCTTTCCATAACTCTGAACATAATGCAACATAGTAATGGTTGGAAGAAATACATGAATATAAGGTTTAAAATAATAAGGTGGCAATAGGTGAAAAGTTCCCTGAAATGTGTTATGTACTCAACATTAAAAAAATATAAAAAGAATGAAAGATTGACCTGCTTAGCCAGCTTCCACAAAATATTTGTAGCAGTTAAAAACAATGAGGATGTAACAAAACAAAACTTAGATCACATCAGTGGTGGGTTGCTGCCAGTTCGCCCCGGATGGAGGGAACCAGTAGCAGCAGCGGCGGGAGGCTCCGCCCACCCGGCCGGATGCTTCTGTGCATGCACAGAAGCGTCAAGTGCGCGAGCGCACACACATGCACGCACGAGTGAACCGGTAGCAAACTAACTAAATTGAAACCCACTACTGGATCATATGATTCCTAATCACGACAGTGTTATAGCAAAAGCAATAAACATTTGCTAGAAGTACAAATTTATTACTAAAACAATAGCATGGATGATAATATACAAAATTATTTTTTATACTTTATTCTACAATTATCTATCTGCCTCACTAAGACGGTAGATCATCAGTCACTGTGACATCTTTTCATGAAAACTAATATCTTCCACGCTAATTTACAAGACATCTATCACAAGTAGGTATACAATGTATAGAAAAAAATAGCAAATCCTAGTAATTCTTCAGAAAGGTGTTGGTTGGATGAAATTTTAGGTAGGTATAAAGTAATATATAAAGAAATTATTAGCATAGAAGAATGGAAAACATTCTTAAACAATGTAATACCAAAACAATTTACAAGTAAATCTATCCAGTTCATTAAGCCTGCCTTTGTACATATAGAGAGGTCATCAGTTTTGTGGGAAGTCCCCCCCCCCCCCCGAAGAATGAAATGTTTTGGGAAATATTAAAAAGGCAGAACATTACATTTCCCTAAAGGAGAAATGGAGAAACAAGCTCTTAAAGATAGAAAGCAGCCCCCACCTTTTCTTAATAGCCCACAGCAAATGTCACTACTTAAGAGATAAAGAGCTTATTGAAAGAAGAAGCCAATTATCTAGATGGATCTATTCATAAGCAAAGCAAATATTGCAGGCAGAAATCCATTCAAGACAGGATATTTCAAAACTGTTTGCAGCAAAGTTTGACAGCTAAAAAAAGCAGAGTGATAGGATTAGAAGCAGCCCCTCACCCAAGATCCAACACAGGACGAAAGTCATTAAGCCAGAGGTTGACCAGGTTAGCTCAGACAAGCAACTAAGATTTGCATTTCCTTTTTTTTTTTTAGTAAATAGAGTAATAGAGCCAGCTACGACCCCATAGGAATCTGACAACAGCCAATAGAATATTAAAGGACATGTTCTTGCACAGGAACAGGAAGCTCAAATACAAAACTCAAAGAAGGTATAAACCCCCCCTCTCAACTCCATTTTGTCAGCTGCCCAGAATCACACGTGATTGGTGGTTCTGCTTCATCAATAAACCATCTTTCCAATCAGCCTCCATGTTGTTTCCAGCTTCTTTTTCCCAGCTTGGAACTGAACCAGATTGTTCTGCCCCAGCTCTGGATTCCTGAGAATATAGACACACACCAACACACACCTTATCAAATTTATTAAATAGCAAGAATAAACCAAAGTCCGGCAAAGGTTGGCAACCAGCCCAGAAAGCAAGATAAGACTTTTCCAAAAATGCTCTGTTGATAATTACAAGTTGTTTCTAGCAAGAAACTTACTAAGGGCATGTGACTTAAATAGGCTAAGGGAGTGGCCAATTATCCTCAAGCCTTACTCTTGAGGAGACCTCCTCCTCCTGTGTAGCCACTCCTGCCTTTTGGCAGCCCTGCTCGAGCATTGAGAAGAGGCTCCTCCACTTCGCTCTCTCCACTTGAAGAAGCCTCTGGAGGTTCTGAAGGCCCTGGCTGAGTCTCTGCCTCTGGCACCACATTTTCTTCAGCCTCCTCGCTGTCCGACGTCCAGAGTGTGATTCCCCAAGTGGGTGGGGCCTTGAACTACCTGGGTCAGGTCCATGGCCGTCATGGAAGCCATGGACTCCCGAGCCGTCTCCGACATCTCATCAGCGGATGGCAGGTTAAAATCCCCCATAACAATAAGTCTGGGGGTTTCCACCGCCACCCCGGCTATAATGTCGAGCAGCTCAGGCAGGACCGCTGTTACGTGGCAGGGAGCCAGGTACGCAATCAGTAGGCCCATCTGAATCCCCTAACCCCACTTCACAAGGAGGGACTCACATCCGGCTATCTGAGGAACAGTGGCCTCCCTCGGGCAAAGACTTTCTCTAATGATTGCTGCCACTCCCCCACCCCTTCCCTGAGTCCTTGGCTGATGGAATGCATGGAAACCTGGCGGGCACATTTCCACAAGGGGAACTCCTCTCTCCTGGCCCTGATTCTGACGTGAATGGTCTGATTCTGAATGGGGTGTCTCTGTATGTGTTTGTGTGTATGCAGCTACTTTTAAAATACAGGCAATATAAACATGCTGGAGAAATTTCCCTCTCACCAGACAGAAGTCCAAGGTGTTTAGAACTTGCTGTGGCAACCACTTCCAAATGCAGTCCCTCCAAGAATCCATTTAACTGATTACAACATAAATGAGACAAGAAAGAAAACCTTACAATGAATTTCCACCCTTCCCCATAGTCTTTCCAGCTGTCTTCTGGGGATTGAAAAGTCTTTTAGTCTTTACTTGTCCATCTCAGGGTCCTTTTTTTCATGCCTGCTGGGTGGCATTAGGCTTGGCTTGGTGGTAAGGGTGGTCAGTCAGTCTTGGGAAGGTCTGCTTCACTCCGGTTGCTGTGATGACTTTCAGGTGGAGGGCTGGATCCAAACCCAATTCTCTGGCTCAAATGAATGCAATGTCTCCTCTGGAGGCAGCATCTGGATTCATGTGCTCTGCTTCCACAGGTTGCAGAGTCATCTGTGCAGGGCTGTACAAGGCTCCCTCTCTCCTTTATGGGTGAAGAAAAGCATTGTAAGAGAATAAGAGTGGAGAAATAGAGTGGAGGTGGGTAGATAGCTTGCAGGCAGAGTTTGAAAAGAAAAACACATCAGTACTACAGTTATTAAACAGATAACGCAGTTTCAACAATATGGGGGCACAACAGATGGGGGGGGACTGGATTCATGTTTCAGTAAAGGATGGACAGATAAAACCATACAGTAAATGCAAGAATGAAACTTTTCTTGTAAATTAACTTAAAACATTCTCTCATAAACTTGGGCTTTTCTTAAAGGTACAGAGAGGGAAGGAAAAAAACACTTCTCTTTACTCTGTTTTTGTTGGCCAAACACAGGGCAAAGGTTCCTTTTTTTCTTTTTCTCTCCCCTCATTGGTTCAACTCCTTTTTCTTCTTCTAACAATTTAAAATTCTTGTCTCTAGGGATCAGGTATATTTAACAGTTGCAATTATCTTAAGGGCACACAAAGACTTAGACACACATCCTGTATACACACAAAGACAAGAGAAACAAAACAGAAAAGGAAAACAGAACTCTCTGGTTCTCTCTCTCTCTCTCTCTCTCTCTCTCTCTCTCTCTCTCACACACACACACACACACACACACACACACACACACAGGTCATTCCTACCATAAATCTCAGTTAAATTAGGGAAGGCACAAATCTTAACAAACATATCAGGTGGTTGCATGGAAGACAGAGAGGAAGAGAGAGAAACAAACAAACAAGCAAAAATCCCCAACATTCCTATTTATATATTTCCCTTTTCATTTAAGTACCTTTATTTAGCCAAATTGGTTTTCCAGCTTAATCTCATCCTGAGCAAAGCCCATTCTTTACACAATTTGCTCACATTTTCTTCTTACCAGCCAGGACAGACATCTGCAGTTCATCCCAAGCCTTAAGAAAATCTCCTGGGGGGGGGGGGGGTTCTGTCACAACCCTTGAGATACAGCGTCCCATGTTCCCCTTCCGATGTGGGGTTCACTTTGGCCTAGCTGGGTGAAAAAAAAATCTGCCACCTATCACTTTTCAAACAAACAAACAAACAAACAAAAAAGCATCTGGGAGTACTCTGGTTCCCTCACAGAGTACGGACACCTCCTTACCAGGGAACTACTGCCTATCAGTTTTCAGACCAAAAAGAAAAAGTGATCCAGGAGGACCTGCTATCCCCTACGCAGTGAGTATGGGCACCTCCTAAAATTCTGCCTATCGGTTTTCAGACCCTTGGCGGTCTGGGAGGACCTGCTGATTTCCTAAGCAGTGAGTACGGGCACCTCCTAACACAGAGCTTTGCTCAGTGACTTCCCAGCTTGTTGCCCAAAGTTCAACTCTCTCATTCACTTTTCCATTCCATTTCACACTCTCTCCCTTTTCCCTACAAAAGGTCCTGTGCTCTGGCAAATCTCCCATGCTCTCCAGGCTTTGTTGGTAGACCAGAGCCTTTCTGTGGTTAGGAAATGCACAGAGGGAGCAAGATCCAGCTGTGATTGGGAGAAGGGCCCTCTCACTCACACACACAAGCATACACACCTTTCCCACACTTTTCTGGGCTTTAAAAGTTAAAAGTTAGAGGTACTCACCTTTTTTCCAAGCAGCCTTTGAGCTCAACACTCAAAACCCCTTTAAAACCTTTATTCCAAATGGCCAAGGTCCAGGAAAACTCACCCACAGACTCAATGGGTCTGCTGCCGGCAAGGGAGGCTTACCTGGGCCAGGTCCATTGGTCAGGTTAGCTTGGATCTTTGGGTACCAAATTGTTGGAAGAAATGTCCATCTGGGTCCAGTTCCAAGTGGGGAGAAAGACACTGGAAACATGGAGGCTGATTGGAAAGATGGTTTAATGGTGGACAGGACCACATGGTTTGAGGTCCTGGGCAATCGGGCACATGGGTGTGTGAGAGAGAGATTTATACCCTCTCTTGGGCTTTAAACTTGCTTCCTGTTCCTGTGAAAGAAATGTATTCTGATTGGTTGTCAGACTATCATGGGGCCATGCAGGGGTAATTTTGTGGGCTGTCTTGAGTCCCAGGCTTAGTTGAACCTTGCTGGGTGATGCAATCTACCCAGCTGCCAAGTGGTGAGTTCTGTTGCTAGATGAGTAGAGGGCTAATCCTATTATGTATGTATGTATGTATGTATGTATGTATGTATGTATGTATTAGTCCAATTTATATGCCGCCCTTCTTCGTAGACTCAGGGCGGCTTACAATGCATTATAGCAATAGCCTGCATATTTTTTTGTATATACCTGCTTATTAGGGCTTTGCGCCCCCCCCCCCAGCGGTGTTGTTCTATACAAAGTTGGCTTATTGCCCCCACAATCCGGGTGCTCAATTTACCTGCCTTGAAAGGATGGAAGGCTGAGTCAATCTTGAGCCTGGTGAGATTTGAACTTGCACTAATTGCAGGCAGCTGGTAGCTAAGTGCTAGCACTTAGCAGCACTTTAGTCCCCTGCACCACCGAGGTCCTGAGGGTGAAAGTCTATTGTTTTGTAGATAAAATGGCCCAGTCTTATGTCTTGTAGATAACCAAAATATCTCCTGGGAGTAGGGAGCTGGGGCTGAGTTTCTATCTTAAGATTTCTATTTCTCTTTTAGGGAAAATATTCTGCCTTTTTAATATTTCCTAAAATATTTCATTCTTCTAGGAGTGGGGTGGGTGTTAACTTTCTACACTTCCTACACTGCAATTGTGTCAGGTTAAATGTCTAACTTTCTCACACCACAACCCCACAGCCTGCAAGAGTTAACAAGTCACATATCCCATCATCCCCATAACCACACCTTACCTCCTGACCCCTCCCCCTGGGTATAAGAGCTTCCACCACAAGGTCATCCAGTAGTTCTAGATGTATACCTGCAAGAGAAAGAACAAAGGTCAGTGATAATTAACTGAATAGGCCTAGGATTAATTCAGGCCTGCAATAAAAGAAATTAAGAAAAAAATATATACTTGTCTTGCGAGTTATTGGGTCAGATCCATCCCTATAACAAAATGGTAGCAGAGGATGGTTGCCCGTAACTCTGAGTAATGACAGAACCAGTAGTTTATTCTGAAACGAAGAACAGAATAAACACAAGAACCTACACCAGACTAATGGCTGAACTACAGACAGCCGAAGGTGCCACAACAAGAATCACAACGACTGAGAGTGATCAGGATGACGATCCGTACCCACTTCTCAGAAATGAGAGACCACAAGAGGAAGCAGACGACCACGACAGAGAAGAGCCGCAAGAGAAAAATGAACTCAGAATGACTTTACTGAAAATGATGGAAGCGCCCATTAGCAACGGAGAGCTCATCGTGAAACTCCAAGGCCTCCTAGAAAACCATGGAGCAGCGATGAGTGCCCAGGAACAAACCCAAGAAACCACCAGTCCGGTAAGAGAAAGGCATTCCCTAGCAGAGGTACCGGACATAGACGAATTCACTTTCGCGCCACTTTCCTGGCGGCCATCTTGGAATGGCCAGCAACCAATTGAAAGCCGGGATTTGAATTTAATGGCGCAAACCAGCCAGGACCCTGAAACAAACGAGGGACAGCCCGAAAACAACTACGAGGAACAAATCCAATGCAACAGGAGCTTGCCTACTGAGCTCGAAGTAGAAAGAGCCATCGAGACTCTAGTGGCAGCGTTTGGCTCCGCGTTCAAGCCTCCCGCGCCAGCCAAAAGCCGCAAAGAAAACCCTGGAAGCCAGAGGGACACCAGAACAACCATCGACAACGAAGCGCCTAACCTACCACTACCCAGAGAGGCGGCACACTTCCGAGACGAACAAAGAACACCGACCACCTACAGACTAACTACGCGGCAGGACTCGAACTCACCACCCCACCCACTACCAGAGCGAAACCCAAGAAAAGGAAACCAAGTCAGCTACTTACCTGTCCTACGACCACCACCGGGCTTCTCCACACATCCAGGGGCCATCATCCACGGACCAAGACCCACCATTGCCGTTGTCGCCGCTGCTGCTGCAGGATCACCGGGCTCCGAAAGTCCTCGATCTACGACCGCTATGCCGCCGCGACTCCTGCTGATCTTCGCCGGGGAACCAGCCGCCCAGCAACGACTTCCAATGTCCAGCGCTGATTCCAGATGCACTAGGGGTGAGTCCAACGTTCCCCTGGCAGGCCTGGGCCTAGGAGCCACGGCCACGAGCTCCTCACCCGACGACTTCCAGCGCCAAATGAGCTTCGCGCATACTCAGTCTTCACCTACAGGGGGAGAAGAAAAAAAATTGACTGACAGTTTCTTTTGCATTAGCTCAAGCATCCCATTGCCTTACTGTGAGTTTACACACATCCTGGACCATGGACAGCTACCCTCAGTAAGTAATTATTCAAACAATTCTGGGACAATACCTGTTAACTTCCCAAAATTACAAATAGATGGAGGAAATCTTTTAGAATGGAGCCAGCAGCTACAAATTATTTTTATGAAAGAAAATGTACTCTTTTTAATTTCCAAACCTCCAAAAAAGCCTTGGTCATTTGAGATTGACTGTATCCATCACAAGGCATTTTATCTATTGTTAACCAGTATTCCACTCACTATGTATCCTTCCATAGGTAACAATTTAACTGTGTATGAGGTCCTGCAAAAATTATACGGTTTATTCTATAGCCAGAGCAGAGCAACCACAACAAGGATATCCAGGGAATTCCACTCTGCCAGACTCAGACTAGGGGTCCCCATGAGCAAACATATATTGAAACTTAATGCAACCAGGCTGAACTAATGCAAAGGGGGGAAGTAATCACTGAAGAGAGTATGATAAGTCTAGTTATAAACTCATTAGACAGCAGCTGGGACAATTTCGTAACTCAAATAGACAGTCTCAGTGTAGAGCATCTATCATTAGGCACACTCACAAATCGCCTAATTGTAGAAGACAACCTAAGGAGGGACCGCCATCTATCCAGGAGGGATCCCAGACCCATTAAGAAAGTTGAGTTCCAGGATAGGACAAGGAGTACCCCTGAATGTTTTTCTTGCGGTTCTAGGAAACACCTAAAAAGGGATTGCCCCAGGAACAACAAGGACAGGGGATACAATGATTGCAGGGGGAGGCAATCACCAGACCGCAGGCCTTTTAGGGAATGAGGGTGTGGGTGGTCCCCTAATCCCAGGCGACACAATGACCGTAGGGACACTTCCAGGGACAGCAATCCAAGCTTCACGTACGGTTTCAGATATGGGAAACCAGACCACAAACAAAAAATAAGTGAGAACATGTGGCTCTTAGACTCAGGAGTCCCAAACCATACCACGTGCAACCCAAAGTTATTCAGTTCACTCACAGAAACAGATATCGAGATAAAGGTGGCTAATCAGAGTAGTTCCAAAGTAATAGGGAAGGGGAGCGTGCATATCCCAGAAATTGGAAAAATAGAGGGGGTATTATATGTGCCAGAAATACCCTATAACATATTAGCCACCACCAAACTCACACAGGACACGGGCAGTGAGATAGTGTTCAAGGAAGGAAAAGCTTACATATTCAACCAAGGAAATAAGGTTGGGGAGGTAACAATACATGACAGCCTACCCTACTTCACACCCAGCGAGAGCAACGGAGGAAGCATAAACACAAACATCGCTAGTGAAGAAAAGGGAAACACGGGAACAGAGGGGGTACACCAGGGGGCAACCAAGTGTAAGTCACCAGGTAAAAACACGATGTCTATGGGAAAGCCCATCCATGATAACTGCGCCCATCTCCTTCACAGGAGACTAGGACATATCAGTTTCCCTGTTTAAAAAAAATGCTGGAATGTACCAAGGGTCTAAAAGTAAAAGACTATGAAAACTACTTAGAATGTTCTGTTTGTAAGCGCTCAAAAATTAAGGTTAAGGCAAGGCCAAAGAAGTCAGAACGGACTACTGACTCTATCTTCCAACTGGTACACATGGACTTGGTAGGGCCATTGAGACCATCAATTAGGTATAGAAAAAGGTTCTTCTTAACTATTGTGGACGATTATAGCAGGTATGGCTATGTTTATTCACTCAGGCATAAAAATGAAGTATTTCAAAAATTCAAAAAATTCCACAAAAGGGTAGAATTACTACACGATACAAAAATCAAACAAATAATGACTGACCGAGGATCAGAGTTCATGGCCAGGGACTTTACAAGATGGTTAAGAGAACAGGGCATAGTACACTATAGTTCTTCGCCTTTTTCACCATTTCAAAATGGGGTTGCAGAACGAAAAAACGGTGTACTCCAAATGATGATGAGGTGTGTCCTAGAGGACGCAGGAATGGGCCAGTCATTTTGGTCAGAGGCACTGCATTATTCCAACTATACATTAAACAGGTTATGGTCAAGTTTGATTAATAAAACACCATATGAGATAATGTATAAGAGAAAACCCAACTTGGCCCACCTACATATATTTGGTGCCCTGGCAGACATCCACATTCCCTGACAGCTGAGAAAGAAGGGAGAAAAGGTATCCAAGAGGTTAAAGTTCATGGGTTATGAACCAGGAACGAAAGGTTTCAGGTTCGTAGACTGCAACAACAAGTTTGTCGTATCCAGATCTGCGGACTTCCATGAACATTCAAACTGGTCAAGGCTTCACTCTAACGACATTCTCATGGGTAGGGACAAACACGCATGTAACCAAAGAGATGAGGAAAGATCACAGAAAAGGCAAAGGAAGCCAAAACACACAAACTCAAACATCATGAAATAAAGGCCAAGGAATGGAAGGACATCCCACCTTGAACTTGGACAGCCTTACAAGCAAAGAACCCGAGCACATGCATGAAACAGATACACCCCCAGACAGGCCGGTCAGGGCAAGTAAGAATAGATTGCCAAAGAGACTCGAAGATTACGTTATGTCTATACATTACAACAACCCCACACCAAATTCTTATGAAGAGATACTCAACCTTCCCCAGGAAGAGAGAGAAAAGTGGGAACAAGCCATGGAAAGAGAAATGGAGAGCCTCTGGGACCTACATGTATACTCACCAGCTCAAGCACCAGAAAACAAAAAACCAATAGGAACCAAATGGGTGTTCAGAACCAAGACACTGGAAAACAACAAAGCACTGTACAAAGCGAGGCTGGTCACACAAGGATTTGCCCAGAAGTATCCAGAGGACTACACAGACACCTACTCGCCTACAGTCAGGGCTGAGAGCGTCAAGAGTGCACTAGTAATAGCCACTACTCTGGGACTTGAAGTATTCCAATTCGATGTGCAAACCACATATCTCCATGCAGAATTGGACAAAGAAATCTACGTCAAAGCCCCACCAGGATACAATGAAGAAAAAAACAACACATGGCTTCTGAATAAAAGTTTATATGGACTCAAGCAATCAGGCAAGAGGTGGTACGATTGCCTAGCCAAAGCCCTCAACTCTATAGGCTTTACTACCACTTCAGCTGATAAATGCTTTTTTATAAAAAGAGAAAATGAATCATTTGAGGGCATCCTTGTCTATGTGGACGATATACTGTACACAGGCAAGCAAAAAGACAAATGTGATAAATTTGCCACTGAACTGGGGAATCACTTCTCATTAAAATCACTAGGAAATATAGACAAATACCTAGGGGTTCAAGTGACCAAGACCAACAAAGGCTTCCGATTCTCACAAAAGGAAAAGATCGTTGAACTTTTGTCAAAATGCAATATGTCAGAGGCGAAGCCCAGTGAGACCCCCATGCAACCAGACTTTCTAAAAAGTATGTATGATGAGTCTGAACCCTTCATTGACAACAAGCTATAGAGGTCTACCATAGGGTCGCTACTATACATAGCCAATTGGACTAGACCAGACATCGCCCTGGCTGTCAATCTACTATCCAGGCACGTGAGCAAGCCTACAACATCACACTGGGATGCCATCAAGAGGTTGCTCAGATACCTCAAATACAGTATCAATGCACAATTATGCCTTGAACCAGACCTGTCCACAAAACCAAAGCTGACCTGCTATGCTGACGCTGATTGGGCAGGAGATATCAAAAGTAGGAAAAGCACTTCAGGTTATGTGCTCTTCCTCAAAGGCAGTCCTATTCACTGGTATACAGGAAAACAAAAACTTGTAGCCACATCTACCACTGAGGCAGAATTTGTCTGTCTGTCGAAGGCCGCAAACAACCTAATATGGTTTGATGACTTACTCAGTGATATTTGGACTGAACCATCATATCCAATAATTTATTCATGAGGATAATAAGGCAGCAATAGAGATATCAAGGGCCGATGCCATCGGCCAACGATCAAGACATATCGATATCAAATGTAAACATGTCAGGCAATTTTCAGAGATTGGTTTTATTAAAGCCGTACACTGTGACACTGAGGAGCAGACAGCAGATATACTCACAAAACCTTTACCCCACAAACAACATGCATATCTCATGTCTAAAATATGTGTTTATGTGTAAACAATGTAATTTTATGTATGTAACATATATGTATGTAAATACCATGTACTTGTAATCAGTTAGACATTTAGAGGGGTTTTTATCAGGTTAAATGCCTAACTTTCTCACACAACCCCTCAGCTCTGCAAGAGTTAACAAGTCACATATCCCATCATCCCCATAACCACACCTTACCTCCTGACCCCTCCCCCTGGGTATAAGAGCTTCCACCACGAGGTCATCCAGTAGTTCCAGATGTATACCTACAAGGGAAAGAACAAAGGTCAGTGATAATTAACTGAATAGGCCTAGGATTAATTCAGGCCTGCAATAAAAGAAATTAAGAAAAAAATATATATATTTGTCTTGCAAGTTATTGGGTCAGATCCATCCCTATAACAAATTGTCATAAACATGAGTCAGTTGCTAAGTGTCTGAATTTTGATTACAGGGCCATGAGGATATTTTAGTAATCGTGTGAAAAATGGTCATAAGTCACTTTTCAGTGCCGTTGTATCTTTGATCGGTCATGAACTGTTGTAAATCGAGGACTACCTGTAATTTGTTATATCTCATCCATCATTGAATCATATATTCAATGCTTCTGTAATTAAGAGAAAGCTATTGGGATAATTGAAAGCAAACTGTCTATAGACTTAGAACAGAAATTCCATCTGCTCAGATTCTTGTCCTTACTTTATAGTAGATGATTGTCTTCAGAAATGCCTTTCTCTCTAAAACGTAAAGGGCAGGAGCAACAAACACCAAACTAAAGCTCAAACACCCCCCCCCCCCCCCCCCCCGGACAAGTGTTTCTGATTAGCTTGATATTGAACAGCCTTGTCTTTCCCTTTGCAGGACATGGAGGCTCCGTGTTCAAGGGCGGAATTTCAGGCTAAAGCCTAGTCGCCAATCAGAATACGGATTCCAGTTGCGGAGCAACAGCCGTCCAGCCGCTGAGTGCAAAAGAAGCTTGCGTCTCCTTGGAGACAGGAACTCTCGGCGCACGAAGCTGGCTAGCATGAAGGCCGCTATCAGCTCCCGCGGAGGCAAGCAGGGAAGTGGTGGGTCCATGGATGTCGCCGGAGTGCGCATTACGCCCCACGAGCTGCGCTTCGTGGATGCGATGCCAGGCAGTTGTTACAGAGCGCTGATCAGTGTCCAAAACCTGCAGAAATGCAGCTGTTCGCTTCATTTACTACCTCCGGAACGGCCTCAGGTGGGACGGGAATAAGGCAGTCTTATTAAAGGAGTGGAATGAAGAAGTTGGAAATCTTAGTCAGGACCTGACTGAGGCTTGGCAATCCTCCTGTTTCTTTATCGTGAAATTAGCAATTTTTGAAGGCTCCGAACAAACTGTTTTTTTTTTAGCCGGTGTGCTGATCAGATTGGACGGAGTTAGTTTTGTTTCAGCAGCATCAAACCCAATGAGTCCTAATGAGAAACCTTTTTAGCAACAGATTTTTAATGTGAATGTCCATCTTTGGCGAGGAACGCATACTTAAAAAAAAAAAAAAGGATACTGAGTGGGTTACTGGGATTCACTAATTCTTTTTGAAGAGCCATGTTATTTCTTGCTCTATGATTAACATATGGAGGGGGGATAGTTTCGATTCCTCCAATTATTTATAGGTTAGAAACATACTTGTCCGCAATCTTAAACAAAGTTAGTTCAATAGTAAGATGAAATAAGAATTGAGTCAATAAAAAGTTAAAATTTAAAGGTAGGAAGTACATAATTTTGCATCAGCGAAATATTGTCTAGTAATTCAGATTTATTATACCATTTTTGAATCTGGTGATAGATCTGTTACAATGTCATCATCAGGTTATTACAGACATAAAACTCAGTGACTGGAAAAGATAGAAGATGTTCAAAATCTCTTGATGTAAGTTTGAGAAAGAAGCTTACAAGATATTACAGGGCAATTAGTTCAATAGGTGAATAGGCATGAATGAGATTACAGTCCTTTTAAAAAGTAGGTGACCTTCCTAATTGGTGGTACTTCTTTCATTTTTGTATGTTTCCTATGTTTATGATACAGTTTCACACTACCTCAGTACTTCCTCTTGCATTATTGTTTCCCGTATCTACATCACAATCTCTCTCTCTCTCCCCCTCCCTCCCTCCCTCCAATAATATTTATTTGCATTATAATTTGCTGTATGGTGAAGCTGTATGGTGGTGAAGATCCTCAAGTTTAGATAACATTTCTAAAATTGAATGATTTCTTAATTTTGTAGTTCAAACTAATTGTGGAAAATCCAAAGAAACCTGTTGCTTCTGGCCTTTACATAACAGCTACTGTGGAATATCGTCCAGACAGTGAGGAAGACCTTCATGATAGGCTCCTCCTTCATGTAGAGAAAAAAGTAATTGAAATTCCTCTGATTGGGTATGACATTTCAATATAAAACACTACTGTTGGTTAAATATTTGCATTTGCACAACACATTAAACCCCAACAAATGGGCAAAACTTTAGCTTAGTTTATTGTGATGATTAGTTTGTTTTAAAACAGGAAGTTTTAAAATAAAGTTTGTGGCTCTGCAAACCCCTAAAATAATGTTTTGTGACCTCCAACTAAACCTAATTATTTAATTAGAGTAGCATTGAGTAAGTAAAAAATATGCCACATTTAATAATTAAAAATTTAATCTATGTATTTCAGGGAGTCTCAATCTTTGTTATAATGAAGCAGCCCATTGGTTTTGCACTAATGTGGAGCAAAACCTGGAACAAATTCTTATTGTTCCTCCATTTTGGACTGTTCTTCCATCTGTGCAAGGCCAATCAGTTGGAAAAAACCATTAACCCTACTTATAAGTGCTTATGATTCCTAACATGCAGTTCCAGAAGTTCTTAGTTTAATGTACTTTGTTATGTGTGAAATATGGCAGTATTTCTTACACTAAATATTGTGAGTTTATGTAATTCTAAATTCATATAAAGTGGTACTTTTGGTACTCATTGTTAATAGGAAGGCACGATGAGTAACAAAAACAAGTACCAAACAAATTTTTCCCATAAGGATAATATAGTGAGTCATAAGGCAGCCGACATTGGCAAGATCTAGCTTGTGAGTTGAGTACCAAACAAACTATGAATACTGGAGCAAAATTTTCACATCAAAATGCATTGAGTACCAAATTCAATGCACTTCAAAGCCATTGAGTACCAAGGTACCACTGTAATAGTACCAAAACTATGGTGATATTTCAGGTGTTAGTTGTGTACTAAATTATTATATTGAATAGAAATAGACAATAAGTATTAAAATATTTTGACATGAAAAGAGTTTTGAGCTAAATAAAATATAGTTGCAAATTAATATGTTTTCATTGTGCTTACTACTTAAAAAAACATAGCAACATAAGTACTAACTTAAGAAAGACAGTGCATCTGTTGAAAAAGTCTAAAATACTTTATTTCCCTTGAAATGTATTTAAAAATTAAATCAATAAAATGATGATATAAAACCAATAAAATGCACTTTTTTTTGCAGATTACGCCCATGTTGTTTCTTAGAAATTGAACCTGAAATAAATTTTGGAACAGTGATTGCGAACAGTAAAATAATACATGCAGTAACCAAAATTACAAACTATGGATCATCCCCAGGTAAATATTTTATGGAGTTTAGTATATTTAGCTAGCTGTATACTTAGATAAATCATAATAAAATTTATTTTTGGTTCAGCATGAAATATGAACCCGCCGAAGCAGAAACAAATGACAATATGGCATAGCTCAATGGCTGGAGCTTTCATGCAACATGGTAAATCATATTGTGCTTTGATTTAGGATATTAACTAGATTTGAATCGTGGCATACATTATGTTAAGACTGAGTGCTTTAATCAAAATATGAAAATGGTTTATTTTACAATAGTGTATCTCAACCATCAATATATTATCAACACTTGAATCTGTTGTTTATCCCTGAGAATTTTTTTGTTTTGTATTTTTAGAGAAAATAAATTACTAGGTAAAGCAAATCTTGATACCTTATCAATATGAAATTGATTTATTTCTTAGACAGACAGACAGACAGACATTAAATAGGATGAAATTTTAGGTTGGAATATTAGAGAAGTAATTATTCTAACATTGCTAAATTACTGAAATTGTACTTGAGAAGCGAGGAAGTTTTTTACATTTTCCCCTCTTTTTTACATATTTGTTCCTGCACTCTCACTTTCTTTTTTCTCTTTGCACTTTTTGCTTTTTTGTTTTTTGTATTTTTCTTAATTTGTATTAGTTTTTTATCTTTGTATTTTAAAATTTCAATCATTATTGAAAATTATTTTTACTTATGCATGAATTATAAGTAGCTAATGCTAGGTAACTTACAGTTAAAAATAATAAACATAGTAAAAACATGTTCAGAGGCACCATAGAACCTGATTATTTTTGTTAAAATGACAAAGCTAGTGTTGTGGCAGCACAATTTCCTTTTTTGTTTGTACATGCAACTCACAATGGATGTACAAAACAGCTGGCACTTGAATTGTGATGGTATGATACTTGTTTGACATTGGTCTTTTTTCCTCCTATGAATGAAAATATTACATCATGCAAATGATATAAAATGATATACTCCCATAAGCAGTAATTTACAGTTAACTAGCATTCTCTGCCTTGAATGCTTATTGGAAAAGCAGTCTTCACTGCTGTCCAAAGTGTAAGCAGGGAGTGGGGTATTCCAGAGTAAGAACAATATCAAGAAGTCTTGTTTCTGCATTTCTTTTCCTGTAATACCTTGTGAGGGGAATTTGAAGCTGCCATTACAAATAGGGGGGAAGAAATAGACAGGTTAAATGTCTGTAGAGATTCTCAGTCATCCAGGTCTTGGTTGTCCCAAAGGCGCTTTTTCAGGGGGCAACTGGACTTTCTTGTTTTTTTTTCTTTGAAGACATTTCGCTTCTCATCCAAGAAGCTTCTTCAGCTCTGACAAGATAGTGGGGAATGGAAGGATTTATATTCCTTGCAGATAGCTGATCATTTGCCACTATCCTGTCCCCACTATCCTGTCAGAGCTGAAGAAGCTTCTTGGATGAGAAGCGAAACGTATTCAAAAGAAAAAGCAAAGTCCAGTTGCCTCTTGAAAAAGCACATTTGGGACAGGCTTAAATGCTTAGTTTTCATATAAAGGTAAAATATAGCAATAGCACTTAGACTTATTTTTCTGCTCCATAGTGCTTTACAGCACTCTCTGAGCTATTTACATTGTCAGCATATTGCCCCTAACAATCTGGGTCCTCATTTTACTGACCTTGGAAGGATGAGTCAATCTTCAATTGGTCAGGATCAAACTCCTGACTATGGGCCGAGGTTGCATACAATACTGCATTCTAACCACTGTGCCACCACAGTGCAGTGTATAATGATTAATGTATATCTCAACTCTCGAAACAACTCTAGCTGAAGCCATACTTTACTTTGCTTCATTTCTAAGTTGCCATGCATATGGGAGGAAGGGGATGTGAATGTTTTCCTTTCCAATGCCAGACGTAACAGTGATAAGACTCATGAGAACCAAGGTCAACTGAACGTGCCCTAGCAACGACAGGAGGGAGTGATGAGAAGTTCATTGCCTGCTTGGTTGGTTAACCTGATCTGTGACACAAGGGGGATGGACAATATTTATTCTTTAATTATACCAAAGCGCGGGAATTATTCAGAGTTGGTTTCACATTTGAACGTGCCAATATGATGTACCCAATAAACAGGATCTTTGAAAAAAGCCACAACCTCAGAGTCTTGAATTGATTGGGAGCATTACTCAGAACTATGACTGTATAATTGTTAAATTTTTAATTCTTTCATTTCTATGGTTGTATCTACGATAGCAGATCTGCAGTTCTGCTTGATTGTGTGATTGCTTGGGTTTAACATTTATTGTTAGCTTTACCTCAGAGGAATGTATAAGTATACATTAACTGTAACTGCAGCAAGACTCTGCTTTTTATAAACTTAAAATGATGACTTTTCCAAAAACAATAATGAATGTGAACAATAAATAACAGGAAACAACTCATCATTGTTCATCCACATTATCATACAAATATGACTGAGGAGAAAGAGCTGAGGAAGGGAGAGAATCTTGATGAGATGATGCATCTTGATGATGTATCTTATGCTGTTATTCTTTATCATTGGAGGCAAAAGGATTAGTATATAATTTTATGCATATTGATTAAAATGGTTTTGTTTTTATTTTATTTTTATATTTTAAGGTACATTTGACATAAAATATAGAGGAAGTGTTCCAATTATTATAGCACCAATCAGTGGTGTGATAGAACCAAAAACAATGAAATTGATAAAAGTAGAGATATGTACCGATGTGCCCAAAATACTTAATCAACTAGCCACGTAAGTGTAGTATATTTAAATTGCAATGTTGTCTCTCTAAATTTACTTCTTGAATTAAATTTTATGATGCATATAAATACATGGAAGCATATGCTTTATATTGTAGTATTCTTTGCCCTTTCACTGCATAGATATGTTTAACTACAGTATTTGTCAGTGAAATAAGTAAAAACACTGTCAGTTCAAAGTGCAGTCTGTGTAATAAGAACAATTTGACTGAATGATAGAACCTTTTTATTACATACTACCTCAATTTCCTATCTAAAGAATGGATGGATTCCTTAAATAAATTATATAACAGAGCTCAGTGCATTGTGCCGTGATGGTGAACCTATGGCATGGGTGCCACAGGTGGCACATGGAGCCATATCAGTGGGCATCAGTGGGACTGTTGCCGTAGCTCAGCTCCAGCACGCATGCGTGCGCTGGCCAACTGATTTTTGGGCCTTTCGGTCCCACCAGAAGTTGAGAAATGGGCTGTTTCCAGCCTCCGGAGGGCCTCTGGGATGGTGGTGGTGGTGGGGAAGGCCGTTTTTTGCCCTCCCCAGGCTCCTAGAAAGCCTCTGAAGTCTGGGGAGGGTAAAAAATGGGCCTACCGGGCCCACCGTGCCATTGCGTGCTAAAAGCGGGGTAGGGGGACATGCACGCATGCACATGGGCAGGGCGCTTTGAATTATGGGTGTGGGCATGCACATTGGCAACCTCCCTGCGCTCCCCCCACTTTTGGCACATGATGGCAAAAAGGCTAGTCATCACTGGCATTGGGTATCACAGTCTCAGATTGTTTAATTTTATTTAAATAGAAAGGTAAATTCCAATTCTTAGTAAAATCTAATTTGAAGCCTCATTTAAAAATCTTTCTTATATTGAAATTTGGTGTTTCCTTTATTATTCCAAATTGGGGATAATGAAGAATTAGTAAATTCTTCTAATATTATGTAATATTCAGAGCATTTACTATTCTGATAAGAAGCATTGCATGTTACAAATAGGCAACTGTTATAAGTTTCAGGCGTCTGTGTGTGTGTGAAATATGTTAATAATATCTTAAATTCCAAATGATTTAATGTGACATTATTAACGCATGATTGTCCTGAAGCCCAAAATTCCTTTTTAATCTCTTGTTATCCAAAGTGTGGAGTTGCAGGGAGTGCCCACTGCTGAGATAAAGATCAAAGCCAATATTGTGGAACAAGTTCTTGAGGTTTTAGGTGTGCCTCACTCAAATACTATCCAGTGTGTTAATTTTGGATGTGTCTACTTTGGAACCTCCAAGATGGAGGAAGTTATTCTTCACAATAAAAGCCCAGAGCCTATGGATTGGGTGGCAGTCTTGATGGATAATGCTATTGGTGGAGAGATGGTAAGGAAACTCTTGATTTTAGTCCTGCTTTTAAACACCTATCTCTTTTTCAGAAGAATTCCATTTCCTCTTAGAAGCTATCAAAGGAAAAGTAAAATTTGTTACTGTTTTACATTTTGGCTACTATTTGTATATAAATGAGAGTTCCTATTATTCTTGCACTTGATAATATGAAAAGGTACAAGTAAACTATAGGGCAGATTTGGGCTTATTGTATTTTTAAACACAGTTCGTATAAGCATTCAAAAGCCATTTCAAAAGGCAGATTTAAATTATATTCTAGTAATGTCCAGAAATTTACTTCTGACCTCTCTCACAAATAAATGAAAGGTAAGAACATGGGACAATATGTTAAAGTAGAATTAAAACGAACCCATTGCTTTGATATTATATGACTTTATTATTTACCCTTAAGGTGTCATGCGAAAATTGTAGGAATCTTATACACCAGATGAATGTTGTAGTAGTTTTGGGATTTCTGAAGTGCATGGACATTTACATGCCTGTCATATCAATGGACATTTGTTGATGAATAATAATTGTTAAAATTTATTACTTTTAAAATAATACGATATGCTAGCCATGTTTTAAAGCAAGGGTTTCAAACTTGATTTCATTGAGGACTGGATCAGCATTGTGGTTGTCCTCCCGGGGACTTGGCGGTGGAGGAGGGGCATGGCCAGGGTGGTCATGGCTGACTGGATATGGCCTGGGGGCATAGCGGGCTTGACATCACTCGCATGGGTGGTGCCTGTGGGGGCTGGGCGGGGTTGTGGAGGGAATCCAGGGGTCTCCAGTGGGTGGGATGGTGGGCAGGAGACTCATCCCGCAGGATGAGATTAGGTGAGGCAGGGGGCGGGGCAGCTAAAGCCAGAAACCATTGGCCACTGCATGCCCACCACCCTTTGTGTGCGGAGGGATGGTTTACGGCTATAGTCGTAGCCTGCCAGCCCCTCAGCTGGCCCATGCTGTGGCTCTGGAGCCCGCTGCCACCACTGGCCTGGCTGTCAAAGCAGCAGGGGGAGGCGGGGCGAGGAATGAGATGTGGACTGCTGGACGTGCTTATTCCATCCCACTATCTGTTTTGGCTTGTGGTTGGAGAGCAGGTCGCAGCTGGTCATCTTCTCAGTCCCTTCACGGGTCTTGCCCTTGGCCTGTGCATAGAGCATGTTCCCCTTGCACACCCGATGCACTTTGGTCTTGCTGTGGGCTGCTGCAGCGGCCCACAGCAGTGCCGAGGTGCATCGGATGCATGAGAGCAGTGCTTCACCAGCAGGCCCGCAGGAAGCAGGAGAGGGAGCAGTGCTTCCCTGCATGCTATCAGACTCAACAAGCAGCGTGTGGCTGGGCTTCCCAGAAGCGCAGTGGGTGGCGGGGTAGGAAGCGGCACCTGTCCCAAGGCTGGAGGAAGAGAGCCTTTCTGCCAGAAGCAGCCCTTTGAGCCCCGGGCACCGGTTTGGAAAGCGTTCTGCTGACGCACTCAGCTACCCCTGAGCCACCCTGGCATTTGCTGGGCACCCCGGAGGGCGAGGGATTCGGTGCCCAGAGCTCCAGTTGGCAGCTCCTCTCACCTCGGACTTGCCCTCCCAGGCCTCCCACAACAGTGCTTGAAGTGGCCATGCCACGTCTTCTGGGAACGCCGTCTGAGCAGGGAATTTGCCTGCAACCCTCAACTCAGAATGGAGATGTGGTGGGAGGCTGCAAGATAGAAGGCTGCCTTCAGCAGGGCCGCTTCAGTCCAGGGAAGGGGCTGCACCCTCAGGGGTACTCTCTGAAGGAGTTGCATTGGCCAGGCAGTGTCCTGAAAGTGCTCTGGAGTCACTGCATCGCGGGGCAAGGCAGGGCAAGGCTCAGCTCTCCTGCTGAGCAGCCCTGGTGAAGGGGGCACATCGGGGGTCTCTACCTCTTACAGCTCCTGGGTGGCAACTCTGCCATCACTCGGCAGACTCGCCCAGCCCAAAGGAGGTGAAGCGGCCAGCTAGAAGGGCTGAGTAGAGGTGGCATGCCCAGGCCCAGCAGGCAAAAGATGGCCACCATGAGTGGGGAAAGCCGGATCCCATCGGCGGCATGGCTGCCCAGGCCCAGTAGAGATGGAGGGAAGTATGCAATCCCGGCTGGGCCTGGAGGGGCCATGATGCTGCTGGGGATCCAGCTTTCCCTGCTCACAGTGGCCATTTTTTGCCTGCTGGGCCTGGAAGTGCTCTATCACCTCTACTTGGACTTTCCAGCAGGCCGCTTTGCCTTCTTCATGCTGGGTAGGCCTGGTGCTCTGGGTGATGGTGTCAGCAGCCTAATGGACTTGTGTGAACTGCTGGCAGCCTCGGTGGTTGCAGAGGCCTACAGCAATGCCGAGGTGCATCGGGTGCATGAGGGAAACACACTCCATGTGCGGGCCAAGGGCAAGATCTGCGAGGAGGCCGAGGAGATGACCAGCAGCGACCTGCTCTCCAATCACAAGCAAAAATAGATGGGACAGAGTAGGTGGACTAATGGTGTCTGGCAGCAGCCACCCCACCCTCTGCCTTGTCTCGGCCTGCAGTGGTGGCAGTAGCCAGAGGCAGAGGCACGGGAGAGGCATGTGGTCCAGTCTGCTGGATGTGCCAGGCTGCCGCCTGCCTGTTCCAACCATGTGGGATGGAGCAGGCGTGTCCCGTGGTCCCCATCACATGCCTTCCCCTGACTCTGCCTGCTACAGGTGCTGGTGCCCTCACTGCCATGCCTGTTTCTTGGAGGACCCGCTATGGAGGCCCTGCTTCAGGACAGCTCTGCCCCTGCGCGCATGCACACACGCACACATGCACACACTCCTGAAACGCTGGAGACCTGGTGGCATCCACGTCGAGATGTGGTGGGCTGGGCGAGGTGACGCTGGCCCAACACATCCTGTGCGCACAAGCCTGGTCCACACCATCCTGGCAGGCACACACATGCCCTCTACCTCCTGTGTGCATGTGCGCCTCCCCAGATGGCGTTCTAACCTTGACTTCCCAAGAGCATGAAGCAGACTCCTTGTCCCGACAAAAAAACCCTTTTATTAAGTTACTGTGAATTCCTCTCATTCACATCCAGCAAAGTTTTTCAAGGGAGAATTTACAGTCACAGACCTTAGCTGGCCTGGAGAGCCAGGCCGATATCTTCAAAACTTGGCAAGAAATATCTGAGAGTCATGAACCAACTAAGCGAACTAATTGTCTCCTGCAAGCTCGACTCCCCTTTCGCTCCTCTTTATTCCCTATGGTAGGGGCCATTCACCGTCTACCTGTGGCTTTACTCCTAAGTCAACCCTTGTTCCTTGGTTGTTCCTTTCACCTGGCAGCTCTGTGCATGCACACACTGGGAACAGGCTCCAGCTGTTCTTCGGCCCCATTGATGTATGACTCCAAAGGCAGCTGTCAGACGGCCCTGCCCCCATCTCTGCCTCCAGCACAGAGCCTTCCCCAGACTCCAGGACTGGCCCATGTTCCTCCCCAATTTCCTCACTGTCTGAGTCTGCCACCAACTCTGCTGGCGGGCCACAATAGGCATGGGCCAGGCTGAAGCTACACGGGCCAGCCCCTTAGTTTCCATGATGGCCGTGCAACCGGATCTGATCACATTGGTCCACAGGCCTTGAGTTTGACACCCCTGTTTTAAAGGAAAGGTTAATGTGTTTAGATCTAGTGGCAAGTTTTGTTCACATTTTTATAACTCTTTTCTGTAAATTTATTGACCTTATATATGAAACATCCATGTAAATACATGGAGTTATTAATTTTTAGCATATTCATTTTATGTTTTCTTAAAGGGCACAGATATTAAACAGAGTTCAAATGCTGCTTTGAAAGATTATCCTGGAAATCAAGGAACAGATGTTTCAACTCTAATTACTTGCATTCCTAATGAAGGAACACTACAACCTTATCAGAAGACTGTGGTTTTTATTTCTTTTAGTCCAAAGTAAGTGTTTTTATAAACTGCACAATGAACACAATGAAAATGATAAAAGTTGTATGTATATGTGTGTGTACATGTATGTATATGTGTATACATACATACAAAACTCAAGTATGTATATTCCTAATTCCATAAAACAATTTATTTTCTTCATTGTAGCAATAATCTGTATCTATTGTATTATAATTTGCCTATTTGGTTGTCAGCCCTACAATGTAGAACATACTAAAATATAAATTCCATAGAAGCTTAAAACTACTCTTATTAAGATGGACTATAGTAATATAATTTTCCAAATTTGATTATGCTTTCTCTGTCGTATACCCATGTGAATGGGAGTGGGGTTATAGTTAGTCTGCGAAACATTTACATATACCTTCTTGTTTTGGATTTAAGCAATGTTCACCTCATTGCTTTGTTAAGAGATCTCTTCTTTCTGTCAAGATCATCTACCTTACTCTCTATACTAGGTGAAATGCTTTAATGCAGGGGTGTTGTTAAGGATATTGTTGTTGTGTTACCAACCAGCAGAGTGTAGAGCACAGAGAAACGTTGCTGAGAGCAATGAATAAGAGATGTGCAAACTGGTTTATCAAAAGTTTACTTTATAGTGAAAAAACAATCTCATAGTCTTTAAATCAGTCCAAGTCTTTGCCAGTTAAATCAGTCCAGTGATACAAAATCTTCTTACCACGCAAACAGTAGTTGGTTAGAATAACAAACTCACTCTGGTAACAAACCACGATGGTAGCAGATCCATCCAATGATGATAGCACAATGGTTGCAACTCCACACACTATGGTAGCTTATCATCAACTGAATACTTTACAGTACCTTTCTTAAATACGTTCACAACTAATTACAGCATGACTCAGCATTACAATGAATCAGCAGGAAAACGTTAAAGTCATACAATACATATTCATATTAAAGTCACAGAACACATATATTGCCTGGACAACTTGTTAGGCTCAAACCATATCCTAACGTCCTCCCCTTTGGACAGGACAATATATACAGTCTAGATTCTCAATCCATAGCTTTCACAACACGTTTTGGTAAAATTATCAGCAATATTGTCTTCCAACATACAATATTCCAACTTAACCATGTTGCTTTGGATACACTGACGAACATTTAGATACCGAATGTCAGTATACTTAGATCTAGTTTTAACTGCTAAATTTGTTGCCATTTTTATAGCAGCTTGGTTGTCCTCATGTATTACAATTGGATAATCCATCTTTAAATCAATATCCATCATTAGTTGTTTGTAATAAATCAGATCAGTACAAACTAGTGATAAACATGAGAATTCTGCCTCCATAGTAGATAGACTAATATGTTTTTGACGAATTGATTTCCAGCCAATCAAACAATTGTCTAACATGATAGCTATACCCGATGTGGATTTTCTGGTGGTCAAATCAGTAGCAAAACTGGCATCAGCATATGCGCTCAATACTAAATCATTGTTAGGTTCTAGATACAATGCATAATGCATCGTCATTTTCAGATATCTTAATATATGCTTTGCGGCCTGCCAGTGCCTATCAGTTGGCTCTGCATTATATCTCGCTAATAGGTTTACTCCAAATGAAATATCAGGTCTCGATCAATTGCTTATATAAGATAAGACTACCTATAAGAGACTGGTAGATCTCCTTACTAAATTTAGGACTTTGGATTTCTCCTTGTTGAAAATCCTGTGCCATAAGCGTTTTAGCTGGCTTACATAGCTCCATGCCATAACGTTTCAACATTTGGCTTATTTTGCTAGATTGAGATATTTTATAACCTCTAGCTGTTTGATTGATATCTAGATCCAAATAATGCCTAATATTTCCTAAATTTCTGATTTTAAATTTGGTTTGTAACTGTTTAACAATATCTATGGCTTCCTTGTCAGTTTTAGTTATTATGGCTATATCATCTGTAAAGAATAACAAAAATGATATAACCCATTATTTTCTCTTTTAAAGAGACACTTATCTGCTACACCTTCATGAAAACCGATCTTATTTAGCTCTTTAATTATACATTGGTTCCACTCAAACCCTGATTGTCTCAAACCATAAAGGCTTTCATTTAACTTCCAACAATCAGTGTGGTTTTGTGTTTCAACTCCTAAAAGCTTCCTCATATAGATGGTGTGTCTCAATGGAGCATGCAAGTATGCTGTCTCTACATCTATATGGTTAATACTATATTTATACTTAGCTGCCCACACTACCATTGTTCTTAAAGTACTAGCACGTAAACTAGGAGCAAAAACCTCATCGAAATCTTTTTCGGTCTGAGAAAAACCTTGAGCTACAAGGCGAGCTTTATGGGTTACTGTCCCATCTATACTTTTCTTAATTTTGTAAACCCATCTACAACCTATTAATTTTTCACCAGGTGGCAATTTCACAGTTTCGTAAATACCTAACTTAGTTAAAGAATTAATTTCCTTACTCCTTCCAAGCATTCTGCTCCTTTTCAGGATAAAGCTTGATATCCTCATAACTTGAAGGGTCTATGTTAACCTGGCAAACTACGGTTGCTTTATATCGATCAGGTGGATGCCTTTCCCTAGTAGATCTCCTAGGTAATACAGGACTTTCAGCAGATGGTTCATCTGACTCCTCCCCTAAAACTACCTCCTCTAAACCTACTTCCTGTTCTTCATCCTTGATAGAGGGTTCTACAACATCTAAATCCTCAGGAATATCATCAGGAATATGATGCTCTATACTAACCTTTGGTTGGTAAATTCTGTACCATTATCAGTCACTAAGCATTTAACCTTAAATTTCTGTTTCCTTTCCACTAAACGCAGCCAGTTGTTAAGATGCTGGAATGTTTCACTTTTTGTTTTCATAAGATAACAGAATCTGTATCTTGAATACTGGTCTACTATGCTTAGAATATAGCAGGCACCTCCTATGCTGGGTTTTTTGGGTCCAATTAGGTCTACAAACACTACCTCTAATGGCTTTTTGGTTTTAAAACCATTAACACGGTTTGCTGGTGTTACCCTACTTTTTTGCTGACTACAGGCATTGCAATTCAGATATTTACTACATGCTTGTAGTTTTATCCCTTCAGATAACTGAACTGTTTCCTTTAATGTTCTGAAATTTAAATGCCCAAGTCTCTGGTGTAACAGATGAATACATTCATCATGTGGTTTAACATTCTTATAAACAGACTTAGACTTAGCCACCAATATTGGGTTATCCCTTAAAATAAATAAATCATTTTCTAAACTTGCAGTAACAACCTTGCCATCTTTCTCAATAAAACACTTATCATTTTTAAATGTTACTGTAAACCCAAATTGCAATAATGATTTAACAGATAATAAATTGAATTTTAACCCAGGAATATATAACATAGGCAATGGTTTATTACTAAATGACCAACGAGCAACACCCTCTCCAGCTACCTTAACCGCTAGTTTAATATGTTGGTTACTCTTCTCCATTTTAACAAAAAATGTTCTATTTCTAGAAGTAGATTGAGAAGCACCACTGTCAACAACCCAACAATCCTGGTTAACATCAGTAGTTGAACTGGATATAGCTAAATTACAACCCTTCTTGGGTCTAGTATTGTCCTTAACAGACATTTTCTTATTCTTACAATACTTAGCTATATGCCCTTTAGCCCCACAAGCAAAACAACGTTTTACAAAATAGGCAGTTGAATACATTTTTTCTTCTTTTGGTTGTTGCACTCTCAACTGATCCCTTTCTTGTCTTCTTTTGGATTCTTCCAATAACCTACCAGTTATGCCAGCCAATGTCAGTTCATCTCTGGACAAAACCTCTAACGAAGAAACATAGTCATAACTATCGTCCAAAGAAGAAAAAAATATATAAACTTGTTGTAGTTCTGAGAAAACAAGTTCCTTTTCATGCAGCTCCTGGAAAATTCTGGTCATGGATTCCAAATGAGCCATCATATCTCCACCTTTAAGAAGATGTTGTTTAAATAATCTCCGTGTGAGATAAATATGAGCACCCACAGAGTCACGAACATATAGTCTCTTCAACTTGGTCCAACACCTAGCAGCAGACTCTTTGCCACGAATATGGACAAGCTGCTGGTCACCCAGTGTTAGTCCAATAATGCAAAGAGCTCGTTCATTGTCTCTGTTAAACTTGGCTAATATCTTCGCATCTTCCTCATCAGCAGGATTCCATGCTGTTACATCCGGTGGATTATTTACTATGTCCCACAGTCCTTCTCTATGCAAAAGTTGATTACATTTTGTAGACCAGGATACATAGTTTGTTCCATCCAGCCGGGTTATCATGGAAAAATTTGCTGCTTGTTCTAGTGCCATCGTCACTTGGATTGTATATCACAAACACAGTTTGTACTATTCACATTAACTCTCAGTTTAGTTCTTAACAATCCTAGTTAGTTCTGGTTGGCTCAGGGCCCATAACCAATGTTAAGGATTCCATTAATTTTACGTGACTTCTTATTACTTGCCCAATCGGAATCTGCATAACAACATAATTCTGCATAATCAGTATGTGTTGGTTCTAACAATAATTTCATGTGTTTAGTGTATTTTAGGTATCTCAATAATTTCTTAATACATGTCCAATGAAACTGTTTTGCCTTACCTACGTGTCGAGATAAGAGATTAACACTAAGTGCAATGTCGGGTCTGGTCCAACTACTAATATACAATAGTGACCCAATGACTGAACGATAAAGTGTTTGATCCTCGAACTCAGGACTTGCTTCTTGTGTCAAATTGTGAAAATCTGTTTGCATGGGTGTCTTTGTTGTGTTAGCATCTTTCATGTTGCAATGATGCAAAATTTGTTCAATTTTATCTTGTGAAAGATTAAACCCCTTCTGTGTTTTTTCAATCTGAACACGTAAATAAGTGCTAATGTTCCCCAATGATTTCAATGTGAAGTATCTCTGCAAAGCTTTGGCAAAAATTTCACTCATTTGCTTATTTGGACCAATATAAACAATATCATCAACATAAACAAGAACTATCTCATATGCATTGTTAGATCTTTTTGTGAACACACACTCATCAGTTTCGGACTTAATAAAGCCCATTGAATTTAGTTTGTCAGTAAGACATAAATACCACATTAAACCAGATTATTTCAGACCATAAAGACTTTTGTTTAGGAACCAGGTATCCCCTTCTTGCTGTCGGAATCCTGGAGGACTTCTCACGTAGATCTCTTCATCTAGGTCTGCATGTAGATAAGCGGTGTCAACATCAAACTGGAAAACTTCTAAACCAAGGATAGTTGCAGTTGCTAAAGCAATTTTTACACTCTCAGTTCTGACTGTCGGTGAGTAAGTATTTGTGTAGTCCTCAAGATAACGTTGAGCGAAACCCTGAGCTACAAGTCTGGCCTTGTACAGTGACTCACCATTTGGTTTCTTTTTGATTCTGTAGACCCATCGAGTGCCAATGACCTTTTTGTTTGCTGGAGGTTTTGCAGGTGTAAATACTTTAAGTTTCTTTAGATTGTCCATTTCAACCTGCATTGCATCATACCATTTGTCTTGCTCTGAATCAGGGAGCTACTTGATTTGTGTGAAATTATCAGGTGGAAGTGTGACATTGCAAATCAAAGGCAAGGGTGCTTTTGTCAGTTGCCAAGAATATCGTTGTGGAGGGATTCCTTTTGTGGCCCTCTTGGAATGTCTCGGAACAACTGTCCTGTCTTCTTCTGCTTTGTCCTTGTCCTCACTTTCGTCGCTAGTGTCAGCATCCGCGGCTTGCGAAGATGGAACATCGGGTTGAGAAGAACCAGTGGAATCTTGATCATCAATCTGCGTGGCATCAGCAGTATCATCTCTAGGAAAATAAACTCCAGGATCATTGGAATGAATCCTGGACCAGTCAATATCTTTCTCAAAACTAGCAGATTGGGAAATCACAATTACATGTTTAGAGTCAATAAATTTGCTCCATTTTGGGTTATCATCAATACCCATAAATCTCAGTCTCTTTGCTGCTGGACTTCCTTTTCTTCTTTGAGCTAAGGGAAGGTTCACCATAGCATATGAACCAAAAATATGGATGTTTTTAAGATAGGGCTTGTAGCCATACAACATGAAGAAAGGAGTCTGATTTGTTACACTGCTCCAAGTACGGTTGACAATGTAATTTGCGTACTTGATAGCTTCACCCCAGTATATCTTACCAAGGTTGGCGTCTTCTAGGAGACAACACATCATGGTTTGCAGTACCTCTTGTCTTCGTTCTATGACTCCATTATGAGCTGGTGTGTAAGGGGCCGAAGTCTGATGAATAATTCCATTCTTACGCATCCAGTCCTGAAAACGCTGAGACATGAATTCGGCAACACGATCACTCTGGATTCTGGCGATGCGAACTTGGTGTTGGGTAGAAACAAGGGCTGCAAAGTCTTTAAAGATCTGAAAGGTCTCTGATTTTTCTTTCATCGGATATACATATCCATATCTAGAGTAATTATCAACAATTGTTAGAAAATATTTTCTACCACCAAATGATGGCGGGAAAGGACCAACTATGTCAATGTGAACCAAATCAAAAATGCGTGTTGACAGGCGTGTAGCGTGTTTGGGAATGGCTGCTGCTTTGGATTTGGCCTTGCATACAGCACAATCCAAAAACACCTTACACCCCTTTAGATCCAAACCTTTTGCAAACTCCGGCATCTTCCTAAGAACACGGAAACTGACATGCCCCAATCTTCTATGCCATTTATGGATACACCTAGAATGCAAAGGTTTACCAGTTAGTGAATTCTCAACATTAACATTTTTATGCGGAACCTCAGGCTTGCTCTGAGCAACCTGTTTACCAATTCTATTTTTGTTGGCTTTAGGAGCCTTTGGAATAGCAACAGGATCTCTCTCTGGAGCATCTCTCTCTGGGCCTGTGCTTTCCCTTTTTGGAGTTTGTATACTTGCCTGTGTTTGCGTTTTAGGCTTTGGCTTTAAGTAATAAACACCACCAATTAATATGGTTCCAGCAACAATATCTCCATCTTTAACTATGTAACTTGCATTTTCAAGGTGATGAACCTGGAACTTTAACATTCTAGACAAGTGACTCTGACTAAGCAAGTTACTGGTTGCTGTTGGTATGTAATAAACATCAGGAATGAATGCATCGAGCTCTTCAACATAAACAGTTCCTTTTCCTTTGACCTGACAAGGATGATTTGAAAAAGAGTAAAGTTCACGTAGTTCAGGTTCAGGCTCGTGCATTTCTGTGAAAAGTTCCTTTCTGTAGGTAACATGCAATGCTGCACCACTGTCCAAAGTCCACAGGAGTTGTCTGTCGTACTCTGGTTGAGGTTGTGGATCATTGGTTAAAGCCAATGTGGCGAGTGGAGTTTGTGGATCATGCCGGGGACCACGACGACCTTGTCTTCCGCCTGTGCCTCTGCCTCTGGAGTCTGTCCCTCTGGGCTGGTACGTGACGGGAGCTGGAACGCGTTGGGGACAATCCCGGGTGGCATATCCCACACGATCACAGGTGTAGCATCTTGGCATCCTTGGAGCGTAGGTCCTTTCTCAGAAGGGGTGTCTAGCTGGAGCTCTTGATGCACGTGGTCCTCTCAAATGTGGCGTGGCCAACATGAATGCCTCTTCTTCAATTAAAAGTCTACAGACATTGTCCACTGTGCGTTGAGCAATTGGGACTTGGTTAATTTTTGTAACAGCATCTTTCCATTCATAGTTCAAAGAGTTAATAATGATGCTGATCATTTGAATATCTTAAATGTTATGGCCTCTTTCTCTCAATTCTGTTCTCAGACCTTTCAGTTTGGTCAAATGTCCTCCAATTTGTTCACCAGGTTTCAATCTCGAACCATGGAGTTCAGACATGAGTAAACATGAAGATTCAATTGAGACAGGCCTGTAGCAATTTTCCAATTGAGCCCAAATTTGTTGGGCTGTTGTATTTGGTGGAAAAGTGACCTGCAGTTCAGTATCCATGGACATCAATAATGTTGTGCGGGCTCTAATCTCTAAATCTCGTATTGCAAAATCCCATGGTTGTCCAGGAGGGTTAAAAATCATGCAGTGAGTGCCTTCTCTAAGAAGCAATAGTGTAATCTCACTGACCCAGGCTTTGTAATTGTGTCCTGACATTTTTAGTTTTGACTCACCAGTTAGTGGAGAGACAGAAAATGCCTGGTAAGGAGCCTGCATTTGGTACGCTGGCTGTGCTGGCAGAAATGCCTGTAGTATTTGTTGTGCCTGTTGTGGACCTAAAAATGGTCTTGGTTGTGCCATTGGAGGTGGGCCAGGAGCTGGCCCCATTTGCACTTGTGGCTGTAGCATATATGCAGGCATTTGTGCTTGAGCTGCAATATTGGCATGACCTGCTGGAGATGCAGTCATTTGCCTTTGCTGCATAAAGCGTGGTTGTGTTCCATCTAAAAGGACACCAACACCACCAGGGGGTGTTGGAGTTTGGGCCTGTGGAAACACTTGTGGCATTTCTGCTTCCTGTAGTAAATTACTTTCGCCAGCAGATGGTGCTGCACCTTTAGCTTCAGGCAGCTTTGTTACAAGAAATGACTGCGTGGCAGGTTTATATGTAACTTGATCAGGGAGATTTTCATGTGATGTATGCAGTGCTTTTTGCCTTAATTGGCCTGACACAGAATCCACCAGGGGGAGTGTCTTTGGCTCTGAGGAAGAAGACAATATGGCACTTTTTGAAAATCTTAAGTCACGAGATTCTCCCTTATCTTGCTCAAGCATAGATATAGCCATTTTTGCCTGGGATAGCTCCTGTTCATAGAATTTTATACGGTCACGATAGGCTTTCATAGCCAGCTCATCCAGGGTGAGCTTAGAGCTTCGAGGAGAATAATGAATTGTTTCTCTCTCTGTGTGGGAGTAATTTTGCTCAGTAGTTTGCTTTGGCCTTGCACCGAGCGTTATAAATTCAGAAGGTTCTGGGAGGACTTTTTGAGAGCATGCATATTCAGAAGGAGACGTCACTGACCTCAGTTCCAGTACGTTATCTTCAAAAGCAATTTCTGTGTTATCTCCCTTCGTTCCTTCTCCCACGGCTTCTACTTGTTCCAGGCATGTGGCTGTAGTAAGGGGCTGGAAATCTGAAAACCTCCTTTCTGCCACCTTCTCAGCAAAATACATTTTGTATTTGTTTTTCTTCTGTTTCGGCATCTTAGCAAAAATATTAGCGTACCTCAGTAGCTAAAAACTAATTGCCTATGCGCTCTTATCAGAAATAACAAAACAAGGAAAAAGCCATAAATCAACCGTCCGAGCTACCAGATGTCAGGGCATTGATTAATCCCATCTTTGGCTCTGGGACAAATCACCCTGGTTTAAAGAATGGATTGTGGCTTCCTCCTTGTTGCAATATTCTGAAAAGAAAAAACCCGAAGAAATATTTTCTAATAAAACTCATTTATTTGTTGTAAAGAAAATAAAACACCTCACTAACTAAGAAAAGTAATTGCTACATTTTGAAATACTTTGGGCCGGCTGCTTTTCACAGCAACCGGCACCCCCGTGGCATGAGAACAAAGGAAAGAGTGTGTAGGAATGTGGGTGGATAGACATGCGTAGTAGCTTTTGATAACAATTCTTGGCAAGGTACGGAAAGTCTGATAGTCCAGAAATAATTGGCTCAGCTGGTAAATAAAATAACGCAGTGACATTGTTGTTATGTTACCAACCAGCAGAGTGTAGAGCACAGAGAAACGTTGCTGGGAGCAATGAATAAGAGATGTACAAACTGGTTTATCAAAAGTTTACTTTATAGTGAAAAAACAATCTCATAGTCTTTAAAGGCTTCGACTCAACCCTTCCAAGACTGAGTGGCTGTGGCTTCCGGCATCTGATATAGCCAGCTGGCGCCATCGCTGGCTATTGGGGGCGAGTTATTGGCCCCCATGGAGAGGGCTCGCAACTTGGGTGTACTCCTGGATGCACGGCTGTCTTTAGAAGAGCATATGACGGCCGTGGCCAAGGGGGCTTTTCATCAGATTCGCTGATTCACCAGTTGCGTCCCTTTCTGGATCGGGACTCCTTACACACAGTCACTCAGGCACTTGTCATTTCCTGCCTGGACTACTGCAATGCTCTCTACATGGGGCTCCCCTTGAGGTGCACCCGGAGGCTCCAGCTGGTGCAGAATGCGGCTGCGCGGGGGATTATGGGAGCGAAAGGGCGCTCCCATGTGACACCTCTCCTGCGCGAGCTGCATTGGCTCCCGGTGGACTTCCGGGTGCGCTTCAAGGTACTGGTTACCACCTTTAAAGTGCTCCATGGCATCGGACCTGGGTATTTGTGGGACCGCCTTCTGCCGCCAATAGCCTCCCACCGGCCAGTACACTCCCACAGAGAGGGACTCCTCAAGGTGCCGTCAGCTAGGCAGTGTCGGCTGGCGACCCCCAGGGGGAGGGCCTTCTCTGTGGCAGCACCTGCCCTCTGGAATGATTTACCCCAGGAGATACGGAGGATATCAGATCTCCGGGCTTTTCGCCGTGCCCTAAAAACTTTTTTCTTCCATCAAGCAGGGCTGGTGTGAAATCCCCCCCCCCCCCCGTTTTTGAGATATTAGATTTTTTAATTGTTTAACGGGTTTTAGTCGTAAGGTTCTTAATTTTCGGCCAAAGGGTATAATTCTTTTAAATTTTTAAATTTTGTATTGGATGTTTTTACTTGGCTGTGCACCGCCCTGAGTCCACTAGGAGAAGGGCGGTATACAAATTTAAATAAATAAATAAAAATAAATCAGTCCAAGTCTTTGCCAGTTAAATCAGTCCAGTGATACCAAATCTTCTTACCATGCAAACAGTAGTTGGTTAGAATAAGAAACTCATTCTGGTAACAAACCATGATGGTAGCAGATCCATCCAACAATGATAGCACAATGGTTGCAACTCCACACACTATGGTAGCTTATCATCAACTGAATACTTTACAGTACCTTTCTTAAATACGTTCACAACTAATTACAGCATGACTCAGCATTACAATGAATCAGCAGGAAAACGTTAATGTCATACAATACATATTCATATTAAAGTCACAGAACACATATATTGCCTGGACAACTTGTAGACTCAAACCATATCCTAACAGGTGTCACACTCAATTTCATTGAGAGCCACATCAGGGTTGTGTTTGACCTCGGAGGTCCGGGCCGGGGCATGCCCAGGAGGTGCCATGGTGGGTGTGGCATGGGACTTGTGGGGGGCACTGGTGGCCAAGTGCTAAGGCAGGACTTCCGTGAGACCCTTCCTCACTCTCATTATACAGGTAATCCTCCAGTTACAAATGTAATAGAGTCTGCCAATTACATTCGTAGCCCAAGGAGTCATTTGATTGAATCATGTTAAATGAACGTGATTACTCCCTGCTTTTCCTAATGCATTTGTTAATCGAATGCACATGAGGTATCTCAGAGTGGGGAAGAGCATGTGGGGCCTAGTGCTGCAGCAGGCCACCCAAGGCCTCCCCCACTCCACTGAGATATCTCATGCTCCCCTGGGATCCCCACAATTGCTCCCCCCCCCAATCCTCCACAGACTGGGCCTGCTTTGCTAGCATCCCAGATTCCACATACTCCTCCTCACTCCATTTCCCATGGATTATTTACTTTTTGAAGCTCTCCAGAACTCCAGAAGAGGTTGACCCACTGGCAGAGAAGCCAAAGTGTTTTATACAGATTATGGCAAAGCTGTAAGAACATGAAATCTAAGAAAAACATTTTCACCAACTTCTGAGTAAAAGACTTCGGCTGGGGCCATGTGAACTGGGCCAGAGCAGCCTCCTACTTCAGGGATTGAGGCAGCAGCAGCAGCCAATCAATGAGGAGGTTGCTTCCTTTGTCTCATCGGGCTGAACTGGAAGCCCCTTGTAGATTGGTTGCCACCCCCAATCCCTGAAGCTGCTCATTTGAACTAGCCAGTCAGCAGCAAGTAGGAGGCTGCTTGTCACTGGCCAGACTGGGCCCAAGTTAAACGTGCAGGCCCTCATGGCAGAGAAACCGGACTTTTATTCAGATATGGAAAGTTGTTTTCCTTACATCTCACCTTCTTACAGCTTCCCGGGCTTCTGAATGAAAGACTTTGGGTTCTCTTTCACATGGGCCAGTCTCTTCTGGAGCTCTTCGAAAAGTAAATACAGTAAAGCCATGGGAAACGGGGTGGGGAAGACTGGATCCGACCCACGGAGACTCCATTTTGGCCTGTAGCAGGCCCAGGGAGGCCTCCAGAGGCTCTGTTTCAGCCTGTAACAGGCCTGGAGTATCCTCTGGAGGCTCCATTTCGGCCAAAAACAGGCCACCGGGGTGGGGGGTAGAGAGCAAGCAGAGGCACCACGGACCAGTATTTTGCTATTTCCAGGACAGCCCTCAGGCCAGATCTAAGCACCCCGGGCCTTGAGTTTGACACCCCTGCTTTAATGAATTCCATTTTCAAGAGGCAGTGAGGCAGAGGTGGGTTTCAGCAGGTTCTGACCAATTCTGGAGAACTGGTAGTGGAAATTTTGAGTAGTTCGGAGAACCGGTAGTAAAAATTCTGACTGGCCCCACCCCTATCTATTCTCTGCCTCCTGAGTCCCAGCTGATTGGGAAGAAATGGGGATTTTGCAGTAACCTTCCCCTGGATTGGGGAGGGAATGGAGATTTTACAGTATCCTTCCCCTGCCACACCCACCAAGCCATGCCCACCAACCCATGCCATGTCCACCAAGCCACACCGACAGAACTGGTAGTAAAAAAATTTGAAACCCACCACTGCAGTGAGGAATATGTACATTCTTCTTTTCATTCTTTAAGTAATTGTGGGAAAATAAGGTATCATTTGTTTTCATTTCTAATTAAGGTGAGAGCTTTTTAGAACAAAATGGTGCTACTTAAGATGATAGCTCTTATTGTTAAAGGATTATTGAACTATGCAAGCTCAAGGATTGTATAGTAGAGACTAGTATCATTAGGCAATACAGCATCAGAAATTATAAAAAGGGGTTGAAATGCCACATACTATATATGCATGTGTTCAATCATTTGGAAGTTGGTAAATTGAAATCTTAATATCAAAGTAATGTCATTGTCAAAGATGTCAAGAAAGTTTTGAAATATTCATTAGCCTGAATAGTGAATAAGATAATCTAACGTAAGTACTACAGGTGGCCTTAACAAATGAGAATATTTATTATGGAAAGATCTGTTGAGCTTACATAAAACATTTCAATTCTAACATACTTTGATTTTGGATTAGTTAAATTTACAGCTGGTGCTTCATTAAAATTATGGTATCCGATGCCCTTTTTTCCTGCTATATAGTTCGATATCAGCAGTTAGAAATCAGTAATCTGAATGATAGAAATGTAAGTGTAATTTTGAATTTTCCAGGCAGCTGCAAATTGATAGAGATTTTGACAGAACACAATCACGAAAAGATTATGCTGTCTTTTTGAAATTTGAAGTTGTAGGAAGCAAAGATGATTTCTTACACACAATGCTTGGTGCTGAAATACCCATCCAAGGTATAGTATTGGTAAATAATGAATTAAGTGTAAAATAAATGTATTTTCTAGAAAAAGTAATGAGATCAATATATGTATTGTTAAAAAAACATAAAAATTTCTTGATAAGCATCTACTAAGAACACTTTCCTCTCTTTAATTAATGTTGTGTATAGATAAATATTTTTTGAAGTTTGTAATGCTCTAATACTGATCTCATGGAATTATTTATATATTTCATTAGATAAAAATTATAACCATAATATTGATCATGATTATTGTATTCTGTGGAATTTCTTGAAAGTACTGTATTTTTCGGACTATAAGACGCTCCTGACTATAAGACGCACCTAAATTTAGAAGAGGAAAACAACAACAACAAAAGTTTTTGGCCTCTGCGTGCCCAATTTTCAGGCCTTTTTTCTGCTGGTTTTGGGGCTTTTTTTCTCCCAGTTTTTAAGGCTTTTTTGGCCCATTTTTGAGGCTTTTTGGACCATTTTTGGCCTGTTTTTTGGCCTGTTTTTAAGGCTTTTTTGACCCATTTTTGAGGCTTTTTTGGGCTCAGTTTTTTGGCTTTTTGACCTGTTTTTGAGGCTTTTTTCTGCCTGTTTTCAAGGCTTTTTTCAACCTGTTTTTTCCGGAAAAATGGACTGAAAAAAGCCTCAAAAACGGGCCCCAAAAGCCTCAAAATCGGGCCAAAAAAAGGCATGAAAAAGGCTGAAAAAAGGCCCAAAAATGGAGCATGCGGAGGCCCAAAAACAGCCGGCAGGTGGGCGAGGCTTCGGCAATATTCGGTCTATAAGACACACAGACCCCCTTTTGGAAGACAAAAAAGTGCATCTTATAGTCCGAAAAATACAGTACTATAATTCATATGCACAAATTAACATTTCTGATCAGTTATGCAGCTTTTGAGCGGCCTCTATTTTGTTAGCCTTTCTGAATTATAAATTCTGCTTGTAGATGGGACTGCCAAACATCACAGTTTGGGCTTTCAGATACTGTTGAATGTTATGATGAACATTTCCACTAGAATAAATTTGAAAATACATTATAACAATAGAGTATATGTAGTTTAAGATTGTTTGAAACTATAGGTTGTAAATAAATTGTTATAGGATACTGAGAATCTTGTATGTTTGGAAATCATGGTTATTTGATACTGCTTAATTCTATAATATACATCTTTATGTATTCTTCATGACAAGAGTCAGAGATATTATATTGACCATTATTTCATGCCAGTTTTAACCAGGAAACTCATTAAGTCAAAGCATTCATGAGCTATGTATTGGTTTATGCAACCTGATTACTTGTTTTAATGAGTAAACATATCAACATAAGTAATGTAATGTTACAACTGAATTTAGAAATATTGATTATTTACCCAAATAAAATAGATTTGTTAAGTGATTTTAAGCTAGAATTTTTTTTTTGAAGACTCCTGGCTTGTTTTAATATAGCTAACTGTAACTCCATTTTCAGACATCACACTAAGCTAATCATCCTAGTTTCTGTTTTTGTTTCTTATGCCCAAAGATACAAATGATGCATGGTTATGGCTCTCTTTTTTGCTTTGATGAGTTCTTAAATACTTACAGAAAGATCCCATTTCATGCTTTGCAGAGGATGCTAGACATTAATATAAACAAATGACATAACAATTTCCTTATTATCTATAGCCAAGATTAATCTGACAGGGTAGACTGAGGTACTGCTAGTCCATCCACTCCCAACTCTCGCCTCTCCTTCATTTAATTATTTCTGTTAGTCTAGCAGGATTAAAAAGTCACTTACATTTGATGTATTTAATAATCCTGGGCTTTGTTTTAGGAGTTTTCACTTAAGGCAGCAACGGCATAGCTTTACCATTTGAGTGCAACTATTCATTTTCAAGAATGCTTTATTATTTATGTGAACAGTTCTTTGGAGAACAGATTTTTGTTGTTACTGTGTTTCTCTGAAAATAAGATCCAGTCTTATATTTTTGGGGCTCCAAAATAAGCATTAGGGCTTATTTTCAGGGAAACATATCAGGGTAATTAGCCCGGCTGGATACCCTGCCCCTGGCGTACGCAAAAGAGGCGGGGGAACTGATGGTATATGGCAACAACTGCAGCTTGCTGGTCCCTTGGTCAGCACACTCTGGGGCTGCGCAGCGCAGGTGAGTTGATTCCCTGCCCAAGCAGCAGATGGAGGCAGAGTCGTGGGGGGAGACAGGTGATCCAGACACACCATGGGGACGCGGGAAAGCTGAGAATCAAAGGGCCAGAGCAGGCGGCTGGTTGTGGGAAGCTCATTTTTGTGCAGCAGTAATGGCAGCAGATGGAGGTAGAGGTGCTGGGTGGAAGGCAGGTGATACCGATGTACAATGCGGGTAGCAGGCAAGCTGAGAGACATAAAGACAGGCCTCCTGCGGCCCCTCGCTGCAACCCACCGACTCTTGGCTTGCCCACGGCCCACATCCAGATTAAGAGCTTCCCCCCCTCTGCCTCTGCCTGCTGCTTAGACAGGTAATCAATTCACCTGTGCTTTACACGAAGCGGCTGCTGCCGGACACCGTTGGCCTGCGCGCACTCACTGCCTCCTGTGCTGGCCATGCACATTCCCTTCACTGGGGCTTATTTTTTGGGTAGAGTTTATTTTCAGGGGAGCATGGTATTAGCTTCTATTTAAAATTTTTGTTGCATTAGAGAACAATATTTGTATTTGTAATGCATTATTATTTGCTCCTTTATAGCAGTATATCCTATGAACACTTACTGATAAACTGTTACTCTCTTCAGAACATACAATAGTGTTTCCATCTCAATATCTTTTTCAGGGAATCCCCACTGTGTTGAATTGGGATTGATAGGCTCAGGGCTTCCAGTCATGTTGACATTCACCCCAGGACCAGTTGTCAGTTTCAAAGAATGTTACATTGGTGAACACACAGATCTCGTTTGCACACTCCAAAATGAATGTGATGTTCTTCCGGTGACATTTGTTTTTCATAAGATTGCACATTATAATATTTGCCCTGAAAAGGGAAAAATAAAAGGAAAGTCTGTAAAGGTATTCACATATTTTCTTTCATTCTTTATACTATATATATATTTAATTTTTAAGATATTTCATGTTAGAGTGTGTTGCATAACAAAATGTACATTTAAAGAAACAGTTCCTTTTTTAGGGCAGAGAAGGTAGCAGAGAGCTCTAAATGGTGCTTGGAGAGGGAAGAGCTGCTGCTTTTCTGTTCTTGTCTTTAACCATGGCAAAGGAGAGGATGTAACACAATCTGTCACAGACATCACCACTTTCCATTCTTAGCATTAAATTTCTCCAATATAGTAGTCATGAGTATTTTCTTTATACTTATCTCTCAGACACTTCATCAATTACAAGTTTATAATCAATTCTAAATTATGTTTTCTTGTCTTGTATCTTCCTTATTTCCTCTTTTCTTTCTATCCTGCTCAGCTGTATTTTGCTGGTGTTTATTCACATCCTCAAACTTTTTCTTCAGCTGCTGAGTGGAATGCTCTCTCTCTCTCTCTCTCTTTTTTGTCTCCTGGTGAGATTAAATTTTTTAGAATATTTTATTAAATTATATAAGCAATATGCAGCTAATTTCCAATTTACTTCTCTCATTTTATTTTATCATTATTTATTTGGCACCTCAATTTCTCTCTTTCATTATCCATTTGTATATTTAATTGGTATTATATTTCATATGTGAAACAGAACATGATAATATATCATTCAATTCCGTTGCATCATTTCAATTAGAATTTTTTTACGGATTTTAATACTTTAAAATATAAGAAACAAATCAAATTAAAGTTTTAAAAGTGAGAGTAAGCATAATGTAACAAATAATGTACAGCTTGAATTAGCTTTTGGTGTCCTTTTTAATGTGTTTAATACTTTTGTGGGGTTTTTTTTCTTCGTTTTCAGGATGTGATATTTTCATTTATCCCACGACATATAGGATTCTTCACAGTGAGGCAGAAAGTAGATATTGTAGGACCAGTAGCAAAAAAAGATGACTTTCCAGTATTAGAGATAAAACCATTTCATCAAATACATTTAGTTTTTTCTGGCCTCTGCAAGTCGGTATCCACTAATGTGCTGAAAACCAACCCTGGTATGTTATTAATTAAAAAATGCTAAGTTTTTAGATAGAAATATATTTCTTTCTGAGAAACATTTTTGACATTTTCCAAAGATAGAAGTGATCTATTTATCACCTGAAATGATAGACTTCCAAAATACTGTCCTTTATGAAGAAGTAACTGATTTAAATGCTGTATTAATTTTGAAAATTATCTGGAGGTCCATGTAGCTTAATATAAGTGAGTTTTAGTTATCAGTTAAGCTTTTTTGTAAGCATTGATTTCATTCCCCTGGGACTAATATGCCTTTTAGCATAAGTAGGATACCAGATATCTCCAGGTATCTCTTAAGTAGATCATGGCGAGATGGGAAATGTTGGAATAGCTATCTGTTTTTCCTGTGATTTTTTAAAAAAACTAAATAGAAAATTTTAATGTCTCAATTACATTTTTAAATATGTGGGTTTAATTTCCTTTGTGGGTTGGAGGTGCTGATTTTAGTTTTAGCCTTTTGCTTTCTCTTTTACAATTTATAATAAGTTTAGCTTCATAGCTTCATATATCACTTCATCAATGGTGGGTTGCTACTGGTTAGCCCCGGATCGGGTGAACCAGTAGCGGTGGTGGTGGGAGGCTCCGCCCACCTGCCCGGACACTTCTGCGCATGCGCAGAAGAGTTGTGTGTGAGAGCAGAAGTGTTGTACCCGAGCGTGCATGTGCCCATGAGCAAACAGGTAGCGACGGGTTTTGAAACCCGCCCCTGCGCTTCATAGTGCTTTACATCCCTCTCTAAATGGATTACAGAGTCAGCATATTTCCCCCAACAATCTGGGTTCTCATTATACCAACCTCAGAAGGATGGAAGGCTGAGTCAACCTTGAATCGGTCAGAATTGGAGTTCTAGCAAGTGAGCAGTGAATTAGCCTACAATACTGCATACTAGCAGATTAAATTTTAAAAAGATGCATTATTTACCTAAAAGTGATAGTGTTAAAACCCCTAGTTATTTAGAAAAAAGATACATGGGAAATGGAAAGGCCAGATGCCTTTCTCAATCTTCCAGGAAATTGTTTGCTTCTACTCTTTCTGGCCCCAGGAAGAATATTGCTGCCTTGAAGATATGTATATATTACAGCAAACAAACTCCTAAGAGTTAGCATAAATTGGTTGGAAGTTAATTTGAGAGGGAGGTGTACTTGCTACAATTTTGTTCATAGAAATAAAAAGTGCTTACCTATATGAACACTGTTAAATATTCCTCTCATGGTTTTAGAGCTCTCTAAAGTTATATTTTCCAGTAAAAGTTGATTGTGATTGTCATACATCAGTGTCATATCAGATCATTCAGATCAACACTTGATGGGGGCAAAAATATTAATGTAATATTCAACAATATGACAAATTTGTAAGTTACAAATAGTCTTTAACTTAATGTCTGTAATTGACCCCCAAACTACCAATTTTACAATCCTTTTTGTGGCAGTCATAACCAGTGATGGTTAAGTGAACCTGTTTTAACCAATGGATGTGTTTTGTTTTGTTTTTTGCTGAAAATGGAAATAAATATTGCCTTCCCAAAATAATATGAATTATGATCATGTGACTATGAGATGCTGCAAATGGCTGTAAATGCAGGCTAGTTGCCAAGCACCCAAAATGTGATTGTGTGAATGTGGGGAAGGGGCGTTGGAGCCACAAAATCAGGTCTTAAGTACCTTTTAGAGGGTCCAATATAATTTTGAATGATTGCTAAGTGACAAGTTGTAAGTTGAGAACTACCTGCACTCTTTTGGAATGGAAAACAAGGATTGCTAGGGCATTTTGGAATTTCAAATTTCTAACAGCAGTTCAGAGGAACTCTATTCCATATACATGGTTTCTTGAAAGTCTCCCAGGATTGTTCAAGGCATGGGTGCTGATTTTGCTTTAAACATTTATTTCACTTAAATGTCAAGCTGAATGAGTAATTCAGTTTATTCAGGTACTTAGAATGTATAGAATGCATGCAGATGCTTTGGTGACAAGCAGAAACCGCAATTGGTTTCCTATATTTCAAAATGATGTACCTTATTTCCATAGTAGTTCTTTTTCAGTACAAGAATACCTTTTTATATTTTTCCTGATAATTGTTTGGAAATGAACTATAATTTAGTCCTGAAGGTTAATATTCTACATGGAAAAGCATGTTTTGCAACAGGAGCTTCACAAACTTTAGTGTACTCAAATAAAATAATACTAGCTCTTTGGGATATTTTTGTAATTATTGAATGTTATCTATTAATTTTTAAATTTTATTTATTTATTAATATCTGCTCTCACCAATGAAAAAATTGAAGCCTTCTGCTTCAATTAATTTTTGAGTTTTCATTTGATCATTATAGAAATATAACACATGAACACACATACACACATACATACACACACAGACAGAATGATTTAGTTAAATCTCTTTTTGATATTTTATGTTTGTCTGGTTTTAGGAATAAGAAATGGAATTAATTTATGCATAAACTCTGAAACATATTACCATAAAATAGAAATCAAATATATACTAGTATATTTGATTACTAATAGTATATTTTGAAATTTAAATTCTGTGTAATATCTTTAGTTTAGCTCTTTTAATGATGCAATTTACCCTGTTTCCCGCAAAATAAGACATCCCCTGATAATAAGCCCAATTGGGCTTTTTGAGTGCATGTCAATAAGGCCAAGCGCTTATTTCAGGGTTAAAAAAAATATAAGACAGGGTCTTATTTTTGGGGAAACACAATATTTATTTTCTTTATGTTTGTTTTCTCCAATCAGTTTTACTGAAACTCGTTGTAAAAAGTTCAGTCTGAAAATGGTTACATTATAAGAGGTTAGGTGAGGATATGTTTCTTAACTGAATAAAATGTTAACTGTGAATTAAGAATTATAGAATTTGTGGAATAAAATACAGTAATTTATATTTTGGTTTGCTTGTCCTATATAATATTTTTTATTTTTATTTAAATCCTGACTCAAGGTTTAACACCATTGATTTCCAATGCTACTGGGATATTTATAGCTAACAAGGGGGATCAACAGAGTGATGTTGCACCAATAGCACTACTTAAATCAAATAAGACACAATTACATGCTCACCGGATTAATAAGAATTTAAGCAATGTATTAGTAGCTCTTCCCAATGATCGTTCAGCCAGCATAAGACCCTCTGAGTGGCATAAGGATTACAGGTAATATAAGTAATGGTGATCTTGAGACATATTATGTTTATTAATTTATATGATTGTTTTGTCATAGTGAATATTACATTTATATTGGAAATTTATTTTCTTCTATTAGTGATTTTTATTTATGCAGAGGTATTTGTGCTGTTAATATTTTCTTAAATCAAATTCCAATTATTTTGTCCTTATTTGTGTGTGTGTGTATATATAAGAGGACTAATATTTTGTATTTTCAATGCATATTTAAATATTCCATGTAGTGATAAAGTTGTATATCATTGTTCTGATTTAGGACTATTTTCACAAAAGTTCCCAGATATTGTTACATAGATCCAGAATTCTCTTACACTGTATATGAAGAACTGGAAAAGCAAATGAATAAAGACTACTATGCAGACTACATTCACAGTTTAAGAAAAGTCCGTTTAAAAAAAAAAGAAGCTCAGTAAGTTGCTTCTAGATGAAATACCCAATCTATAATACTGAAACATTTATTATATATCTTTACTTATTCAAATGACTTTAAATCTCCACTTATTCTAATAAGCTTTTTGAAAACAATGCTTCAAAGAATAGAGTCAGAAACAGTCTGCAGCCTTTCAAAATAGCTGTATCTTTTCCTGAAATCATTTAGGACAGGGTTTCTGAACTGGGGTTCTGTGAAACTCTTAAGGTTTTCCAAAAGATCATCAGGGGTTCCCCAGGAAATCTTGATTTATTTTTTAAAAAGCAGAGACCAAACATAAATCCTATAAACTCCAACATTGGGTTGGCCTGCTAGAGCATGTGGGGATATGAGGGGGATTGCTGAAGAGGAAAGGAGAAGTAGGGGGTGAGAGAGGGAGACACCAGAGCCTCCTTGCTGGGGCTTTCTTTGTTAGTGTGTGCAGCCTTTTTGCAGGTGCTTTGCCAAGATTTCAGGAGAGCTTGAAGAGTCCAAATACAGTGATACCTGGGTACTCATCGTTACTTGGTTCTGAGAGTTGCGATGAGTACCAAAAGAGATGAGTACCAAATAGATTTTTCCCATAGGGAATAATATATAATGAGTCACAAGGCAACTGACACTGACAAGTTCTAGTTTGTTTTCCTCTGTAGGTTTTACTTCCTATGCATAGGAATGCACTGCATACAAGTTAATAGATACAATTCATATCCTTTTCTGATGATAATACTAACATTTCATGATGTTCCCCTCCTTTTTAATGGGTTTAACCAATACATGGAGTCCTTGACTTGCAACAGTTTGTTTAGTGACTGATCAAAATTACAGAGGCACTGAAAAAAGTGACCTCTGACTTTTTTCACATTAAGACCATTGCGACATCCCCATAGTCACATGAACAAATTTGGATGCTTGGCAACTGGTTCATGTTTATGATGATTGCAGTGTCCCAGGGTCATTTTGCAACTTTCTGAGAAGCAAAGTTAATGGGGAAGTTAGATTCACTTAACAACTGTGTAACTAACTTAACCAGTGCAGTGATTCACTTAACAAATGTGGGAAGAAAGGTTGTAAAATGGGGCAAAATTCACTCAAGAAATGTCTCACTTAGCAACAGAAATTTTGGGCCCAGTTGTGGTTGTAAATCAAAGACTACCTGTACAGTGGTGTGGATCACACGATGTCAGCCCTTTGAGTTAGGCAAAATGTTAGGCGTGAACAACCGGACCCACAAGTGCAGATTCAAACTAACTGCATTATTGTGGTCTGCCTATAATACAGGAATAAACCTAGATTGGTAGGCTAGTTTGTTGAGTACCAAAGAAACAATGAGTACCAGAGCAAACTTTTCATGTCAAAATGCATTGAATACCAAATCTCATGAGTTTCAAAGCAGTTGAGTACCAAGGTACCACTGTATTAAGGAGAGGGTACTGGAGGTTGTAAGGGGTCGTCCTTCTAGTTTTGTAAAGGGGTCTCTGGGACAAGTAAGGGTAAACTAGATTTGGGGAACAAGCTTCATGAAATGAATATAATAATTTTGTAATTTCTGGCCTATAGCCTATAGCCCGTACATGCAGGAATTCTCTACTGCCTGAAAAATATTTCAAGGGCTCCAGGCTTAAAAGGTTGAAAAAGGTTGATTCAGCAGCTACAGTGGGAAAAGATAAGTCTGCTTCAAAGAAGCTGCAGATGGCCGATCCCAAATACTCCAAAGCACCTTTTCAAAATTATTTCAAAAAGACTTTGAAGTCCTGTTTTCTGATAGGATTTTTGTAAAATATGTCTTAAATGCTGAAATAATTCTGTGTATCTAAATGAATATTAGAATATAGAAATCTATGGAGATTCCAGTTTTACTTGCTTTATCCGGTTATCAGTTCTGATCCTAACTGCTTACAAATTGATCTCATGTTTGTGGTGTCACTTCCATTAAGCTGTATTAGATTTTTAAACATGTTGTGCTGTTAACTACACAGAATTGTAAAATACAAATAAAATAAATATGGGAATGCCTATTTTAATATCACCATCCACCAAGTCAATAGTTTAAAAATTTTCAGATTCCTGCTGTATCAGAATTGATTGTTGTGAACTGAAATAACTGCCTCTCATTACTGTTGAATTGCTTGGTATTATATAGGCTCTACATAAACTTCTGGAGGACTCACATGATTATTTGTTCTTATAAGTGAGGCAAGAAAACAATTGTCCAGTAGCCTTGATAAAGATTGTTAAGAGAATTTTACTTTCATACTCACTTTATAGAAAGTTGCCTTTGGAAAATAAGCAATAATTATTTTTGAAGAAAAAGTTCAAAGGTAGTCTGTGAACTGAGTATCAATCAGAATTTTCAATAATGGTTTGGCAAGACACTTTTTGTAAGAATTTTCCCTTCATACACATTCAGTTAATAAAATCCAGCAAATAAGTCAAAGTTCTGCAAAACTGTGTAATATATAGGCTAGATAGTTAAATATGACTTATCTTTTATTCTGATACAATAGGATCTTCAAAATGCTAAATAATCCTGTGGACATAGGATTAAAGCCAGCATCAGGGCTAAAATCTCCCATGCTCAGAATTTTAAAGCATGATAACATGGAGAAAGAAGTTGCTTGTGTAAACAGAAATAACCTGTTAACTAGTAAACAGCTAGCAGAAATCAAATCTACATCTATACAGAAAGAGGTACGTTTAGTATTGATGAATATGGTATCTTACTTTTAGCTTATCATAATATACTTGATTTATAATATACTGTTTATTCCTGCTCTATTAACCATTTAAATGTACATTTCATATTCTTTTGTGTATTTTCTCTGAAGTCCCATTAAAATTAATAGGATTTATTCCTAGAAAAGAGTAAATTATTTTCAGTCTAATGAATTCGACCTACAACTCCTTTCTCCAAAATCTAGTATCTTCTAGTAAATGTGCAACTTGCAAGCTCTTTCTCTATATTCACTGACAGCCAATGGGAGTCTGAGCTTCAGTCAACATTCAGGAGGAAATGTTTGGCATGTAGGCATAATCAAATACACAAATCCTCCCTCTCCTGGATAAATAAATGCTTCGTTTTTTTGAGAACTAGAAGTAGAAACCTGGGGAAGCTGCGTGCTACGATTGAGAGAAGGAGCAAGCTACTATTGGTCTCCTCCAATGTCTGATTAAAATGAATTACCAGGGAAATGGCATTTTCAGTTAGCAGAGTCTATAGTACTTCAGAAAAAAATATAATTAGAAATAGCACTGATTTTTATGTTTATAATACTCTATTTTACTATAATTTACCTAGAGACTTTTGAATTGGGGAGGGGGCACTATAAAAATGATAAAATAAACTTGAAATGCCAAGTTTGTTTTACCTTACTTGAGATTGGCAAGTGTTTATTTGGAATATTTTTGTAGTCTGTTATTACACTGTAGCATTGCATAGTGCAGGAAAGAAATTGTATCATTTGTAGTGAACCAGTGCCATCTTGTGGCCAACTATTATATATTGCTAAATTGGGGCATCTCTATAATTCATTTTCTGCAGTTTGGCATGTTGATATTTAATTTTTTTTTTTTAACCTCCCATCTTTTTAATAAGCTTTGATTTTTTTGAAACGTGAGTTATTTTATCTCTTAAAGGGAGAAAGGGGGCTCAAACCCCTAGTAATATGTCTATACTCCATAGGTTCAGGAGATTATAATGTAGCAATTATTCCATTTTTTTTTCACCACATTTATTTTTTCAGGAGGACAGCATGATCTATCTTTCTCATGGGCTGGGGATAGCGGGAGAATGTCAGGTGTAAGCAATTGAAGAAATTGCTATCCAGTAGTTAGACTAAATAATGCATGTTTATAAATATACATTGATTTCTAGTAATTGCAGATATTTTTTCAGCTTGACACATTTATCTTGATCCAGTATTGGTTTTCTTAATTTAAATATTAGTAAATGGAGGTGTATGTGTAAAGGAGAGATACTTAAGTGAAAGAATATTTCATGGGAACAAATAGGCCCTCCCTCCAAATATAAATAGGATAACAATTTATGGATTGAATTTAAAAAGGTGAAAAATGTGGATTCATAGGAGGAATGCAAAAATAAAGCTGAACAGGAGGAGGTTGTTGGCATGAGAAACTAAATAGGAATGCTTATAAAATTAATACATTCCTAAGCAAGAGTATACTACTTGAGCAGGGCTTGCTGTTTATCTGTGAGAAAGCAATGAGCCTGGTCAGCCTGAATACTAATCACTTGCTTCACAACTTTAAATTTAAAAAAAAAATTATTTAGGGAATTTATATTGCCTCCTATTCGCACATGGCAATTCAAGAAGGCTTATAGAATGTAAAACCTCATATAAAAACAATAAAACTAATAAAAGAAGAGTCATATAATAAATTAATATAATAAAATCACCTCCCATCCCAGTGACAGCACCTTACATGAGCCATTTAATGGGGTCCATCCTGCGTTGGGCTCCCCAGGCCCGCTGGCAGAACCAGGTCTTCCAACGCCTTCTGGAAAGTGCTAGAGGGGGGCCCATTCTAATCTCTGGGGGGGATGATGTTCCAGAGAGAGGGGGCCACCACGGAGAAGGCCCTTCTTCTGGATCCCACCAGATATATCTCCCTAGGGCAGGGGTCTGCAACCTTTAACACTCAAAGGGTCATTTGGAGCCAATAATTTAATAACTGGTATGACTGGGTGGGCGTGGCCAACTCAATGCCACTCCCACCCAGTCACATGACAACCCCCCCCCCCACCACATATACTCAGCCAGTCATTAGGCAGAGAACTGGTGGTTAAATTATTTGCCCTGCCTGGCCCCACCTCACTCCTCCCTTCCTAGCTGCCGCACCCAGCCTTGGGTGTGTTGTTCACCTCTCTCTCCTTTCTTTCTATTTCTTTCTCTGTCTGTGTCACTGTTTCTCTCTGTCTCTATCTTTCTCTTTTCCTTTCTTTCTCTCTCTTTCTCTCTTTCTCTCTCCCCTTCTCTCCCTCTCCCCCACTTCCCAACCCACACACCCAGGGAATAACTGTAAGGAAATTTAGCCATGTTCTCTGTGTCTCTGGAAAGGTACAAAAATAAACCTTGCATTGCAAAAGGGTTGACTGTCAGGCTGTTACATCACAGCACCATGAAGTTGCTGCCTTATATCGCCACATGCACTTCAGAGAAGCATCATCCCAAGCAGCAGCAGACTCACACAGGCATGCATACACATCCTGCAACTCGGTCCAAAGTGGCCAGAAAATATAGTTCCTGGGCACCCCTGAAGATGCTTGGCAGGCAAAGTACAGGCCACCATCACCAAGGCAACATCTACAAGGCAGAATCCTTGAAAAACTGGGCAAAGGTGGAGAGAGGGGAGCAGATGGAGCCAAATTGAGCCGAATCTGCCTCTCTCTCTGTCTTTCTCTCACTGCCTGAGACTGCAGGAAACGGTGGGCAGCTACTTCCGGCCTTTGTTGGTGCTGGACACATGACCTGCTCTCTGCCTTGGGACACTGGCCCACCCTGTGCTACAGCCAATGCTGCTTCTGTTGCCAGGGGCAAGTGGGGCAGGGTCCCATTGTGGCTCTGCATTGTAATGGGCCCCAGGAGGAGGAGGGGACATCATCTCCCCCATTGTGAAGTGCGCTAACTTTCACTGTGCTGTGCAAGGTGCTGAGAGAGCAGCGGGCAGGCCATGAAGGTGGCAACAGCAGTGGTGTCGGGAGCCGCAACAGAGGGCTGAAAGAGCCACATGCGCCTCCAGATGCGGTCCCATGTCGCAACATTCCCTGCCTCCCTGCTCTGATGGGTCTGATGACCAGCAAGAGATAGTCCCTCAGATAACCTGGTCCCAAGCCATGAAGGGCTTTAAAGGTGATAAGCAGCACCTTAAATTGCACCCAGAAGCAAATTGGCAGCCAATGCAGCTCCTGCAGGAGAGGTGATACTTGTGCACGCCGGGGTCTGCACAAAACCATGTGGGCCCCTGCATTTTGCACCAACTGGAGCTTCCGGATGCTCTTCAAGGGCAGCCCCATGTAGAGCGTGTTGCAATAGTCAAGACGGGAAGTGACTAGGGCATGGTTGATTGTGAGTAGGGATTGTTGGTCCAGGAAAAGGCGTAACTGGTGCACAACCCGCAGTTGTGCAAAGGCCCTCCTGGCTACGACTGCCACTTGCTCTTTGAGCAGGAATCGTGAGTCCAGGAGAACTCCTAGATTACGCACAGGGTCTGTTTGGGATAGTGCCACCCCATCCAAGGCCAGAGGTGACAATTCTCCCTGAGCCAATGAACCCCAAATCCAGAGCCACTTGGTCTTGCCAGGGTTTAGTTTTGCCCATCAATGACCTAGAGACTTCTCAGAATTTCTAGAAAAAGTAGCTGTTTGGCTCTGGTTTTTTTTTTTTTTTTTTTTTTTTTTGCAAAGGAGGTAGTACATGAAACCTTGAAGAGTAGTTTCCCCAGTGGAAAATTAGGTCTTAAGAGATGGTGGAGCTTGCAGTCCTGGTGCCTCTTTAGTGGGAATGACATTTCTTCAAGGGAGGTGGAGAGTCTTCAAAAAATCTTGGAAATGGGAAAAGAACAGTTGAGGCAGGCACTCTGTCAGCCTGCCAAATTTTAGGAAGCATTTTAATTTAGGAGTCACAAAGGCACAATTTTTTGAGTTGAAAGTTCAGGACTTTCATATATCAGCAGAGAAGAAAATAGATGTGATACTTTTGTATCTAAACAAATTAAACTCTTTTAATAGTGTGGGTTTTTTGGTTGTTTTTTTTTTAAATAGGTGAATGGTTGTCATAATCCTAAACCATTGTCTCAGCAAGAAATTGAAGACTGCGGTCTAATTTTGACACCAAAACAGCTTCACCAGATAGTCATTGGTAAGAGAGTAATTTGATAACACATATTTTCTATCTTAAATTATCAACTATTGTATAGGTGAATGGAAAATTGGAGAAAGATGGAATAATTCTAGAAGAGCATATAGATGAATTAGCTTGAAGAATATGGAATGTTAGAGATTAAGTGCTCCTGAGTGCTCTCTTTTTCTTTCAAGCCAATTTATTTGAGGAGTTGACTTGTGGAATGTTTGGTATGTTTGCCAAAAAAGAATTACATTTTCCTCTTAACTTATACACGTTGAACTTTTTTCGAGCAAATCTATTGTCATTAATCCCCTATTCGCAGAAATAGAAAGGAAAACTACAATTGCAATTGTATTGTCATGTTTTCAGTTTTTAAAAATATAATTTTCAAAATAGTTATAATAAATACAGTAAAATATAGGAATACATACTGATACATCCTCTGAAACACAACAAAATAATAGACTACCACAAATAGTAAATAGGCAATAGGTGGAAAGTTGATAAAACCAACAATATTTTAACTGTTAAATAAATATATTTTTTTTATTGCAAGAGTTTTACAATTACATTTTCACCCCTTCCCCCCCCCCTCCACCCACCCCAAACTTCCCAACCTCCCTAACCCACCCTAACCCTCCCCTCCCCCCGGACTTCCGCACAGTATACTCATATCAAGTAAAAAAAAAAGAAAAAAGAAAAAAAAACCCTGCTTTATATAAAACTTATATAAAACTTGAACCCCTCCCTCCCGCTTATAAATTTTCATCTTCATTACATTAAAATATTTCTATCTTAATATAATATAATATAACATTTTCAAATAAAAACTATTTGATACTTCCTAGTTTGATATTTGTTCTGAACATAATCTATCCACTTTTTCCATTCCCATTTATAAGTCTCTTGTGAACAATCTTTTAAATATGCTGAAATCTTCACCATCTCTGCAAAACTGGCCATCTTCAAAGTCCATTCCTCGATCGTGGGCAAAGCTTCATTTTTCCAGTATTTACCTATCAACAATCTTGCTGCTGTTATCATGTACAATATCAATTTTGTTTCACCCAATGTAAAACCCTTAACTATACCCAATAAAAACAATTGTGGAGAAAATTGAACTTTTTCTTCAAAACATTCTGCATGACCCACCAAATTTTTATCCAAAAAGCCTTAACTTTCCCACAGGTCCACCAGACATGATAATATGTAGCATCTAAACAATCACATCTCCAACATTTTGGCTGAACGTTAGGGTATATACACGACAATTTTTTGGGGTCTAAATGCCATCTATAAAACATTTTATAAAAATTTTCCCTCAAATTCTGCGACTGTGTAAATTTAACATTCTGAACCCAAATTTTTTCCCATGTTTCCAACATCACTGGTTCCCCAAAGTTTTGTGCCCACTTAATCATACAATCTTTAACTAGTTCAGTTTCTGAATCCCTTTCTAACAAAACATTATAAAGCCTTTTAATATGCATTGGACCTTTCTCCTTAATGTGTCTAACCAATTCTTCCTCATGCAACATAATACCAGTTTTTTGGTCCTCTTTCCATCTCAATTGTAGTTGATTATATTGTAACCAAGTTAAATTAATCCCTTCATCCAACAGTGTCTGTAGTGTCTTCAACTGCCATCTGCCCGCATCTGTAAAAAGAACCTCTTTATATAAAAACCCCCGAGTGACATTATATTTGTATTCCACATAATATGACCAAGATCCAGCCATAGCGGTATTTTATAATCCCATTTGTATCGGTGCTTCTTCCAAACTCTCATCAAAGAGTCTCTAAGTAAATGGCTTTTAAATACTTTATCCACTTTGTTGTCATAAAATAAGTACGCATGCCATCCAAATTCAAGATCAAAACTTTCTATATTCATTATTCCAGTCTTTTTCCTTCCAAACCAATCACTTGCTAGAGTCAAAGCTGCTGCTTCATAATATAGTTGTAGGTTTGGAAGTTTAAGGCCTCCCCTTTCTGGAACATCTTGCATGATTTTCAATTTCACTCTCGGTTTTTTCTCGTTCCAGACAAACGTATTCACTCCAGTTTGCCACACTTTTAGTTGTTTATCACTTTTAAGCACCGGAATCATTTGAAACAAAAAAAGAAATCTTGGCAAAATGTTCATCTTAACTGCTGCTATTCTTCCAAGTAAAGACAGCTGCAGTTTTTTCCAAGTCTCCATATCTTTCTGCACCTCTCGCCACAACACCTCATAATTATTTTGAAACAATTTCATATTTGATTCTGCAACTTGAACTCCTAGATATTTTACCTTTGGTACAATCTCAAAACCTGCCCTCCTTTCAAGCTCGTGTTTACGATCTTGTGTCATATTTTTGGCTATCATTTTGGTTTTTTTCTGGTTCAGTCTAAAACCTGAAACTTTACCATAGTCTTGTATAATGTCCTTCATCTGGATTAATGATTCCATTGGCTGTGTTAGGGTAACAACCAGATCATCTGCAAATGCCTTTATTCTGTAATCCTCTTGCCTTATCATTATACCTTTCAAGATATTAGAGTCCCGTATTGTATTTAACAAGACTTCTAGTGTTAGAATAAACAACAGTGGGGATAACGGACATCCCTGTCTTGTTCCTTTTTCAATTTTAAACGCTGTTGTCAAATTTCCATTAATAATAATCTGTGCCTTTTGCTCTTGGTAAATTGCTGAAACCGCCTGTATAAATTGATCCCCAAAATCCATCTTTTTTAAAGTCTTTAGTAGAAAGTTCCAATCCACTCTATCAAAGGCCTTCTCTGCATCCAAGAAGACCAGCACTGCAGGGATCTGTTTATTCTTCTCAAGATATTCCAATAAATCTATTACTTGCCTTACATTGTGCTTCATGTATCTACCCTCGATAAATCCCGCTTGATCATCATGAATCACCTTTTGGATTACTGGCATCAACCTGTTGGCTAGTACTTTAGCATAAATTTTATAATCAGTATTCAAAAGAGATATTGGTCTATAATTCTCCGGTTTTTTAGGACCTACTTGCTCTTTTGGTATCAAAGAAATATAAGCTGTTGTCCATGATGGGGGTATTTTACCCCCTTGTTGAATATTACAAAATAAATCTCTAAGTTGTTCCACCATTTCTGCTTGCAAGGCTTTATAATACACTGCGGTCAAACCATCTGTTCCAGGAGCTTTAGCTGTTTTTAATTGTTTAATTGCTGCTATTATCTCCTCGTCTGTTATAGGATAATCCATTCTTTCCTTTTGTTGGTCAGTGATTTTTGTAATTCTTTTATTATCTAAGTATTTTTCTATAAGTCCATTCTGCACATCATCTTTAGCATATAATTTAGTATAATAGTCCACAAAAGCTTCTTTAATTAATTTTTGTTGAAAGGTTTCTTTCCCTCCAATGTCAATACTATCAATAGTCCGTACACTCTGCTTTTTCCTTAATGTATAGGCCAACCATCTGCCCGGCTTATTGGCATTACAAAATGTACTATGCTTCGCATATTGTAAATTTGTTGCAACTTGCTCCGCCATAAGCATTTGAAATTGGTCTTTCAAAAGTTTTATAACACCACATATTCTGTCGTCTGTTGGGTTTTTAATAAGTAGCTGTTCTTTTTTCTTTATTTCTGCTTCCAATTCAGATCTTTTCTTTTGTCGAATCAATCTATGTTTAGAGTTCATATAAATGAGCACCCCTCTCATATAAGCTTTGCTCGCATCCCACACAATTTCGATTGGGGTACCTTTATTCAAGTTTATTTCAAAAAATTCTTTCAAGTGCTTTTTAAGTTCTATTATATTTTTTTCATATCTGAACAAGTTTTCATTTATTCTCCAGGAGCGTCGCTCAGTCTTGCCCATCTCGTATTTAACTAAGTTAAATATGTTTGACTTCTGTGCAAACACTTCACAGTAAGGACCTGTTTAAAATCTGAGGAAAATGTACATCACTAGCTGGGCCTTATTGCAGGGAATACACTTTTACCACAACTGAGTCAATATAAGCAAGCAACGTTGTAGTCAGTAGTGCATTCTGTCATGTATAAAGATTGAATAAATGAACTAGATATAGATGGTTTCAGTAATAAACTGTTCTAAATGACCGGATCAATAAAAGCTCTTCGAAAATGTCTTAGTAGTTAACTGGCAGATGGTACTGTATAATTAGGGGTTTCACTGAGTAACCTAAAAACATCTTTCCCTTGATGTGGTCCTTGCACAACTTGGAGGGGAGTTCTTACACAAATGTGTAGTCTGAAAAATGAGGAATTATATATAGAATATTGTGCATATATAGGTACGTGATGTGATTTATGAGTACTGTATATTCCCCTTCTCTATAAAAACTATTATACATTTTCTGTTCTTTCCAGGTCCTTCCACTATTGACTTTGGAGAAGTCTGTGTGCATTCTACAAATACCAGAAAAATGCATATCATAAACAACTTACCTGTGCATATATGGATACAAATAGAAATTAAAAGTGAAGAACTGCAACGGACTAATCCTTTGTTGCATGTCATAACACCTTTTATGAAAACTTGTGTTACTGTGGTGTTTGAGAAGGACACATCAGGGAACTTTAAAAAGTAAAACTCATATCTCTACGTAGTAATTTGGTAGTCAAGAAAAATAATTCTTCAGTAATAACACTAGGAGATGAAGGGTAGATAGGATTCTTGTTGGAAAGCAGTTGTAAAAAGTTAATTAAAAACTAAGTATACTTTTGTAAGGAGATTTCATATATGTTATCCTATCCAAATTAAATTATAAGAATTATGTTTAGAGACAGTGTAAGAGTTTAGCAAGTCTAAGTCAATTTCAATATTCCTAAATTAAATATATCTAATGGCTAAAGCTAATCTAAAACTATTTCTAGCTACAGTGACCTACTGCTACCTATTGTCTATAACTGTGTTATGCTTTTGGGTAGTTTCTGAGCAGAAACTATTGGAACATTTGATAAGCCATGGGGTGGGGGGGGAGGCATAGAAAATGGGGGGCAAATTAAACACATGATTTGCTGAAATATTTGATTTTTCCCTTGTTCCCCAGTAAAGATCCTTAAATCCTTATATAACGATATTGAAAGTGAACTTATAACTATATCCTGTTCCCACAATCAACATAAATTTAATAAATAAGTTTTCAACACAAAATCCTTACGAATCAATTTCTTAACGTAGACGGTGTATGAAAATTTGGAAAGCGCTGCCTGGTAGGGACGGGGGGACAAGAAGGAACGCCTTGGGCGGACGAGAGGAACGGGCAGGTTCCTCGGGGCCGGAGACTTCTCCTTCACGTTGGCGGCAACGGAACGGCAGCCATGGCGGCTGCCCTGAAACCGCGGCAACCGGGAACAAGGATTGTGCTGGAGGAAGAAGATGAAGAAAGAGCAAAAATCAAGAAGCTGGGTGAGTGACACCAACCCAGGCAATATAACATACCTATTTGGAACTATTGGAAAATAAGACCCCAAAATTAAAAGCGGCTGCTGAACTGTGGGGCTTAAAGATTGAAAAGAAAAAAAAATGGGTAAAAGACCCAATTTGAATTTTGTTGCAGTAAACTTAAACTGGATGATTTGGCATTAATAAATTTTTGAAATTTGTGCCTTTAATTGAAGTGGAGAGGAGAAATGGATATTCCTGAGAATTAATGCCTCTAAAAGAAAATGAAGCTAATGAAGGTAGACAGATGGATAGCTACAAAATAGCCATGGAGTCTGCAGTGATTAAGCAGGGAAGTGGATTGAAGAGGTTTCCCTTTCTGGGTGGAAAAGAAACATGTTAATTGGCTTTTTACCTTGGATTACTTGAAATTAATATTGGATATAAGGATTTTGGAGATTCCTACTCTGTCCCAGATGATTTTAAGAAAGAAGAAAGAAGAAAGAACATTTTGGATTTTAACAATGGAGACTGACAAAACTTGGGGTGGCATAGTTAACAAAGACAGGAAGCTGATGCACTACACTTGGAACAGACATTTTAAAAGTTTTAAAGGGACATACAGAAATTCTTTACTTTGAACTGATGAACCTTGAAATAGAGCACTTTGGACAGAGAGGAAAAGGAAGAAAAGGAAGAATTAAAGTTGATAAATTTAAATGTGACTGAAATGTAAAGTTTAAAAGCCTATGTATATATGATAAAGTTTAAAAGCCTAGGTATATATGATTTTTGGATAAAAACAGGAAGGGTTGTGAAATAATAAAAATAGAAAATAAGAGGTGGCTATTAAAATAGTGGATGATATCAAGGGGATAAAAATAATAAGAATATATTTTGAGGCAGGAAAATTTTAAGAAAATGTACTGTTTGATGTAATACGTTTTAATTTTAATTTGCAAACAAATGTTAAATTGATGAATAAGGATTGATTGAACAAAATGCAAGATACACAGATGCTAGTGATTAGTCTTGAATTAAGGTAATACAAGTTGGAAATGATGACCATTATGAAATATACTGAGATTTAAATTGAAAGAGCAGGATGGAAAAATGATATAAAACAGATAATTATATTATAGTTAAAATGTGTGGGGTGGATACCAACTTGATAAGAGTTTGAGACTCGGTGGAAATATATTGGAAATTAATTCAAAATGCTGGAAGCAGCCAAACAAATAGGAGGAGAGTTGGAGGAGACTATGCTGGTAATCAGCCAAATAATGGAGGGAGTTAAGGAGGAGACTATGCTGGAAATCAGCCTATAGAATGCTGGAAACAGTAAAAAAAATAGGAGGAGAGTTGGAGGAGACTTTGCTGGTAATCAGCCAAACAATGGAGGGAGTTAAGGAGGAGACTACGCTGGAAATCAGCCCACAAAATGCTGGAAACAGTCAAAAAAATAGGAGGAGAGTTGGAGGAGATTGAGGAACTATCCTGAAATCAACTAAATAGTTGGTGTTTTGGAGGGGATCAAGCTGAGAATTAATCAAATAGAACAAGCTGGAAGATAGTTAAATATTAGAGGGAGATATAGTGGAAAATATATTAGAAATTGGACTAAATAAAATATGCCTTTGTGAGAAATCTGTAATATGTAAACTGGGAGAAAAAAAAAACTAAGGTAAACTGATTTGAGGATAAGGGTCAAAGGATTAAAATTAGATAAAATGTTGTTTTATAAAATATAATAAAAATGGAGTGGTATTGAATTGAAACTAAGAATAAATGGTGATAAAATTGTAAGGTAAACACTTAACAAGAGGTTAGAATATTGTAAAAATTATTTTGATATGACTTGTGTAAAATATAAGGTAAAGAAGAATAAAGATATGTTTAGAATTGTTATGCAGATGTAAAAATGAGTGAAAGTGAATTTGAAACTAATTTTGGATAGATATAATGGATTTATATAGATGAAAATGTTAAATTTGAGGTAAAATTGGATTTTTCTTAAGTTTTGAATTTCTTTTTTATCTTCTTTTTTTCTTTTTTTGTTTATTTATAAAAGATGTAATGGAAATTGTGAATTGAGCTTGTGAAAGGAATGTAAGCGTGGTAACCATCTATGACCGGATCGAGATTTTTGCTCTTAAAAGTTATGTTTTTATGTTTAAATTTGAAAAAATAAATAAAAAATATTTACAAAAAAAAAAAGAAAGAAAGAAAGAAAGAAAGAAAATTTGGAAAGCGCTGAAAATCAAGATGACATCCACAGGTCCATGTGCGATAACAAAACAAGCAAAAGAATAATTCCCAATCAGACATCGACTACTGACTGCATCACCGATACAACAGAAAACGATAGATACAATGCTAACTATAGAAAAAGAGAAAACGCCCTCAACATTCAATATCCAAAACATACACTCAGTCCTGGCGATGATACAAGAGGGGATGAACAAAACACAAGAATCAATAGCCAATAATCATGAGGCAAACAGGAAGAATCACGAAGAACTGAAAACAGATGTAGAAGAAATAAAGGGCAAACTAAAAAAAATAGACAATAAGATGGAAAAGATCCAACAAAACATTGCAAAAACGAACAACGGATCCAAAATATTGAAATAAAAATGGTCCAAGCAGAAAAACAATTGGATAATATGGAAAGTGATCAAATTGCATTGAATAAAGAATTGGAAGATTCAATTTCGTATTTAGAATTGGAAAAGGCATCTTTCTACCTAAGATTCCAAAATATTGCTGAGAGCAGAGAAGAGAATCTGAGAGACTTGATGGTGGGGATCCTGGCAGATGCGACCCAAAAGGATAAGGAGGATATTCGCAAAGAAATTGACGAAGTCTATCGAGTATACACAAACTACGTCCGGAGGAATAAACTATCTAAAGAGATCTACATTAGATTTGCGAGGAAATCGGTGAAAGAAGAAATATATAAAATAATGAGAGAGGAAGTAATTACTTACAAAGATAAAGAAATAATAACATTTCCGAGAAGAATAAGAGAAACAAAGAGGAATTACAATTTATTAACAACAGAATTGAACAAGCATAAAATAATGTTCTGGTGGTTGGTACCTGAGGGAATACTTGTTTCTTGGCAAGATAAAAAATATTGAATTGACACCTTAGAAAAGGCACAATAATTTTTTGACAGGCATTTCGTATCAGAAGAGGAACAAGAAACCGAAGTACAGCAAGATCCTATCAATAACAAGGGCCTAGCAGATGAGGCACAGAGAGAACAAGAAGGAAGAACAAGAGGGGAGAAAGAGAGAATGGAAAGAGAGGGAGCAAGGGAAAAAACACAAATCACCGACAGAAACACAAGAAGACTTAAGACAGCAAAGAAATAGAAGACTGGAATGGAGAAGGAACTAAAACTGATATCAATTAATGGCTTAAACAGCCCATCTAAAAGAACTCGGATATTTAGAAACCTACAGAAACTGAAGACAGATATCATAACATTACAAGAAGTCCACATCAAAAAACAACATCGAAAAGTACTAGAAAATAAACGATTGGGAACACTCTATACCGCACTAACAGAACAAAAAAAGAAAGGCATCGCAATATGCATCAAAAATCACTTACAAGCAAAACAAATATTTGTAGACGAGGAGGGTAGGACCCTGATGATTGAGATCAAAACAGGAATGAAAACTATATTATTAGTGTCACTATACACGCCGAACGGAAGCCAAATTAATTATTTAAAAAAAATACATAATATCATTAAAGACTTGGATTATGAAAATATATGTCTCATTGGAGACTATAATGCAATTGTAGACATAGACAAAGACTATCAAAGTAGCAAAAAAACAACAACAACAAAACAAAACAACCAAATCCAGGAAAAAAACACTACTGGATACATTTTACGATATGGTACAAGAATTCCACCTACAAGACGCTTGGAGGGAAATCAATTAAAATAAAAAACAATTTACATTGTTTCGCTACAAATACATGGGCAGACCATAGTCCGATCATAATAACATGGAAAGGCCACCAAACACAGGGAAGATGGATGATGGATAAATACATCACAAAGGACAAACAATATGTAGAAATGATTCAAAGAGAATTGAAAATATTTTTCCAAATTAATGTAAAAGAACATACCAGGCTGCAAAATTTATGGGATACAACCAAAGCCTACATAAGAGGCTTAACAATTGCTTACATAGCAAAAAAAATAAAAATAAAGACAAACAACAAACAAAAGAGAACCTACTGACCCATCTCCAACCGTATGAATCGGAACTACAGGAAGAGCCACACAATAAAGAAATTAAAGAAAAAATTGATCTTACAAGACACAAAATAAATTTAATGACAACAACTGAGATTGCAAGGAAAATTAAAATGGCCAAACAAAACTATTTCGAGCACGCAAATAAAATCGGCCGGTGGCTGGCCTATAAATTGAAAAAAGAAAGAGAGAAGAAGATGATACAGCAATTAAAGGACAAAGACGGACAAATATACCACAATAATCAGGACAAAAAACGAATTGCAAAGGACTTCTTCCAAAACCTATATGCAAAAGACAAAATTCGGGAGGAAGACATCATACAATATTTAGGCAAAATAAATATTCAGGAATTAAAAGAAAACCACACCGAATCATTGAATAGACTGATTTCCAAGTTAGAACTAACCGAAGCAAGGAAGAAACAAAAAAAAAGAAAACCAACAAAACACCTGGACCAGATGGCATACCATCCGAATTTTACAAGACATTCCAACAATCATTAGATGATATTCTAATACAGGTATTTAACGATGCACTCCTGGAAGCCCAAACTCCACAATCTTGGAACGAAACAATAATTACATTAATACCAAAACAGGACTCAGACCCGGCTGAAATAAAGAATTATAGACCAATATCTCTTCTTAATGTGGACTATACATTATTCACATCCATTATAACACAGAGACTGAAAAATTTCATTAATTATTATATACATCCAGATCAAAGGACAATTATTTTTTTATTGAAAAAGTTTTTCAAATACAGATTTCCCCCCCCCCCTTTTTCCCCCTCCTCCCTAACCCCCTCCCCCTCCCCTCCCCCTGTGGCTTCTCCAGAATAAAACCCAAATTAATAACAGATTATATAATACTTTACCATCCTTTCTCCACCCCCCATATGCTGACCCTTTCTTTCTAACAATATTATTATATCCCCCTTATACTATACATTTCAAAGCAACATTCAGCTGTAAAATTATATAATAAATCCTAATTTGGCAATTTCAACTCATAATCTATCCATTTCCTTCTCCCCCATACATATATCTCTTAATTCAAATCTTTTACGTATATTAATATAACATAACATCCCTTTTCCTAAACTAAACAATCAGTAAGCTAGCCTATCTCCACCCACTTTCCTGCAGGTCTACCATACATAATATTTTCAATATCTTTGTTCTTCTGCCCACACCACACAACTAAAAAATATTTCCATATATGAATAAAATCCTCAAATGACTTTAAGCTTGTAATTCATATGGTATCTTCTGTAATGTCTTTCAACTGGATTGTTAATTCCATCACCCATGTTAGGGTAACATCAAATTCTAGTTCCAACAGTATGTTCAGTATCTTCAATTACCATCTGCCCCCATCAATAATAAATATTTTCGTATATAAAAAACCACCCGAGTGACTTCATATTTATATTCCATATAGTGTCTTCTGTAATGTCTTTCATCTAGATTATTAATTCCAACCACCGTATTAGGGTAACAACCAGATCTTCTGCATGCCCCAATCCCATACTTCTCTTGCCTTATAACTCAGCATAAACGTAATCCATTTGTCAAAGAGTCCAAAATAGAAAGTTCCAATCCACTCAATTAAAGGTCATCTTCCACATCCCAAAAACACAGCACTACAGAGATCTGTCACTCTCCTCAAAATAGTATAAACCAATACTTTGCCTCAGCTATATTTTCATGTTTTTAATCGTCTCTTAAGTAACTGGCATTACACTGTTGTTTAGTCTAAAAATTTTTATTTTTGTAGGACCTGCTTCTTCTTTTCTTAACTTTTTGTGGCTTAGATCTCCATCCTGGTTGCCTTTCTAGGAGTTGTATATCAACTGATTGATTTCCATGCTGGTCTGTAACTTGATAAGTCATCACATTAGAATCCAAAGCCGCCTCTCTTATATTTATAGGTAATCCAACTATAACCTCTGAAGGAGAATCCATAAGCGGCTCGTCCACAAAAGCCTCTGTAACTTGTTGTTTTTCCATTACCTCCACCTCCATCTGCTTAGCCTGGGTTTCAATCTCTTGTTGATTTTGCTTTTCTTTATTCCCCTCGTGTATTATACATGGAGATGTTGAATCCATTTTAAGAACCTTATAATAAAATTCTTCCGCTTTTTCAACAGTATTTAGTTGATATCTTTCTCCTTGATATCTCAATATTATTCCAACTGGAGCATCCCACCTAAATGGGATGTTTTGTTTCTTTAGCTCAGTCACTAAAAAACCAAAATCCTTTCTATCTTTTAACATCTTGGGCGGCAGCTCTTTAAATATCCAAATCTTCCTTCCATACATTTCAAGAGTGGAGTTAAAAGACTTTTGCACAATATCATTTCTTATTCCTTTATCGGTAAAGTAAATCACCACATCTCTAGGCAACTGCCTTTGCTTTGCCACCCAAGAATTTGCTCTGTAGGCCTTATCAATCTTACAGGATACCTCTTCAGGACTAACCTTTAAAATCCCAGCCAGAACTTCAGCAGACATCTTTCTCAAATCTTCTCTTTTATCTTCCTGTATTCCCCTAATTCTGACCGCAAATTCCATAAATCTGAATTGCATCATTGTGACTTCATTTTCAATCCTTTGTTTTATATTATCTGCATTGTAAGTCTTGTAGTCAGCTTCCTTTATTTTTGACTCTACTTCTGAGCTATTTTCTTGAATCATTGTTAAATCATTTTCAATTCTTTCCTCGCCGCTGCTCCGGGCTTCGGGAGAACTCTGCGCTGTGAAGAGCCAGGCGATGGGACCAGACCAACTAACGAAAACTAACAGACTCTCTGAATAAGTAGGATGAAATCCGGACCTGGGACCCTAATTTGCAAGTACTTCTAACAACCCTAAGACTGACTTTAAAAGTAAAGAAGAGTGGAAGGGGGAAAAAAAAGAAAGTTTAAAATGGCGACTGGCTGAGGCTTGAGAAGAGCTGAAAGCGAAAGTCCTTCCGTTTGACTAGTTTAATATGTTACAAAGTAACTGAGATAACAATGCTGGCTAGAAGTGAAGAGAAAAATTCTTATTTCATGCTTCTTCCTTCTTAGAGACTTGATATTGATATTGTTTGGAGAGAAGTTTTCTTCTTTAAAGGGGAAAAAAGGAAAAAAAAATCTGCTTGTGTGGCAGGATGGCGTTAAAATTCACAAAGCCAGACAACCAAGCTGTGGGGGGGGGCTCCCCCATTTATAAACCACATGAACAAGATGTCAGCGTTCCAAATTAGGCTCTCTTCCAGCGCTGACATAGAGAGAACAGAAGCTTGATTTATTGCTGAGATGAACTTTTACCTAGTCTTTGTATGTTACAGATAGGGTTTCCTGGGAGACGAGGAGGGGGGCACATTCCTGTGAAAAGAACGTGCTGGGATGTAGAGATGGATTTGCATGATGGCCAATGAGACATTGGAGTTGGAGTGCGGAAGAGGAGGGGGTTGGAAGGAGGGGCCAGTTTGGCTGCAAAATGAATCAGAAATGTCGGACTCTGCTATTCTTAAAATAAAAGTGATTCATTAGAGAGCTTGCGCTTGAGAATGAAGGTTTTTTCAAGATAGCACCGAAACCTGACAGACAGCCAAACTCTCCTCCAAATCCAGGCTGGCTGAGTTTAAATCATCCCGTTCCCTCCCAGACATCTGGTCGGATGGACTATGGCTGAAGCCAAGCTCTCGGAGGAAAGCCTGCTTCAAAAGACGGGAGGAGCAGAAGCGGTCGTGATTCCAGCCAACTTGGAAAATACAAAGGTTCAACTTTCTCCGCCTTCCCTCCCCGCAGAACTTCAAGCAAAGAAACGTGAGGCAGATAAGTACCTGGGGACTGTGCCAAAAGCCTTAGAGGCGAAATTTCCTTTTGCAAATGTAAAAGATAAAGAAAAACCCCTAAGTGAATTGGGAAGGGCGAGCTGGGGATGGGAATGGCAGCAAAGCCCAGACAAGGCAGCATCTCCCCACCCCAGGATGAGAGACGAGGCAGAGGACTATCAACACCAAGGCTGGCCCTCCAGAGCTCAGCACAGAGAGGAGAGGGCAGAGAGGGAGGAGCCACCCCAGTTCAGAGGGAAGTTCGATGGTGACCCAGACAACCTCACCCAATTCCTCGATTCAGCTGAGATATACATAGAGCGGTTCGGACACCTCTACCCTTTCCCCAGAGCCCTAGTGAATGCTATCTCGGAAGGGCTGGAGGGAGAAGCAAAGAGGTGGTCAGCATCACTCTACAAATACAGGCCCCCCCAGCTACGAGATGCAGATGGGTTCTTGCAACTATTGAGAGCCCGTTATGAGGAGGAGGAGGAGGACCCCTATGTGGAAGACGAGCTCAGAAACCTAATGCAGAGGGGGAAGCCTATCAGAGAGCATATCTGTGAATTCAGGAGAGTCATTGGGACACTGCCTCCCCTACCAGAGCGATTGCTGGTGTATTTTTTTAGAACAAGCCTAGATAAAAGAATTTCCCAAGTGACTGCCTATCGTGACATCCCAAACTGACTCGCTGAATGGTTCCGGGTAGCGATAAAAGTCGACAGAGGGCTGCGGGCGAGTGACACGTCAAAACCACCAGAGGGAAAGGAGAGAGGCCAACCAGACCAGGGGCCACTCAACAGACGAGAAACCCCAACATCACAGCCCTCCTACAGACCAACTGCCCCACGGAGCCCACTGAAATGCTACAGATGTGGAGGAAGCGGCCACATAGCAGCAAGATGTGGAATGCCTAGACCGGGACCAGCTCCACCACCCAAAGCACGACCGGAACAAGGGCCCAAGCGCGTCACCCACGTACCGCAGGAAGCTCCCCAAATCCCGGAGTTTTTCGCTCATCTGACCAAAACCAGAGGAATCCCAGATGAGGGAGATCAGTCCCCCGAACCCTATGACACAGAGTACGAAGGCAGTTCTGGTGGCCACACATGAGAAAGGACGTAGACAGTTATGTAAAAAGCTGCACCATTTGTGCCACGATGAAGACAAGGCCAGGGTGCCCGCCTGGATTGTTGCAACCAGTAGCTGAACCAACAAGACCATGGGAGGAGATTGCAATGGACTTTATAGCAGACCTACCGAGGAGCAGTGGAAATACAGTGATCTGGACTGTAATAGACTTATTCTCCAAACAGGCACACTTCATTCCTTGTAGTGGACTGCCTTCAGCTCGTCAGTTATCCAAACTGTTCCTGAAACACATTTACCACCTACATGGAGTCCCCAGGAGAATCATTTCCGACAGAGGGGTCCAGTTCACAGCAAAGTTCTGGAGGGAGTTTCTACGATCCATAGGTTCATCCCAAGGGCTCAGCTCAGCATTTCACCCGAGCACCAATGGGGGGGCAGAAAGACTGAACGCTATGATAGAACAGTATTTAAGATGCTACGTCGATTACCAGCAGTCCAATTGGGCAGACCTCCTATCTTTTGTGGAGGTTGCATATAATAATGCTGTCCACAGCAGCACGGGGCTAACCCCGTTCAAAATAGTGAGTGGCATGGATTTTGTTCCCATGCCAGAATACCCGAGGGAGCCCCCTTCCTCAGTCAGTTTGACCGACTGGATGGCAATGTTGAGACAAACTTGGGAAAATGTTAAGAGGGCGCTGGCAAAGGCGGCTCAATCTTATAAGGAACAAGCAGACAAGCACCGAACTCCCCAAAGACCATTTCAACTGGGAGAGAAAGTTAACCTCTCCACCAAGTACTTGAGACTTAGACTCCCGAGCAGGAAATTGGGTCCAAAATTTATAGGACCATTTCCTACAATAAAAATAATCAACCCCGTTACAGTTCAATTGGAGTTGCCATGGCTTTTGGGGAAAATTCACCCCGTTTTTCACAGTAGCCTTCTAAAACCTGTAGTGGGGTCTACTTTAAGGCCAACGCCACATGAACCCCCTGGGCCCCTGGTTGTTTGGGGCCAAACGCACTACGAAGTGCAGTGGATTCTTGATTCAAGATGGCACAGGGGGCGCCTCCAGTGCTTAATTAAATGGAAGGGTTACCCAGTGTCAGAGGCTTCCTGGGTGAAGAGCTCAAACATTCAAGTTGATCGCCTTATAGCAAAATTCCATGCAGACCACCCGGGAAAGCCGGGACGGGGGGGTGCACAGCCAGGGAGGGGCTGATGAGACTAATCTTGTTGTGTTTTCCCTATGGGATAGGTGATGTCGCAGAAGTGAAGGGAGAGGGGCCGGATGTCAGCGTTCCAAATTAGGCTCTCTTCCAGCGCTGACATAGAGAGAACAGAAGCTTGATTTATTGCTGAGATGAACTTTTACCTAGTCTTTGTATGTTACAGATAGGGTTTCCTGGGAGACGAGGAGGGGGGCACATTCCTGTGAAAAGAACGTGCTGGGATGTAGAGATGGATTTGCATGATGGCCAATGAGACATTGGGGTTGGAGTGCGGAAGAGGAGGGGGTTGGAAGGAGGGGCCAGTTTGGCTGCAAAATGAATCAGAAATGTCGGACTCTGCTATTCTTAAAATAAAAGTGATTCATTAGAGAGCTTATGCTTGAGAATGAAGTTTTTTTCAAGATAGCACCGAAACCTGACACAAGTTTTGAGTTTGCAGATGCAGAGGAATGGCTTTAAAGATCTAACGCAATTTGTATTGGAGGAGATGGCAAGACATGATGAGATTGTGAACCAGAACCTTGAAAAATTTAGACAGGAAATTAAAGAGTTGGTTCAACAAAAGTATGATAAATTCAAGCAACATATGATAAGTTTCTTAGACGCAATGATAAAGATGGATGAAAAGTTTAATTCAGAAATAGAGTCTAATATGAAGGAAGTTGATTATAAGATTCATAATTTGGATAATAAAATACAAAGAATTCAAAGGACAATTATTAATACCCTTGAATATTACGAACAACGACCAGATAAGCAATTAGCATTGATTTTCCTGGACGCGCAAAAAGCGTTTGATAATCTTAATTGGACATTCCTAATAACACAATTGGAAATGATGAAATTCGGAGAAAGTTTTCTAAGCATGATTAAAAGGATATATAATACTCAAACAGCAAAAATACTGATTAATGGAGAGACAACAGAACAATTCGATATAAAGAAAGGAGTGAGGCAAGGATGTCCCCTATCTCCCATATTGTTTATATTGACACTGGAAATACTACTGAAAGAAATTAGGGAAGATAAAGAAATAACGGGACTAAAGATAAAGAACCAGGAATTCAAACTGCAAGCATTTGCGGATGACATAGTACTTATCCTAGAAAAACCACTACAATCAGGACCTAAATTATTGACCAAAATAGAATGATATGGGGAAGTAGCAGGGCTGAAAATTAACAAACAAAAAATACAAATGTTAACCAAGAATCTTACCAAAAACCAAGAGAAAGAATTGGAAAACACACTAGGAATACAAACAGCAAAAAAAGTAAAATACCTAGGAATCTAGCTTACCAATAGAATATCAACTCTCAAAGAAAATAATTACAATAAATTGGCCAAACAAATAGAAAAAGATTTACAATTTTGGACTAACTACAGCTATCATTCCTAGGTAAAATTGCCTCCATCAAGATGAACATCCTCCCAAGGATGCTGTATCTATTCCAGGTGATACCAACAAACCCAGGAAAAACCTATTTCAAAGATCTGGATAAGATGATATTAAAGTATATCTGGCAGGGGAAGAAGGCATGAGTCAAACTGAAACACGTACAGGATAAACGAGACAGAGGAGGAATGGGGCTCCCAGATTGGCAAACCTACTACAAAGCATCAACATTAACATGGATCAAAGAGTGGATTGAACTCAAAAACAAACGCATACTAACATTAGAAAGGATGGCACGCATATCTATGGGTAGAGAAACCTACAAAACATGAACAATTCCAAAGGCATATTGTAAGAGACACACTACTAAAGACTTGGACTGAAATTAGGAAAAACTATTATGACGGCATCCCACGGTGGATCTCAACAATGGAAGCACAAATATATCCAATATATGGACACAAATAAAATGAAGACGTATCAAGATCTTTTAAACGAGGAGGGAAAATTAAAAACCAGAGAAGAATTAAAAGAACAAGGTGTGGAAATTGACTAGTGGCCATACCTACAACTAAAATCCAGATACAAATCAGACATGGAGAAATATGGAATTCAAAAAGAACCAAATGATTTGGATAAAATATTATTGGGCCCAAACGAGAAATTAATAACCAAAATTTACAATTTTTTATTTACATACAAATTAGAAGAGGAAATAGTAAAAGAAAACATGATCACATGGGGCGAAGAACTTTGGATATAGTATTGAAACTAACCAAATGGGAAAAATTATGGAAAGTTAATAGTAAATTGACACTATCAGTATCATATAAAGAAAATGCCTATAAGATGTTTTATAGATGGCATCTCCCCCCAAGCACGGATTTCAAAAATGTTCCCCAACACTTCACCACTGTGTTGGAAATGCAAAAAACAAAAAGGGACATACTACCACATGTGGTTATCCCCAAAAGCAAAACAATTTTGGAATAAAATCAAAACCCAACTGGAAGAAATAACAGCACAAAAAGTACCATCAAGACCGGAAACATATTTATTAGGTATATTCACTAAAAATTACGAAAAAGAAACAATATATTTAATCACACACATTTTGACCACAGCGAGAATCATCTTCGCACAAAACTGGAAATCAGAAGAAATCCCAACGCAAGATAAATTAATATCGAAAGTAATGGAATGTGCCGAGATGGACAAACTCACCAAAGAACTTGTGCGAATGTCCACCAATTCATCATCCTACCAATATCTTGTTCCAGTTCCTGTTTTGTTTTCAAATCTCCCTCATCGTTTACCACTTCCTTATATCTAATTATCTTATTTTTCTCCAGTAAATTTGGGTATATCAGTGCTACTGTTGGTGATAACCACATTGGAATTGTAGTGTAGTGTTTTTGTTTTGTTCTTTTCCAAATCTGTAGCAATGCATTCCTGATCAAGTGTGTTTGAAAATATTTATGCGATTTATATTTCTTATCCCACAGGAATGCATGCCACCTGCTTGCAAGTCATGGCCTTCTATTGTTAACACTCTGTTACTTTTCAGCTCCATCCAATCTTTTGACCATGCTAGACTCGCCGCTTGGTGATAAATTTCCCATTCTGGTAACGCCAATCCCCCTCTATCCTTTGTGTCTTGCAAAAGTTTTAATTTAATCCTGGGCTTTTTCCCTTGCCATATAAATTTAGAAATTTATTTATTTAATTCTTGAAAGAATGTTTTCCCTAGTTTTAATGGTATCACTTGGAACAGAAATAAAATTCTTGGCAATGTATTCATTGTCACTGTTGCGGTCCTCCCTAAAAATGAAATTTGTAATTTTTCCCAATTTCCTAAGTCTTTTTTTATTTGATATGTCAGTTTATCGTAGTTGTCCTCCTTGATTGAGGAACATTTCACTGTAAGCCAAATTCCAAGATATTTTATTTTCTTAGTTGTCTTCATTTTTATTTTGTCTTCCAATTCCTTTTCCTGACACTTTGTAAGATTTTTTTTGTTATTAATTTAGATTTATCATTATTAATTTTGAGTCCCGCTACCTCACCAAATTCTTCTATCTTTTGTATCAATTTGGAATCCGTTTCTAATATATCTTCCAAAAATAAATACCATGTCATCGGCAAATGCTTGAGTATTATATTCTTCCTTCCTAATTTTTAAGCCCCTTATTTCCTTCTCTGATTTTTGTTAGAAGGGTTTCAAGTGATAAAATAAATAGAAGAGGAGAAAGAGGACACCCTTGCCTAACCCTCTTGTTATATCAATTTTTTCTGTCAACCCCTCATTTATAACTACCCCGGCTGTTTGTTTGGAATATATTTTTCCCACCATTTTTTCAAATCTTTTCCCCAATTCCATATAATTTAATTGTGTTGTGATAAAGTCCCAATTCAAATTGTCAAAAGCCTTTTGGGCATCAAGGAAAACCAGAGTAGCTTGCTTTTCCGAATGACTTTCATAATATTCAAGAACGTTCATTACTATCCTCATGTTATTTTTAATTTGCCACCCCGTCAGAAAACCATTTTGATCCGAATGTATACAATTATTCAAAAAAATTTTTAATCTCTCCGCTATTATTGTTACAAATGTTTTATAATCTGTGTTCAGCAAGGAAATTGGCCTATAGTTTTGGATTTGTTGTATATCAGTGCCTTCTTTGGATATAAGAGTAATAATTGCCTCTGTCCAGGTTGCCGGAATTTTTGCTACTTCTATCGCCTCATTATAAGTCTCCAGCATTATCCATTGTAATACCTCTTGTGTGTTTTTATATAGCTCAATTGGAATCCCATCCGGGCCTGGTACTTTATTGTTCTTTTGTTTTTTCAAGGCTATTTCAAATTCATTTATTGTTATTGGCCTATTTAACATTTCTTTTTGTTCTTCAGAAATTTTATTCATTTTGGCCGCTTCTATGTATTGTTTAACTTTCCCGTCTGTTATGTCTTCCTGCTTGTAAAGCTTTGCAAAGAAGTTTTGTATTATTTTCTTTTTTTCTTCTCTCCTACACTGTATTATACCATTTTCATCTTGTAGCTGTTGTATTATTCTCCTTCCTTTTTCTTTTCTTAATTTATATTATAGCCATTGGCCTATTTTATTCACATTCTCAAAATAATTTTGTTTCGCTATCCTAATCTGTGCTATTTCTTTTTGTGTTATTAAATTAATTTTATGTTTTGTAAAGTTCCATTTTTCCTTTATGTTTTTATTTTGTGGATCCTTTTGTACTTCATACTCAATTTTTTAAAATTCTTCCCACAAACTTTCTAGTTGCATTCTCTTTTCTTTATTTTTCTTAGAATTATATGCAATAGTCAATCCGCTTAATAGGGTTTTGTGATGTCCCACAAGTTTTGTATCAAAGTATCTTCTTTTTTATTTATTTGAAAAAATATTTTCTTCTCCAACCCAAAATGTACTATATATGGGTGCAATATGTAGGTGTGCATGTATATCAAAGTTGTGCATGTGTGCCAAAAGCCACATTCCAAAGAAATGCAGAGTTAAGACAAGAAATGAATTTATATTAATTTAATAGAACAAATAACTACTAATTTAAATAATTCCCTTTAAGATATTCCACTTTCAAAATTGATTTCCATCTACATAAACTAACCATTCTTTCTCTCAGGCAAAGCCCACACATATACCCAAAAATACCCATTTTCCTCTCTACTTCTAGCAAAGAAGGGAGAAGTGGGATAAGAGAGGGAGGTAACTGCAATAGGGAAGGAAAATAAAAGAAAATTGGATCCAAATTCGATAGAAATGTGATGAAGCAAAGGGACTGCTGAATAAGGAAAGATCTGTTGCCCTGTGACTACATTGATCGTCTACTGGGTTTCTTTGGTAACATAAAATATTTGTTTATCTTCTGTCAAAGGCTTTTTTTTTTTGACAGTCCAGCCTGCAGCCCTGGGATTTTCCAGTGTTCTCATCATGTTTAGCATTTTTTCCCCACAGCTCAGTCAGCTAGAGCTAGGAGTTTCTATATACTGTATATATGGTACTTAAATCCAATTTTAAATCCAATCCAGTTGCATCCTTTTCTGGATCGGGACTCCCTACACACAGTCACTCATGCCCTCGTCACTTCCCGCCTGGACTACTGTAATGCTCTCTACATGGGGCTCCCCTTGAGGAGCACCCGGAGGCTCCAACTGGCGCAGAGTGCAGCCGTGCGGGTGGTTATGGGAGCAACATGGCGCTCCCGTGTGACACCTCTCCTGCGCGAGCTGCACTGGCTCCCGGTGGTCTTCTGGGTGCGCGTCAAGGTTTTGGTTACCACCTTTAGAGCGCTCCATGGCTTAGGACCTGGTTATTTATGGGACCGCCTACTACCACAAGCAGCCTCCCACCGGCCGGTACGCTCTCATAGAGAGGGGCTCCTCCGGGTGCCATCAGCTGGCGGCCCCCAGGGGGAGGGCCTTCTCTGTGGGGGCACCCATTATCTGGAACGAGCTCCCCCCAGAGATATGGAGGATCCCAGATCTGCGCACTTTCCGCCGTGCTCTTAAGACTCTCCTATTCCAGCAAGCCGGCCTGGCCTAATCTTCTCCCCTGTTTTAAAATTCTTTTAAATCAAAATTTTAATCTGTTTTAAATTATTGGGATTTTTAATTGTCTCGGGCTAAATTATTTAATCTGGTTTTAATTATGTTCTTAACTTTTGTATTTATGTATTTTATTTTGTGCCTGTTCACCGCCCTGAGTCCTTCGGGAGTAGGGCAGTATATAAATCTAATAAAAGAAAGAAAGAAAGAATTTTGGTCACCACGATGTAAAAAAAGATGTGGAGACTATAGAAAGTGTGCAGAGAAGGACAACAAAGATGATTAGGGGACTGGAGATTAAAACATAAAAATGGCTGAGGGAACTGGGTATGCCTAATTTAATGAAAAGAAGGACTAAGGGTGGCATGATAGCAGTGTTCCAATATCTCAGGGACTGCCACAAAGAAGAGGGAGTCAAGCTATTCTCCAAAGCACCTGAGGGCAGGACAAGAAGCAATGGGTGGAAACTAATCAAGAAGAGAAGCAACCTAGAACTAAGAAATTTCCTGACAGAACAATTAATCAATGCCTCCTGAAGTTGTGAATGCTCCAACACTGGAAGTTTTTAAGAAGATGCTGGATAACCATTTGTCTGAAGTGGTGTAGGGTTTCCTGCCTAAGCAGCGGGTTTGACTAGAAGACCTCCAAGGTCCCTTCCAACTCTGTTATTCTGTTTTTCTGTTTTCCCAAATGAAGCGGCTGATGAAGAAAATATTTTTTTGTGTTACAGGTCTTTCATGTATTCAATAAACCAACGCCATGTTGGACATATTTTAGTGATAGCAAAAATTGTGCCAGTTGCCTTGGAGCTATCTACAAGGGAATTGACTTTAAATCCTGCTTTTAGCTTTCTAGCAAAAACTGGATTTAGAACAACAGTCACTCTATATAATCAAAAAAACTATCCTGCACAATTTACTTGGAAGCCTGTCATCACAGATAAAGGAATGGGATTTTCCATCTGTCCAGAAAAAGGTAATGTACAAAGTGTTCTTTTTTTCAATCAAAGAGCAATTTTCAATCAAATATGTAATGAGAGAATATTAACTTAAATATGAGGGGACAAATCACATGTAGTTATCTTTTCTTGAAAACACATTTTATGGTAATTTGCTGTTCGAAATATTTATAGTTATCCAAGGTTGGTTATGCATACGGTAGTTCTGTCATTTTCTTAGCCAGCCTAGCTGCTATTGATGGTCCATGTTTATTACAACCCTGTCTTTTAAATTATGATGAGAGATAGTGATTTGGGATCCAAATTCATATTAAAAACTTTTGGAGAAGTCTTAATCCCTAGTCTTCCAACACTTATATTATTGATGCTGTACTAGCTCATAGCAATTATATTGCATAGGCACAGTTTATATCAAAATTAAGGGTTACTGAAGTTGTTCATTTATTGAAACAGTTTACAGTATTAAATGATTAAACTTCTTTATGTGTAATATTAATATTTCTTATTAGTAATGTTTCCATGTGTTGGATTGGTAAAAATTATGGGGAATTATAAATCAGGACAAATGAAGAATGACTTATAAAATGATATAAAAGGATCACCCTAATCAGGATACATGGCTTTGTGTTGTTGTTTTGTAATGTTTAGTTGTCTAACAGTACATTATCTCAATGATTAGTAATCATGTCTTTATAAATATATTCTCTGTGTTTGTATATGTTGAAATTTGAATGAGAAAAGAAAATCATTGTTTTTCACTACTCAGCTCAGTTAAAATTAGATCTTCCATGTGGCAGGGTTTTTTTTAGGGATGGCATGGAAATAGGAAACAGCACATACTGACTGCAAACAAACCTACGCTAGATAATTATTTGAAATTCAGTAAATGTAAGTTTGGGATATTTCAGATTGAATAAAAATACAGCTCTAGTGAAAGTGATTCTTTTATTGAATAGCCTGAAGGCCTTTTAAAAAAAAAAAGAAAAAAAGAAAAAGATAAAACGGTTACAGAAATAATAGTCTAAAAAATATGATATATGACATTTAAAATTTAACAATATCGAAGTTCAATAACTAAATTTCCAAAACTAGATAACCCAAATAAGATAGCTCCTTTCTAACTCAGCTCATCTTTCTTACAATCAATGAAGTTCTTTTTGATATAACTGGCTCATATTGCTGTCATCCTTTTAAGATAGCGAGTAATAGCCCTTACCAGGGGAGAAGAGTCTGCCTTCAATAGAAATGATAATTTATGCCTTACATTCCAGTGGGGAAATTTATTTATAATTGGGGACAGATATTGTTTTCTTACTTCCTCATACAACCTACATTCAAATATTATATGCGCCGTATCCTCCACGACGTTTGCCCCACATATACATGTTCTTTCGTTCCTCTAAGCAGATTTTGGGAAGTCTGCTGGCTTCCATCTGAGTCATTTTTAGCCAGTAGGCTACCGCCCTAGTAATTGTGTAGGTGTACAGTGAAAAATGTCCCAATTCAGCTCTGACGGCTGCCGCTGAAATGGAATTGTTTACCCCCAGCATCCTCCTTAACAAATTATTTTGAGTTCTCTCCAATATGGGGGCCTCTGTAAGACCCCAGGTTTCGGCACCGTAGAGCATAATCGGAACAAGCCTGAAAGACTTTACGAATTGGTAAAATCGAGGTTGGTTGAATACGTTTACTTAATTTGGATACAAGGCTTGCCCCAGCTCTGACCTTTTGAGAAAGGTATTGATGGTGCGGAGTCCAACCACCTGCACTGGAAAAAAACAATTCCAAGATAGGTATATTGGGTAATTTGCTCAATCTTTGTGTCATTAATTATGCTTTTTATTCTTATTGCCAAAGACTAAAACTTTTGATTTAGCTACATTTATAGTCAAGTGGTTTGTAGCACAATAACATGAGAGCTTGGCGAGAAGTCTCCTCATCCCTATTTGGGTTCTAGAAAACAGCACTAAGTCATTGGCGTACATTAATACATTAATAAATCTTGTTTATTTAGATGCTATATATTACCATGTCTGGTGGACTTGTAAGAAAGTTAAGGTTTTTTGGATAAAAATTTGGTGGGTTATGCAGAATGTTTTGAAGAAAAAAATTCAATTTTCTCCACAATTATTTTTACTGGGTATAATTAAGGGTTTTACATTGGGAGAAACAAAGTTGATATTGTATATGATAACAGTAGCGAGATTATTGATAGGTAAATACTGGAAAAATGAAGTTTTGCCCACTATTGAGGAATGGACTTTGAAGATGGCCAGTTTTGCAGAGATGGTGAAGATTTCAGCATACCTAAAAGATTGTTCACAAGAGACTTATGAATGGGAATGGAAAAAGTGGATAGATTATGTGCAGAACAAATATCAAACCAGGAAGTATCAAATAGCTTTTAATTGAAAATGTTATATTAAGATAGAAATATTTTAACTTAGTGAAGATGAAAAATTATATGGGCGATGGAGGGGTTCAAGTTTTATATAAAGGGTTTTTTTTTTTTTGATGTGAGTATACTCTGTGGAAGTCTGGGGGGAGGGGAGGGTTGGGGAGGGTTAGGGAGGATGAGGTTGGGGAGTTTGGGGTGGGTTGAGGGGGGGGAAATGGGGTGAAAATGTAATTGTAAAACTTTTGCAATAAAAAAAAATACATTAATAAATCTTGAGCCTATTTGGGGGCTAAGCGTCAGAAGATCTTCCATCTGCGGTGGGATATCATTTATATAAAGGTTAAAAAGAATAGGGCCCAGCAAATACAGCTCTAATTAATATGGACAACTTTATAAACTAATTCTGTGAAATGACTGAATATTGCAATGTATTAAAATTAGTTTTCAAATTATGATTCGTCTTTCATAATAGTTATATTTTTAACATCTTGGTATTATTTTCTCTCTTTTTATATTTAGGTATAGTAGAAGCAAGTAAAGATCTAGAATGCGAAGTTGTTTGGCATCCAAGTTTCTCCTCTTCAGCAACTGGAGAATTTGACTTGTGTGTGCATGAAGGAAAAACACTTAGATTAAAATGTTTTGCAAAGGTATTAGTATAATTTTTGCAGACATAGTTAGCATTTCTTCTATTTGTAGTAATGATGCCTATGTATTTAATATGTATAGTTGTAAAGAAATAAACAATGCCAATACATTAAGGATGAACCAGTAATTGTTAAAGAAGCATTCTCTCTTCACTAAATTCAGAGCTATCAGGAGAAACTGTACTTACAAGTACAGATAGTCCTCAACTTACAATTCATTTAATAATGGTTCAAAGTTATGATGGCCTTGCAAAAAAGTGATTTATGACCTCACCTTAAAGTTATGACCATTGCATCATCCCTGCAGACACATGATCTCTCGGCTTTCCTGCAGCCTGTGCAGTGCGTCTGGATCGCCTGTCTCCCCCTTCCCGCGCCTCTGCCTCTGTCTGCTGTTTAGACAGGGAATCAACCCACCTGTGCTGGGTGAGCTAATAATTGATAGGATTAGAGCTGGTTGATTAGCTCATGGATAGGGAACTATTTTATTAGCAAAATGCACAGACATTCTACTACTTTGAGGACATGGGTCAGCTCAGTTCTGCTGAATGGGCCTCTTTAGGGAGTTCCCATGCCCTTAATGGCTTGCTGTCTGGATTTGAGTTTGAGCTCTCTGATGTGAGTGGTAAATTTAAGGTACCTGTTAAATCAAAAGCCCATAATTGTTTCAAAGGACAATTGGTTCTTAATGTTGCTGAATTGAATGCCAAAAGCCATTATTTTTATAATTATTTTATTGCAAAAAGTTTTTAAAAAGCTGTAGGAAAGTTTTAAGGCTTTATTTTTGTAAGTTTACGCCTGAATTGTGTACGTTTTGCCAGTTTACCATCCAGTAAATAGTAATTTGTCAATGGCTTTGTGACTGCTGGGGGTTCTGCATTAAAGATAAAAAATGTATTAATAGAAATGAAATTTTAATATTGATTTGCTGGCAATGATTAAATATATTTTTAAGAATGCTAGGATGTATTTAATGGTTTTATATATAATGCAATTAAGATATGCTTCTGTTTTTATTATAATTTTAATTTTTCAAAAAGAAAACAGTTTTTTATATTGTATCTGTAGTGTACTCACATTATTGCCTAGTTTCTGTGAAGTGAAAGAAAATCTGTCTACAGGAAAATGGACATTTGATACAATACATTTTTTCTTTTTTCACAATATTAGCTTGGCTCTACCAGTGTTAAGTTTAAGGAGCAACGGATTACCTTTAATAATGCTCCTCTCCATTTAACCACTTACAGAACAGCCATTCTTCAAAATTTGGGACATAACCATGCATATTTCCAGGTAAGATATATTCACAATGAATATTGGAGTGTGTACAATGTAACTTTACCATGGATATTCCAGCATGTTTGGTAGTAGAATACTTCTAAGATAGTGGGAAAAAATGACTTTTATGATACTGTGCTTGCTTTTGTTGACAGGTCCTTGATGTCAATCCAATTCCTGGAATGATTATAACTCCTTTTCAGGGTGTAATTCCTGTGGGAGGCCGCACTGAAATTAAAATTTATTTCAGACCCAATGCATTAATGAAATTTGACAGCAGAGTAGAGGTATTAGAATTGTTGTTCAAAAACTTATTAACTTGGATAATAAATAAATATTGTTTTCAAAATATATGCATATTTTAATGTTTTACTCTGTGAAACCCATGATTAACCATTATTAGCTGAGTTTCTGTAACAACATAAAATGTATGTTAATCTGTTTGCTGAAGGGATAAACCGGCAGCAATAATATTGGTAGATTTTTGCTTCTGTGAGATTCATCTGAAACTTCTCACACTACAGTGGTACTCAGTATTCAATTACTTCAAAACTTGTTGAATTTGGTACTCAAGGCATTTTGATGAGAAAATGTTGTCCCGGTACTCATAGATTTTTCGGTATTCGGCATTCTGTAAAAGGAAGAGGGGGATGTCCACAGAGGATAGGCAGGAAGTTGGCCATCCTGGGGAGGTCACTGACATAGGAAAAGGGATAGACGGAAAGTTTTTCTGGCCAAAATAAAGGGTCACATGCAGTGGTGGGATTCAATTTTTTTAACCACCAGTTCTGTGGGCGTGGCTTATTTGGGGTGTGTGGCTTGGTGGTCATGTGACTGGGTGGCTGTGGCTACATGCATAGGGACTACTCAGAGGGCTGAAAAAAGTGATTTCTGACAGATCTTCGCACTTTTGACTGGTCCTCGCACTTACGACTGTCCTCACATTTATGCCTATTGCAGCATTCTTAACAACCGTGTCACTCATTTCAAAATGCGGTGCTTCTCTTCACCACAGTGACAAGATAGGGCGCAAAATGTAAAATGTGAGGATGTGAGTCCCTATGCACATAGGAACTACCCAGAGAGCTGAAAAAAGTGATTTCTGACCGGTTCTCGCACTTTTGACTGGTCCTTGCACTTATGACTGGTCGTCATTTATGCCCGTTGCAGCATTCTTAACAACCATGTTACTCATCTCACAACTGCGGTGGTTTATGTGACCGGGTGGGCGTGGCCAACTCGACATCACTTCTTTGCCCTAATGACAGTTTGCTGCAATGGTCGTAAGTGTGAAAAACGGTCATAAGTCACTTTTTTCAGTGTCATTGTAACTGTTGTAAATCAAGGATTACCTGTACAAAAATACAAAAAGCTTGCAAAAAGCTGCCCTAAATACCAATTAGAAATTACCTGCAAGATGGAGTTACAAATCAGGCAGGGTGCCAGAGCACCTTGGGGAATTAAAATAATTAAAATGCAATGATAACTATCAGCAGCCAACTCTTGCTCATAAAGTGAAACCCTTTAGCAGAGAGGTCATTTAAGCTCTCCAGAATGAAGCAAAAGAGCAAACACAGAAGCTGTTGCTTGTTAAACCAATTACCAGAACAAATGGACAGAGGAACTAGCCAGATTTCTGAAGCTGCTTCTTTTCAGGAACAGAGATTAACCTTTTTCCTTCCAAACAAAGCTGAATAGGGAAAATTATTCCATCAATAAACACAGGATTAAACATCACCAAACACAGAATTACTCTTCACCAAAAACCAATTTTAGACTAAAACTCAGAAAGGGTATGTAAACTCACGTTTGAATGTCAATCTTTCTAGCTAGCCAAGAAGCCTTGCTGAATATCACTCATCTTGGTTCCTTGTCATTAAAAGCTTCTGCTTCGTTATTCAATTATTTCTTCAAAGTGCTGATCATTGCACCCTGGCTGGAAGAACTCCAACAGGGGAGTATTTCCTTCCAACAGCAGTGTAAAAAGCTTAAAACAACCCTTCAACTTTAAGAAAGTCAAGCAAAGGAAAAAAAAAAACCCTCCAAGAAGCTCCGGAAGCGACAGTAAGTCTAGGCGTACTGTCAAGAAGGGTTAACGGAGAGGCAGTTTCTGTAAGCAGGGCAATAAAGATTAGGCTAGAAACAACACCAGAATGTTGTAATTCCTTACAGGATTAACCCTGTAAAGTGGAAAAAACAAAAGGAGATTTCTTCTAACAACCAGTTCTCCGAACTGCTTAGTTCAGTTAACAACCGGTTCTAGCGAACCAGTGCGAACTGGTAGAATCCCACCCCATGTCACATGGCAAGTCACCTGGTTTGTTTGGCACTCATAGTTTTTAGTACCCATTGTGCCTCCCAGAACCAATTAATGCCGAGTACCGAGATACCACTGTACTTTAGAAGCAAGGATTTGAGCACAGTAAGGGAACTGAATACTACAAAGTTGACAGTGAAGAATCTTAGCAGGAAATGCAAAGAACAAGTAAATAAAATAGAAATGAAACTGAAAATGAGAAATTAGGAAATCACTTTTGCCCCCCTCATTATTTAGGTAGAAATACGCAATGCAAAATCTTTGGAATTTAGGATTGGTGGATCAGTAGAGGTTCCTGACATACATATCAGTGCGGTAAATATGTAACATTTTATGCATCTTTTAGGTTCTAAGATTTGTAGTATTGAATATTATGCATTTATTCATAGGGAAGTCCCATTTATTTTAATGAAAGGTATGATAAAATTTAAAATGCTCTATGATGCTAAAGGATCTGTGTGTATAGACATATCCTCAATCTCAAATATGTTTACCTGAGATAATATCATTACAGAAATCAATATTTTTGGTCTCTCCCAGGATATCAGGAAATTGTATTATGAAATGTAAAGTAGCTCTAGTAAATAATAACACATCCCTTTCAAAAAAATAAGAAAATAGTAGTTGATAACTCCACAAAGACTTAATTGTTCACATTCTGTTACTAGAATGTCCATTAGGTCCTGAGCATGTTTAAGATTGTTACTTCTTAGTTCATGATAAACTATTCTTTAAGGCAATGACACAGCTTTGTCATGATCATTATGGTGATGTAAATTCTTTGGAACAGTTTTTTGTAATATGGAGGAGGTATATGAACCACCTTTCTTCAAATTATTAAAGCAAATTCAACATTTTCCATATTTATTTGACTGTTTCATAAGCTGTCCCATAATGCCACATATTCATAATAATATTTATTGTTATATCTCCATATGTATGAAGACATCCTATCTCTATAGCTTCCTCAACAGAATTGTTTGCAGTTTTGTTTCTTACCATTATCTTGGTCACTCAAATTATTATTTACTGCTTTCTTTAAAGTGCTCTTTTATCTTCCCTGGTGTTTATGTGGATTCTACTCAAGAAATTCCATTTTTTATTGAGAACAAAGGAAAGTCACATGCTAATGTGACAATAGATTTGTCTGAACATGATGACTTTACTCTACATTTTCAGCCAGGTATTTCTTAATTCAAAATTGTAGTTGTCTAGAAAAATCTGTTTAGTTTTTTTTTTAAAGGAAAGCCTGTTATATTTATCTTAAAATCTAAACTTTTAAAATAATTTAAAGATGTTTTATCAATAAAGGAGAATATTTGTAGATTGAAATGAGGGGTCCTTGGTGCTCTCTGAATTTGCTTGTTTTCTTGCAGATGTTTCATTACCCTAACTAGGTAACATCATCAGTGCTAGTAAGGAGTGCCATTTGCTGTCAGTTTATATTCTGGTGTCTTGCCTGTCTGTGGGGGTAGGGGTGGTCTTAGGGATTCTTTGGTTGGGCTGTTTACTAATGGCTCTTAGGCAGTTTTTTGATTGGGGTATTGCTTACTTGATTGTTGGTCTGAAGTTGACCTTGGAGTTAATATCAGGTGGGTTCTAAATTTTTTTACTACTGGTTCTGTGGGCGTGGCTTATTTTGTGGGTGTGGCTTGGTGGGGGGTAATGTGACTGGGTGGGCATGGCAACTTTTTTTTTTTTTTACTTTTAAAAGCATTTTTTCTACAACCTTAAGAGGTTGCAGAAAAAAATGCTTTTAAAAGCCTCTGACGATCAGGCAACTCAGCTGGGATCGCCACAGGCTTTTAAAGGCACTTTTTTTCCTACAACCTCTTCGGCTGAAGAGGTTGTAGAAAAAATGCTTTTAAAAGCCTCTGATGATCCCAGCTGAGCCGCGCAATCATCAGAGGCTTTTTTTTTTTACTTTTAAAAGCATTTTTTTGGCCGAAGAGGTTGTAGAAAAAATGCTTTTAAAAGTAAAAAAAAAAAGCCTCTGATGAGGTGGGTGGGGTAAGTGAGCGGCGACCAGGCTGGGGACCGGTTCGGGGGCATGGCCAGCCAATGTTATTACCAGTTCTCCGAAGTACTACAAATTTTTACTACTGGTTCTTGTGAACCGGGAGCAACCCACCACTGGTTAATATATGCTGATCTGAGTGCTGATTACTGGTAGAGAGGTGCTGGAGTCTTTTTTTTTCTTTTGGGCTGGTTGATTGCCTCTTTTGCATGGTCTTCTACAGTATAGATGTTGTTAATGCCTATATATCTGTTGATGGCTGATTTGTCAGATTATTAGGCTTCTAGAAATTCCCTGGCATTTTGGGATTTGGCCTGGTCTAGGATTAGACATCTCGACAGTCACATTTTCCCAATTGAAACTATGGTTAAATCTGTCTACATATTGGGAAATTAAAGATTTTTTGTCATGCCTTTGACTGCCAGTTGGTGTTCATGGATGTGTTCTGCCAGTCTTCTTCCTGTTTGTCTTACATAGTGGTTGTTGCAGTTCTTACATTGTATGTTGTGGATGACTGCTTTTTCTTCTGGGTTTGCTAGGTCTTTTGGTTTGCTTAGGATGTTTGGCTTGTGTGCTACCCTGATTCCATGTGGTTGTAGTAGTCTATTTGTGGTTTCTGAGATATTCTTGATGTATGGCAGTGTAGTTCTTTTTAGGGTTTGTGTTGGTTGTGCTATATTGGGTTGAGTGGTCAAGGACTTTTTAAAAAAAGTTTTTTATTAGTAATTCAAAATTAAAAACATTGGACATAGATATAACATCACTGGTACCAAGCATCTTCCAACACTTTAAACTAATACATAATATACTAATGATACTATAATAATATATTCCTTAGACCTTATACATTATTTAAACAGTATAATAATAATAATTTATACCTTATTCCTATACATATCTATACCTACATGTACCTATCTATACAATTCACATACATATTTATCTATAATAACATATTTAATTATAGTCTACCACTTCACATTTGTCTCGGATATCCTCCTTTTATCTAACCATTCGTAAAATTTTGCCCAGATTTTATAGTACAACGTTTCGCTTTTATCCTTGAGTTCCAAGATGAGTCTATCCATTTCTGCACAGTTGAAAATTTTTAATAGTATTTCCTCTTCAGTTGGGGTGTCTTTTTATTTCTACTTCTGCGCAAAGGCTATCCATGCAGCTGTAAGTATATGCAGTAATAGATAATTTATGTCTTTTTTGTATTTGCCCTCTGTCATTCCCAAAAGGAAAAATCCCGGTTGGACTTCTATGTTTATTAACAAAATTTCTTCCAACAAACTCTTTATCAGATTCCAGTATATTTTTGCCTTTAAGCATTTTCACCACATATGATAGAAGTTCCCCAGAGCCACCTCACACTTCCAGCATGCCAAAGAATTTCCCTTACTGATTTGTGCTAATCTTGGGGGAGGCGGGGTGCCACCTATAAAATATCTTATATGAATTTTCCTTATATGAAGTTGCTAATGTGATTTTTAATTTTTTTTCCCATAGAGTCTGCCAAATGTCCAAATCAATACTATGACCAAAATATTTACTCCAAATTATCATCATTTCTTTGACTTGTTCCTCAATCATGTCTTGTTCCAATAAATAGCAATATAATTTACTTATGGTTTTACCCTCCCTACTTAATAAAATCTTATCTAATTCTGATAATTCTTGCTTTATACCCCATTCCTTTTTGTCTTTGCTAAATTTAGATTGTATTTGGAGGGATGCCCACCATTCCAATTCAATTCCTTCTTCCTTTAAAATATTTCTTGCTTTCAATTCTCCTCTCTCATTCAGAACATCTTTATAGGTGACACCCCCCCCCCCCAATTTAGTAAAATTTGGATGAGTATACATTTCCAAAGTTGACACCCAATTGGGAATTTCCATATAATTACTTCTTTTTGTCTTGATCCAGATATCTAATAGAGCCCTCCTGATATAAAGCCTCTGGAAGTACTGATGGACTTTATGCTTTTCCTCCCATAAAATAGCATGCCACCCTGTCTGTAAATCGTGGCCTTTTAGCGCCAATAGTCTTGTATTTTTTAGATGCATCCACTCACTTAGCCATATCAAAGCTGCTATCTGATAATATTTTCCCCAATCTGGCAAACCAAATCCCCCTCTTTCTCTAGCATCTTGTAATAACTTTAATCTAATTCTTGGTTTTTTCCCTTGCCAGATGAATTTTGAAATATGTCTATCCAAATTAGTAAAAAAGTCTTTTTTGAGCCAAATTGGTATGCACTGGAATAGAAACATTTTCGGTAGGACATTCATTTTAATGGCGACTATCCTGCCCATTAAAGATAGCTGTAGTTTTCCCCATTTTTCCAAATCAGACCTAATTTGTGTCATTAATTTATCATAATTATCTTCTTTGAGTGTGATGCATCTTGCAGTCAATTGAATTCCTAATTTTTTCGTAAACTGAATATTTATCTTTCCCTCCAGTTCTTTTTTTCCCTCTTCAGTCATATTTTTCACTATCATTTTCATCTTTTCCTTATTTATTTTTAGGCCCGCTACTTCCCCATATTCCTCTAGCACTTCCATCAGCCTAACTCCGGATTGTATAGGCTCTTCAATAATAAAGATAGTCTGCAAATGCCTGTACTTTAAAAGTTTCTTTTCTTATTTTTAAACCTTTGATCTGTTCGTCTTCTCGAATTGTTCTAATTAAAATCTCTAATGATAAAATAAACAATAATGGTGGTAGCGGACAACCTTGTCTTGTCTCTTTTTGGATTGGAAAATTCTTCGTCATTTCCCCATTGATTACCACTTTGGCTTCCTGTCTGGAATAGATTGCTTTATACATCCTTATAAATTTCCCCCCAAAATCCATATAATTTAATTGTTCTAATATAAAATCCCATTAGTTATCGAAAGCTTTTTTCGTATCGATAAATATCAGTGCCATCTGTTTTTCATTATGGACTTCATAATATTCTATGGTATCTAAAATAGTCCTGATTTGTTCCTTATATGCCTTCTGGGCAGGAAGCTATTTTAATCAGAATGAATAAAATTCTCTAAAAATTTCTTTAATCTGTCTGTCATGATTGTCATAAAAATTTTGTAATCTGAATTCAGTAAAGATATCGGCCTATAATTTATAGTATAAGTCAAATCGGAATTTTCTTTAGGGATCAGTGTAATTGTTGCTTCTTTCCACGATGCTGGTATCCTGGCTTCATTCAATACATCATTATATACCTCTAATAACAATGGACTTAGTATCTCCTGGTGATTTTTATAGATTTCTGACAGCAGACCATCAGGACCTGGTGTTTTATTACTTTTTTGTTTTTTTTTGATTGCCTTGGATATCTCAAATACTGTTATCTCATTATTTAATAAATCTTTACATTTCACCAGGATTTTTGGCAGTCCTATTTTTGCAGATATTGCAATATCTTACCTTCCTCTATCTTTTCTTTATCATACAGATTTTTAAAGAATTCATAGACCACCTTTCTCTTCCCTTCATTTTATTTATTTTATTTATTTATTTATTATATTTCTATACCGCCTTTCTCCCGTAGGACTCAAGGCGGTGTACAGTCAAGAAAAATATAGACACACAAACATCATAAAATTGCTAATTAAAACTATTACTTAGTTTGGTCAATTAAATAAAACCCAGAATTAGATAACATTTAAAAAATCATTCACATGTTCGTATGTTTAGCCCCGCCTGTTGGAACATCAGGGTCTTGAGGGCACGGCGGAAAGCACGGAGATCAGGGATATTCCGTATCTCCGGGGGCAATTCATTCCAAAGGGTTGGAGCCCCCACAGAGAAGGCCCTCCCCCTGGGAGTCACCAGTCGACATAATTTGACTGACGGTACCCTGAGTAGTCCCTCCCTGTGAGAACGAACTGGTCGGTGGGAGGCTATTGGTGGCAAAAGATGGTCTCCTAGGTACCCAGGTCCTAAGCTATGGAGCGCTTTAAAGGTGATAACTAACACCTTGAATCACACCCAGAAGACCACCGGGAGCCAGTGCAGCTCGCGTAGGAGAGGTGTTACATGGGCGTAACGAGCTGCGCCCATAATCACCCGCGCGGCTACGTTCTGGACCAGTTGGAGCCTCCAGGTGCTTTTCAAGGGGAGCCCCATGTAGAGAGCATTACAGTAGTCCATACGGGAGGTAACTAGGGCATGAGTGACCGTGCACAAGGCATCCCGATCCAGAAAGGGATGCAACTGGCGGATCAGGCGAACCTGATAAAAGGCACCCCTGGCCACGGCCATCAAATGATCTTCTAAAGATAACCGTGAATCCAGGAGGACACCCAAGTTGCGGGCCCTCTCTGTGGGGAGCAAGATCTCATCCCCTATTGTCAGTGATAGTACCAGCTGACTATACCGGGACGCCGGAAGCCACAGCCACTCGGTCTTGGAGGGGTTGAGTCTGAGCTTGTTTCTCCCCATCCAGATCCGCACGGCCTCCAGGCAACGGGACATCACAGCAAGGGCATCATTGGGGTGGTCTGGGGTGGAGTTGTATAGCTGTGTGTCATCAGCATACTGATGAACACTCACCCCAAAACCACGGATGATCTCGCCTAGCGGTTTTACATAAATGTTGAACAGAAGGGGTGAGAGGACTGACCCTTGCGGCACCCCACAAATAAAGTGCCTCGAGGTCGACCTCTGCCCCCCTGCCAACACAAACTGCGAACGGTCAGAGAGGAAGGAGGAGAACCATCGAAGCACGGTGCCCCCTATTCCTAACCCCTCCAGCCGGTGCAGTAAGATACCATGGTCGATGGTATCAAAAGCCGCTGAGAGATCTAATAGGACCAGGATAGAGGAGCAACCTCTGTCCCGAGCCCTCCAGAGATCATCCACCAATGCGACCAATGCCGTTTCCGTGCTGTATCGTGACCTGAAGCCCGACTGGAATGGATCTAGATAGACAACTTCATCCAGGTATCGGGGTAGTTGTCGCGCCACCACACTCTCAACAACCTTCGCAACAAGGCGAAGATTGGAGACTGGACGATAATTTGATAATATAGCTGGGTCCAGGGAAGGCTTCTTGAGGAGCGGCTTCACAACTGCCTCTTTCAAGGCGGCGGGAAAGACACCCTCACTCAGAGAAGCATTTATAATCCCCTGGAGCCAGCCTCGTGTAACCTCCTGGGAGGCCAGTACCAAGCAGGAGGGACATGGGTCCAATAAACATGTGGCAGCGTTAAACTTGCCCAGATTCCTGTCCACATCCTCAGGAGTCACAGAGTCAAACTCTTCCCAGATAACGCTCTCAAGACCTGCCCCCATCTCCTCCCCTGGATCTACCCAATCGGAGTCCAGGCCTTCCCGAATCTGAGCGACTTTATCATGCAGGAATTGTACAAAATCCTCAGCTCGACCCTTTAAGGGATCTTCCCGTACACCCACCTGAAGTAGGGAGCGGGTCACCCTAAACAGCACAGCTGGGCGGTTCTCTGCAGATGCAATAAGAGCGGAGAAGTAGCTAGACATCGCCACTCTTATCGTCACTAGGTAGGTCTTAATATAAGATCTCACCTGTGTTCGGGCAGATTCAGATCGGCTTTTCCTCCAATCGCTCTCCAGGCGTCTTTTCCGACGCTTCATCTCTCTCAGCTCCTTGGAAAACCAAGGAGCTAGACGAGATCAGCATCGGGTCAGAGGCCGCAAAGGCACAACGCGGTCCAAGGCCGCAGTAGCTGCCCTGTCCCAGGCGACCACCAGGTCCTCAGTCGAGTTGTGAGCCAGAGTCTCAGGAAATGGCCCAAGCTCCATCAGGAACCTTTCGGGGTCCATCAGGCGCCTGGGACGGAACCATTTGGTTGGTTCCGTCTCCCTGCGGTGGGTGGAAGTGACTTGAAAGTCCATGTGAAGGAGAGAATGATCAGACCATGACAAGGGCTTGATGTCTATATCTCCTCTTCTTAGATCATTCAGCCACTGATCAGAGACAAAAATCAAGTCCAGAGTGTGATTCCCCAAGTGGGTGGGGCCTTGAACTACCTGGGTCAGGTCCATGGCCATCATGGAAGCCATGAACTCCCGAGCCGTCTCTGACATCTCACCAGCGGATGGCAGGTTAAAATCCCCCATAACAATAAGTCTGGGGGTTTCCACTGCCACCCCGGCTATAATGTCGAGCAGCTCAGGCAGGACCACTGTTACGTGGCAGGGAGCCAGGTATGCAATCAGTAGGCCCATCTGAATCCCCCGACCCCACTTCACAAGGAGGGACTCACATCCGGCTATCTGAGGAACAGTGGCCTCCCTTGGGCAAAGACTTTCTCTAATGATTGCTGCCACTCCCCCACCCCTTCCCTGAGTCCTTGGCTCATGGAATGCACGGAAACCTGGTGGGCACATTTCCACAAGGGGAACTCCTCCCTCCTGGCCTAACGAGGTCTCCGTAATCCCTGCCAGGTCAGCACCCCCATCTGAAATAAGATCATGAATGAGGGCGGCTTTATTTACTACTGACCTGGCATTACATAACATCAGCCGTAGACCCAGGGTCTGAGACTCTGAACAACCCGGGAAACGAGCAGTGCTTTGGGGGTCGGAGTGGGCAATCGCTCGTAAACAACGAGTGCGCACTCCCGAAACATAATATGGCCCCCTGCAGCCATCATATCTGCCCCTCCCACTTACTATACTAATGCCCATCGCTTCATCCCCCTGCATCCTTGTCAGATTTCTATCCCCATCCTCCCCACCATGATTATCAGACCCATTACCCCTTTCAGTGGATTTATGGATCCCCCCAGATCCATTCCCACAATCCCTCCCAGAACCCCTTAAAATAGAACTTAAAGATTTATCTAAAAACCCCCAAAGCCGTCGGTTTTTTGCAAACCACCTCTCAGGGTTCCAAAACCCGTCCTCAAGGGCGGCCCTTGATAACTGAGAGGGCCAGACATGCGAGAGGGGGGAATCTCGCAGTGCAAGGAGCTCCGCAGTGGAATACATCAAAGATAGGAGCGAGTTGAAGGAGATGAAGGATCATTTTCTTCTAAGAGTGTTAGAGATGGTTAAGACAGGTAATTTAAAATAAGGGAGGAAATAGATGTAAAAGGGAGACCAATATGTTACAAATGTCAATACATCAGAACATCATCGCCCTCTCACGACGATGGGAAGTCTTGTGGTTGTAGTAAGTCCATCCAAAGGAGGTGGGGATAGAGGTCTCAAAGGGACGTCCTCTCACAGCGACCAAACCATTTGAAACAAACAAAGAGAAGGTGATCTATCTCCCCATACTCCAAGACTCTCGATGTCTATATCTCCTCCAGTGCTGATACCAGCGATGGCCGAGGATTAGATCAAAAAAGTAAGGTAGAGCCACTGGACAAAGTATTTAGGGTTAAATAATCAGGGTAATCTTGGGGAATAGGTGGTAAATAAAGCTGCAGATCGATCTAAGATTGCAAGTTAATGCTGAGTGGTCGTAATAGATCTAGATCTGATAAAGGAGAGAGGGACAGTTGAGGGGGAGAGTAAGTCATCATCTCCTGTTTGTAATCCTCAGTCCCTATCCATCACCTTGCTCAGGCTACTTAGTTCAATTAGTTTAATAAGTCCTCAGAGTTTCAAGAAAGAGGAGTGCAACAGATCCCTAGAGGTTGAAGGGATCCTAACATTTATAGCCTTTGCAGCATTGCCCTCTCCTCTATTAACAACGAGGGCTTCCTTGCAGCCTCCTGGTGTTGCCGTCGCCGTCACTGCCATTAACGCCATTCCCCTCGCCATTGTGGTAACCCCCCTTGCCATAGACATCATCGCCGCCGTGTTGCTACATGCAGCGCCTATTAGCCCAGGCATCATTATCAACACCCTATCCGTAGTCGCTGTTGCCACCATCTTGCCAACCATTTCATCAGCTGTATTAGACTCAGTGGTTGGCCCGGTCATGACAGCCAGGCTTTGATGTTGACATTCTCCCCACTGCCCTCAGTCTTTTTACTGACAAACAGCTGATCTTCGGGCTTGGCTCGGGTTTTATCCTTGGGCTCCATCCACAGCTCTATTGAGCCGAAAATACCTCAGCTTGCTGGGAGGGGGGTCTGTGGATGGTTAATTGACCCCCACACTCTTGAAAATGTCAAAACATCTCCCTCCTAGCCTCGGAGTTTCAGCTCTGAGCTGCCATTTTGTTTTGCAATTGTCAACGGAATTTTGACATATTAATTCTTCCTTACCATTATATAGTTTACTAATCTGACTTTTTTCCTTTTGTTTTTTTAATCTATAAATCATCAGCGTCCCTGCTTATTTGCATTCTCAAAAATTTTTTGTTTAATACTTTTTATTTGTTGTGCCATACTTTCCCTTTTCAATAATATTCAATTTATGTTTAATTGTATCTATTTGCCGTTTCAACTCTCGGTTTTTTGGTTCTTTCTGTAATTCTTTCTCCATTTTACTAAGATCTCTTCCAAATTTTTCTGCCGTTGCCTTTTTTGTTTATTATCTTTAGCTATATATGTTGTTGCTATTCCTCTCATAAAAGCTTTTGCTGTATCCCATAAATTTTGATTATTCGTATCCTCTTTTTTATTGCTTTGAAAAAACAGGCTCATTTGGTCATCGATCTTTAATTTAAACTCATTTTGATTCAAAATTGCTTTTTTTAGGGTCCACATCCTTATCTTTTTTTGCCCTTTCCACTTAATTATAATAGGATTGTGATCTGCCCACGAGTTTATGTCAATATTAATTTCCTCAATTTCTACATTTAACTCTGTTGATGCCCGGGCCATATCAATTCGAGACCAAGATTGATGTCTGCCAGAATAATATGTATATTGTTTCTTGTTCCCACTTCTTTCCCTCCAACTATCCTTTACACTCAATTCTTCCACCATTTAAAAAAATGTATTAGGTAATATCCTTCTGACACCTTTCATTAATCTATCATTTCTGTAATCTAGTTCTCTATTTACAATCGCGTTAAAATCACCAATTATGCACATGTTATCGTATTCTAAGTCTCCAATCACGTTATGTAATTTCGTGTAAAATAATTTTTGGCCCTCATTTGGCGCATATATTCCAACCAAGATCGTTTTTCTTTCCTTCAAAATTATCTCTACTATTAATATTCTACCCTCCTCGTCTTTACACATTTTTTTGGCCAGAATTTCCTCCTTTATATACATCACAATTCCCTCTTTCTTCTGTTGTGGTGAAGATATAAACATATTCCCTAACTTGTTGCATTTTAATAGATGTTGATGTTGCTTTTTTATATGTGTTTCTTGCAAAACTATTATATCCAAATTCATCTTATACAATTTATTGAATTTTTTCCCTTTTTTTCTGAAGCATTTAAACCATTCACATTCAAAGATAAAATCGTTATTTCACCTTGTAAACCTCTACTTATACTTAGGTCTTGTTGCCCTCGTTTGTCTGACTTCTTTTTATTCTTTGCATCCACCATCATTGTCTTTCCCATTGTCCACACTCTCTCCTTTCCCATTTCCTTTCTCTTTAATTTGAAATTCCCTCTTATCTGGTGACTGCCCTCTTAGTTCTCCTCCTTCCCTTATTTCTCTTTCCTCCAACTCAATCTCACTGCCAGAATTCTGTCTGCAGACTCTTCTACTTTGTCAACTATGTCCAGTCTAAACCTTTTTTCTCCCCAGGATACCATAATTCCTTCTGGTGTCAAGCACTGGAAATTTACATTTTTTTTCTTGTTAGTTTAGATGTTAGTGTTTGGTAGGGTTGTCTTTTTTTAAAAACATTTTTATTTTTCCAACAAAAAAACTGTTAAACATAAAATACATCTTTTGAGGGCAAAGGTTTGTTCCAGTCATAGGTAGGTACAGTTGCTTGCATTTCTTTAACAAATTTGATTCCAAATTTCATCCATTTACATCTTTAACATAAAAATCAAACCACAAATTTTTTTATCACAAATTCTGACATCTTAATCTAAACATTTAGCATTCTATTATATCACCATAAATCTTAATTCCCAAATAAACACAGCTCATTTTTATACATCATCTTTAGTTTCCAAATAAACACAATTCTAATTTTTATATCATTTTACAAATCAAAATTTCATATATATTCCTTAATCTCAAGACCCATTTCATCAAATCTCTATTTTAACCTCTATTGATATACATCTAATTTTTTTAGGCTTATCACCAATTACACTTCTCATTTTACATAAAATCATTTCTAAATCAATTCACATTATTTAATTATCATTCATCGTCTTCTTTTACCCCAATTAATTTCCAACATTTTTATCTTTAAACTATTTTCCATCCTATTTTCCTCCACATCTCCATCCATTTATTTTGTCTGATTCCCAGTATACTTTTATTTTGGCTGGTTTCCAGCATATTCTCCTCCACTCCTAAATCTATTGTTTGGCTGATTCACAGCATTTTTATTTTAGCTGTTTTCCAGCATAATCTCCTCCATTCCTCCCGCTGATTACCAACATATTCTCCTCCACTCCTAAATCTATTGTTTGGCTGATTCACAGCATTTTTATTTTAGCTGTTTTCCAGCTTAATCTCCTCCATTCCTCCAGCTGATTACCAGCATATTCTCTTCCACTCATAAATCTATTGTTTGGCTGATTCACAGCATTTTTATTTTAGCTGTTTTCCAGCATAATCTCCTCCATTCCTCCCGCTGATTACCAACATATTCTCCTCCACTCCTAACTCTATTTTGTGGCTGGTTCACAGCATTTTAATTTTAGCTGTTTTCCAGCATAATCTCCTCCATTCCTCCCGCTGATTACCAGCATATTCTCTTCCACTCATAAATCTATTGTTTGGCTGATTTACAGCATTTTTATTTTGGCTGTCTTCCAGCATAGTCTCCTCCATTCCTCCCGCTGATTTCCAGCATATTCTGGCTGTTTCACGGCATATTGCATAGGCTACTTTTCAACATATTCTCCTCCCTGTCTCCCATCAGTTTAGAATAGAAACGTGTTACAACATATATATTCTTCACATATTCTCTCCTTGGCTATACATTTTTCTTGAATTGACCCATTTACATACAATACATATTCTTATTTTCCTATAAAAACATCATTTTTATCCACCTTAGGATCAGTTTTCCATATTTATTAATCCATAAGCACCTCCTGTTAATATTCCAAATTCATTTAAGCATTTAAACATTATATTTTCATTTAATCAGACTATTTTATTTTCTTATTTCACCACCGTGTGTGTGTGTGTGTGTATGTGTATGTGTGTATGTATATATATATATATATGCATATTCTTTCTAGCAAGGTTTTACCTACGTAAGGTAAGATGTTCTTCAGCCCTAGTTTACATCTTAGCTTACATAGGTAAAACCTGGCTAGAAAGAATATGCACATAAAAGCCTACGAAAAAGGAAAAAAGAAATTATATATACATACATATTTGTTTTCTGAGGTTTTCGCGGGTGTTTGTATGTAGGTCTTTGGTTATTTGGGTTTTCTCCCGCGTAAAATTGGAGGTTTCTTGGCCACGTTTCGACGAAGTCTCATTCGTCATCTTCAAACTCTGGCTCAGATACGTAGACGACACCTTCATAATCTGGCCACATGGGAAAGAAAAACTGGACAACTTCCTCACACACCTTAACAGCCTACACCCCAAAATACAGTTCATCATGGAAACAGAAGCGAACAACCAACTTCCCTTCCTGGATGTCTTAATCTACAAAAAATCCAATGGCTCCCTAGGACACACCATCTACCAAAAGAAAACACACACAAACCGCTATCTGCACACACTCTCACACCACCACCCAGCACAGATCAACTCCGTAGCCAAGACACTCATCTCTAGAACAAAACGCTTAGCTGACGAACAACACCTAAAAACCGAACTACACACTCTCACTAACATACTAACATCCAATGGATTCCAAAGAAATAAGATCACCAACCTAATCCAAAAAGAAACCCCCACTAAAATCCAAGACAGAGAACAAGAAAACGGCAAAGCACTCCTCCCATACATAAAAGGCACCACAGACAGAATCAGCAAGATCCTCCACAAACATAACATCAAGGCAGCATTCTGCACAAACCGAAAAATATCCACCATCCTAAGAAACCCCAAAGACAAAATTGAGTTAGAAAATCAAGGAGTATATGAAATCCCATGCACCCCCGCCCCACCACATACATCGGACAAACCAACAGAAGAATAAGTGCATGCATTGAAGAACACAAGAACTCAGTCAGAAAAGAGGAACCAACTTTTTCCCTGGTTCAACACCTCAAAGCCACAGGACATGATATTGACTTTAAAAAGACCAGAACTATCGCCAAAACTGAACACTTTAACAACAGAATAATCAGAGAAGCCATCGAGATAGAAAAATGTCCACACAGCATGAATAAACGAGATGATACCTCCCGCCTGCCAGCCATTTGGAAACCCGCCCTTATTGACAAACGAGTCCCTAACAGAAAGAATGACACCAGACCCACACTCACGAGAGCCACACAGGATGTAGCCATCACACATCCACGCAGAAAGCAGACTCGAACCCACACTGATGATGAAACACGACCCCGGACCAGAAGCCAGACCACAGCTGCATCATTAGCCACCTTAAACCCCTCCAATCCATACATGAAGCAGACTGACACCCACCATGAAGAGATAGCACGGCCACGAACACGAAGCCAAACAACAGCAACACAGCTCACCAGCTCAAATCCCCCTACTACTCAGACTGACCCGAGCACAACCAAGCCCCCACCTAAACAGAACACACACCCATCCAATCAGAGCACAGGGAAACCCCCCCATCCAATCAGAGCACAGCCAACCCCCATCCAATCAGAGCACAGCCAAACCCCCAACCAATCAGAACACACCTCTGCCCAATCAGAACACAGCCAAGCTCCCATCCAATCAGTTCACACCCCCACTGGCAGTTAAAAGGAAGAAACAGCTGCGATCACACACATTGCTCCTAGAAGCACGAAGCCGAGAACACCAGCCTGAAGATGACGAATGAGACTTCGTCGAAACATTGCCAAGAAACCTCCAATTTTACGCGGGAGAAAAACCGAATAACCAAAGACCTAGATAGATAGATAGATAGATAGATAGATAGATAGATAGATTCCGAGGTTTTTGCGGGTGTTTGTATGTAGGTCTTTGGTTATTCAGGTTTTCTCCTGCGTAAAATCGGAAGTGTCTTGGCGACGTTTCGACGAAGTCTCATTCGTCATCTTCAGGCTGGTGTTTTCGGCTTCGTGCTTCTAGGAGCACACACACACACACACACACACACACACATTTATACATACATATACTTTTCTTTTTTCTTTCCCAACCATAAATATTCCATTTCAAATTCAAATTAAATATTGCCAAATTTAAAAGAGAAAGAAAAAAAGAAAAAGAAGAAAAACACCTCTTGTCAATATTCAAGCTTCATTTAAACATTTAAACATTACATTTCCCTTTTTAATCAAACTCTTTTATGTTCTTATCTCACAACCAAATTTATTCTATTTCTTCCTTTCCCTATCTGTCCAATTATTCCCTTTCAAATTCAGTGTTGTCAAATTTAAAGCTCTTTAAAAAAAAGAAAAAAAGAAAAAAAAACCTTTTTTAGTTCTTTTGTAGCATCTATTTCATATAAAGTCCATTTTCTTCCCTTCTTTTCCTTGCTCCATTTTCTTTTGTTCCTGCACCTACTAGTTTCAATTTTAATAGTTCCATTTTATTTCTTTTCTTTCCACCAATAAAACCACCAATAGGCAGATTGGGAATCCCCAAAGTCAGACACTCTTGGTTATTTTCAAAGTAATCCAATTTAAGTAGTAGAATACATAGTTTCTCTTTCAGCCAAAAGCAATCTGCAATACACACTTTCACTTAGTCATGGCAATTCTCCATTTTGTCAATTATATGGTCATCCGCTTGTCTCTTTTCTTTTAGCTTTTAAAGTTATCAAGTTCCTATTTATCATTTTTTTTTCTTTTTTCTTTCGCCAAAGGTAATCTTTTCCAATTTAAAAAAGTTTCTCAATTTTCTAACTCTTTTCAGTAGACAATTATTCCAAATCGGACAGTAGTAGACTAAGCTTCTTAATGGGTCTTTTCCTCCTGCAGGTTATTTTACTAAATCTTCTTGCCCCACTGATCCGTAGCCGTATTTAAGGCTGGGGGCTTAATTGTAAAAATCCATGTTCTAAGCGCTGCTCTTTCCTGGGTTGGTGTCACTCACCCGGCTTCCAAATGCTTCGGTCTTTTCTCCTTTCTTCCTCCTGCACAGTGCTTCTCCGGTTTGCTCCGGCTTCGAGGCAGCCACCATGTCTGCAGCACCCTCCACCGCTGGCTCAGAGGGTTTTCTCCGGCCTCCAAGAAACTTGCCCGTTCCTCTCGGCCATCCAAGGTGTCCCTCTCTTTCCCTTGTCCCTACAGGACAGGTTCAGTTCACAGACCTGTCAGCAGCAGTTCAACAGTTGGAGTTTTCGCGGGGCTCATCAGAGCCCCGCTATTTCCCCGACTAAATCGCCGCGGTGCCAAACCGGAAGAGTAGGTAGGGTTGTCTTAATTTTCTTACCCTTCTAGGGACTTTTTGAGCACCTCCAGCTATCTTCCTCTAAACTCTAATGGGTCCTCTCTGGTCCTATGTAGGATCTCATCACAAATTGATTTTTTAACGAATCTAATATACACTTCTTTGGGTAGATTATTCCTACATACATAATTAGTGTGGATCCTATAGGTCCTCATCTTTTCTTCCCTCACATTCTGGAACCATAGGTAGTGGGCTGCCTTTTCTGTTTCTAAGTGGATGACCGACATTTCAAGATCTTTGTTAGCTTGTATTAATCTTTCTTCCATCTCCTCCATTCTTTTTTCTTCCCTTCCCATTCTCTCCTCCATCTACTGCAATTTTTGCTCATTTTTCATAATTTGTTGTTGGAAGCATTCAAATTGATCGTCCATTGATATCTTTTCTTTCAGTTCTCCCGTGTCACTCCTTACTTCTCCTATCTTTCGTTTCAAATCCTTGTGATTTTTCAACATAACATCCTACATTGTTTGTTGTAGATCTACATCTGTTGTAGATCTTTGAATGAATTTGATCTTTCCCTTTGCATTATTTCTTCAATGGACCTTTGCCCTGCTGGACTCAGTTCCACTGTCGTAGTTTGGGCCCCCTGCCTCTTTCTTGCGCCAATTCTCGTCAGATTAAGAATGCTTGTCATCTTTGCCACCACTTTAAACCAACTTCCCCACTTCCTTATAGTCCTCTTATATTTCTCCAGGACACCCAAGCTGTCACTATTTCAACTATTCAATTTTCAGTGCTTAGACTTACAGCTTCCACTAGATATCATATATTTTTAGGTGTCTCTTAGTTTTGACGTCCTTATATCAATATATTTTTCCAAAATATCAATCTAAAACATTTAACAATATCAACAATTAATTAGTGGCAAAATATATAATTAAATCACTTATAATGTTAATAATATCAGTAATTAATGCAGTAGATAGTAAAAGATGGTAATCAAAATAATAAGAAGAAAAAGAAAAAATAGTAATCATAAAGATAGTTTCTTCTTAAGGGTGTCCCCTGTCAACACCACAATATAATACAGTTAATTTTCTCTATTTCTATACGAACACTACTTCACAAGTTTCATCACACCCAATATTACACACAGATTCTCCACGATTTATAAGTTGATTGGCAGCAAGCTCACAAAAGTAGTTCTTATATTCCTTTGAGTTGACTTTCTTCCTGTAAATTATCTCCGGTTTTCCCTTTGCCCTTTCCCTTACTCCCTGTTATATTACTCAGCAATCAGTCTCTCTCCAAAATGTTCGTAACCTCCGATTAATCAGCACTTTCGCTCTCAAACTTTGAATTGTCTGTTTCCTTGATGTCAAATTGTCAATGGTAACAAGATTCCCCCTTGGCTCTTTTCCCTCACTCCGCCAAAGTTATCTCTCGCATTGAAATGGTCTTGTTTAAGCTCAAACTTGCCAATCGTCACTATATTTTGGAGGAAACTTCCTCCTTCCTAGGGCCTCCTTCTTCCTCTTCCCTCTTTAAAAATCCTCCAGGAAGATCTTCCATCCCGGATCACTTGCAAGAGGCTGCCAAGATCACTCTACCCCAGATCCGTCTCTCTGTTGTCCCGCTATTCCATCGCTATCGTCGTCCAGCTGTCTGCTGTCATTTCTTCGCAGCCACCATTATGGGCCAACTTCTTTCCCCGATCAGCTTCTCCAAGGCTTTCCTGCCATCCGCTATCTCGACCGTCACCGAGAGCTGCACCGCAGGGCATCCCTTTCTTCCAATACACCTCCAAGGGATCTGGGACTCTGAAAAGTCCACCAACTGATTGAAAATTGCTGTGGAAGCGACTCTTTATATTGGAGCTCTGTTTTACACAGCTTTCCTCCTTGACAGCTGACCCTGCCCCTGAGTGGTCAAGGACTTTTGATGAAGTTGCATTGGTATCCATTTTGTTGGAATGGGTTGTAATGATGCTCCATTTCCTTTTTCTGCTGTTCTGGGTTGCTGCAGTGTGTTTGGGCTCGTTTAAATAAAGTCCTTATGCAGCTTCTCTTGTGGGAAGTTGGGTTGTTGCTTTCGTAGTGGAGCATCTGGTTAGTATGGGTGGTTTTTCTGTAGACTTGCATCTACAGAAATATATTTTATTTAAATATAGATATTTATGTATTTATTCAGAGAGTTCCATTTAGTAAGTTTATTAAAACTTTCTATGTTAAATGTGATTAAGATTAGTTGTAAGCCTGCACATATTCTTTTGATGTTCTTACATCCCATAATAAAATAATATCAACCTGAAAAGTATATGGGATGTTCCTATGTAAAAATGTGGCCACATTCTCCAGCACCTTCCTCCAAAAGCGAAAACTGGATAAAAATTGTCCAGAATGGTTTGGTTTAGTTGGAGAGTGGGGAGAGGAAGCTAAAATAGATGTAGCTTAGCTAATAGCTTCCAGAACCTTGTCCACTTTATCAGGCCCAACAAGAACAAACTCCTCACAGAGGCTCAGTCATTTCCACAGGATTTGCTTCAAAGCCAGAGTTCAATTTAGTGTGAATCTGATCAACTTCTTTCCTTAGATTTCTCACATTTTCGTTACAATGACCTTGTTTATCAGACATGTCAAACACAAGGCCGGCAGGCCAAATCCAATCAGCAGTGGACCCAGATGGATGCCCCCCCGGCACATGCAGAGGAGGTAGTGTGTGGGGGCTGATGGTGTCTGGCAGCAGCCTGCCCACCAACCCCCAATGGCCTTGGCAAACGGGAAGGGCGGGGAGCAGGCTTGCTGGAGGACGAGGTTGGATTGTGGGGGCTGAGCGTCCAGGGGCCTCAGCATGGCGGTGATGGCAACCAGAGGATTGCCTTGCTGCAACCCCACAGTCTGTCTTTGTTTGCCCGCGGCCGCAAATATTGAAGTCGGATCTCTAATCAGTTTCAGCTTTCTGTATTCACCATGAGCAGGACTTAAATCAATAGAATAGAAATATACTACTGTAAAATTGAAAGTACAAATAATTGGTAAAATTATTTTTATATTTTCTGATAGATATGCATAATACATCAGAGGCATCTCGAGTATATCATGTGACTATAGAAGCCAATACTATTACAGAATGTTCTCTGAATTTCACACCAAAAGAAGTAAGTTTATGTTTTAGTGAATATTAATTTATTTATATTGTTTTAAAATGTTATTTCCCATCTTCCCTGCCTAAATCCTGTTGGGTTGCCTCATTATGTGTGTGTGTACGAATGTGTGTGCATTCCTGGGAGGGGCGAGTGAAGAATGTTGAGAGGATATGTCAAGATTATATTTTCCTAGTAGAGTCACCCACCATATAAAGATCCCAGCTGCTCAGCTAAAATAAACAGGCATCTATATTGGCCAGCAGCAGTATAGAAAGATACTGAAGTGACAGTTGCAAATTAATTATTGCATGGGAGAAAGCAAAAGTAAACCATGCCTATATTTTTTATCAAGAAAACCGTATGGATAGAAAATATAATATGATTGATAATACTACACAACATCTGTAAAGAGATTGAAGATGGAATCAAACAAGGAAATACAAGGAAAGTCTTTTCAAAGATTTCTAAACTCAGGTTCCAATCTTGAATTGGGCATAATTCATAAAGAAATCCGTGGACAGATCATAACCAATTTAAAGGTTATCAAACAAAGATAGAAATCGTATATTAAAATGCTATATAGTAGAAATGTCAACAGTCAAAATTCCTTAGAAGATATTTCCTACTTACAAGAAACTCTGGTACTAGATGGTGAATCAGCATCCTGATTATTACCCAAATCAAAAGGCTACAGGAACTGATGGAATACCCAGTGATATACAGCAAGCAACAGAAGAAGGTTGGTCAACGCTTGGTCAAAGTTCAAACCAAGCTATCGCTAGCAAATCTGGAGAATGACACAGTGGGCAGAGATCGGAAGAGCTGAATCTACATTCCAATATCTAATAAACGAGTGTGCAAACTGTTGTACATATCGTTAATTTCACATGCAGTAAAATAATGGTTAGGATCCAATGCAGATTAGAACCCTATGTGGAAAAAGAGATACCAGATGTTAAAACAAGCTTTAGAAAAGGCCGAGGAATATGAGACCTAAGTGCTGCATAATTGAGAAAACGAAAAAATATAAAAAAGAAGTCACTATGTCCATCATTGATTATCAAAAAATTTTTGACCGTCAAATTATGGAATGTGCTAAAAAAAAGGGGAATCTCAGAACATCTCATTGTACTCATGAGAAATTATATGCAGATCAGGAAGCCATATTATGGGCAGCCTGACTCCAGATTGGCAGAGGAGTGAGACAAGTCTGTATATCTTCTTTTATTTATTCAATTTATATGCTGAATATATATTAAGGGAAGTTGGATTAGAAGAAGATGAATGTGATTTTGAAATTGGAAGAAATAATTTCCAATTTTATTGTATCTTGCCATCTTTGCTTTTGCCTTCCATGCGGTCACTTGCCATTTATATTAAAGTGGAAGGCAATGCAGACAACAGTATGGAGTGCTGCTTGCAGAACATGGCCTTACCACTATTTTATATATATATATATATATATATATATATATATATATATATATATATATATATATATATATATATATATATATATATATATATATATATATATTATTCAGGAGATAACTATTGGATAACATCTTTTAATACATTAGTAGCTCATCTCTTTGCCCCACAGTAAACTTTTACCAAGTTTCATCAGTCAGAATAGTGGAATTAATTATGGTTTCTTAGAAAATAAATTGTATTCTTGCCTTTTTTTTGTTAGAATCAATTATAACAACAGCCTTTTAGAGCAATCACTTATTAATTTTGTCATTGTTCATTCTTAAGGAACATTGTCTTGTTCCCCCTCCCTTCTTTTTATCACTGATGTATATTCCTAAATGAGAACTTCTGAAAAGTTCTGATGAGAAAAATGAGATTTTTCTAGGATGATAGAAATAGCACTAATCTATCTGATTTTATTTTGCCAATAGTAACAATTCTCAAGGTATTGATAAAAGCTGAAGTAGATTGATAACTTGAGGTGTGAAGTCACTTCACCTCCCTCCCTGCTGCCTCATTCTAATGATCCTCAGGAAGATGAATTTAGGCTGAAGCACCAACTTTCATCATGAGTAAAATAAGCAAACCTGAGAATCATTATTTATTACATTAATTGGTTAATTGCTAGCTAATTAGAATAATGCAGTCCTTCACAGTTTCCTGACACTATTGCCCTCCTGGTTAGGCATGCAATCAGGGGATAATGGTATATAGTATATATATATCTCAGAAGGAAAGTGGTTAGTGGTGGGATGGTGATGACTAAGAACTCTCATGATTCTTGTGTGATGGTTAGATTGAGCAAGATCTGAAATGAAGAGCCTTGGATCTGCTCTGTATGATATCTAGCATCTACAGAGAGAGAGGGAGGAAGGGAGAGAGGGAGAGAGAGAGAAAAAAAGAAATATTACATTACCAGGGAGGGAGGGAAATTTTTTAAAAAAGAAATATTACATTGCCAGTGAGTGCAGTTATAGGGCGCTGTTTAGATTTTTCTATTTTTTGCTGATAAAATATTTTTATGTGCAACACACCTACTATTTCTTCTTTTAAATTTAATTATATATGTCAAATGAGTCTGTTTTAATTTTTCTGGCAAATTATTAATGAGGATAAATAGAGTGTTTTCCCCATATAGTAGCTTTTGACATTTTGCTAAACCAGATTTCTTTTTTCATTATCTCAGTGTTCTACATTTGCTCTGAATTGGTTTTACTCCAGTTTGTTTTTTGGAAGAAACAATTCTAAGAAAATTGACCTTGGAACCTCTAGTAAAAAAATGTTATATCTACTATATTAGGATGTATATCCATGTATATAAAGATAAATTGTCTGAAGCTATAGGTTTGGTACAAATAAATACAATACAGAACAAATAATTAGTACAACATAACACCACAATACCACTGATATTTAACCTATACTTCTTTAACTCTACTGGCCATGCTATTGCTATTTGTAACTTTCTTCTGAAAGCTGGGATAGTGTTGTTGCCCGCCAGCGGCCTGCGCGAATTGTTGCTGATCCTGACGACGAGGAGGCTGGTGTTGTGCTGCACCAGCAGCCTGTGCAGCCGGCGCTCAAGTCGGACAGCGAGGAGGCTGAAGAAGATGTGGTGCCAGAGGCAGAGATCCAGTCAGGGCCTTCAGAACCTCCTTTAATGCTCCTTTAATGAAGAGGATGAAGAGGAGGAGCCTCTTCCCAATGCACGGGCACGCAGAGCTGCCAAAAGACAGGAGTGGTTCCTCAGGAGGAGGTCTCCTCGAGAGTAAGGCTTGGGGCTAATTGGCAACTCCCTTAGCCTATTTAAGAAAGAACGCAGCTTGCAACAAGCTGCAGGAAACAACTTTAATTCACTAATCATCGCGTTGGGATTTCTATGCAACCTTGCTTCTGGGCTTTCTGCCAACTCCAGTAAGACTGACTATCTTATCTGTGGAATTCTGGCAGGCTGTTAAGAACACTTATTAACAGCCGGCATTTGCTAAAACTGCGTTATTTGAGTAAACTAAGTTTTGTTCAGAGTTTGTGTGTGCTGTGTTCTTTGGGATCCGTAGCTGGGGCAGAACAATTAGGTGTATGACAATGAACAAATTGAAGCTGAATGCAGAAAGATTGTCCTTTTTAATATAAGAGCATGTTTACATTTTCAATGTACTGAATCAGATGCTACTGTTAGAAAAGCAGAGGTTAGGAGTACAGTGTTTCAGCTTTATTTAATTTAATTGTCTTCTTTCCTCTACTGAGATTCAACCTTGAACTGTTATTTCAGATTCAAAAGACTCAAACTTTACAAAATCAACTTCTTAAAAAGAATGAAGCCCAAAGTTCTAGAAATGCAACAATGGTAAAGTGCAACATACTTTCTGAAGGCTGTCCTCAAATATTGTTTGAAAGCTAATTTTGGGCAGAATGTGGCAGTCCCAGTAGATCTCGTTCGGTTGCAATACCTGCTGATAAACTTCCAAGTCCTATTTAAAGTGCTATTAACTTTAACTTCCTTCATTGCGTGGAATGACAATTCATGGCGTGCATAATCTTTTACATTATTCATTTGCTTTTGAGATAATTTTCATAATTTTCCTCTTAAAATCTCCTATATAGGTCAGGTTGCAAGAAGTTCTTTGAATATTTGAAGAATTCCAATTTAGTTTTCCTCCAAACAATAGTTTTTTCCTAATTTTTAGAACTATATTTACATTTACAATCTTTTTAATCTTAATTTCATTTCTTTATGGAATTACTTTTCTTTTTCAGTGTCTTGGGAATATGAATTGACTACTGCCAGAATATAAGTTGTGCTGGTTTCTGATATTCAAACATTTATATTGCTAGAATTGAGAAAATTATAACTTGATATTCATCCTTTAGGTTGCAGCCTATGACTTTACTCTTCCAATAAAAATTAATGCTGATGAAGCTCAGTGTTCCACAAATGCTTCAAAAAAGTTAAGTCCTGCTAGTTCAGCAAAGCATATGGTTGTTCCTCGACCTCAGTCATTGACTATACCTACCCAAGAATGCAAAGTTCAAGCAACAGGTATGTAAACCTCAGAGGTAAATATAGATATGTATATATAGAATATCCTTTAATAATTTTTCAGTGTGATAAAATGGACAAATCAAGTGACAAGAACAGTTGTCTAATAAGGAATTTATTTATTTACACTTTTGAATTGCCCATCTCATTTAGAGAGGGGCTGGGTGGTGTACAATAAAATATAAAAATCATATATAAGAATAAAAAAATAAATAAATGAAAAATAGAATTTAAAAAGGGGCAAGGATGATTGAACCCTGTTAAAAATTAGTTTAAAAGGTGAAGAGAGGGCTGTCAGGGCACCTTCCATCTCCATAGCTGTGTACTCCTTTTGGTTTCCCACATGAGGCCACAGAGCCTTGTTTTAACTCAGTTTCAGAAGGCCAGGAGAGTCGGGTGTACCTTACTTCCAGGGGAAGAATATTCTACAAGATAGAGGGCAATGGCAGAGAAGGTTCTTTTCAGAGACCTTAACAGTCAAAATTCTTTAATTGATGGGATCTGCAACATATCTTCTCTGCCTGACTGGGTGGGATGGGCAAATGTAATGGGACGAAGATGGTTCCATAGGTAGTCTGAGCCCATACCATGTAGGGCTTTATAGATCATAACCAATATCTTGAATTGGATCCGGAATCAATGTAGTTCTCGGAGCAAAAGTGTTACATGCACCCTTTTGGGGGCATCTAGAATTGCTCCCATGGCTGCATTCTGCACCAGCTGAAGCTTCTCAATACTTTTCAAGGGCAGCCCTATATGGAGCTCATTGCAATAGTTCAGACAGGAGATAACCAGGGCATGAGTGAAAATTTCTGTATTATCTAGATACTTTCTGTCTATATTCAGACTTGACATATTCTTGATTACCAGATGAATGATCTGAACTGAGAGATAAAAACAAGAGATGTGTGACCCAGTTGATATTTATGGATCTTTTAAGTGGTCATTGACTATGTTATACATTTCAAAGAACATAACATAGTCAATACTCTCAAGGAGTTTAGAGAAGGAGATACCTACTTATAGTGGTTCCACCTTTATCACTCTAACAGGAGTATTACTGAGATATCTCCACAGATCTTTTTATTTTCTATATCATATGCTGCTACATTTCACAAGAACCTATGATTGTGTATACAATAAAATGACATAAATCAATAAAACAAATAACATAAATAGTAGTCATGGAGATCACATCTTCCATAATACAATAAAACTGATAATGATATAGACATGCTGTGACCAATTATCGACCCCCCCCCAAAAAAACACCTTGTTTTCCCAGCCTTCCTGAAGTGCACAAATGAAGGTGAGGGGATGGTCTAGAGCAGTGATGGCGAACCTTTTAGACACTGAATGCCCAAACTGCGTGCGTGCACATGCCCAAACTGAATGGTGCAGTGCACACAAACGTGCATAAGCGTAGATGCGTGAACATGTGCATACATGGACATGTGCAAACCTGACCATGCATGGACATGCACGAATATGCAAGAACGTGGGCATGTAGTTTTGTGTTCCCTTTAGTTGTTTGAGCAGTGTATAAACTACTGTATGTAAAGAACAAAGTATTCGACAGAGCAATAAGAAATGATATCCTGCAAAAATCTTTTCTCACTTCTGTGCAAGTGGGCGGATCGAAGATCACAGTTTACAAGGAGCTTCCACCTAAGATGTTGAAATCCAGAAAAGATTTTGGCTTTCTTGTTAAAGAATTGCAGAATAATCAGATCCCATTTCGTTGGGACGCTCCAACTGGCATAATTTTGAGATATAAGGGAGAGAAACACCGTTTGAATACTGTGGAGAAGGCGGAGCAATTTTATACTGATATCTTTAAAGAAAGAATACCATCCCCACGTACATCTACAGTTTTGGAGATTAAGGAGAGTGATAAGAAGCAACTTCAAGAACCGCAACAACAATCTAAGCAGGAATCAGAGGAGTTGAAGGGCGCTGAAGGAGGTTTCCTGGATGAGCCTGTGCTGGAACCTTCTCCAATCTTGGAGCTGGCTTGGATGGCTGAAGTCAAGGACCAGCGTATAACCCAAGCAAAATCCAAGCAACTTAAAGAAAAGTTACAGCAGGAAAGACAAGATGAAAAGGCTGGGGCCGTGGGGAATGCAGGACAGAAGATTTCGGATGAAATCCGATTATTCTGTTCTCTGCTCCAGAAAGAGAATAATGATGATTAAATGTTTATCTTGGAATGTGAATGGGTTGAATGCAACACAGAAAAGGAAGAAAGTATTTGCATATTTAAAACAACATAATAATGATATAATTTGTTTACAAGAAACGCATATTACAGTTCAAGATCAAAACTATTTGAAAAATTCCAAATTAGGAACACATTTTATATCTTCAACTAACCAAAAAAAGAATGGTGTGGTTATTTATGTAAATAAAAAATTAACAGCCAAACTTATAGAAGCTGATCAAGACGGCAGGTTTGTAGCAATTGAATTACTTTCTGCTAATAATCAAATTCTTTTGATAGGAATTTATGCTCCTAATCAACAACAGGACTATTTTTATAAAATGCTACATACTAAAATACTACAATGGGATTATAGATCTATTTTAATTATGGGAGATTGGAATGGAGTAATTGATTCTAAATTAGATAAAAAGACTTTGGCGAAGTCAAGGATTAGATTACCACAGACCTTTTTTGATATGAAAGAAGACTTGGAATTAAAAGATATTTGGAGAATACATAACCCAAAAGAACTGGATTATACTTTCTTTTCTGACAGACATAGATCCTTCTCTAGGATTGATTTCATTTTGTTGTCAGATGACTTACTTGTTAGGACAAAAAGAACAAAGATTCTGCCAAGAACTTTGACTGATCATAGCCCAGTGTGGATAGAAATTGAGACATGCAAGACTGAGAGACGCTCTTGGAGATTAAATGAAAACTTGTTCAGATATGAAAAAAATATAATAGAACTTAAAAAGTATTTGAAAGAGTTTTTTGAAATGAATTTGAATAAAGGCACCCCAATGGAAATTGTGTGGGACGCAAGCAAAGCTTACATGAGAGGGGTGCTTATTCATATGAACTCTAAACATAGGTTGATCCGACAAAAGAAAAGACTTGAGTTGGAAGCAGAAATAAAGAACAAAGAACAGTTACTTATCAAAAACCCAACAGATGAAAGAATACGTGGTGTCATAAAACTTTTGAAAGATCAATTTCAAATGCTTATAGCGGAACAAGTTGCAACAAATCTACAATATGCGAAGCATAACACATTCTGCAACGCTAATAAACCGGGCAGGTGGTTGGCTTACACACTGAGGAAAAAACAGAGCATACGGACTATTGCTAGTATTGATATCGGAGGGAATGAAGTTTTTCAACAGAAATTAATAAAAGAAGCCTTTCTTGAATATTATACTAAACTATATGCCAGAGAGGAGGTGCAGAATGGACTTATAGAAAAATACTTAGACAATAAAAGAGTTACAAAAATTACTGAGCAACAAAAGGAAAGAATGAACTATCCTATAACAGAGGAGGAGATAATAGCAGCAATAAAACAATTAAAAACAGCTAAAGCTCCTGGAACGGATGGTCTGACTGCAGTGTACTATAAAACTTTGCAGGCAGAAATGGTGGAACAACTTAGGGACTTATTTTGTAATATACAACAAGGGGGAAAAGTACCCCCATCATGGACTACAGCTTATATTTCTTTGATACCAAAAGAACAAGGTGGTCCCAAAAAACCAGAGAATTACAGACCTATATCTCTTTTGAATACGGATTATAAAATTTATGCAAAAGTATTAGCCAACAGATTGATGCCAGTAATTCAAAAGGTGATTCATGATGATCAAGCGGGATTTATTGAGGGTAGGCACATGAATGACAATGTAAGGCAAGTAATAGATTTATTGGAATATCTTGAGAAGAATAAACAGATCCCTGCAGTGCTGGTTTTTCTGGGCGCAGAGAAGGCCTTTGATAAAGTGGACTGGAATTTTCTACTCAAGACTTTAAAAAGGATGGACTTTGGTGACCAATTTATACAGGCGGTTTCAGCAATTTATCAAGATCAAAAAGCACAGATTATTATTAATGGAAGTTTGACAACAGAGTTCAAAATCGAAAAAGGAACAAGACAGGGATGTCCGTTGTCCCCATTGTTGTTTATTTTAACACTAGAAGTCTTGTTAAACACAATAAGGGACTCTAATACCTTGAAAGGTATAATGATAAGGCAAGAGGATTACAGAATAAAGGCATTTGCAGATGATCTGGTTGTTACCCTAACACAGCCAATGGAATCAATAATCCAGATGAAGGACATTATACAAGACTATGGTAAAGTTTCAGGTTTTAGATTGAACCAGAAAAAAACTAAGATGGTAGTCAAAAATATGACACAAGATCGTAAACATGAGCTTGAAAGGAGGGCAGGTTTTGAGATTGTACCAAAGGTAAAATATCTAGGAGTTCAGGTTGCAGAATCAAATATGAAATTGTTTCAAAATAATTATGAGGTGTTGTGGCGAGAAGTGCAAAAAGATATGGAGACTTGGAAAAAACTGCAGCTGTCTTTACTTGGAAGAATAGCAGCAGTTAAGATGAATATTTTGCCAAGATTTCTTTTTTTGTTTCAAATGATTCCGGTGCTCAAAAATGATAAACAACTAAAAGTATGGCAAACTGGAGTGAACAAGTTTGTCTGGAACGAGAAAAAACCAAGAGTAAAATTGAAAATTATGCAAGACGTTCCAGAAAGGGGAGGTCTCAAACTCCCAAACCTACAGTTATATTATGATGCAGCAGCTTTGACTTTAGCAAGTGATTGGTTTGGAGGAAAAAAGACTGGAATATTAAATGCAGAAAGTTTTGATTTGGAACTTGGATGGCACGCCTACTTATTTTATGATAGTAAAGTGGATAAAGTATTCAAAAGCCATATACTTAGAGATTCTTCGTTGAGAGTTTGGAAGAAGCACCGAATCAATTGGGATTATAAAATACCGCTATGGCTGGATCTTGGTCATACTTTGTGGAATACAAATATAATGTCACTCGGGGGGGTTTTATATAAAGAGGTTCTTTTTACAGATGCGGGCAGATGGCAGCTGAAGACCTTACAGACATTGTTGGCTGAAGGGATTAATCTAACTTGGTTACAATATAATCAATTGCAATTGAGATGGAAAGAGGACCAAAAAACTGGTATGGAGTATGAGGAAGAATTGGTCAGACATATAAAAGAGAAAGGTCCAATGCATATTAAAAGACTTTATAATGTTCTGTTAGAAAGGGATTCAGAAACTGAACTAGTTAAAGATTGTATGATTAAATGGGCACAAAATTTTGAGGAACTAGTGATGTTGGAAACATGGGAAAAAATATGGGTTCAGAATGTTAAATTTACACAGTCGCAGAATTTGAGGGAAAATTTTTATAAAATGTTTTACAGATGGCATTTAGACCCCAAAAAATTGTCGTGTATGTACCCTAATGTGCAGCCTAAATGTTGGAGATGTGATTGTCTAGATGCTACATATTATCACGTTTGGTGGACCTGTAAGAAAGCTAAGGCCTTTTGGATAAAAATTTGGTGGGTCATGCAAAATGTTTTGAAGAAAAAAATTCAATTTTCTCCACAATTGTTCTTATTGGGTATAGCTAAGGGTTTTACATTGGGTGAAACAAAACTGATATTGCATATGATAACAGCAGCAAGATTGTTGATAGGTAAATACTGGAAAAATGAAGCGCTGCCTACGATTGAGGAATGGACTTTGAAGATGGCTAGTTTTGCAGAGATGGCGAAGATTTCAGCATATCTAAAAGATTGTTCACAAGAGACTTATGAATGGGAATGGAAGAGGTGGATAGATTATGTTCAGAACAAATATCAAACTAGAAAGTATCAAATAGCTTTTATTTGAGAATGTTATATTAAGATAGAAATATTTTAAGGTAAAGAGGATGAAAAATTTATTTCCAAATGTTATATTAAGATAGAAATATTTTAAGGTAATGAAGATGAAAATTTTTAAGGGGGAGGGAGGGGTTCAAGTTTTATATACAAATGAGGGTTTTTCCATCTACTTGATATGAGTATACTGTGTGGAAGTCTGGGGGAGAGGGGAGGGTTAGGGTGGGTTAGGGAGGTTGGGAAGTTTGGGGTGGGATGAGGGGGAAAAAAAGGGGTGAAAATGTAATTGTAAAACTTTTGCAATAAAAAAAAAAGAACAAAGTATTTAATAAGGCTATTTCATTCATTCAGATCTTGGATGTCTTCTGCTTGTGTTCCCTGTATTTTTTTGAGCAGTATATTTAAATGCATAAAATAAAATACACAAGTATAGATTGTATTACAAAGGAAACTAATTATGCTCAAACACAGTTTTATTAAAAATGCATAAGGGTAGAACATATATATAGTAATATTCTTCTGTCCTCACTACACGTTAGTCTGTGTGCAGCTCAATATGCAGCTAAACCCACCTATCCTCCAATAAAACAGACCATGTGTGTACATCTGGATGCTTTATTGAAAGAACAGGATATGGTGAAACGGGGGGGGGGGGAAGGGGGGGAAATAGGAATACTGTCAAGTTTCCGAAAGATGCCCTAATTAATTCATGAGCCATGATCCAAACTTCAAAGGAAATATATTCATTTATTAGGAGCAACATTCCGGCAATACTCAGATGCAGTTAGGACTGATCCTACATAGATTTACGTTCCCCTATGACCCTGTCTCTCCCCTCCTCTCTGGCCATGTCATAAATCAAATTCTCCAATTAACCACTTTGGCTGGCTGTGAAACCTAACACCCTCCTTCTGATTGCGATCCGAAAGAATGTATGGAATTCACTTCAGTTCTCCCTCCCTCCTACTCATGGCAACTTGAAGGTTTTGAAAGTTATTATTATTATTTATTATTATTTATTCAGTTTATATACTGCCCTTCTCCTTTTGGACTCAGGGCGGTGCACAGCCAAGGATAAAAAACATACCAATACAAAATTTAAAATCAATTAAAAGAATTATACAGCTTTGGCCCACAATTTAAAACAATCCAATTAAAACCCAATTTACACTTAAAAAGCTAAAAAGCTAAAAAGAGCTAAAAAGGGGGGTGGGGGTTCACGCCAGCCCTGCTTGATGGAAAATAAAAGTTTTTAGCGCACGGCGAAAGGCCCGGAGATCTGGTATCCTTCGTATCTCTGGGGGCAAATCATTCCAGAGGGCGGGTGCTGCCACAGAGAAGGCCCTCCCCCTGGGGGTCGCCAGCCGACATTGCCTGGCTGACGGCACCCTGAGGAGTCCCTCTCTGTGGGAGCGTACTGGTCGGTGGGAGGCTATCGGCGGCAGAAGGCGGTCTCGCAAATATCCAGGTCCGATGCCATGGAGCGCTTTAAAGGTGGTGACCAACACCTTGAAGTGCACCCGGAAGACCACTGGAAGCCAATGCAGCTCGCGCAGGAGAGGCATCACATGGGAGCACCCTCTTGCTCCCATAATCCCCTGCGCGGCTGCATTCTACACCAGTTGGAGCCTCTGGGTGCTCCTCAAGGGGAGCCCCATGTAGAGAGCACTGCAGTAGTCCAGGCGGGAAGTGACGAGCGCCAGAGTGACTGTGCGTAAGGAGTCCCGATCCAGAAAGGGCCACACTGGCGAATCAGGCGGACCTGATAAAAAGCCCCCCTGGCCATGGCCGTCATATGCTCTTCCAAAGACAGCCATGTATCCAGGAGGATACCCAAGTTGCGAGCCCTCTCCGTGGGGGACAATGATTCGCCCCCAATAACCAGCGTTGGCACAAGCTGGCTATATCGTGATTCCGGAAGCCACAGTCCCTCGGTCTTGGAAGGGTTGAGTCGAAGCCTGTTATTCCCCATCCAGATCCACACGGCCTCCAGGCACCGGGACATCACTTCAAGGGCATCGTTGGGATGGCCTGGGGTGGAGATGTACAGCTGCGTATCATCAGCGTACTGATGGAACTCCACCCCAAAGCCACGGATTATCTCGCCCAGCGGCTTCACATAAATGTTGAACAGAAGGGGCGAGAGGACCAACCCTTGCGGCACCCCACAAACAAGGCACCTCGGTGTCGACCTCTGCCCCCCTGCCAACACCGACTGCGACCAGTCAGAGAGATAGGAGGAGAACCACCGCAGAACGGTGCCCCCCACTCCCAATCCCTCCAACCGGTGCAGCAAGATACCATGGTCGATGGTATCAAAAGCCGCTGAGAGATCTAACAGGACCAGGATAGAGGAGCAACCCCTATCCCGAGCCCTCCAGAGATCATCCACCAACACGACCAATGCCGTTTCCGTGCTGTACCCAGTATCCTGTCCACGTCCTCGGGAGCAACAGGATCGAACTCATCCCAAATGACATTCTCATCCCAAGTTGACATTCGGCTCCCCTCACTTCCCGAGGGCGACCTGCACAAAGCAAAACAATTTGAGTACAGATGCAGAGTTTAGGGATGTGACCCCCCCACCAGGCTTGTTTGGATTTTCTGCATGAAATTTGGCTATAAGGCGATCAGCCTGGATGTTTCGACTCTTTACCCAAGATGCCTCTGATAAGGAGTAACCCTTCCACTTGATTAAATATTGGAGTTGCCTCCTGTGCCACCTTGAATCGAGGATTTGCTGCACCTCATAATGGGTCTGGCCCCCTATGACCACGGGATCTGGGGGCTCACGGGGTAGTGGCTTCAGGGTCGATCCGACCACGGGTTTTAAGAGGCTACTATGGAATACCGGGTGTATCTTCCCTAGTAATCGGGGCAACTTCAATTGCACTGTGACTGGGTTGATTATCTTTACTATGGGGAATGGTCCTATAAATTTTGGTCCCAATTTCTTGCTAGGAAGTTTTAACCTCAAATATTTTGTGGAGAGGTAAACTTTCTCCCCCAATTGAAATGGCCTTTGGGGAGCTCGGTGTTTGTCTGCCTGTTTCTTATAGGTTTGTGCTGCTTTAGCTAGCGCTTTTTTGACATTCTCCCAGGTTGCTTTCAGTGTCGCCATCCAATCGATCAAGCTGACTGAGGAGGGAGGCTCCCTTGGGTACTCAGGCATTGGGACAAAGTCCATGCCGCTCACTACCTTAAACGGGGTTAGCCCCGTGCTACTGTTAACAGCATTATTATACGCAACCTCAGCGAAAGACAGGAGGTCTGCCCAATTGGACTGCTGATAGTTCACGTAGCATCTCAGGTACTGCTCTACCATGGCATTCAGTCTCTCCACCCCCCCCCCCATTGGTGCTCGGGTGAAACGCTGAGCTGAGGCCTTGGGATGACCCTATGGACCGTAGGAATTCTCTCCAGAATTTTGTTGTGAACTGGACACCTCGATCGGAAATGATTCTTCTGGGTACTCCATGCAGGCGGTAGATGTGTTTCAGGAACAATTTGGACAACTGGTGGGCTGAGGGTAGCCCGCTGCAGGGTATGAAATGTGCCTGTTTGGAGAATAAGTCTATTACAGTCCAGATCACTGTGTTTCCACCACTCCTTGGCAGTTCTACTATAAAGTCCATTGCAATCTCCTCCCATGGCCTTGTCGGTTCAACTACTGGCTGCAGCAGCCCGGGAGGTCTTCCTGGTCGTTTTTTCATCGTGGCACAGATGGTACAACTTTTCACATAACTGTCTACGTCTTTTCTCATGTGGGGCCACCAAAACTGTCTCCGTGCTAAATGCAGAGTCTTTAGGAAACCGAAATGCCCCGCTGGTTTAACGTTGTGACTCCTCTTGAGGACCAGGGTGCATAGAGTCTCTGGGACATAAAGATTTGTTCCCTTCCATGCTAGGTCATCCCTTTTTGTTAAGAGATGTTGGTTGTCTCTGAACCAGGGGTCCACCGATGTTTCAGTTTGAGTCTTGTCGTTAAGTCACTTGCAGGTTGGCCTTGCCGGTCGCAACGTTGCCGTCTGATGATTACTTGACCTACTCCTTGGGCAGAGGGGATAATGGCATTTACGTTCCCTTATGACCCTGTGTCTCCCCTCCTCTCTGGCCGTGTCATAAATCACATTCTCCAATTAACCACTTTGGCTGGCTGTGAAACCTAACACCTTCCTTCTGATTGCGGTCAGAAAGAATGTATGGAATTCACTTCAGTTCTCCCTCCCTCCTGCTCATGGCAACTTGAAAGCTTTGCAAGTTGACAAATACATACAATGAAAACCAAATATAAGGTAGGCAGTATTGAGTTACTGCTGAACAAATCAATTAATAAATACAAGTAATCTAAATCTCACCAGTGAGGCTCTGTGTGTGGGATGTGGCTTTGTCCTTGGTTGAATATGTGCCATGGATTAAGATGGATTCTTCTGGGCTTCCGTTGATGTCATTTTGCAGCGGGTCGGGATCGGAGAGGACTCCTGGCTCGAGTTGCTTTTTCCCAGCCGGCGAACAGCTTTTGGTGCTGGCACCAACTGCGAGGAGGTCAGTGAAGGTGTAGTGAGCTGAGATACGTGAGGAGGTGGCGATCCCGTGTGTTGTTAGCAGATACTTCGACCCTAGCAACTGGGAAGAGGGGCCCATTAATGGCTGCCCCCGGACTATGACTAAGCCGTTTTGGAAGGGAAGTCTACGTTGCAACGAGTGGCAGGAGGGGTTAGAAACAGCAGAGTGCTTGGGACAATTGTCATCACAATTAAAGAAAGAGGAAGAACTGGAATTTCTTTTTTTTTTTTGGGTGTGTTAGATCTGCCAGCGAGTGTGGTTTTAACCACATGTAGAGTGGCTGCAGTGAGAGAGGCAAACTTTCTTTCTGGTGCTGATTAGAGAGATTAAACAGACTGAAAGCTGGTAATTTAAAAGAAATCAGAGCACTGAAGTTCTTCTTTGTAGTTCTTTTTGTATTTGTAATTAGTCCACCAGTGTTGAGAAGATGAATACAGACTGAACACTCGATCTCTGTCCTCCCCCCTCTGTCTGATGGTGAACCCCTGTGGAGGAGAGAACTGAGTATTGTAATTTACACTTTTAGGAAATTTATTATTGACGGCTTGTTTAAATCCTAAGGGTGACTTGGACTTGGTGCTGGAGGAGTGAACTCTTAAATTCCAGTATTACATAGATTTAATAGCAACCATGTCAACTATAGCAACAACTACGACTAAAACAGGGGAAAAGGTTGTTATGCTTCCAGTTTTGTCATCTCCGATTTCATCAACCTCGGCGATGGTAAAAAATACGGATGATCAGACCTTTGTGGGAAAGGCTCCCACCTTGCAAAGTCTTCAGGGGATGCTCCAAGCTATGCAGGAGGTTATGATAAAGAACCAGGAGTCTATCTCCAAAAAACTTGAAAAACTTGAGGATCTTACTTCAGATATGAAAGATGAAATGGGAACGGTAAGGGGGGGATATTAAGGAGTTTAATGAGAAGTTAGAAGAAATATGAGGTGACATGGTGAAGCAGGAAGGAAGACTACAGGAGGTGGAAACCAGGTTAGGTAGATGTGAAGGCTATGAACGTGAACAGATTTCAGTAAATAGAGCTGTAGAAGAGGAGATAATTTTTTTGGAACTTGAAAGATCTTCCTTTATTTTAAGATTGCAAGATGTAATAGAGGAAAAAGGAGAAGATTTAAAAGGGATTATAGGTGACATTATCTCTGAAATACTGGAAAAAGATAAAATAGCGGTCCTTAGTGATATTGATGAGGTATTTCTGGTTTTTACTAATTATGCAAAGAGATATAACCACCCACAAGAAGTACATATTAGGTTTAACAAGAAGTCGGTGCAGGAGGAGATCTACAAGAAATCTCGGGACCGAGCTGTAGTATTTAGGGGAAAACAGATTTCAGTGCTGAGGCAAGTTCCAAGACGGGTTAGGGAAATCAGGAGGAATTACCAGCCTTTAACGCTACAGCTGAGGAAGAATGGGATTATGTATAGGTGGTTATTGCCGGAAGGTCTCATGTTTATGTGGAATGATAGGAAAGTGAAAGTAGAAAACTGCCGGGATGCTCAGGATTTTTATGAACACAATTTTAAATCTACACAACTAGAGCTGGAACTAGAAAGGGAGGAGGAGAGTAGAAGTTCAGAGAAATTGCAGGAATAAAACAGTGTGGGAAACCAAGAAGAAAGAAAGAAGGAGGGGAAATTAGAGGAAAAAGGAGGGAGAGGCAGAGAGATGGTGATACGAGAAACCCAGAAAACCAAAGTATTAGGAAAATAGGACTAATAGGAGGAGGGGAAGAAAGGTGGTGATGGGGGAAGAGGTGCAACTCATTTCTTTGAACGTTAATGGTTTAAATACTCCCTCTAAAAGAAGGAAAATACTAAATAATTTAGCGAAACTTAATTATGATATTACTTGCCTTCAAGAAACTGATATTAAAAAAATTCATGAGAAACTTCTGTTGTGTTCAAGACTTGGGAAGATGTATCATTCGTCGGCAGATAAGAGGAAATGGAGTGTGGTGGTATATGTGAAGGATCCCTTAAATTCTAAAAAAAATTTTAAAGATGAAGAGGGAAGATTATTGTTAATAGAAATAGAAATAAGACAACTGAAATGTCTATTGGTTACCATTTATGCTCCGAATGGAAATCAGAAGTCTTTTTATGAACGTATATATAAAAAACTGATTGAATTAAAATATGACCATGTTTGCCTGATTGGGGACTTTAATGTTATATTGGACAGTAATTTGGACTATTCACCGGGTACTAAACTGCGGGGGGAGAGAAAAAAATATACAGGAGAGGGTTGCCAAACGAAGGAATCATGATGAGAGAAGAATTAGGCCTTCAGGACATATGGAGAGAGCGACACCCAGAGACGAGACAATATACATTTTACTCTTCCAGGCATAAGTCATGGTCGTGGATCGACATGGCTTGGATGAAACTACAATTAGGGGAATACGTTTCCGAGATAGAGATTGGGGTTAATGATTGGGCTGATCACAGCCCCTTGCTTGTAATATGGAGGGGCCAACAGAAAAGGAAAAGATGGAAGATGGATGTGAGGGTGTTGAAGGATGAGGAAGTTGTGACCTGGATTAAGAGAGAAACAGAATATTTCTTTAAAGATAATAAGAAAGAGGATACGAGCCTGCAAAATAATTGGGATACTTATAAGGCGTTAATTAGGGGATTGGTAATAAAATATACAATAAGGAAGTGAAGACTGGAAAGGAAGGAATAATCAAATTAAATGGATGGTTTAGGACAGGTGGAAAAGGGATTACAAAACAAACTGATGGATCAGGCATTATTAGAGGAAAAAAATTCAATTCACCATAAAATAAATTTAATGGACCAAGAAGAAGTAGCTGAAAAAAGCAGGTGGGCCAAACAAGGTTATTTTGAAAACGCTAACAAGCCGGGAAGATGGCTAACCTATAGAATTAAAAAGTTAAGAGAAAGAAGTAAAGTAGGTGGTTTGAAGGATGTGAATGGAAGATGGGTAACTGACGGGGAAGGTATGAAGGGAATCATACAGAAGTTCTTTACGGATTTATACAAGAGAGAGGAAGGGTCAGAACAAGAGATGGAGAAATATATAGAGGGTCTGGATCTTCCAAAAGTGCCGGAAGAGGTAAGACAAATACTTAACAGGGAAATTTCAGAAAAGGAGGTGGAAGAGGCAATTGGGAGGCAGAAATTAGGGAAAACTCCGGGGACAGATGGGATTCCTATGGAATTCTATAAGGAAACTCTTGATATAGTAGGACAATATATGACCGAAGTCTTTAATGGAATCATTGTGGAGGTTGATTCCCAAGGCAGAAACAGATTCATCGCTGATCCACAATTACAGGCCTATATCTCTTTTGAATACCGATTATAAGATCTTCACTTCAATTTTAGTAGGGAGAATGAAAATTTTTTTAAACCACTACATACATAGAGATCAGAATGGTTCTTGCCACATAGACAAATAAGGGATAATGTGAGGACGATAATAGATGCAATGGAGTACTATGAGACATTTTCGGATAAGGAAGTAGCATTTATTTTTGTAGATGCTCAGAAGGCCTTCGATAGGGTTAGGTGGAAATTTATGTTTGCCTTGTTTGATAAGATGGAATTTGGAGACAATTATATACGGGCGATAAGATCGATTTACTCAACTCAAATAGCTAAAGCTTTAATTAATGGGGAAGAAACGGGTAGGATTGAAATTGGAAAAGGCACAAGACAAGGATGCCCACTGTCCCCACTTCTATTTATATTCACACAACCTCTTCTATGGGAAATTAGGAAGAATCAGGGAATAAAGGGGCTGAAGGTGAGATCTGAAGAATATAAAACTCAGGCATTCGTGGATGATTTGGTTTTTATCGTAGAGGATCCATTAGAATCAGGTAAAAACTTGTTTCAGGAGATAGAGAAGTATGGCAGAGTTGCAGGTCTCCGAATCAACAAAGACAAGACAAAGATTATAATAAAGAATATGACATGAAACCATTGGAGTGAATTGGAGAGAGAATTGGGCCTTCAAGTGACTAAAAGAATAAAATACTTGGGTATTTGAATGTCTTCTAAAAATAGGTCTGTTATGGCAGATAATTACACAAAGTTGTTAGCCCAAACAAAGACAGACCTAGAAAAGTGGGAGCACCTGCAACTCTCCTTACATGGTAGGATAGCTACGATTAAAACCCACGTACTTCCGAAATGGAATTATTTATTTCAGACTGGCCCCGCGAGACTGGATAGTGGTTTTTTTAAACTGCTAGACAGTTACGTGAGGAAATTTGTGTGGCAGAAGAAGAAACCCCAGATAAAACTTAAAATGCTCCAAAAGGCTCCATGTAGAGGGGGATTTGGTCTACCGAAATGGGAGTTTTACTACCAAGCGGCTAATTTAACTTGGATTAGAGACTGGATGCTTTTAAATAGGAAGAGGACTCTTACATTGGAGGGTTATGATTTGTGTCAAGTTTGGCACCACTTTCTATGGAGTGAGAGGGGCAAGAAACGTGGATACTTTAAGAGACACTACTTTCGGAGAATATTATTAGAATCTTGGGAAGGGGTTAGGAACAGGTATTATTCAATGATTCCAATTAGGTTTGCCCCACTAGAGGCAGTAACACATGCGACACTATATAAGGCAGAGGCAGACCGGTTAACAAAATTACTTAGGAACCAAAAAGATTCTGATTATTACAAATGTTGGAATTCATGGTATAATTGGGTGAAAGAAAAGAGAGGGAAATGAAATGGATTGTATTAGTGGTATAGGCGCATATTTGTGTATGTTAGTTGCAATAACCTTGTATGTATATATGTAAAGTATTGTATTTTTAAAAATGAAAATAAACTTTGTTAAAAAAAAAAGATGGATTCTTCTTTGTGCTTCTGCTTCCTCCAAATGTTAAAGGAAAATGGAGTCTGGCTTCCCAGAGTGCACTTGTTTTGAGAGTGCTGGCTGATGGGTAAAGGGGTTGAGTTAGCTTCAAAACAATATAATTGGTATTTGTCCCTCCAGACACTAGATGGGGCTAGAGAGCAACAACAGTATATAAAGATTATATGTTGGGGCATGACAAATATATATGCTTATTAACCCATAAATCAATAACAAGAGAATACCTTTTGTTGGAACATATTAATTTTAGATATTGAGACTTACAAGTTAACAAATAATTTTGGAGTCTAGATGTCATAAATTACTTTCTTGCTTACATACATTATTGAATGAAAAACTAAATTTCAGTTATAAGTTGGTGAAAATTAAGTTTTAATTTTTCCATCCATCCCCCTAAAATCTCTTCATAGACCTCACATCAAGAACGCCCACTTTAAATTATTGCATAAGTAGTTTCCATGTTAATTTTGCTGTGCTCAGCTTTAGCTCCAGGCCCAAAATCATGGTAATGAAAATCTGTAATTATGGAATCAAATAATGGCAGTGCTATCTCTAGTCTTTTAATTAGCCAGAATAATTATTCTGGATGTCATACCAGGGAAACAACAACAATTGTTGTTTTTGTTATTATTTGTCTAGGAGACAATTTAATCTTTAATCTGGAGATTTTTCTATCTTGGGTCCTAACTTAATTGTGTGCCTATTTATTGATTTAGTTTGCTAAGTAAATTTCTTGAGATCTTCAATTTCATCTCCCCATCATGGTACCCCAAAGTTTTTTTTAATATAATAAGCCGGGGAAAGATATATCCAGTTTTGTTCGTATACTCGGTATATTTATTACCATTTCAAATAAACCAAATCTTTGAAATCTGACTTCTTCATGTGAGTCTTGTTTGATTTGAAGATTTTCCAATTCTAGTCAGAATTTCATCCAGATTTAATCCATGTGTAATTTAATAAGTCTGTTCTCTTGAAGCTAAAATAGTTGTGTATGTTTCTTTTTTTCTACAGTGTTACAGCCACCACTGCATATTTATCCTTCAGAGCTCACCTTTCAACATAGTGTAAAATGTATCAACATGGGTGTTATAAGTGACAGCAGTAATATAAAGGTACATATTATACGGAAGTGTGGAGGCTTCTAATTGTACCACACTGTTGTTCTATTGTTCTGTTTATGTAGTGTTTTTCAAGCAAGAAGTAGTGACTCAAATGCTGGTAATATATTTTTCCTCACATTATTTCTGCATATTTTCTTTTAGATTCTATTTCTGCTTTTGTTTCCTGTATGATGGCAGAATAAAAACATACCACACACAAACATACACAAATGCATATATACACTGATAATTATAGTACTTCCTTACATCTAAAATAAATCAAATATATGTTACCAAATATAGACTACAGGATTAACAACAAAAAAATCTACTTGCAGATTTAAAATTTAAACCGAAATACCTCACTGAAACATAAAGCTACGTAAATTACTAATCAAATTTATAAGCCTTAGGCCATGCATTGATGTTCAGTCCTCTACTATAGGAGAACAATACCCTCTTCTCTCTCTTTTTCCTATTAAGCACAGTTTAGGATTATTTGAAATAATGCTAAATAGTGGTCATTTTTCCCCAAGAAAAATGTGTATTTATTGCATTTACATCTGGTTTTTTTTCTTTGAATATTTTTTTTTATTTTATTAAGAAAATTAAGGTAAAATACAAACTCCGGGGGGCGGGGGGAGGGAGAGGGAAAAAGAAATGTTATAAAAACAAACAAGGATAGACAAAATATTAGATAAGAAAGAAAAAATGTGCACTGAAAAGACAATGGTAAAAAAAAGGCAAAGTAATTAACAGGTAAACAGACAGTAAAATTAAACTTCAGAGTCATCTGTTAACAATCTATTATACTTAACTTGTAGAAAGTTTACAACAGCTTATCTACCATAAATCACTGCAGTCATTATTGTTTGATTCTTAACAATAAAACTTTTCCTTAAGATTTTGGTTGAGAATTTTCCCAAAAATTGTGTCTTTCCCCCCTAAATCATAAACCTCTGTTGTCAGTCCATTTTCTCTAAAAAGTCCAGTTGAAATTGTTTTCCAGTTAGATCTAGTAAGTCCATTCCCCAAACACCATCAATCTTCTTGAGAAAGTTCAGTTCACTCATTGATTCTGTTAACTCCAAATCTGTAGAAGTCAATATCTCCTTCAGCCTTCTCCAACAAACCTGCAGTTTCCAAACCAAATTACTTGTCCTTCCAATCTATCCAGTTGTGAGCTTGGCTTTCTTACAATTCCTTGTGTCTGGATATCCTCTTTAGGTAGATTTAAAACGTTATTTTATCAAACTTTTTATCAAAGTTTTCAATTTGAATTTATAGGTTAAAGAACAATTTTTCCCCAGAGGGCTTTATCTTTAAGTTGTACATTGTTTGCATTTTTAATATAGTCCTGTAAAGAATTCACAACCAGACATAAATAGTTCCTTTCAAAGATGGGAGTTAGATATACTGTAACAAAGTAACCACAGAGAATTTGGTATAATATTGCTCACAATAAAGAAGGATGGAAAAAAAGAGAGCATTTTCTTCCTTTCATATATGAGCCGCGATGGTGCAGTGGTTAGAGTGCAGTACTGCTGGCTACTTCTGTTGCCTGCCGGCTGCCTTCTAGCTGCCTGCAATTTGGCAGTTCAAATCTCACCAGACTCAATGTTGACTCAGTCTTCCATCCTTCCGAGGTGGGTAAAATGAGGACCCAAATTGTTGGGGGCAATATGCTGACTCTGTAAACCACTTAGAGAGGGCTGTAAAGCACTGTAAAGTGGTATATAAGTCCAAATGCTATTGCTATTTATTATGTTTTATCAATAGGAATAAAACACAAACAGAAAAACAAAACAGAAAAAAACCTGCATCCAACAGTCACAACAATAACAAAAGAAAAAAAATGTGTACATAAAAGAAAAAAAGTGACCCAAACACCCAACATTAAACATATAAAAAAATCTACCCTGGCTGGATGCTGAAAAGAAAAAAAACTGGTAAATTCTCCTCTCCTTACATAATGGGTCTGTAAATAGTTGTAAATTTTCTCATCCTTATTTAACAAGAGAAATATATTACCGTGGTTTCCCCAAAAATATGACCTATTCAAAAAGTAGCCCGATTTTTTGGGGGTAAGCCTAATATACGCTCTACCCCAAAAGTAAGCCCTAGTGAAGGGGTGGGCCAGCACAGGAGGCAGCCCTTCCCTTTCCTGGTCAGCTAATGGCAGCTGGGCCCCTTAATCGTGACCCACGGATCAGCTGAGCTGATTAGGAGCTGCCTCTCGTTCTATCTCTCTGGGTGCCTGGGGGTGGTTTTTGCACACTCTTGCCAGCCCCAGCCCTGCCGTGGGACCAGGCAATTTTGCAGCCGAGGGCTCCTTGTCAAGTCCCAATCTGGGGCTCGCCAAACCTGGGGTGGTGGTGGTGGTGGTGGCATGGAGCTGCAATCATCGGAGCTGGCAAGTCCAATGCCAATCGAGGCTGTGGTGGCAGGACACGTCAGGACAGTGCCGGCCAACTGCTCATCAGCAGGCCGCTCTCCTGACCGGGTCTGGCTGTGAACAGCACTGGCAGGCAATGAGGTGCGTGGCCGGCATGAAGAACAGGGAGGCGACAGTGGCAATGGGTCATCCAGTCGCAGCGGCATGGCTGGGCCGACAGCATAGTGTAGAATCCTGGGAAGCATGGCTGGAAGAGTGTGCACGGCTGCAGGGGCGAACAGCTGACAAGCGGCTGTGTTGCCCTGCCACTGGAAGTCCCATCGCCGCCATCACCTCCCTGTTCTTCACGCTGGCCACATAACTCATTGCCTGCCAGTGCTGCTCATGGCCAGACCCAGCCAGAAGAGTGGCCTGCTTACGAGTGGCTGACCCACGCTGTCCTGACATGTCCTGCTGCAGCTTCCCTCATTGTTCGACTCGCCAGTTCCAATGGTTGCAGCTCTGTGCCCCCACCACAGCACCCTCAGGCATGGCGAGTTCCGGATCGGGACTCGACAAGGGGCCCTTGACTGCGAGGTTGCCTGGTGCTGCGGCAGGGCTGAGACTGTCAAGAGTGTGCAAGAAACACCTCCATGCGCCCAGAGAGATAGAACGAGAGGCAGCTCCTGATAAGCTCAGCTGATCCGCTGTCCGCAGTTAAGGGGCCCAGCGGCCAGAGGTGACCACTCTCGCCGCCTCCTGCACCTCCAAAAAAATAAGACCTCCCCAAAAATAAGGCCATGCGCTTGTTTTGGGGGTCAAAAGAAAATAAGACCCGGTCTTATTTTCAGGGAAACATGGTATATAAACAAATATTTCCAATGAGGAGGTTGCTATCTAATTTTTTAATTTTATTTTTTAATATATATATTAGATGTTGTGTCAATTAAAAAAAGAAAATTTTCGTCAAACATTAAAAAATTAAGACCAGAGCTTTTTTTTAAATTAAGAAAATACAAAATCCGTATAATGAAAATCCTATGTAAATGAAAATCTAAACTGGTCACTTTCACTACCCACAACTTCACTTCATGAATTTCACTTCATCAACTTCCATACGGAGAAGCCAAAAATAATTCAGAATAGCAGAGTGAAACAGTGAAAAAACATTAAAGAATTTATGTTAAAATCCAGCAAGGGGTTAGAATAAATCAGCCTTCAACCAGTCAATTAACTTATAAGAAAAATCCGGATAAAAAAGAAAATTCAAACTGTAAAGTTAAAACTCAGGTATGCTAAAAAAAAAAAAAAAAAAGCTGGGAGGAAAAATGGAGACCTGATTTCCACTGGTCCTACTGGGAATTGCAATCCTCAAGATTCCTCTTCCTGGAATCTGAGGATTGTCTTGGGGCGTTCTTAGCTGCCCATTTAGATCTAGGAGCCAGCTGTCAACCCATTGTGGTGGCAAAATCAGCTGTTCATCAGCAGGAGAAACAGATTGCCCCTCCGCTCAACATGCCATCTTAGGGGGAATCCAACAGTGGTCATTTTTAATAGAATGAAACCATTCAATTCTTACATCTGCCATAGAGATACGGAAGGCCTTCTCTTTGGGAATTATTGCTTCAAAAGTGACCTGATCAGTCCTCCTTCAGTAAAGTTGAAGTATCTTTTGCATCTGAAATGCGTCTGAAATATTGTTTGTTTGGATTTCTAAAACCTTGATTCTGGGCATAACAATTTTTTCTGTTTATTACATGTACATCAAATGATTAATCTGTTCATACAGCTGGACTGATTGATCCAGTACATTTAATTAAGTTTCATTCAAAATTCATGCAGAAAAGATCTTTTGCATTTTTCACTTTTACATCACTCATTTTAATTAGCAATCTGAATACCAACTACAATTTTGTACAATGTTATAACTGGTATTTTTCAATAACATACATAAAATTTGGAGAAAATATACCTGCAATTCGGAGGACACACATGAATCTTTTGATGATATGACTTTTTGGTGTCATTAATTATTCATAAAGTAGCCCATCTTACATCATGTGGCTTACCTCATCTCTTTCTGCAGAAACTGTATTTGAAAAACATCTCAAAGAAACAGCTTACTTGGCGATTTGATCTTGATGCTGCAGGCAAAGCCGTAGATGATGGTATCTTCAAATTTAGTTTACATACTGGAATTCTCTATCCGGGGCAAAATACAGCTGTTACCATATGCTTCTGCCCATGTAAGAATTTGTTTTTGTGTCAACTCTGTATATGTTTAAAACAATTTTTTATATTGAAGATTCTACATTTGAAATGCTTTATATATACTTTCTTATTTTTATACATTTAACAAGTTAATTATTTCATTTAAAATAAACATATACACACACACACACATACACAAACACATACACACAATAGTATACTGTATAGAAACACATAAATTATATACAGTATTCCTTGTACATTTACTTCATTCACTAGGCTTGAATGAGCAATAGAATATCTTCTTCTTCAAGATATATTTTCCATAGGTTCTATTGTTAGTTTAATGATTTGAAAGAAGAGATGCTTTTGTTTGAAAAGTTTCAAAGAAATTAATCAATTTTTCTCCTCTTCATTTAGTTGGACTGAAAATTACCATTGTAGGGATGGTATGCTCAAATCATCTCAAGCAACATGCAAACTGCACAATTACATAGTATACATTATAGGTTAGCCTTTTAACTTTTCAATTAGTAAATGATTATAGTTCTTTCTAAAGATGAAGACTATCAGACTTTTCCTATAATTATTCTGCCTAGCCATAGAAATCAGTGGTGAAATCCAATTTTTTTTTACTACCAATTCTGTGGACGTGGCTTGGTGGGCGTGGTATGGCTTGGTGGGCATGGCAAGGGAAGGATACTGCAAAATCTCCATTCCCACCCCACTCCAGGGGAAGGATACTGCAAAATCCCCATTCCCTCCCCACTCCTGGGGGAAGGATATTGCAAAATCTCCATTCCCACCCCACTCTGGGGCCAGCCAGATGTTGTATTTGCCAGTTCTCCGAACTACTCAAAATTTCCGCTACCAGTTCTCCAGAACCTGTCAGAACCTGTTGGATTTCACCCTGATAGAAATGTGCACTGTCTTCCTTGGAAAAATATCTACAGCAGCTTTCACTTTTGAATATTTATGTGCTGCAGCAATGATTTTAAGACAGTGGAGACCATTGCACTTAATGGCTTACAACTGAAAATATTACTGACAGTGCAGTACCCTTTGTACTTTAGTTCTCTGTTGTTGTTTTTAATGAAAATCTTTATATCATTCTAAAATATCTTGATTGGTCTAATCATTTTAGCACTAGAAATTTATAATGTATTTTACCTTCTCTGAAGTTGTGTTATAAATCTTCATCCACCAAGATTAATTTAACGAGCTATTAAAATACATATTGTAATACAGATACTTACAAAAGTCTATACTTTAGAACTGACACTGTACCTGCAAAATAAGTAATGAAACTTATACATAGAGATGCTACTGCTGCAACTGTTTTCTAGACAGTAATGGAACTTTTTACAGATGTCAGATGGGAATGAAGGTTTTAATGCATATATATATATATATATAATGATTCCTGGAAGTATCACATATTACTTACTGTATATTCATACAGTGATTAGTATAATTAAGCAAGATGAAATTTTACAGAACTTATATTAAGGAAGCCAAACAGTTTGGAAATTGAACCTATAAAGATATAACTACTGAAATTACTACTGACATCTAAATATTTCACTTTTAACTGCTTCAGCAATAAATTAAAGTATTTACTTTTCCTACTTTTCCTTGAATATTTTTGTTTCATAAGTAGAAATTACTTTCTTAATCTGGGATATTGTTTTTCTTTAAGTCTGAAAGGCATTCACACAACTGAGTTCCTAGGTTTGTTATTAGAGTGATTACTCTTTTTGTGAATTGTTAAAGTTATACTAAATCGCTTGCCCTTCTACTCCACAGAGAGATTTAATTTTCATTTCCTTATGCACTGAATAAAATAGCAGGTGATTTTGACAACTTTATTAGGAAAATTGTGGGCTTGTTAGTATATTTTTCTTTTTTTATCATTTAGCAATTTTATATAGGGTTGCCAGGTCTGCTTCCAAAAAATAGCGGACAAGCGGGGGGGGGGGGGGATTTAAGTAGTAAAAAAATAAAAACAATTTTTACAATTAAATTATATATTTTCTTACAAACATTTTAACACATATTAAAATAATCACTTCAAAACTTTACTTAAAATTCAAAACATCAAATATATTATAATAATATGTAAAATATTAAATTACATTTTACTTTGCTGTCATGTGTATTTTTTATTTGACTGTGCAGCTTTGATCAATTCTTTGTGTTTAAGGAATAATTCTTTAATTTCAGTACAACGTTGAGAAATATTAAAAAATATACAAAGTTCACTTCGAACTGATGGTACAAGCAGTCGGTTACATTCGTCAGTCCACAAATTTCCCATGACGCTGAAAATTCGTTCAACGTTTGCATTTGATACCAGAATTGATGCACAATACTGGAACAGTTTCAGTAAACTCAGAGCTGGCTCTTTCTTGAAAAAGTACGTCCACTTATCAAGGGATGAATCGCTCTGCAGATGAACATAAACTTCTTCTAAGGCAGAAATTTCATCGAAGAGAGTGTTGGGTGGAAGTTCTTCTTGCCATGGTGATAATAACCAGATGTTCGTCATTTCTTCTAAAGTTGGAGGATTATTGCGATCAATTAGATTGAAACAATTTAGCGTCTCATATACTGAATCGGTGAAATTATACCACTTTTCTAGGTACGCAATGGCTCTTTGATACACATTGATGGCTTCTTTCTTGAACTTTTGCACAGCATTCTCAGGCAAATGTTTTTTACCTAAGGCAAATAAAACTTCCATTCCAAAAAACTGCTCATCGTAATTTTTTTTTTTTGCAAAGAATCACGCAGCTTACACATGATAATGTGAAGATCACATGCAAGAATTTTCTTGCTTTCCAGCTTCACTAGGGTGTCTTGCATTATTGAGATGAAGAAGTGTGTGAAATATAAATACAATTCTGAAATTGTTGGTTCATCGTCCTTTGCGAGTTCATTTTCCTGATCCGAAATAAGGTTCCAGATAACCTTATGGCACTCATCAGATCCAAGAGAAATAAGGTATCCAGTTTAAAAGAAGTCTTTCAATCACTTTAAACAAACTTAACTAACATGTTGGAACATGGCACAAAACTTCATGGAATTCTGACTCGCAAAACTCAAAAAATGATTTCAACTCTTCTCGTTTCTTCGCAGAATTCAAAAATTTGACAAAAACCTTCAGCACTACATTTTCGATATCAAAAGATAACTGCTTTAATGCATTTTTTGCGCTGTTGTGTAAAATGTGATTATTGCAATGAGCATTCGATCTTTGTCTCATTCTAACTTAAGAAAAAAAAGACAAAACGCGATTCTCCTATCCTTATTCTCTTAGACTGTACAGCTTTAGATTACCTACCATTTCATTATAAAGCTTTTGAATAAAAAAAATGTCCACTATTTTGTGAAAAAAATAGTGAACATAATGTGAAAAAGTGGACTGTCCACTCAAATAGTGGACACCTGGCAACCCTAATTTTTTTATAATTTAATAACAAGATATTAACACTTTCCATAAAAACATATAATCCATTCAAAAGACTTCAATTTAAATGATAGAATTCATGTGATGAGATTTATTTTCAGAAAAAAATTATTCCACGTTAGGTTACTTAAATTTGGCAGTGGAAAACATCAAAAAACAAGGTAGAGAGAATGATTCGTAAAACTGTTTGTTTTCAGACACTGTCCTAAATTATGTCCTAAGAATGGCTGATTATCCAATGTGATTGGTTGAATTATTATTTCCAAGTAAGAGGCAAATGCTTGTTCTTTGGAATGAATTTACTAAACAAATGAACAAGGACATCTAACAAGAATTTGGTGATGGAGTTCAAACAGGAGATTCACAACATTTTTTCTTTAAGTCAACAATGTGCTTGGCTAATATGAGAGCTTGGGATGGGAACAAGAAATAAAAGCATTTCTATTTGTGGTGCCTTGAGAAGCAGAGGTGAACATAAATGGACATGACAAGGCAATAATTACTTTCAGTACTTGTGGCGTGTTTTTGTTTTTGCTTGAAAACAATTTGGCATATATTTGCAGCATAGAAGTTTGTAATGGTGCTTGAAGAAAAAAAATAGGCTTGCAGCAATGAGAGACCATATTTCAGCTTTTCAAACAGATTTATTACACAAAACAACAACAAAAATTACCCAAAGGAGTTGACAGAATAAATTTCTACAAGAAGAAAACAGGAAAGAAAGAAAGCCCAGTGAATAAGAATGTTGACTAGAAAGAAGGGAATGAAAGATAGGACTGTTCAAGCATTCAAAAGAGCTGTGTTATAAACCATTTAGAATTGCTTCAACATGGGGAGGCTCACTAACTTTTCCTATGCATGTATGCACAGCAACTTTAATTTTTATGATACTGGAAATGTTATTTGTACACAAGCAAGGGGTTGTAGTACTTGGTGAATCTTTAGAATGTGATAGAACAGTGGCTAAGACTGAGCACTTCTTCCTTATTCAATGCAGAGACAAATGATAGTACTAAGAACATATCACCTTGGCCCTAGAAAGAAGCTGAAGAACTTGGACCTGTTCTTTCCTCCCTGGAACATTAAAGCAACTGCCTCCTTTTGGAAAGTTTATGTGTCTGCATTGAAATTCTGACACTCAGAAGTCCAAGTATTTTGAGTACATGGAGGCTGATAAATTAGCTTTCAGGAATAGAAATAGCATGACAACAGTTATCCAGGGTTTATTAATTGTTTTGTAATTAGATCCAGGTTGTTTATGGAAATAATCAGCAATACAATGTGAAACAGTATTTGGTAACCAGCATGCATTTTATTCAATAATACAAAATAATATTATCAAATTTTAACAAGAGTAGCAACTTAGAAAATATCTTGACAGAATTTTAAAGTAGTATTTTGATTGCTCTTTTGTTTTAATCAACTGAAGGTCCTAGTGTTGACCTTTAATTATTCTAGTCTGTTCGAATCTCAAATCATTAAAAGTCTGTCCTCATATCTAAAATCATCTATTGATGCTCTTCAGATCATGTAAATTGGAACAGATTATGATTTGAGTGTGGTTGTAAATGTGCCCACCTCAACCCTTATGGAACTGCTGCTGGAGATGAACATCTGCTATAGTCTATTGTTCTTTAGGAAGCATAAACTTGTTTAATCTCTCAGGCTTTCTATTATTCTAATTTTTAATCTATCTCTTCCTCCTCCTCCTCCTGATTAAACTTGAAAAATAAATGTGGAATCTTTTATGAGTTGGAATAAATACTTTCTCCCAAGTAAAGAAACCACAGTTGGTCAGCTAGTACCTCTGGCACTTATAAAGGCTTCTACATGTCCCATTCTCAATTACACAGCTCTGAATGATATGAATTAAAAATTCTGGAGAATACTTAACTGAAATATCAGTTGCATGCTGTCAATGCCACCTGGCTGTATTTAATACAGTATTCTAATAAAGTCTTCATGAGATTAATTTTGTGTCATCAAATAAAGTTAAATTCAACATCTTACAGGTACCATCTTATTCTTCTGCTGAATTTCATCAAAGCCAGTAATCTCAAATTTGGCTGCTATGTAACAATAGCCTGCTAGATAGAAGAGGTTTTATAAAGTGATATTTAGTCTGAACATTTTCCCTGCTTACTCTTAAGATTTTCTATTACTTTATGCTGGAAAGGTCAGAATGAAAGGGCCAAGGATAAAAAGGAAAATGACATCAAAAGTATAAATGGGTCAGATTTGCAGAGGTGCTTGCCCCAGGATCTGAATTGTATGTATCAAGATGAATGCAAATGATTAAATGAAGCATTCAAAGAAAACTAAAATATTTTTTCTTCTTTTTAAATATCCTGCCAGATAATACATAATAATATTAGTAACTTGTAACTTATAGATGAACAAAACATGAACTTCTGTGATACTTTTCTGTCAAAAATGGAGGGATTTTTAGATTTATTGTAAGTAATTATGAGCAATTATGTTCAAATTGTCAGTTATAAGTGATTCTAAATATGCATTACACATTAATATATGTATAAGAAATGTGAAAACATGCACAATACTGGTGATAATATATCTCATATCTTTGTATACTATTATACTATCATCAATATCTTACAAGAAAATAAGGTATATGCTCGCATATATCACATTTTAAATTGGCCAAATTTCAACTGGCTGCACAAAAATAAATATCATGTAAATTATAAAATCAATTTAATAATGGCACTTTGGAATCTTCATAAAAATGAGTGATAATGTAATTTTAAAAAATGTATAAAATTGATCTGGGAATGGAGTTTCAGTTCTGTTTTTTATCCTCAGTTAATCTGTTTAGGATAATGGGTTCTATACTATCAGTGTCCTTTCTGGTTAAAATACTAGTATTTTTTCATTCTGTTAGATAGAGCCATACCATGGGAAAGTATTTTGGATATATTAAGGGAACATTACTGGCAAAATGTCACTACTTTATCAGATTGGTACAGCTCCAGCAACATTAGATGAGTTTGCAATCTAAAATTAACTGTATAGATGTTTCATAACTGGCTTAATAATCTGATTTAGAAGAAGAAAGACAAAGAAATTTTAAAACAGAAATACTATTTAGGTGTTACTGACCAAATAAGATGTAGATGCTTCTAATTTAGGTTTTTCTTGTGGAAATCATTGCATTTTTTTAAAATTTGATTTATATGCTGCCCTTCTCCGGAGACTCAGGGCGGCTTACAATGCGTTAAGCAATAGCCTTCATACTTTTGTATATTTATACAAAGTCAACTTATTGCCCCAACAAACTGGGTCCTCAATTTACCTACCTTAGAAAGGATGGAAGTCTGAGTCAACTTGAGCCTGGTGAGATTTGAACTTACAGTAATTGCAGACAACTGGTGTTAATCACAATGCTATTAGTCTGCAGAACCACCAGGCCCAGCAGATCCCATAATTAGAGAAACTACGTGATGTACAAAAGTGCTATTGTTATAACAAAAGCTGTGTTTGTTGTGAAATATAGGAGGTAACCTGGAAGACCAAGATTCAGCTTGGGTATTGGATTTAATACTTTGATGGATTTTATTATTAATACATTCATAGTAATTCATACATAACCTTTAAAAATACTTTTTGTAGAAAGAAGTTAATATTGATCAGAAATCCCAGTCCTATATTAAGTTCTCATGTTTTCATTTGGTAATAGTATTTTATAACATCAATTTGGCCTATTCCATAAAGACATATACACATTTTTTTCTTTAGATTGGCCTGGAATATATATTGTTCAGCTGCCTGTATTTTTGAATGAGGAGCTACTTGTTTACAGAACAATCACTTTATCTGGAATTGTGAAATCAAATAAAATTAACTTTGAACCTCAGCTTTTGATATTGACTCCTGTTCCTCTCAATGTTAAAACAGGAGCAGATGTCTGTATAATTCCCCAGGATTATGTAAGGTAATTTACAATTCAAATTTTAGGTGTGATAATTATTATTATTGTTGTTGTTGTTGTTATTATTATTATTATTATTATTATTATTATTATTATTATTATTATTATTTAGACTTCTATACCGCTTCATAGTGCTTTACAGCCCTCTCTAAGCAGTTTACAAAGTTTACAAAGTAAGCATATAGCATATTGCATATTAGCATATTGCATTAGCATTAGCATATTGCCCCCAACAATCTGGGTCCTCATTTTACTCATCTCAGAAGGATGGAAGGCTGAGTCAACCTTGAGCCGGTGAGATTTGATCTGCTGACCTGCTGAACTAGCAGTCAGCTGAAGTAGCTGCAGTACTGCACTCTAACCACTGCGCCACCTTGGCTCCTATTGTGTCTATATAATTTCAAATGGTGAGTTTATGCAATTGATAACAAAAACAATAATTGTAGCAAGTAATGAATTTCAACTAATTTAAACCTTTTCTCATTAACTTACAAAAATATATGTGGATATTTCAAATTATGCCAATTAGTTGACATTTGAAATTATTTCATATAAATATGCAAACATATGGGATGCCATATATTGTAATTTTTAAAATTGTTGAGTGGGTCAGGTATTCATTGTTACTTTTAGCACTAATCATTATTAGATGATCTTCATTATAGTCACCATCAAGCAAATTAAACAACTGATTTCATAAAAAAATAATAAAAATGCAGGGAGGCATGATATAGAAAAGAAAACATAAACCTTATATTGGTTGTGCATGTTATTTCTATTGTCAATCAAATTCATCATCTTGTTCTTTTCTTTTTTAGTTTGTTATTTACAGTATTTTACATTTTTTAGTTTGTTTGTTACATTGCAAGCTGCTTGAAGTCATTCTGGAGTTAGGTGGCACCAAGTCTAATAAATAAATGCGAAGAACATTAAAATGCCTTAAATCTAAAACGTGTTTAAGACATTAACAGGAATGCATATGACCTTAATATAGTACAGTAGAATATCAGTTTGGTATTGTAGTTAGGGGCTCAAGCTAGAAACCAGGAGACTGAAGTTTTAGTCCTACCTTAATCTGTAGAGATTCTCAGTCATCCAGGTCATAGTTGTCCCAAAGGTGGTTTTTCAAGAGGCAACTGGACTTTGTTTTTTCTTTTGAAGATGTTTTGCTTTCGTCCAAGAAGCTTCTTCATCTGAGGACACAGATAAACCTCCAAATGCTTCAACGACCCTCTAAAAGGATGCAGATTACCAGCTGTCTGCAAGGAATATAAATCCTTCCATTCCCCACTATCCTGTCAGAGCTGAAGAAGCTTCTTGGATGAGAAGTGAAACATCTTCAAAAGAAAAAACAAGAAAGTCCAGTTGCCTCCTGAAAACCTGATTGGGCATTTTGAATTTAAAGAAATTGAGTATTTGGATTATAAAACTGGGTAGTAAAATTTGAAAAATCTGTTTTCTCTTTCGCTTTTCTTTTTCCTTCTTTTTCCTTCTTTTTCCTTTCCTTTTTTTTTTTTTTTTTTTTTTGCCTTTTTGGGACATCTTGGCTGTTTGTAATTTTTCATTGTTTTTGGTGTTGTTTTTTCCGTTACAGTCTTTCTACCTTTTTTTATCCTATATGGATTAAATCTATGTGGATTAGGGTAGCAAGAACCTGAAGAGTCTGAGTGGACAGTTTGAATTTGAAGAAATTGAATATTTATAAATTGGGCAGTAAGATTTGAAAAAAAAAAAACAAGATGAAGAAAACAACACAACATTCATCATCACCATCAATATCTGCAGCATCTGGTACTATTGGGCAAAAAACAACAGAATCCACGCCACAGCAAGAGAAAATAAACATAGAATTAAAAAATATGCTACAGACTATATATGAAGATCTTAAGACAAGATTAGACAAGGTAGATGGGAGAATGAAAAAAATGGAAGGAGAATTGAAAGAAGTTAAAGAAATGATAGGGAAAAATGAACAACAATTGCAGCAAATGGAAGAAAAAGAAGCAACGGAGAAAAAAGTTGAAGAGATGGACTATAGACTTACAATTACTGATAAAAATCAGGAAAAAACAATTATAGCCCTGAAATGGATAAAACTGATTTTTATCTAAGATTACAAAACATTGAAGAAGAAAAGGGAGAAAACTTAGCAGAGAAAATTGCAGAGATACTAGCAGAAGCAATGGAAGAAAGTAAGGAAGGGATATTAAGTGGAATCGACGAGATATACAGAGTGCACACAAGATATGCGAAGAGACATAATCTACCTAGAGAAATTCATGTCAGATTCATCAAGAAAACACTGAGAACAGAGATATTGCAATTGATGAGAAACACGATGATAAAGCATAAAGGGAGAGAAGTAGTGGCACTGAAACAAATTCCAAGAAGAGAGAGAGATTTGAGAAAAGAATATCAATTTCTCACGAAATGTTTGATAAAGAGAGGAATAAATTTTAGATAGTTGATTCCAGAAGGAATATTGGTGAACTGGGAAGAACAAAGATACAGACTAGATTCAGTAGAGAAAGCAGAGTTATTTTATAAACAATACATAGATGTCCAAGAGGAAGGAAGGTTGAGGGAAGAAAAAGGAGATGAACAACAGGAGGAGAAGAAAGAACAGCCAAGAGAGATAACGAAAGAACTGGAAGAGAGAGCATTAAGAGTAGGACCAAGGATGAAAGAAGTTAAGGAACTAAGGGAGATAAGAAGGACTAGATCAACAAAGCAAATAAATAAATAAGAAATGGAAGAAGAAATTAAAATAATATCGTTGAATATAAATGGATTAAACTCGGCAATAAAGAGAAGAAAAATATTTAATAAATTAGAGAAGTTAAAATTAGAAATTATATGTTTATTTCCAGAGACATTGTGTAGGGAATGGCTTGTTGGTAGCATGGGAAAGGGTGAAAGAAAAACATTATATGGAAGTACCAATGTGGCTTTCAACAATAGAAGTGTTGACACATCCAAATATGATTAACATGGACAAGATTGTAAAATATAAAGACATTTTAACAGAGAAGGGAGAATTAAAACAGAAACAAGACTTAGAAAAACAAGGGATTGAGACTGACTGGTTTACATGGCTGCAGGTACAATCAAGATACGATAGACTTGAAACAATATGGTTGTAATATGGGGGAATCAGAGTTGGATCAGATAATGATTGGAAAGGATGAAAAAATGATTAAAACACTGTATAATTGTTTGTTGCAAATTAGATTAGAAGATGAAGAGATAAAAGAGACAATGATAACATGGACGAAATTTTTTTGAATATGCAATAGAATTAGAGAAATGGCAACAACTATGGGAAATGAATTATAAATTGACAATGGCAACTGCATTCTATATAAAATGTTTTATAGGTGGCATATGCCACCAGAAAGATTAGCAAAGAAGTTTAAGGATAAATCAGCCAAATGTTGTAAATGTTTACATTCGCCGGGATCATACTATCATATGTGGTGGTCATGTTTAGAAGCAAAAAATTATTGGTCTAGAATATAGAAATGGTTGGAAGAAATCTATAGAATTAAAACCAGAGGTTTTTTTTTATTGGGTATTCTCCCAGAGAGATTTAGGAAAGAAGATGTGTATTTAACTATACATATAATAACAGCAGCAAGAATTGTTTTTGCACAAAATTGGAAGACAGAAAAAATTCCGTCAGAAGGTGAAGTAATAAAAAAGATTTTAGACTGTGCGGAAATGAATAGATTAAGTCTAAGAATAAGAGATAAAGAGGAATCAGTGTATTTCAAGACGGGAAAGATTTTATATATGGTTAGAAAAGAAATATGAAGATAAGAGGATAGATAAATGATTTAGATAATAGAAAGTTAAACAAGGGAGAGGATAAAAAAGAAATAGAAACCCAGATGACACCAGAGTAAATGGAAAAGGGAGATGGGAGGGTGGAAAAGAAAGAAGATAATAAGAATAAGTGTACAATTATAATGATAATATTGATAGAATAAATCTGAAAAGAAATTGAAAGAAAGTATATACTATTAGAATACAGGAGTTGTCCGGATACCAAACAAGGAGAATATTCCACAGCTAAGAAGATAGAAAGGAGAGAGGAGTAGAGGGTAGGAAGAGGAGAGGGAGGGAGAGGAATGGAAGAAAGGGAAAAGGAGAGGAAGGAAGGGTAGGGGACAGGAGTAGAAGAGAAGGTGAGTAGGGGGAAAAGAAGAGAGGAGTGGGGGAAAGAAAGGGGAAGTAGGATGATGTAGAAGAGGAGGAAAGAGAAAGTAGGAGAGGAGAGAGGGAAGAGAAAGAGGAGAAGGGTTGTTGCGAAATGAGGGAAGAAAGGGTAGAAGAGCAACTCCGAATTTAATTAAAATGCCTCATTTTAATGCTTTCTTTAAGGAAAACATGTATATGTAGGATTAATTATGTATAAGAAAATGTACATTTTATATTATGTGTATAAGAAATGAAACTGAAAAAACTTTTCCAAAAAAAAAAAAAAAAGAATGGTGTGGATTTCCAGAGAAAAATTGCAGACTACAGGAACCAGGACAAAGATAAACCTCCAAATGCATCAAGGACCCTCTAAAAGAATGCAAATGACTATCTGTCTGCAAGGAGTATAAATCCTTCTATTCCCCACCATCCAGTCAGAGCTGAAAAAGCTTCTTGGATGAGAAGCGAAACGTCTTCAAAGAAAAAACAAGAAAGTCCAATTGCTTATACAATTACTGTAATTATTATTACTGTATAATAGTTTACAAATGAATGCTGAAATTATCGTGAATTGAGTGACTATATAGACACATAAATTTGTGTGTATGTAAATGTGTAAAAGTAAAATCATATATTGATCAGTGATATTTGTGGCAGGAGAAAAAATTTAGACACAATGTAAAAAACTTGAACAAAATAAAGGTGTGCATGGCTGATGAGAGAATTTTTACAAATCTAGTGATTTTATTGTTATAGTGTGACAACAAGGAACAAACAGCATTCTTCTCAAGGCAAAAAGGAACTTTGTTTGCAAGTGGCAGTATAAAGATGGGGTGTAAGTTACTTTAAATTGTGGGCTGAGGTCACAGGGACGAAACACAAAGTAAATGGGAAATTTTGATCTGCAAAAGGAATATTATAGGTTCCAATAATGTAAAAGGCAAGACATAAGAGTGCAAAGAAAGAATATAAAGAAAGTTCTGCAGAGTGATGGGCAGGTGATGATCACTACATAGTTAAGATCTTCTGCTTGTATACTGCTGGTTATAGTTAAGGTGACCAGATTTTAAGATTGGTAAAGAGGGACACCATTGTGGGCGTGGCTTATTTTGTGGGCGTGGCTAGCTGGTAATGTGACCGGGTGGCCGTGGCTACCTGGTCATGTGACCGGGTGGCCATGGCTATGTGTATAGGGACTACTCAGAGGGCTGAAAAAAGTCATTTCTGACAGGTCCTCGCACTTTTGACTGGTCCTCATACTTATGACCATCCTCACTTTTATGCCCATGCAGCATCCTTAACAACCATGTCACTCATTTCACAACTGCTTCTCTTCACCATGGTGATAAGATAGGGCAAAAAACGTAAAATGTGAAGACAGTCGTAAGTTTGAGGACTGGTCAAAAGTGCGAGGACCAGTCAAAAATAACTTTTTCAGTCCTCTGAGTAGTCCATATGCATAAAAGGATACAGCAATAGAGAGGGATAAAGGAAGGGAAGGGAAATTAGAGTAGGAGGGAGGGTAAGAGGGGGAGGAAGAGAGGAGGAGAAGGAGAAAGGAAGAGGAAGTAGGGAGGAGAAGAAGAGGGGGGAAGAGAAAGTAAGAAGGAAAGAAAAGAGAGAAGTGGTAGGTTTGAGGAGAAAGATTGCTGTACAATAAAAAAGATGAAAGGGAAGAAAGCCAACCCCAAACAAATATAAAGATATTAAGATAAAGAATGAATGGTTAAACTTTAAAGAATAAAAGAGAACAAATAAATTTAAACAGTGTTTAGTCACTTCAATTAAATTTACAATTTCTATATTTCCTTTTTGCCATATTTATTCCTCATCTATTTTTTTAAAAAACCAATATTACCCTTCATCCTCATCTCTAATCTTAATCAAATTCAATTTTTCCCTTCTATTCTATATTATACCCCTTTGCATTGTCATCTATTTTTATATCCATCCCCACATTGTTTAATTATGTAATTATGTAATACAGTTGTTTAATACAAATTCAACATTTTAATATAAATCAATTAGTTATAAAACTATCTTTTTTGTATATTAATCAATATGAACATGAATATTCCAATTATTTCCATACAATCCAATTTCTTACAAATCAATTATATTTATAATTAATTAATTATATTATCAATTAATTATATTATATTAATTATATTTATATGACTCTGGAAAACGTGGACAAGATACTGGGCAGACTGAGCGCGGCCACATGTTTATTGGACCCGTGTCCCTCCTGGCTGGTGCTGGCCTCTCGGGAGGTTACACGAGGCTGGCTCCAGGGGATTATAAATGCTTCCTTGAGAGAGGGTGTCTTCCCTGCCGCCTTGAAGGAGGCGGTGGTGAGGCCTCTCCTCAAGAAGCCTTCCCTGGACCCAGCAGTGTTGGCTAATTACCGTCCAGTCTCCAACCTTCGCTTCGTTGCAAAGGTTGTTGAGAGTGTGGTAGCGCGACAGCTTCCTCAGTACTTGGATGGATCGGCTTATCTAGATCCGTTCCAGTCGGGCTTCAGGCCTGGATACAGCACGGAAACGGCATTGGTCGCATTGGTAGATGATCTCTGGAGGGCTCGGGACAGGGGTTGCTCCTCTATCCTGGTCCTATTAGATCTCTCAGCAGCTTTTGATACCATCGACCATGGTATCATGCTGCACCGGTTAGAAGAGTTAGGGGTGGGGGGCACCGTGTTGTGATGGTTCTCCTCCTTTCTCTCTGATCGGTCGCAGTCTGTGTTGACAGGGGGGCAGAGGTCGACCCCGAGGCCCCTTGTATGTGGGGTGCCACAGGGGTCGGTTCTCTCACCCCTTCTGTTCAACATTTATGTGAAGCCGCTGGGTGAGATCATCCGTGGTTTTGGGGTGAAGTATCATCAGTATGCTGATGATACTCAGCTATACATCTCCACCCCGGACCACCCCAATGATGCCCTTAAAATGATGTCCCAGTGCCTGGAGGCCGTACGGATCTGGATGGGGAGGAACAGACTCAGGCTCAACCCATCCAAGACCGAGTGGCTGTGGTTTCCGACGTTCCGATATAGTCAATTGGTGCCATCACTGACTATTGGGGATGAGTCATTGCCCCCCACGGAGAGGGTTCGCAACTTAGGCGTCCTCTTGGACTCACGGCTGTCTTTAGAAGAACACTTGACGGCTGTGGCCGGGAGGTCTTTTTATCAGGTTCGCCTGATTCGCCAGTTGCGTCCCTTTCTGGATCGGGACTCGTTAAATACGGTCACTCATGCCCTCGTCACTTCACGCCTGGACTACTGTAATGCTCTCTACATGGGGCTCCCCTTGAGGAGCACCCGGAGGCTCCAGCTGGTCCAGAATGCGGCCGCGCGGGTAGTTATGGGAGCAGCATGGCGCTCCCATGTGGCTCCTCTCCTGCGCGAGCTGCACTGGCTCCCTGTGGTCTTCCGGGTGTGCTTCAAGGTCTTAGTTACCACCTTTAGAGCGCTCCATGGCTTAGGACCGGGGTACTTACGAGACCGCCTTCTGCCACCAATAGCCTCTCACCGCCCAGTACGCTCCCATAAAGAGGGGCTTCTCAGGGTGCCGTCAGCCAAACAATGTCGACTGGCGGCCCCCAGGGGGAGAGCCTTTTCTGTGGGGGCACCCACCATCTGGAACGAGCTCCCCCCAGAGATACAGAAGATTCCGGACCTGCGCACTTTCCGCCGTGCCCTCAAAACATTCCTGTTTCAGCAGGTCGGCCTGGCCTAACTTTCCCTTTATATTGCTTTTTTTGATTTTATTTTAAACTGGGATGTATTAAATGTATTTTTATCGTTCGCTGTTCACCGCCCTGAGTCCCTTAGGAATAGGGCGGTATATAAATTTAATAAATAAATAAATAAATAAATAAATAAATATTTACCAATAATAATAAACCAAATAATTTCCCCCATATATTCCTCTGAACCACAACTTAACCATTTCTGCTTTCAACACAATATACAATTAATAGTATCTCAATTATTACAATTCCCTAGTTAAATACAGCTTTTTTTTCTTTTGTGTTTTAAAATCTTGAACTCTCCTCCTAAACTTCCCATTGTTTGCAGTTTTTCACCTACCTTTTTTGGGGAGGAAAAATAAAAATAAAAATAAATCTCTCTCTGCCTCATTTTGTCACGTTGCACCAAAGATCCTGGTTTCGGTTTCGTTTCTGCAGCTTAGCTAGGGGGAAAAAAAACTGCTTCAGGAACTCTTTACACTGATTGCCCGTACGGCGGCCCTTTGAAGCCCCAGGCAAGAGTTTAAACAGTTTTTTTTTCTTCTAGCCATCAGCTGGGGCTCAAGAGGCAGCGGGACTCAGGAGGCAGAATGAAAAATCGGGACTTTTTTGAAACGCCGCGGGACGCGGGACAAATTGCTAAAAATCGGGACTGTCCCGCCAAAAGCGGGACGTCTGGTCACCTTAGTTATAGTGGCTACTAACCCTTGGTATAACTAAAACTGCAGCTTGATATTGACATGCATAATCCTTTTTTAAATAAAGAATTAGGTGTAGCCAGAATGGACACTTGATGTGTTAAAATTCTTTTTGTAAAATCCATAGGTCTGTTATTGTCTTATGTAAATTTCATACACAATATGAAACAATATTCTGCATAATATTCTGAGGCAACATTTCAACCCTGAGGTACAAATATTCTCTTTTATTGGTAGAGGAGTCTCAGCTGCTTTAAATTGCTCTCCCATTCTACCATCAGTGCACAAGGTGGCCTATGTAAGATATAAAGAATGTAATTATGTAGGCATCTTAAAAACACTGGCATTTTCAAAAATTGTAGTAATTGTTTGGGCTTTGGTGAATGGTAGTGTCCTCAGATGACATTTTGGAAATAGTAATTACCATCTTGGGTCAATGAAGCAAAGAAACATATGTTAGGCAATTCTAGGCTGTCCAATACAACATTTTTGTTAAACTTATTCTCTTTCTGCTTCCTTTAGAAAAAGTATTATTAATGTGACAAAACAAATGTTTGAGGTTTGTGTTAATCCCTTCAATCTCCATTTATTTCTTATTTTACTTTGTCGCATTGTTAATTATTTCCTAGTAAGCATCATCAGTTGACTTAAATTAACATTTTATAATGAGGCATCTTAAATGTTAGCAGTACATATATTATTAGTGTCTTAATATTTTCTTTAAGATCAAATACAATTATTTTAAAATCTATGACAGACTGTCGGTGCCTTATCATTTACTTCAATCACAGTACTGAATATAAATTTGCTTTAGTCGAATAATACTAGGTAGCTTTTATTCACTAAATTACACTGATTTATTTACCAAATTTAGATGCCATCCAATTCCAGAACATCTCTGATTGGCTTACCCTAAGAAATAGAAAACAGTAAAAAAACAACAACTATATATTTGACAACTGTACTCCCTATAAGATAAAACACAACCATCAGGAAAACAGCCAAGTTCTTAAAGACTTCCAGAATATCATCATGGTGGAAACCAACTGCATCTCTAGAGATGGTTGGGATATTCCACAGGGCAAGAACCACGATAGTGGAAGCATACTTTCTGAGTCCTAATGCATGACTTTGTTTGATTGAGGGGCCAAAAGTGATTCAATTCTGCCTAGTTTTTCTTGAAGGGGTAAATGCCATGGGAGAGATTTGATCCTTCCAATAATCTGACTCTATATTTTTCCCCTGTTTTTACATATTTGGGTCAGTTACATTATTTCTTAGATATTGGCAATAGAAGGGATTCAAAGAATGATTTAACATTGAATTGCTGAATCATTTTGCATTGTTTATGAGACTTTGAACCTAAGTTTCTTAAATCATGTGGAATTGCACCATTCAAAAAGGAGGAAAACAAATCCACTGAATGTGACCTTGACTACACCAGAAGTTGTTCTTTGGGCCAAACACTGAATACAATTCCAAGCTAATTTAAGTTAAGTGGCATTATTACTCAACAAAGGAAAATTAGCACGTTATTATATTATACCATGTAGGCTACCTCACTTTATATTTTACTGTTTAGGAACCTAGAAATATAAAAGTATAATTAAAATGTGTAAAGTTAAATATAACTTTCAGTAACTTTCCTTTAGATCTAGCCATTTTAACAGAGATCTTTATTGATGACTTACATTTCACTGTGTTTTTCCTTTTTAAATTATTGTTTTAGACCAATGATGATATAGGTGTCAAATAAATTTAATAAATTGTTAATTTAAATCATGTTATTTTGAAATTTCATTTCTTACTCTCTTGATTTTAACAGGCCATCAGTTTTACAAGTTGAAATTCCAAAACTTGATTCTGGAGATTATGATGGTGATGGTGGTAGTACTCAACAGAGACATCCTTTAACAGTGCACTTTCCAGAAGGCAATAGAATTGAAATAACACCAGAAGGAAATTGCATTGGATTCAGCTGCCACATCAATTTCATTTCTTCAAAGCCATTATCTTTTTTGAAGAATTTATTCTTTGTTGATGAAGAAAAAAACAGGTAGCTGCAATATGACTTTTTAGATAATTAAGTAACTTAACACATTTCAGGACTCAACATTACTTTATTTTACTTACCGTATTTTTCGGAGTGTAAGATGCACTGGAGTATAAGACACAGCTTAGTTTTTGGGGAGGAAAATTAGGGGTGGGGGAATCTGCCTACCAGGTATTCATGTGGCTAGTATCCTTAGTTTGGTCAGCTTCAGCTCGTTAGTTTGCTGGTTTTTATCCCCTGCTTGGGGATAAAAAACAGCTTCTAAAGCACAACTGATCTTTGGAGTGAGAAGCAATGAGAAAAGCAGGCTAACCATCAAGATCGCTGCACTTGCTAACGCCTCGTTAGGGCTAAAAAAAAGCTTCACAGCTGAGAGTCGGAGGGAGCAGGCAAAGCACAAGATCACTTCATTCGCTAGCGCCTCCTTAGGGCTGAAAAAAAGCTTCGAAAAAGCTACATTCGGAGTATAAGATGCACCCAAATTTTCAGCCTCTTTTAGGAGGGAAAAAAGTGCGTCTTATACTTCGAAAAATATGGTATATGAAATTATATGCATAATTTGAAATGTTTTAGTTACCCATATTTTATTGCTAAAATACTAACAATTTTGGCTAGTATAAAAGAAATAATCTAATACTACTTACTTTAGAAGAGTGTCAGCACATACCATCTGCTATAGCTTTTTGTTCAAAAGTTAGTATGTAGAAAGAAATATATGAGGGGAATTATTCATTCTTTCTGTGATATAACAAGCTTGAGTTAAAAGTGAAATGATAATAGTGGCCTATATAGAAACTCCATTTGAGCTTTAAATTGAATGATTAAAGCAATAAAACTTTATAATTACAGTTATCCAAGATCAAAAAGTATATATAAGGTGGTCAAAATTCATCACTGTTATTGCTGTACATGAATTGAACTAGGGAAAAATCTAATAAATTCACTGTAACTGTAGTTATTATTACAAGAAAATCAGTATTACAGGGGGAGATAAGTATATTTGAAAGAGATTTGATCGAAGTAGGAAGTGTTACATAATATTCCAGTTTTCTTTTTAAAAATACATTTAACTTAAAATGCAGTGAAAAGCAGTTTTGGTTTCCCAGCTTCCAGCTAGTCAACTGATTTACAATCCTTTAATAATTTTACATTCCACAGTGAACTCCTAGAACTTCCCCTTCCCTCCTAAAATGACAATCTGTTATAAAAGTAATGGTGACAAACATGTTTTATTTACTTGGAAGCATTTTCCATATATAATGCAGTGTATGCAGTTCTGCATAGAGGCCTGGACAGTGAGAAACTGAGAATTTAATTATAAAATTCTGCTAATGGCTAGGAAATATTCATATATATATTTCTAATGAAAATTATTCCATTTTTAGATTCTCACTTCAAGTGTCTGCAACCGCAGAGAATTGCCTTCTTACAGTGTATCCCTACTTGGCTTGTCATCTTACTAACCAACAAATTGTCATGGAAAGTGGTGAGTAGTTTCTGATTTGTTTTTATATTATTTTGATTAGTATTGCTTCAAATATTTGACAAATTCAATGTGCTATATCAAGACTCTGTTTCTTTTATTGTTTTCGGTCACCAAAAGTCCTTAGATTTTACACAAAGTACATCCTGATGCTTGGATATGTGAGACAGTACTGAAAGTTATAAAAGTAGATTTGAAGAGTAATAAATGATTGCGAATGCTAAAATAAGGCTGGTAGACATGAAACAGTGGGATGAAATAAGAAATAAATAAGATTGCCATTCACAAGTTTAGAATGGATGTTAGAGTTAAGTTTTCTAGTTCCAAAACAATGATTAATCTACATTTTCTACAATGCTAAAACATAATGCAGAAATATAAAATAAGGATTAATAATTTGTTTAAATGAAATGAATTTGATGTATCTTAATAATTTTTCTCCTTAATTACTAAGAAAATTTATATTCTTACTTTCAAAAAGTCCAAATTATTTTCTTAACAATTTACTTCCCTGACATGCTTAGATCTTAAGAATTTGTCATGAATGTGATGGATTAGTATTAGCTTATGCTACTTTGAATTCATGATATATTTCTGTATAATATACAGTTAAATATTTTAGAATGTACTTTTAGAATGAACTGAATCCTTCATGATGGTTTTTGTGTATGTTTTCATCATACTTAGATTCTAGTAAGATAATTTACAGCACTGGAGATACTTTACAACATCCATGCTATATTCCTGGAACATGTGTACAGTCTTCTTCCAGTATTTTTGATCCAGTTACCAACTCTGATTATGAAAATTCTGTTTCAGGTATAATTTACAAATTATCTCTAAAATGAAGGAATGATTAAGAAATATGGTTGAGCTTCTCAAGAGTTATTTGAAGACAGTAAATTCTATGCTTCTCTCTAAGACTTGCAGCTGGCTATAAATGGCATAGTTGTTGAACAAATGAGATATCTATTCGGGAGGCCTGATTTATATAGCAAAGAAAAGTTCATTAATCAGATTTTAATTTGCTCAGTTTTCAAATATACACTAATATCAAATAGCTCCGTCTTTGGAACTAAAGATGATAAATATCTTTTCAATACTTAGTTTTGGTTGGGATATACCAAAATAGTATAATATAATTCTGCACAATGGATGTTTAAAATTATATTGAAAGTACCAGTTGTCATTTTATGTCTTATTAATATTAATATCTGGAAGAACAATGAAAAAGGGTTTCTTTGGAAGATTTCTGTCAAAGAAAAATTATATGAAGGAAAGTACTGTTCAGGTACCATCTGGTTTATTTAATTCAAAACCAGTTCTTTGAACCTTGTTTGGGAATTACAGTATTAGTCAGCCAGTGGAACTGATACAAAGAAAAAAAATGAAGCTTAGTTGCTTTTTGTAATAGTTTCAAAGGGAGACCAATATAGAATGAATTATAGTAATCAAGACAATTAAAACATGGTTCATCATAGCTAAATCAGAACATTTCATAAAATATTAATACCAAAATGTCACGGTTCCAAGGGGTTATTTCAAGGGACTAACCACCTCTTCCCCCCCCCCCGAGGGGGCCCCTTTGCCTTATCAGGATCATGGAATTATTTTACTAGCCTGTCTGCTTTCACATCCCAACTTTTAACCCAAGTAGCTTCAGACAAAGGATACCCCTTCCAATGTATTAGATATTGTAATTGACCCCTATACAATCTGGAGTCTAAAATCTTTTTCACTTTTTGCACCACCATAGGCTTGGAGGGTGGTTGAGCCTGTAGTCTTAACCTGGACCCTATGGCTGGCTTCAGCAGACTGCAGTGGAAAACGGGATGCACTTTCCCTAGAATGCAGGGGAGGTTGAGTTGAACTGTCACTGAGTTAATTACTTTCACTATTGGGAACGGACCTAAAAATTTAGGTCTCAGTTTCTTACTAGGCAGCTTTAGTTTTATGTATCTGGCTGACAGATAAACCAGATCTCCCACACAGAAGGGAGGTTGAAGAGATCAGTGTTTATCCGCTTGCTTTTTATATGCCTCAGCGGCTTCTGCTAGCTCTTTTTTAGTGTTCTCCCAGGCCTGTCTCAGTGACTCCATCCACTCAATCAGGGTCATAGAAGAGGGGAGGTTCTCTGGGCAGTTAAGGCATGGGCACAAAGCCTATGCCACTGGTGACCTGGAAAGGGGTTAATCCGGTGGTGCTGTGCACGGTGTTGTTGTATGCCATTTCTGCAAATGGCAGCAGGTCCGCCCAGTTCTCTTGCTGGTAATCCACATAGCATTTTATATATTGTTTCACCATTGCATTCGCTCGTTCCGCAGCTCTGTTTGTACTCAGATGGAAAGCCGAGCTAAGTCCTTGTGTGGATCTGGCAGATCTCAGGAACTCTCTCCAAAATTTAGCTGTGAATTGTGCACCGCAGTCTGAGATGACCCAGCGGGATATTCCATGCAGTGGGTAAATCTGTTTGATGAACATCTTCGCCAGTTTTTTCGCTGATGGCAATCCGTAACAGGCTGTGAAGTAGGCTTCCTTTGAGAATAAGTCAATTACTATCCAAATAACTGTATTTCCCCCACTCTCTGGGAGCTTGACTATAAAGTCCATTGCAATCTCCTCCCAGTCAGCTGGGGCTGGCTACTTGCTGGAGGAGCTCAGGAAGTTTCCCTGGTCTCATTTTCATGGCAGCACAGGTGGCACAGATTTTTATGTAGTCTTCTACATCAGATTTCAGTTTTGGCCACCAAAACTGCCTCCTGGCCAAATGCAGGGTTTTTAAGAATCTGAAATGGCCGGCCAGTCTGGAATCATGGCTGTGCTGTAGTACTTCAGTCTCAAGCTGGCGGGGATATATAGTTTTGAACCCTTCCAAGCCAGTCCATCTCTCATGGTCAGGATATCCCTATTATCATTGAACCACGGGTCGGCTGGGAGCACTACTTTCAGTGCTGCCATCAGCTTGTCCTGGCTGGGATTGGGTTGTTGTCTGGTTTGGCCCCTGATGGGGACTTGTGCGGCTGATTGCAAGGGGGGAATGATGGCATGGATGACTTCTTCTCTGCAACTATTGAATTGGAGTTTTCTCGATAGGGCATCAGCTAGTAGATTTTTTCCTGCTGGGATGTAGTTTCCACCCATTGCTTCTTCAAGATGGCGGCACATGTATATGCAGCGGCTCGACACTCCAGAGACTGATATTTTTTAATTAATTTATTGTTTGTGTATTTTTTAGTGAGTGCTCTGAACGTTCAGGCACAAGTAGTTTACAGTTGACAAGAGTTATTAATCATTGGCAGAGAAGGCAGAGAAGGCTGCATTTGTGAATCAGGAGTCTCAAGTTACAACATTCCAGCTGAGCTGGTTAGAATGACACTGTGGATTACTCTCCCTGCTAGAGAGCAAAGGAAACGAAGGAGACGAAGGAAACGCAGGCAGAAACGAGGCTGTAGAGCCGGACTGCGTGTAAGATTAGGAGAAAATCCTCACAAGCCTGCACTGCCAAGTCTTTTTGTTTCAAATGTTAGATCTCTCCCTAATAAGATTGAGGAGCTAGAACTTACTATCTCTCTGCAGAAAAACATTTGGGACTGCTGTGTTATGATCTTTACAGAGACGTGGCTTGACCCTACCATTCCAGGAGAGGCTATTGAATTACAAGGACGCTCAGTTTATCGAGCAGATAGAACCATGGTCTCTGAGAAGAGCAGAGAAGGAGGACTTGGTGTTTACATAAATAACAACTGGAGCACAAATGTTAAAATAATGGACACTCACTGTTCTCCTGATTTGGAATACTTGGCGGTGAAATGCCGCCCCTTTTATCTGCCTCGTGAGTTTAACATTGTGATAACAACTGCATTATATATACCTCATGATGCTAATATGACCACAGCCATAAGTCACTTGTTAACTGCTATTAGCAAACAGCAACAGGCCTACCTGGATGGAGTGCTGGTGGTTGCAGGTGATTTCAATCAAGTCAACTTAAAGACTGTCCTCCCTAAATTCTATCAGTACGTAGACTGTCCCACTAGAGAGAAAAATACCTTGGATCAGGTATATAGTAACATCATGCATGGATACAGGACTATGCCTTTACCACACCTGGGACAGTCAGATCATATATCTGTGTTCTTGATCCCATCATATAGACCTCTTGTCAACAGAATTAGACCATCAATTAGAGAAATACAAGTGTGGCCAGCGGGTGCATCGGAGCAACTTCAAGATTGTTTTGGGAGTACTGATTGGGCACTGTTTGAGGAGGACAATATTGACACTTACACCTCAACAGTACTGTTTTAGCCTGTATGTACCTGAGTTTACAATCTACATGTTGGAGATGTAAATGTGATGATGCAACGTATTTTCATGTATGGTGGACATGTAAGAAAATTAAGGCATTTTGGATTAAGATATGGTGGATTATACAAAATATACTTAAAAGGAAGATAAAATTTACTCCACAGTTGTTTTTATTGGGTATAATTGAAGGATGTACAGTTATAGAGACTAATCTGATTTTGAATTTAATAACAGCAGCCAGACTTTTGGTGGCGCAATATTGGAAGAAGGAAGAAATACCTACTATTGAAGAATGGACATTAAAAGTAGCTAATTTGGCGGAGATGGCTAAAATTTCTGCATATTTGAAGGACAGTTCGAATGAAAGATATGTACTGGAATGGAGAAGATGGATTGACTATATAGAAAACAAATATGGGACTAAAAAGTTGCAAATAGCTTATGAATGAAATATTTAGATGATTTTTCTTTTTACTTTGATATTTTAGTACCTATGGCGGAGTTAAAGAGTAAGGGGAAGTTAAGAGTTTATAGTTAGTTTCCTTATGTTAGATTATGTTTGTTAAATGCAATACCCTGTATTTTGCTCTGGGAAGTCGGGGGGTGGGTGGAGGGAGAGGGGAAGGGGTGGGGGAAGGGGGGGAATCTGTTTGTAAAACATTTTAAAACTTTTCAATAAAAAAAAACAGTACTGTTTTACATTAAAAGCTGCATTGATGTTGTCACTACCACCAGACAAGTACGGTGTTCTCTAACAACAAGCCCTGGATAAATAGAAAAGTGTGTCTTTTATTAAGAGCAAGAAATGCTGCTTTCCATTCTGGTGATGCACTACAGTATAGCGAGGCAAGAGCTAAATTGAAAAGGGTATCAAGAATGCTAAAGCTACATACAGACGGAGGATTGAACATCTTTTTGAGAACTTAGACTCTGGTCGTGTATGGCAAGGTCTGCGACAAATCACAGGACAAAGCAATACAAATAGTTTGCCTGGGGTAGTGACTCTTTGGCTGAGCAGCTAAATCAATTCTTCAGCCGTTTTGAGGTGGACACAGGAACGACCATCATTCCAGCATTTACCACTGATAGTGCACCATTAACATCTACCATCGATAGACAACCACTCTACTGCAGATCTCTGATGTGAGACACACTTTCCAGAATGTTAATATCCGGAAGGCAGCTGGGCCTGATGGAATTCTGGGACGAGTTATCAGGGACTGCACTGCACAGCTAGCTGAAGTGTTCACAGATATTTTCAATCTATCCCTGTTGCAGTGCTCTATCCCTACCTGCCTGAAGACATCTATTATAGTGCCAGTCCCTAAGCAGACAGTAGTATCCCTTAATGATTATAGACCAGTAGCTTTAACATCTGTTGTCATGAAATGTTTTGAGAGGCTGGTGTTGAACTATATTAAGGCTAGTCTTCCATCTACTTTGGACCCATACCAATTTGCATATAGGGGTAATAGATCAACTGATGATGCTATGTCTCTTGTTGTCCATACTGTATTGAATCACTTGGAACAACAGGAGACATATGCAAGGCTGTTATTTGTGGATTATAACTCTGCCTTTAACATCATTTTACCCAACAGGTTGTTTTTTAAAATGTCTAATTTGGGTATAAATCAGAGGATTTGCTTGTGGATAAGGGATTTTCTGACAGGTAGGCCACAGTCAGTAAGGATGGGATCTCACCATTCCTCTACTTTGATACCAAGCACAGGAGCCCCCCAGGGTTGTGTGCTAAGCCCTTTCCTTTATTCCTTGTACACGCATGACTGTACCTCACTGTATAACACCAACACAATTATTAAATTTGCGGATGACACAACAGTGGTGGGGCTCATTAATAAGAACAATGAGTCTGCTTACAGGAAGGAAGTACAAGGGCTGACATTGTAGTGTAATGAAAATAATCTCACACTTAACACCACAAAAACTAAAGAACTTATAATTGACTTCAGGAGGAAGAGAGATGTACATTTACCACTGTACATAAATGGTAAGGAGGTAGAGAGGGTGGGTAGTTTTAAATTTCTGGGCACTTATATCTCGGAGGACCTCTCATGGACTATAAATGCTAACATGCTTGTGAAGAAGGCACAGAAGAGGCTGTACTTCCTGAGAATGCTCAGGAAGATAAATCTATCTCAGCATCTACTTCTGTCCTACTATCGCAGCATCATTGAGAGTGTCCTGACATATGGCATTCTTGCATGGTATGGGAGCAGCTCTGTAGCGGACAAAAAAGCTCTACAGAGAATCATTAAAACTGCCCAGAATATTGGCTTCCGGTTTGGTTTCCGCCACCGCCGGATGGTCTTTCGGGACCGCCAGCCTTGCCGCCTGTAAAGAGCTGTCTCTACAGCTGAGAGACGGCATGAAAAACTCAGTCTCCTTGAGGAGACATGAGATAGAGCCGGCGAGGACAGGTAGAGCCCTCTGTGAACTCCCCAGAGTTTTTTTTTTACTCTTGGGGAGGAAGCAGAATGTGGCTCCCTATACAGTTCGCCGCTGCTCCGGGCGTCGGGGGAACTCTGCTTCTTGCAGAGCTAGGCGATGGGACCAATCCAATCAACAAAATCTAACAAATTGTCTGAACAAATAGGATGAAATCCGGACTTGGGACCCTAAATCGCAAGTATTTCTAACAATCCTATGAGTGATTTTAAAAGTGAAGGAAAAAAGTTTTTAAAATGGCGACTGGCTAAGGCTTGAGAAGAAGAAAGCTGAAAGCGAAAGTCCTTCCGTTTGAATAGTTTAATACACTACAAAGTATCTGAAACAATAGCTCTGGCTAGAATTGAAGAGAAAAATTTCTATTTTAAGTTTCTTCCTTCTTAGAGACTTGATATTGATATTGTTTGGAGAAAAGTCCTTTTCTTTTTAAAAAAGAGTTTGTTTGTGTGGCAGGATGGCCTTAAAACAGACAAAGCCAGACAATCAAGCTGTTGGGGGGGGGATCCCCCATTTACAAATCATATGAGAAAGTTTTGAGCTTGCAGATTCAGAAGAATGGCTCTAAAGACCTAAAGGAATTTGTTTTGGAGGAGATGGTAAGACATGATGAGATTGTGAACCAGAATCTTGAAAAATTCAAGCAGGAAATTAAAGAGTTGGTACAACAAAAGTATGATAATCTGAAACAACAGATTGTAACAGCTTTGAAAACTTTTTCAGAATTAGTTACAAAGATGGACAAAGATACCAATTTATTAGAGTCTAAAATGAAGGAAGCTGATGATAAGATTTATAATTTGGACAATAAAATACAAATAATTGAAAATGATTTGATAAATATTCAAGAAAATAGCTCAGAAGTAAAGCCTAAAATAAAGAAAGCTGACCACAAGACTTACAATGCAGATAATATAAAACAAAGGATTGAAAGAGAAGTCACAATGATGCAATATAGACCCATGGAATTTGTGGTCAGAATGGGGAATACAGGAAAATAACAGAGAGGACTTGAGAAAGATGTCTGTTGAAGTTCTGGCTGCGATTTTAAAGGTTAGTCCTGAAGAGGTATCCTGTAAGATTGATAAGGCCTACAGAATAAATTCTTGGGTTGCAAAGCAAAGGCAGTTGCCTAGAGATGTGGTGATTTACTTTACTGATAAAGGAATAAGAAATGAGATTGTGCAAAAGTCTTTTAACTCCACTCTAGAAATGAATGGAAGGAAGATTTGGATATATAAAGAGCTGCTGTCCAAGATGTTAAAAGATAGAAAGGAATTTGGATTTTTGGTGACTGAGCTAAAAAAACAAAACATCCCATTTAGGTGGGATGCTCCAGTTGGTATAATATTGAGATACCAAGGAGAAAGATATCAATTAAATACTGTTGAAAAAGCAGAATAATTTCACTATAAGGTTTTTAAAATGGATCCAACATCTCCACGTATGCCATCAGTGTCAGGAACACAGGAGGGGAATAAAGAAAAGCAAAATGAACAAGAGATTGAAACTCAGGCTAAGCAGATGGAGATGGAGGTTATGGAAAAACAACAAGTTACAGAGGCCCTTTTGGACGAGTCGCTTTTGGATTCTCCTTCAGAGGTTATAGCTGGATTACCTATAAATATAAGAGAGGGGGCTTTGGATTCTAATGAGATGTCTTATCAAGTTACAGACCAGCATGGAACTCAATCAGCTGATATACAAGTCTTAAAAAGGCAACTAGGATGGAGATCTAAACCACAAAAAGTTAAGAAAAGAAGAAGCAGGTTCTACAAAAATTTTTAATCTAAACAACAGTCTAATGGCAGTTATTGAAGAGACGATTAAATATAATAAGCGGGATTTATAGATGGCTGATATATGAAAATATAATTGAGGTAAATTATTGACTCATACTATTTTGAGAAGAATAACAGATCTCTGCAGTGCTGGTGCTTTTGGGATGTGGAAGGTGGCCTCTGATTGAGTGGATTGGAACTTTCTATTTTGGACTCTTTGAAAAATGGATTATGTATATGCTGAGTTATAAGGCAAGAGAAGTATGGGATTGGGGCATGCAGAAGATCTGGTTGTTACCCCAATGTGGTGGTTGGAATTAATAATCTAGATAAAAGACACTACAGAAGATACCATATGGAATATAAATATAAAGTCACTTGGGTGGTTTTTTATATACGAAAATACTTACTATTGATGGGGGCAGATAGTAATGGAAGATACTGAATATACTGTTGGAAGCTGAACCTGATGTTACCCTAACATGGCCGATGGAATTAATAATCTAGTTGAAAGACGTTACAGAAGACACTATATGGATTATAAATTTAAAGTCATTTGAGGATTTTATTCATATATGGAAATATTTTTTAGTTGTGTGGTGTGGGCAGAAGAACAAAGATATTAAAAATATTATGTATGGTAGACCTGTAGGAAAATGGGTGGAGATGAGTTAGGTTACTGATTGTTTAGTTTAGGAAAAGGGATGTTATGTTTAGATATAAATATACATAAAAGATTTGAATTAGGAGATATATGTATGGGGGAGGAAATGGGTAGATTATGAGTTGAGTAAATGTCAAATTAGGATTTATTATATAGTTTTTTAGCTGAAGGTTGCTTTGAAATGTATAGTATAGGGGGGATATAATAACAATGTTAGAAAGAAATGGTTAGCATGTGGGGGGTGGTGTAAAAGGATGGTAAAGTATTATATAATTTGACATCAATCTGGATTTTATTTTTGGAGAAGCCATGGAGGGTGGGGAGGGTGAGGGGGGTTACGGAGGAGGAGGGGAAAAAAGGGGGGGAATCTGTATTTGAAAAACTTTTTCAATAAAAAAAAAACTGCCCAGAATATTATCGGACTCCAGGTACCAGCCCTGGACAACATCTTCGAATCTCACTGTTTGAAGAAGTTGCATAACATTCTCAGAGACTCTTCCCATCCTGCTTACAATCTTTTTGGACTGTTGCCTTCTGGCAGAAGATACAGAACAATTAAAACTCGGACCACATGTTTTCTGAATAGTTTTTATCCCAGAGCTATAATTGCAGTCAACAATGAACTAAAGGGCCACCATCAGTGAGCCGTTGGACAGTATTATTTGGTCTGTTGTGTGGATGTTTGGGTGGTTTAGGGGTGGGGAATTGTGGTGGGTGGGAGTGTGTTTGGAGATTATGTGTATGGGACCTGGTCTTTGGGTGTCAAGTAAATTTCGTATACTGTGTATACACATACAATGACAATAAAGTTTATTTATTTATTTTATGTACTTCGGTTCAAATTTAAACTGCCTGAAGTATTGTGCCCAGCAGATTTGTTTGGGAGACAGTTTCCTGGGGCTTTTTTTAAAGCTTTGAGGTTTTTATGATCAGTCCAGACCTCAAAAGGCACTTTACCCCCTTCTAGGAAATGTCTTTAGGAGAGGAGAGCCCAGCGAACTGCGTATGCTTCTTTCTCCCAAATGGCCCACCCATCGGTCTTGGTGAGCTTTTTGGACATGTAGGCACAGGGTAGGAGCTGTCCTTATGGGCCCTTCTGTAGGAGCATGGCTGCCATGGTTATGTCACTGGGATCCGCTTGGATCTGTTGTTCTGGATCCAGGTCCTGGAGGATTAGCTCCTTGGCAAAAGAGCCATTTTAATTTTTAAAGACTCTTTGACAGCCCATTGACCAGGCGAGCAGCTGATTTGGCCGTGGTGCTGCAGGAGGAGGCCCCATTTTTAACAGCACTGTTACGAGTAGGGCGACTTCTGCGAAGGCTGGGATAAATTGTCTGTAGAAGTTTGCAAACCCCAGGAAGCTTTGAAACTGTTTTTGGGCGTGTGGGGGCTGCAAGTCTAGCACTGTTTTCACTTTTCCTGGGTCCATCTTCACTCCTCCGCTGGATATTTGGTAGCCTAGATCAGTGATGTCTAACCTTTTTGCCATCGCGTGCCAGGAGGGGGGGCAAATGGGCCATTTTCGGCCTCCGGATGGCCTCAGGGGGTGGGGGTGGAGAAGGCTTTTTCAGGAGTCTGCCCTTCTCAGACTCCTAGAAAGGCTCTGGAGGCTGGAGAGAGAGAAAAATGGGCCTTCCCCACCACCCCCTGAGGCCCTCTGGAGGCAGGAAACAGCCTGTTTCCCTACTTCTGGTGGGCCCAGAAGGCCTGAAAATCAGCTGGCCGGTGCACGCATGCGTGCCAGAGCTGAGCTCATGTGCCCACTGATATGGCTACGCGTGCCAGCTGTGACACAAATGCCATAGGTTTGCCATCAGGTGCCTAGATAATCTAGGGAGGTTTGATGGAATTAGCATTTTGACTGCTTTGCGTACTGTTTTGCAGCAAGTTTTTTCAGCACTTGCCGCACCAATTTTACATGCTTGAGAGTTTCATTGAATATGAGAATGTCACCAGGTAAACTGGGACCCCTTTGTATAGGTGCTCATGCAGTACTTCATTGATTAATTGCATGAAGACTGCTGGAACTCCCTGCAGGCCAAACAGCATGACTTCGAATTGGAAGCTGCCAAGCGGCCAATTAAAGGCTGTCTTCCACTCATCTCCTTCTCCAATTCTTATGCGATAGTAGGCTTCTCTCAAGTCCAGTTTGATGAACACCTTGCCCTTGGCTAAGTGGCTTAGCATGTCCTTCATGAGGGGGAGGGGATAGGTGTTCTCCATGCACAAGGCATTAATACTGCAAAAATCCATGCAGACTCACCCCGCATCTTTTTTTTTCTTTAAATAATACTGGGGCCGCAACTCTGGATTTTACAGGTTGGATGAAGCCCTGCACTAGGTTGGCATCGATGTATTTTCTCAGTTCTTCCATCTCTTTGGGAGTCATGGAGTACATCTTTGGCTTGGGTAGTTTGGCTCCCGGCACTAATTTGATTATGCAATCTGTTGCACAGTGAGGGGGGAGGAAGTTGCAATCTTCCTCACTAAAGACTCCCAATAGGCCTTGGTACTCTTTTGGTACCTACGGGCTGCCGGGCAGTCCATCTTTGGCAGGGCCTGCAGTCTTGGGCTCGTTGGCGTTGTTGGGGTCTGTGGCATCTTGGCCTTGCTCTGGCTTTATGGGTAGTTGTGATCTGATGCCTATGCTTAGTTTTTTATAGCCATCCTCCCAGGTGATGGTCGGACCCCATTTGTCTAGCCAGGCGAGCCCTAGTATGATTGATTCAGCCTTTTTTGAAGCTATGACAAATCGGATAAGTTCTTTCTGACGGCCCATTTCTAGTCTGACAAGTTCCGTGACTAGTGTTGCAGGGGCTCCACTGATGAGTGTCCAATCTACCTGCTCAAAGCAGATGGGGTGCGCTGGGGTCTCATATGGATGTCTAGCTGTTCGACTATAGGGTGGCTGATTACAGCCAGTGTCTATAACAGCTTCCACTTTCCCTTGGGCCTCAGTTTCTGGCACAACTAGCCTGGTTTTGATAGTGAAGGAGTGGATGGCTTCACTTACCATAGGTTTGTCGTTGCCGCTATTCCCTTGGCAGAGCTGGGAGGGACTTCCCTGGCTGGAGTTCCTTTGACTTCGTTGGGAAGGAGTGGAACCTCCACAGCCTGCTAGGTGATCTTCCCTTTGTCTGGTGGTGTCCACGGGGCTCCTTGCCCAGGGTGTGACTGGAGTCTGCTCTTGGGGGACCAGGTCTGGAGCCAAGCATTTGAAAGCCCGATGGCCATGTTGACCACACTGGTAGCATTTGATAGTCCTGGACAGTGTAGGCAGAGGCACCTTGGGCGGATTAGTGGGGGATCGGTGACCTAGGGATCTTCTTGTTGATTTTTATGTAGTTGGCTTTCTGGGGGGGTGGATTTCCAAATCCATGGCAACGGCTGTGCTGTACCATGCTCATATATGTTCTGGAATCCCCCTGATGCCACAAGCTTGTCTAAGGTCTGGGTCAAGGGCCTCTTTGAAGTGGTGAATGAGGAGGTGCTCCGGCCAGTCTCTCAGCTTCCCAGCCAGCCTTCAAAACTCCCAAACTATCTCCTTGGGAGGCCGGCCAGCTTGTTTCAGCACTTTAATTTGGGCCTCCGCTTCTATTCTGTGAGCCATGTCCTTAAACCAGCCTCGGAGCAGTTGGACAAACTCGTTAGTATCTTCCAACTCAGGGGCTTCCTCATCATGAAGTTCCGCTATCCACTCCGCTGCTTCTCCCTCATTCATGCCATCTGCAATAGCTGAAATCAATTCCCGATCCGATGGGTATTGATTTCCATATTGGTTAATGTAAGCCCAGATTCGATTGAGGAAGTAGGCTAGTCTTCCTGGGGTCCTATCAAACGTCACTCTGAATCAGGGAGGGGGAGCAGCTGGTGGGGCGGGTTGCTGAGCCAGCGCAGGCTGCTGGGATGGCGCTGGCTGCTAGGCCAGAACCTGTTGTGGGACCATGGCTGGTTGTTGGAGCTGCAGCGGTGGTTGGGCCGGTACCGGCTGTTGGGCCATGGCTTGTGGCTAGATGCGCGCTGGCTGATGGTCAGCCCTGGGCTGTAGGATTGGAGCAGGCATCCACTGATATTGCACCCACCCCTGACCGTGGTAAAATGCCCACCCAGGAGGGATCTGGTCCAAGGGAGATAGCCAGAAGACTTGCTGCTGGGGTGGAGTATTGGTCCCCATAGTCCCGGTTGCGGCCCCTGTATCACCTGGTCGGGCTGGTTCAGTAGGCTTTGTTGCTGCACCAATCCCATTCCTGTGGCAGCTGTCTCCCTGGTAGACCTGGCGTGATGTGTGAGGTTGTGGAACAATCTACTCTGTGCCGAGTGAAAGGAAGACAGTGTCCCACTCAATGGTGCTGCAGCTTCCTGGCTCGGGAAGGTGAATGTAGGATGAGGCAGCATCCATCTGGGTTGCTCAGTCCCAAGGAGTTGAGTGGCGATGCCCACACTGAGTTGGCCGAATTTATCTGGGAGGCCGGCTAGCGACTGGCTGCATGATGGTGGTGGGAATCCTCATTCCTGGGAGTGCTTGTAGTACAACTGCCCTGGCAACTTCCACTCAAGGGTTGGGATCTGTTCCGCCCGGCCTCCACTGATCCACGGTTCCAACAGCATCACCCCTGTCATCAGCTTTTGGAGCAGCACAGCTCCCTCAGCTTCACCCCACTGGGTTAGTTCCAGTTGTGCGGTTGGCAATGGCTCTTTGGGCCAGGCACCCAGCTGGCGTTCCTTTCTGCAGCTTCCTTCGCTTCCACCACAGCTTGGGAAGTGGATGGTCTTGACATAGCTTGCCGAACCATTCCCTGTGGCTCCCTCCTTGGCTGCCTTATTTTACTTCATCATCCCTGAGTCTTCACGTCGCCCGGTTTTAGGTTGACGTCCGGGGCTCAGGACCCCGGACAGCACCCCAGTACCTGGGGAGCTGGTTGACTTTTTTAAAGGAGATTCAGGTTAATGTCAGGGTTCCAAGTAACACCCCCAGTGAAAGAAGAGTCTGAGGCTTGAAGTTCCTCAAAGTTCCATTTTATTAGAGATGTCATATTGGCACATCTGGGAAAACCCAAATCTGAAAGCTTCCAGGTTTTCCCCACCCAAATGAAAATCCTGCCCAGCACCCACATGTCCATCACATGGTCCAATCAATACACTGTCCCAACTGAAGATGCCTCCCAGTTCCAGCTGTCCAGGTGCAGGGCAAGATGGCCTTGACTCTCTGAGAAAGGAATATTATTATGACTATATATCACTCATGCTCCATACAATCCCCCTCCCAATTTCCCACAGCAGGCATGAAATGTGGCAGGCCTGAAGGCCCAATACAAAAGATGGCTTCCAGGCCTGACAGAAACCTTATTTTGTGGAAAAGATCTGGCAAGAAACAAGTTGCTAGGCCCTTCACTAGATCTAAGAATACTTCATAGTGAAGGATTAGAGTGAATATAAACACTTCTAAAAGCAGCTGAAGATTCAAACTGAGATCATTGCTAATTGAAATGAACAAAATGGTTGCCAGAAACTAGATTACTAGAAGCCAGCATGGACTTTTTAAAAACAGGTCATGCCAAACAAACCTTATTGCCTTCTTTGATAACGTGACTAAATTAATGGGTGAAGGAAATGCTGTGAATATAGTACAGTATACTTAGGCTTCAGTAAAGCATAAGTCACAGCTTACTTAGAACAATGTGAGACACTGTACCATCACCAAATGGATTTGCAATTGGTATTTAACATATAATCTTCAATGGAACTACATCTTTGTGGATGGAAGCAAACAATGGGTACTTCTGTTTTGGGCCCAGTTCTCTTCAACATCTTCATAAATGTCTTAGATCAAGGGATTAAGGGGTGCTCATCAAATTTGCAGAAGACAGCAAGTTGGAGAAAATTGCTAATACTTTCAATGATAGACTCAAGATTCAGAAGGACCTTGACAGACTTTGCATTTGCATTGGGCAAACAAACAAGATTCAGTTGTTGGGGCCGACTTCCAGTTTGGCGTTGCTGTGGGACAATCGAAGGAATGTGGCTCTGTGAACCTAGGCTGAATCTTTCTCATTAGGGGGCCCTTAAAGGGCTAAAGTCACCCTTAAGGGGTGATGAAGAAAGGAGGGGTGCCTTGCAGGTCGCGGAGAGTGGTAATTTTCTTGCTTAATCTGCGGCTTTCCCTCTCATCCTACAACAAAGAGAAGAGGCTGCCATTTTGGCCACCATGAAGCTGGGACAACCAAAGAAAGAAATATGGTGGAGCGGTGTGTGAACAGTAGACTGGAATTGGGTGAGGTGCTTTTCAGTTTCTATACTAGTGATTAAACACCAAAGAAAAGAAACTCTGAAAAGATAGACTTTCTTAAGTGGTAAAAAAGTGGCGAACAAATACTTAGAGAAAGATTACAGACCCGACAGAAAGTGAACCTAAGAGAGAATATATTTTTTAAAAAAATACAAATTTTAAATACTTTATTGGCAATATTTTGAAAAGGCATTTTAAAATGCTGGAAACATTTGGTTGATTATTAGAAAAAACTGCTTGAAGAAAATTGGAAATAGATTTTCAGCTTTTAAATTGGGTATAACGTTGAAAACGTAGGGGATGGTGCCATCTTCTGGTGAAAGAAAGAAATATACTATATTTTTACAAAGCTGGGAAGGTCCTTGAAACAACACCTAGGAGACTGGTTTTTTTTCTTTCTTTTTTCTCTTTGTATAATGTCTGATATCTATTTGCTTCACGGGCTGAGGAGGAAACAATTTTGAGACTTTTGAAGGTTGCTAAGTAAAGCAGCTTACAAATACCTGGAATTATCATTGAAACTAAAGAGTTGACTACATGGCTTATGAAGATATGGGCAAACCTGTTGGATCATCTAGGACTATAAATGTTGTCTGATAACTCCATAAAGAGGCGAAAAAAGGAAAATTAAAGGGAAAAAAAGACTTATTGGGAAACTTGGAAGGAGTAAATTTGACTGGTGGAAGATTACAAAGAACTATAAATACTGTGTATCCTGAGGAATGATTTTGGGACTGAGAAAATTGTTTTAATATTAGCTTCTTGGTGTTACAGACAACTGAGAGTTTGGGACTTATTAAAATAAGACAAAATGCTTCAACAGAGAAAAGTAAGTATATTTCAAAAAGAAATATTGATGTTTCAAAGTATTCATGAAACCATAACAAAGAACCACAGGGAGATAAAGGATTTTATACATGATATAGTTGTGAGACCAGGAAATACTCAGCAAATGACAATGAAAAATGAACAGGTAACTCTGGAAATAGAGGAAAAAATAGAAAAAACAGAGGAAAGATCTGATAAAACAACAAATGAAGCAAAAAGAGAAACAGAAGGAAGAGATATCAAAATGGATGAAATAGACCAAGCAGATTACACATCAAGAGATCAAAAAATAGAATTGGATAAATAGAAAGACATTCCTGAAGTGAGGATAGAGACACTGATAGACGTAGTGAAGGTTTGGCAGTGAGAAGTAGAGGTAGAGATACAGGGAACATTTAGATTAAATATGAATGATGCATGGAGATACAAAATACCAAGGGAAGAGTATGGAAAGCAGGCCAAAAAAACAACAAGAAGTGAAAAATAAAATGAGCAAGAGATGATGAATAGAAATAGAATACCTATTAATATAAGATTTGTGCTAGTAAGATTTAGAATAGAGGTGGAAATTAGAAAGAGGGAAAATATTGTTGCATATATTCTTATATAATATTTTAAAATCAGTATGTAGGTGAATAAATCAGAAGTTAAAAGATGATTATATTATGTACACTTAAATAATGTTATTATGGTTTTATGTGTATTAAAATAATGAATAATTAAATGATGAAGGATTATATACATGGTGGAACAAATACTACAACGCTAACAACTTTAATCGTAATATTTATAATGTTACTATAATGATATGAGTATGATTAATGTAATTTATACAAAATCCCAAGGGAGAAGTAGGAAAACATTCCCAAAATCAACAAGAATTGAAATATTAACACGGGCAAGAGATGATGGATAGAAATAGAATATCTACTAATATAAGATTTATGTTATTCAGAATAAAGGTAGAAATTAGAAAGGGGGAAATATTATTATGCATATTTCTATATAATATTCTAAAATCAGTATGTAGAGGAAAGATAGAAGTTGAAAGTTGAGTGTATTATGTATAATGTTATTATAATGATGTGAGCATGATTAATGTAACTAGATTACTAAAATTGTCAATATTATTACTATTATTTGGTAGCAGAACTAACAATATCCAGATGCTACACAGTTCATGTATTCAATATTTACATATACCGTATTTTCCGGCGTATAAGACGACTTTTTAACACATGAAAATCTTCTCAAAAGTCAGGGGTCGTCTTATACGCCAGGTGTCGTTCTCCTGTAACCAGGCAGACCAGCCTGAAAGGCTCTGACAGCCTTAAATGGCTCTGGCGATCCAAGCTCTGACGATCTGCTAATCAGGCAACGCAGCTGGGATCGCCAGAGCCATGGAGAAGGAAAAAAGTTTTCTCCTTTCACATGGCTCTGGCGATCCAAGCTCTGACGATCTGCTAATCAGGCAACTCAGCTGGGATCTCCAGAGCCATGGAGAAGGAAAAAAGTTTTCCCCCTCCAGCTTGCTTACCTTAGTTGCTTGCCTTGCTTCGCTTGCCTTGCTTCGCTTGCCTGAATCCATTCCATCAGCAAGCAACTCCCTGCCTGCAATCAAGCACGCAGGGAGTTGTGGACTTCAACTCCCAGAATTTCTCAGCCAGCAAAACAAAGCTGGCTGAGGAATTCTGGGAGTTGAAGTCTACAAGTCTTAAAGTTGCCAAGGTTGGAGACCGCTGTTCTATTGGGTAAGTTTTTTTCCCCTTTGGGATCTTTAAAAAAAATAGTTAATTGGGTTTTTTTTAGTTGTTCTTTTTTAGACCTAGCCATTTAAAGTTTAGGAAGTTTTAAATTTAGCTTTCATATAAAAATAAAAATAAAATAAAATAATATTTGTGCAGCTTTCTGAGATTTAGTGTGTTTCTGTAGTGTTTCACTCTAACTACACAAACACACAAAATCTCACAAAGTTGTATGTGGAATTTTGTGTGTGTAAAATGTGAAAGTTGGGTTTTTGGGCTTTTTGTGGCTGTGTGAGGTTCCTGCTTGTTGCAGGGGCCATTTTGGGTCTAGCACAGCTGCTTTTACATTGTGGGTGAGCCAGATGTGTTGTGTTGTGTTGTGTGTGTGTAAAGTGTGAAAGTTGTTTTTTGGGGCTTTTTGTGGCTGTGCGAGGTTCCTACTTGTTGCAGGGGCCATTTTGGGTCTAGCACAGCTGCTTTTACATTGTGGGTGAACCAGTTGTGTTGTATTGTGTGTGTGTAAAGTGTGAAAGTTGTTTTTTTTAGGCTTTTTGTGGCTGTGTGAGGTTCCTGCTTGTTTCAGGGGCCATTTTGGGTCCAGCACAGCTGTTTTTACATTGTGGGTGAGCCAGTTGATGTTTTTTAATTTTTATTTGGTGTGCGTTGGAAGAGGGGTAGTCCTATATGGCGAATATAGCCCAAACCCTATATTTTAACAGGAAAATTCGGGGGTCGTCTTATACGCCGGAAAATACGGTATTTAAAAATAAAAAAAAATATACAAAAAAAAAAGATGCAGTTGTTGGAAAGTGTGAAGAAAAGTAAGAATCTACACTTAGGAAGCAAAAACCAGATGTCCAGGTACAGGATATGCAGTACCTGGCTCAACAGTAGTACCTGTGAGAGGGATCTAAATGTCCTGGTAAATCACCACTTAAGTACGAGCTACTAATGTGCTGCAGCGCCAAACAACAACAAACAACAACAATAGGGCTGTATCAACAGAAATAGCATCAAGGAGATCCAACCTAGAAATAAGGAGGAATTTCCTGACAGTCAGAACAATTAATCAATAGAACTTACCTCCCAGAGTTGTGGGTGTTCCATTGCTGAGGATTTTCAAGAAAAGATTGGACAAACATTTGTCCAGGATATTATAAGGCCTCTTTCCTTGGGCAGGAGGTTGGACTGGAAGACTTCCAATGTCCCACCCAGCCTTATGCTTCTATGATTATATGAAATTCTGCTACAATACCTAGATTTCATTTCAATATAATAATGTTCATCCATCCTATTTCCAGCACTAATCCACCCATATTTTCACAAAAGAATCCAAACAATTTTTTCAAATAACTTTATCAACAAGCATAAGCTACAGTAACTATTTCTTGTCTCTTAATTAGTTGACTTCTAGACAGTTAAATTGCAGCACCCCCCCCTTCACCCTCCTCTGCATTAAGACATTAAAACAAAACTCTAGGGGATAACAGACAGTCATGCAACTCCTTCTCCCCTGTATATTCGGCTGGACATTTTTATAGGGGTTGCTTAGTGTATGCTGAACTAGAGTGGTGTATAAATTACAACACATAAATAAATGAATAAATTGTGCCAATAAATACTTATTTCTGAGGTCTCACGGGGAAGGAAGAGAAAAGAAGAAAAGAAAGAAAAAAGTTTAAATATAATAAAGAAAAAGACATATATGGAGAAGTGATTTCAACCTTAATCAAAACAAGCATAAATAAATTAAGTGACTCTCTACCCTTTCTAATTTTATAAACAATTATCTCTTTATCCCATATTTATTTATTAAATTTATATTCCATCCATCTCACTATTTTGAGTGACTCTGGACAGTAGTATCCAAACCATAAATATAAAAACATTAAAAGCATTAAAATTAAGATTAACAATTAAATTATCTTCCTTATCTATAAACACAATAATAAAGCATAACCTTTTCAAACCGGGTGTCAGCAGAATTCCATAAAGGATTGCCAAAAGTAAACATATCTTCTTTTAACTTTGAACAACTCAATCTACTTCCTATTCCCTTTTTTTAAACTTTACCTAAAGTTTTAATTTTTAGGTCATTCAAATATTGTTGTAGGATTTCATTTTTCTTCTTTGTACAGGGTTCTTCAAGACTTTAACAAGCCTGTTCTGTAAATCCCATAAGAAAAAATGTCCAGGTTACTCTCTTGGTTTATCATTTGTATTTGCCTTTTTGAATTTTAAAGCGGCAATAAAATCCTTTTCTAGATCTTATAAAACATGTTTTTCCAAGTCATTTGCCTGTCAGTTTTAAATGTATTTTTGATATCATCTCTATCTTGTCAGCTAAAATTTGTTTGATCATTTCAATATATCTTTTGGATAACAGTCTATCCATAGAAGGAAACACTATTACCAATATTGTTGATATTGTGACTCCTAATTTCTGACTTCATTCTTCAAAAGTCTCCTTCAGTATTTTCATTGTTACTATTCTTGTATAGTAATTCTGTTTCAAAGAAACTGTGATTGATTGATTGATTGATTGATTTAGGTATATCATCAATTTTATCAATCAAATAATGACATTGTCAGGTTTCGATATCGTCTTCAAATAAAATAAATTGCATTTCCAAACAGATAGTCTTTGAAGAAATCTTTCATTTTATTAAGCACGACAATCTGGCCCCGATCGTGGCGTAGCCAGCTCTGGCTCCCTGACCCCAGACCCTCCCTTTCCGTTCCCCAAATCTCTGCATCTCATTGGCCTTCTTCCAAATCACTCTCCCCATATCTACTACCTAAGCTCCCAGGAATGTCCCCCCTCCCTCTCATCTCCTAGGGGATATTATCTTCAATGAAAATTAAGTAGGTGAAGTGTCAAGCGTCCTCTTGCCAGCTGGCCCCTCTTCTTCTTCTTATGTCAGCACTAGAGTAAATGCAGGTTGAAGTGCTGACAGACATTCATAATCAGTATAACCTATCCAATATGAAGCTATAGATTTTATTTTATTGGATAACTACTTATATTTCCAAAGTAAGAAATAGATACTTTACTGATTATTGGAGCATAATCACATATATTTGGACATATCTGAAGTATTTGATCTTGTTTTCAACAAAAACTGAATGTTAAATAACTAAATAATATGTAATGGCTTGCTAGAAAGTTGTACGATGATAACTGAATTACTGTATTTTTGTGCAGAACTGGAAAAGATCCTTGAAAATGAAAACATAAAGAAGCGGGAGGCTATCATCCAAAATAAATGGGTTAGGAGGAATACATCTGATGAATTAATTTTTCCTGAAGAAGATACAGCAAAATATACTTTCTTCCAGAAAATTGTAATGGCAGCTCAGAACTGGTTTACTCTTTTTGGTTGGTCTAAAGGACCAAATCCAATTTCAGTTCCATATTCTCTAAGACGGTAAGAGCAGATTGTTATCACAGACAGCTATTTATATTTATAGTTGTAAACTAGACAACCCTTGACTTATTGGGTCATTGTTTCACTGGTATTTCTCAGTGTTTTCAACAATAGCGAAGCATCTAATGTATTTCCTTCAGTGGAAAAGTTCCTAAAAATTATGGAAGATGTTCAGAGATCTTTCTATCTTGAAAACAGTCCATGTTGAATTGTATAGTAGTCAAACATCATGAACTGATAATGGGAATGTTTTACTCCATTTTGTATTAGGTCATAAAACCTTGTATAAAATTTGCCAAATTTCGATTCCATGGGAGTCATGGATTCTGGATTTTGGATTGTGAATGCATTCTCTAAATTATCCCATTTGAGGTACATTGGTTTAAAAACTATTGCCCTATGATGTACCATTTCACCCAGTTAAAAGTTACACAGACAAAAAAAGTTATATACAGATAAATATGAGAGTTTCAATAGTATATAAATTAAAAATAAATAAAATATCCATTTCATTAATAGTTAAAAAGTGGCATATTTTTATGTATGAGTTGACCAGACTATGCACAGTGTTATATTCATAATATATCTTTTTAAATAAAATAATATAAATGTCTATCCTACTTCGTTATATTAATTACTAGTCAGTAAACTATATTTTTATTTATATTTTAATAAATGTTGTGCATCTCTGGAGTAAAATTAGTGAAATAGGATATCTCCATTTCTTCCTCATTTGCTAAAGCTTCTGTTAAAATTGCATATTTTTATAATAAATATATTCTTATTTGGTTTGAACAACAGCATAATGTTTCCCAGTAACATCTACAACTGAACTGAACTGAACTGATAAATGTGTCAGGGATTCTGTGAAGAATGCAGTGGAAAATGATTATTTTTTTCTGTTTATAATTATTCTAAGAAAGTATATTAAAAACTGATATCAAATGCGTTTCATGTTATTATATACTGTGATTCAGAGCCACCTTTGATGGGATCCCTAGGAAGCTTTCTGTTGTGACCCAGGCCCACGTAGTTGATATTAAATGCAAAACAGTTCCAAAAAACAAACAGATTTTATTAAAACAGCTGAGAATTAACTCATTCTCAGCGTATTCTAAATGAAATGAAAACAAAGTCCTTAAAACACCAGTCTTTAGTTTATCTCTGACCTTGGGATAATTAGGCAAACTGCCAAAGGCTTTTCTTGGCAACAGTTCAGGAACAGAAGAAATAACTACAACCAAACAAGAAGCAATTCTCTCAATGGTTGTTTTCTGGCAAAGAGGCCAAGAGCCATTGCTGGTCTTTTAAGCCTTATGGGAGGGGCCAATCATCTCTTGGTTCTACTCCCAAGTCGTCCTCTCTGCTTTAGCTGCTCCTGCCTTCTGGCAGCTCTGCTCATACGTGCACTAGGAACAGGCTCCTCCTGTTCCTCTGCCTCTCTACTGTCAGCCTCTGGAGGCTCTGAAGTCTGCACATCACTTCCCGATGGCCCTGGCCCCATCTCTGCCTCTGATGCAGAGCCCTCATCCGGGCCTTCCCCAGCCTCCAGGACTGGCCCATGTTCTTCCTCAGCCTCATCGCTGTCCGACTCCGCTGCCAGCTCCGCAGGCTGCTGGCGGACCACAACACTCTCATAGTTCTTAAACTGAATCTGGTCCCACCTTGATCGCTACAGGAACCAGTATCAGTCCGACTGAAGAATTCATGGAAGCACTAAGAACTCGGTTCGAAGACAACAGCCAGGGGCAGGAGGCCGAGGCCAAAATCAAGAACCTCAAACAGAAAGGCCACCCCACGAAGGAGCTGGTGTTGGAATTCCAGAGAGGTGAGAAAGCTCCAAGACTGGCCAGAACGCCTCTTTGTCCTGTCAGTTTTGGAAGACAATGTTCTTTTTTGCTTCTTAACTGCCACATATTTTAGCTGGGGAAGTTGGGAGGGGGCTGTTGTTGGAGCGGTAGAAAGTTAGTCATAACAACATTCCATATTCAAGGACTTTTTCCTGCATCTGATGGAGACTGCCAGAAGATTGTATCCAGTTGAGTGTGAAGAGTTGATTGGACAATGTGATGAACTTGTGGGTGTGGGGCAGGGCTGTGAACTGTTAGCTGGGTGGAGAAAACCTGGAAGCTTTCAGATTCGGGTTTTCCCAGATGTGCCAACATGACATCTCTAATAAATTGGAACTTTGAGGAACCTCAGGCCTCAGAACTTTATTTCATTGGGGGTGTTCCTTGGAACCCTGATATTAACCCGAATATCTCCTAAATAACTAAGCAGCACCTCTAAAGCTTGAGTGGTGCGAAGACTCAGCAAAGATGGAAGGGAGAGAGGAGATTGCTGTGGGAGCCATGAGAGCACATACTGGAAGGTTTATCGAGACCCGGTATTCTCCTTCTGAAAGCGTTGTACAAGCCCTTGAAGCTGCAGAGGCAATGCAAAGCCTAGGTGCTTGCTCCAGGGAGATGGATTATGGGAAAAGTTGCCAGCCTGATCCAACTCCGGAGATGGGACCGAAAGAACGATCGTCTAGATGTCCTGTATCCAGCCCTCGTCAACCTGCCTTCATGCTACCTCCTGCGAAAATTATCCTCCCCAGGCTGGGGATTCTATCCCGGCCAGGGGTGGGTCCAGTGCCAGTGGACGCCAGCATCATCTGGCCCCCCCTCTTACGGGATTACCATGGGCCCAATTTGCCCCAATGATCCCAGCACTGCCATGGGGTCTGATCCAGTAGCGCCGCCACCGCAAGTTCCAGTTCAGCTGCTGACATTCAACCTGCCACCTGCTGCAGCACCCCAACAGGTCCGCCCCACCTCCAGTCGCCGTGGCGATTCCACCGGCAAGGGTCCCGCCACCACGGTTTAGAGCGACATTTGACGGTAAGCCTACCAAACTGGCCTATTTCCTCAGCCGAGTATGGGCTCATAAAGATCAGTATGGAAAGCAATACAAAACAGATTGCGACTTAGTATCTGTGATCTCAAAGGGGAGGAATAAGGGAGATGGTGCTAACTGGATAGCCCAGCTGCATAATGAGGGGGTTGCTGAATTAAATAATGCTGAAGGTTTCGTTGAGCTGCTCTGGGCCAGATTCGAAGATCGAGACCAAATCAACGAGAGTGAAGCCAAGATAAAGGTCATTAGTCAAGGAAATCGACCCATAAAGGACTTCGTATGGGACTTTAGACAGGTTGCGGGGAACCTTGAAAATTGGCTGGACAGAATACTTCTGTATTATTTTAAAGAAGCCATTGATCAAGAAGTCAGAACCACCTGTGGAATCTGGGGGGTGCCAGAGCGACTGCAAGATTGATATACCATGTCAATAGCTCTTGATAGAGAAGTTCACCCACGCCACAACCCCTCAGCTGAGAGGTCCCCAGGGAGAATTTTGGTTAGACATCCTCCGACAAACCCTACTGAAACCCCTCCTGCTCAATCTACAGGGGTAATCAAATGCTACTGTTCCAGACAAGTGGGTCATCGAGCTGCGGAGTGCCCGGCACCTGTGCCAGTTCCACAACTGCACCCTTCCACATCAGTCCGAGGCAGAAGGGACCCATGAAAGCCCCCTGATGCCAGCAGAATTGCCCGGCAGGCAGTCGAGACTTCCCCTCCCCCTGGAGAGAGCGAAGAGATCTCAACCAAGGACCTGGTGCCCGGGCCGGCCAGCAGTAGCAGCAGCGAAGATGACCCGATGGTAAGTGGGACCATCCACCCCTTTGAGATCAAAATCAAGCTGACAGTGCCAAAGACAAGAGTACATGGAGAGGTAGAAGAAATAATAGACACAGGCTGCACCCGTTGCTTAATTAGCTTCTCCATTGTTGAGCAGCTAGGCATAAAGACACACCTCTTAAGCCGCTCCATACGCTTTCTTGGGACTCACCTGGCTAGACAAATGGGCCCCTACAATCAAATGGGAGGACAGCTACCAAAAAGTCATGATAGGGGTGGGCCCCTTGCTGTCCATCCCTCCTGAAGCCAAACCCACTGAGATGAGCCCTCAGGGGCCCCACCAACGAGAGGCGGCCATGACGGCCATCGAAGTCCTACCTGGGACTCCCCAGGTCCCCAAGGAATACAGGGACCTGGCTGAAGCATTCAGTGAGGAGGAATGCAACATCCTTCCCCCCCCCCCATCGTCACACTGACTGTGCGATTGAGATTGAGCCTGGGGCCAAACTCCCTAAACCAAAGATGTACTCAATGACCCAGAAAGAGATGGCTGAGCTGAGAAAGTACATTGATACTAACCTAGCCCAAGGGTTCATCCAACCTGCAAAATCTAGAGTAGCCGCCCTGGTGCTGTTTAAGGAAAAGAAAGATGGGAGGATGAGGCTCTGCATGGATTTTCATGGAATTAATGTGGTATGTGTGGAAAACACCTATCCCCTTCCCCTCACGAAAGACCTACTGAACTACCTTTCAAAAGGCGAGGTGTTTACTAAACTTGACTTGAGAGAAGCCTACTACAGGGTGCGCATAAAGGAAGGGGATGAATGGAAGACTGCTTTCAACTGCCCATTAGGTAGCTTCTAATTCAAAATCATGCCCTTTGGTCTCGAAGGAGCCCCTGTTGTATTCATGCAATTGATTAACAAAGTGCTGCTTGAACATTTATACAAGGGGGTTCTAGTCTACTTGGATGACATTCTCATATTCAGTGAGACATTAGAAGAACATGTGAAATTAGTCTGACAAGTACTAAAGAAACTGTTAGCCGCAAAACTTTATGCGAAATTATCCAAATGTGAGTTTCACAAAACTTCTTTGGACTACCTGGGCTACCGAGTGTTGAACGAAGGCATAGAGATGGATCCCGGGAAAGTGCGAGCCGTACTTGACTGGCAGCACCCTCACACCAGGAAACAGCTGCAAAGTTTCCTGGGGTTTGCTAACTTCTACTGGCAATTCATCCCAGCCTTTGCGGAAGTGGCTCTGCCACTTACCAAACTGCTAAAGACAGGACCATCCCCCGCAAAGCCATGGCCAACACAGCTGTTAGCCTGGATGCTAAGCTGTCAAAAAGCGTTTGAAAGCTTGAAACAGCTGTTTGCAGAGGAGCCCATCCTTCAGCACCCGGACCCAGATAGGCAATTCATTGTCCAGGCTGACGCCAGCAACCTTGCAGTGGCAGCAGTGCTCCTCCAGGAAGACCCCCAAGGACGGCTGCTTCCTTGCACATATGTGTCCAAAAAACTCACAGACACCGAGTGGAGATGGGCAGTATGGGAGAAGGAAGCCTTTGCTGTTCGTTGGGCTCTTCTATCGTGGTGGCACTTTCTAGAGGGAGCCAAATCTCCTTTGAGGTATGGTCAGACCATAAAAACCTTGAAATCTTAAAGACTCCACGAGGACTCTCCCCCAAACAAGTCTGCTGGGCGCAATACTTCAAGCGGTTTGATTTCAAGCTGAAATACATCCCAGGGAGGAAGAACCTGCTTGCAGACGCTCTTTCAAGGAAACCCCAATATGACAGCCAGAGGGAGGATGTCATCCATGCCATCATCCCAGACACACAGAGTGCAGTGCAAGTCACTACCCCAAAGTCAGGCCAGCAGGTGGACTGATCCCATCGATGGGAAGCTAACTGCTGACTTGAAGGCAGCACTGTCTACTGATCCATGGCTAGCCGACAATCAAGACACTTTGACGACTCATGATGGACTAGCTTGGAAAGGTTCGAAAATTTACATCCCCAACAGCATGAGACTCTTGGTGCTCCAGCATAGCCATGATTCTTGATTGGCTGGTCACTTTGGATTTCTAAAGACCCTTCATCTGATTAGACAGCAGTTTTGGTGGCCAAAGATGAAAGCTGATGTGGAGGACTATGTAAAAAGTTGTGCCACATATGCCAGCAATAAGACAAGACCGGGGAAGCCTCCCGGTTTGCTTCAACAGGTAGCTGAGCCCAGCTACCCATAGGAAGAAATAGCTATGGACTTTATAGTAGAGCTCCTGGAAAGTGGTGGACATACTGTAATATGGACTGTGATAGACCTGTTCTCCAAACAGGCCCATTTTATTCCTTGTTCTGGACTTCCCTCGGCTAAGAGATTAGCCAAAATGTTTCTTAATCAGATCTACCGGCTGCATGGAGTTCCGCGATGGATGATCTCCGATCGAGGAGTTCAGTTCACCGCTAAATTCTGGAGGGAGTTCCTGAGGTCCATTGGCCGAAGCATACAAAAAGCAAGCAGACAAACACTGATCTCTCCAACCCCCCTTTTGGGTGAAAGATTGCATGTATCTTTCCACCAAATACATACATTTGAGTTTGAAGAGTAAGAAGTTAGGACCAAAATATTTAGATCCCATCCCCATAGTGAAAGTGATTAACCCAGTGACTGTACAGTTAAATCTCCCCCGCATACTGGGAAAAATTCATCCTGTTTTCCATTGCAGTCTGTTAAAGCCTGCTGTGAGATTTAAATTGAGACCTCAACTTGCTGCTCCCCCAAAGCCGATTGTGGTGCAGGGTGAGACTCATTATGAGGTGAAGAAGATTTTGGACTCTAGATTGCAGAGGGCACGTTTGAAATTTGGTTCATTGGAATGGAAACCCCTTGTCTGAAGCCACGTGGGTGAAGAGTGGGGATGTTCAGACAAACATCTTAGGCAATTTCATGATGTATTCTCTAATAAGCCTAAGGGTCCTCCTGTGTGTGTGGGGGGGAGAGGTGATTAATGTGCTAATTGTGTTAAACCTTGACTTCAGTCTTGTCCCAGGATGCATTCATTTCCTGAGGGGCCTATCAGTTTTGGAAGACCATTTTCTTTTTTGTTTCTTAACTGCCACATATTTTATCTGGGGAAGTTGGGAGGGGGCTGTTGGAGTGGTAGAAAGTTAGTCATAACAACATTCCATATTCAAGGACTTTTTCCTGCATCTGATGGAGACTGCCTGAAGATTGTATCCAGTTGATGTGAAGAGTTAATTGGACAATGTGATGAACTTATGGGTGTGGGGCAGGACTGTGAACTGTTAGCTGGGTGGAGAAAACCTGGAAGCTTTCAGAGTCGGGTTTTCCCAGATGTGCCAACATGACATCTCTAATAAATTGGAACTTGGAGGAACCTCAGAGCTTTATTTCGTTGGGGTGTTCCTTGAAACCCTGACAGGTCCACTATTTCAAGGAGGCCCTGACCTAGACCTCCGGCAAGCCTGCACTTATCAAGGCATCCCTGACTTTATACAGGAATGGTACCGGATGGCAGTGGCTATGGACTTGGAGGTCCACCTGTACTGTAAGCCCACGTGAGAGAAGAAGCCAAAAAGAGCTCTGGGACCAGTCCAGTTTGAGACATCCAGAGGAGCCAAAGCCGGCCCCAGCTGCAACCATCAAGTGCTTTCAGTGTGGCCAGCAGGGGCACCGAACATCTGAATGCCTTGCTCCAGTTCTGGTTGCTCAGATCAGGATTCCAGCAAGGAAACTCTGGTAGCTGAGGACCCTTCTGATGTTGCAGGTGACAGCACCAACAACAGTGGGGATGACCCGATACTAAGTGAAGCCACCCACCCCTTTGCCATAAAATCCCAGATAGTGGTGCCCAGAACAGACACCCAAGGGGACGATAGAGGCCATATAGACCAGTGGTGAAATCTAAAATTTGTTACTACCAGTTCTATGGGCGTGGCTTGGGGAAGTATGTGACTGGGTGGGCATGGTCATTTTTTTTCCTTTTAAAACCATTTTTTCTACAACCTCTTTGGCGAAGAGATTGGTAAAAAACTGCTTTCAAAAGGTTTGACGATCCCAGCTGAGTTGCCTGATCGGCAGAGGCTTTTTTTCTTTTAAAAGCCTCTGCCGATCAGGCAACTCAGCTGGGATCGTCAGCTGATGATCCCTTTGACGATCCCAGCTGAGCCACGCGATCAGCAGAGGCTTTTTTTTTTACTTTTAAAAGCATTTTTTTATGCTTTTTTAATATTTTTTTAAAATATGCTTTTAAAAATTAAAAGGGGGGGCAGGGATTTTTGCTACCAGTTCTCAGAACCACCCGTCTCCCATCGCTACCAGATCAGGCAATCTGGTCCGAACTGGGAGCATTTCACCCCTGATATAGACCCTGGGTACATTAGATGCCTGATTAGCCTCCCTACAGTCCAGAGATTAGGGATAGACACAATGCCCCTGGCGTGCCCCATATGCTTTGAACAAGCTTTCAACAAGTCAAAGGGATGCTAATAGGGGGGTTCCCCACTATGCTAATCACCAAGCCGGTGAAACTGGAAATGGGTCACCACTGGGAGCTCATCCGCTTTGTGGTGGTGCTGAAAATGATTAATCAATAATCCTGGGCCTAGCCTGGTTGGACAAATAGGCACCCACCATCATGTTGGAAGATGGCTATAGGAAGCTAAGAATAGGGGTGGGCCTGCTGCCATTCCACCCTAGCAGGAGAAGTAGCCATACAAAACCATATAACGACCTGAAGCCTTGTGAGAAAGCTGCCACCATCGCTGGCACACTGCCCAGCTGCCTCTGGTGCCCAAAGAATACAGGGACCTGGCCGATGCATTTAGCAAGCAAGACTGCAACATCCTTCCCCCTCCCCAACCCACCGACTGCGATAGAGTTCATGCCAGGAGCTAAACTCCCTAAGCCCAAGATGTTCTCCATGACCCCCAAGGAGATGGACAAACTAAGGAATTACATCGACACCAACTTGGCAAGGGGTTTCATCCAACCAGCCAAGTCCAGGGTCGCAGCTCCAGTGCTATTCAAAGAAAAGAAGAATGGGTCAATGAGGTTTTGCGCGGACTTCCATGGAATCAACACCATTTGCATGGAAAACACCTACCCCCTACCCTTAATGAAGGACATGCTAGCCCACCTAGCAAAGGGGAAGGTGTTCACCAAACTAGACCTGCGGGAAGCATACTACAAAGTCTGCATTAAAGAAGGAGATGAGTGGAAGACAGCCTTCAATTGCCCGCTAGGCAGCTTCCAGTTCAAAGTGTTGCCTTTTGGATTACAAGGATCTCCTGCAGTTTTCATGCAACTAATCAACTATGTGCTGCATAAACACCTTTAAAAAGGAGTTCTAGTCTACCTAATGACATTCTCATCTTCAGTGAAACCCTAGAGGACCATGTCAAACTAGTGTGTCAAGTCCTAAAGAAAAGTAAAAGTTGTCCTAGACTGGTAACTCCTATGCACCCGCAAGTAACTTCAGAGTTTCCTCAGGTTTGCCAACTTCTATAGACAATTCATCCCTGCCTTCGCTGAGGTGGCACTCCCCCTCACAGAACTGTTGAAAAAAAAAGGGAGGGACCTTCAAACCAAAGCCAAGCCAACAACTGGCCTGGTCCCTAGGGTGTCAGCAGGACTTCGAAGCCTTAAAAAAATTATTTGTGGAGGAACCTGTCCTCAAGCACCCAGAGCAACCTTCCTGGTCCAGGCGGATGTTAGCGATGTGGCCATAGCGGCAGTTCTTCTACAAGCGAACCTCCAGGTCCAGCTGCAACCCTGCGCCTACACCTCAATAAATAAATAAATAAATAAATAAATAAATAAATAAAAACCTCAGCAACACTGAGGGACACTGGGCAGTCTGGGAGAAGGAAGCTTACACCATCCTCTGGGCTCTCCTCACCTGGTGACACTTTTTAGAGGGGAGTAAAGTGTCCTTTGAAGTCTGGACTGATCACAAAAATCTAGAGGCACTAAAAACACCATGAAAACTCTTCCCCAAGCAAGTCAGGTGGGTGCAATACTTTAAGTAGTTCGACTTTGAATTAAAATACATCCCAGGAGAAAAGAACCTGCTGGCTGATACCTTGTCCAGAAAGCCACAATTCAACAGCCACCAAGAGATATCATCCACACTGTCATTCCCACCTCCCGCCAGCAACCCAAGTCACCACCTGGGGTCAAGCCCAATGACAGCCACCTCCCAGAGGCGACCAGATGACTGCAGCACTAAAGACAGCCCTATCTGCAGACCCTTGGTTCAAAAACAGCAAAGATGCCTTGACCTTCAAAGATGAACTGGTGTGAAAATGGACCAAACTGTATGTCCCTTTCACCCAGAGACTCCAGGTCCTGCAGCGCAGCCATGACGCTAAATTGGCTGGATACTTTGGTTATCTCAAGATTCTGCACCAGCCAGATGACAGCTCTGGTGGCCAAAAATGAAAAAAGGACAAGGACTAAAAAAGCTGCACTACCTGTGCAGCCATTAAGAAGAGACCAGGGAAGCCCCCTAAGCTCCTTCAGCAAGTAGCTGAGCCAACCCGTCCCTGGAAGGAAATTGCCATGCATTTTATAGTTGAGCTCCTGGAGAGCGGAGTGGAACCATTTCCAATAGTGAAGGTGATAAGCCCTGTGACTGTACAGCTTAGACTCCCACGCTTACTAGGGAAAGTGCATCCGGTCTTTCATAGCAGCTGGTTAAAGCCAGCGGTAGGCTCCCAGCTAAGACTGGTTGACCGGGCAGCCCTGAGACCTATTGTAGTGCAAAGAGAGACCCACTATGAAGTGAAGAAAATTTTGGATGCGCGCCTGCATTGGGGTCGACTGCAGTACTTGGTCCAATGGAAAGGGTACCCCATGTCTGTGGCCACTTGGGTGAAAAGTTGGGATGTGAAAGCTGACAGATTAGTTAAATAATTTCAGGACAAGTATCCTGGGAAGCCCAAAGAGCCGACCGGGGGAGGTCAGGGAGATTGAAACAGGGTTAGTTTAATTCTCTATGGGTTTTTCTTCCCTTTTGCAGGATGTCCTTTTCACTTGAGGAGTGGCAGCCTGTCAACCCTGGAACCATCTTGGAATGTCTTTAGGGTTGCCACAGCGAGGCTAGAGCGAGCTGTGGGAAAGGAAGTGGGGAGTAGAGATAACTGGGGAAATATGTAGCCATAATAACACTATTTCTTCTGATAGCCAAGGACAATCTCACCAGCACTTGACAGGGCATAGATGGTCTGGGACTGTGACCTGATTGGGACATATGATGGTTGTGTGTAGTGGGGTGAAGAACTTTGGATTTTGATTTGGGTGGGAAAACCTGGGAGCTTCAGAGTCGGGTTTTCACTAGCTGTGCCAATATGACATGCCTAATAAATCTATACTTTGAGGAAACCTCGGGCCTTGGAGTTTTGATTTCATCTGGGCTGTTACTTGGAACCCTGACAAGTATTAGTTACTTGCCAAAGGAGTCTGTATTACCAAACAGCATGTTAACAATTATATACAGTATATATATATATATTAAATCTTACATGTGAATTCTCCATAGTGAAAAATAAAGCAGAAAACGTATGCTTTCATCAATAGTTTATTGATTTTTACTGATTCCATATAGTAGAATATAGTTGATGTGCACCAGGTTCCTTCACATAAAATGTGTCCTGTATTAGGACCCCAGAAGGATGCCTTCTCAATAGCAGTATCCACCCTGTGGAATGATGTTCTCCCTGAAATCTGCACACCTTCCCATTGTTGTTTAGAAGGCCTTCCTTGAAAACCTGAGTCTTTGCGTCCCCCTTTGGTTGGTGGGGTGGGTGAAGCTCCCTTGCTTCCTTCTTTTTGGGCTTGTTGTTCCTGCCACCTTTTTAAAAAATTTATTACTACATCAGTTGTTCTTGTTTAGTTGTTACACTATCTAGACTTGTTGGTAATCAGACAGCATATCAAATAATAAATACAGCTAGTCCTCAATTTACAACAGTTCATTTAGTTACTGTACGAAGTTATAATGGCACTGAAATAAGTGACAACTGTTTTTCATACTTACAACTGTTGCAGCATGATCAAAATTCAAATACTTAGTAAATGACTCATACTTAGGTTGCAGTGTCCCGGGGTCATGTGATTGCTTTTTGAGAACTTCTGACAAACAAAGTCAATAGGGAAGCCAGATTCACTTAACAATTGCAGTGATTCACTCAATGACTGTGGGAAGAAAGGTAAAAACAATAGCAATAGCAATACTTATATACCACTTCACAGTGCTTTACAGCCCTCTAAGCGGTTTTACAGGGTCAGCATATTGCCCCCAACAATCTGGGTCCTCATTTTACTGACCTTGGAAGGCTGAATCAACCTTGAGCCTGGTGAGATTCGATCTGCCAAACTGCTGGCAGCTGGTGATCAGCAGAAGTACCTGCAGTACTGCACACTAACTACTGCGCCACCGTGGCTCATGGAGCAAAATTCACTTAACTAATGTTTCACTTAGCAACAGAAATGTTGGGCTCAATTTTGTTCATTAGTCAAAGACTTTACCTGTACTACAAAATAATAAAATAATTCAGTAGGAGGTTCTTTAATTTACCTTACTTTTAATAATAAAACAGATTTCTTTCTATCCTCTATCTAGTGATATTTGTAAAATTCAAATGACTTCATCAGATGAAAAACTTAAGCTAAATCTTGGTAAGGATACCAAGACAATTTATGACATGTTGATTCATTTAAGTGGACAATTATTGCCTGGAATTAGTTCAAGTCAAGTTTTGCCTTTTGATCCCATCCAACGAGTGGTGCAACTTCACTGGCAACATTCTACAATGATCACTTTTCTCAAGTATGTGCTTTGAAAATACTAGTATGATTTGCATGTAGTTTCAAAAGTTTTCCAGATCTGTACATATTTACTGAAGTACTAATATTATGCTAGACCATTCTGAAAGAAAATGATATTAATTTTAAGACTGCCTTCAAAAACCACAATAAAAAGAGATATAAATTATAGATATACTGGCCAGAGGCCACATTCCATAAATGAACAAGGTAAGGACAAAAATATAAAATCAGTATTAATTCAATTAAAAGGTGTTAACTTATTTCACAGGCAAATAGTTTTAATTATCTAATTTGTAAAATTAATAAACATGTGAAAGTATATATATTAACCCTCATTTCCTCCCTTCCTTTCATCAAATGAACTAAATAAGATGGTGATAGGGAGAAGGGACAGAACCGGGAAAAGATGAGAAAGAGAGTTACAATTTGGGATGGAAAAGAAGAAAAGAAAATAGCTGTTTGCAAAAAGCTCAACAAGCTACATTTTGCAATTATAAACCCATGTATACTTATCCTGTAGAAAATTCTATTGAGTTCAATGGTTTTTATTCCCAAGTATTCTTAGGATTCCTATTCTTTGGTTGTAAAATCCTGCAATAGTCTACTCCTCTATTCAGAGGGACAAATGTTCTTGTGAGAAAAAGTAATCTGTTAAGTATCTCTTTTGGAGGATATCATTTCAAATTTATGGCTATGGATAAAATCTCTTGAAGTTAGTCATTCTTTTCCAATATTTTGCATTGTTTCTATTTTTTTTACTTTGCTTTGATGTTGACTTTAGAAGTCAAGGAGCGTCTCTTTCCCACATTATGCCTCAGTTTCTTCTTGACTTTGAAGATTATATGATGTGGTCCCATTTACAGCTTATGCTGAAGGTAATTTACCTAGCTAAACTTTGTATTTTTAATGTTAATATAGTGTAATAATTCAAAAGATTTTTTTCCTCTGGTTGTATGAATAATAGTATAATATGTAAATCTACAACTTTTTATTTTGTCGTGAGTTATTTACAAGCTATAGCCAGCTTGTAGTGCTTCAGTGAAACTTACATCAAGAAGGAAATGTACAGATTTGTGAAGGATGTCTGCTAGAAATATAACATGCTTTCCCCCTCTATTTCCTGCATGTGAATCTAAGCTGAAGCATATTTATTTGAAAGCAGATCAAGTTACCAAATAAATATTGGTATGACTGTAATACCATTTTTATAATCTTATATAGAATTTTGGACACAGCATTTTCTGTATCCACAGATTTATTACTACTACTACAGTAATTTATTACACCCAAATATGCAGAACATCTTAATAATAATTTTATTTCAGATAATAGTTAATATTAGTTCATTGTGGTAGATGATGAAAGAAAACCAAAATGTAAATCAGAATTATTTTGTCTTCATTTAAAGATTCAAAAATCTAATGAAGATGAGAGTTATATTTATGTTTTGGATGACTCTACCTTTGAGGCTGTGAGTAAGCGAGCCTGGACAGATGTACTAATTCAAATATACAAGGTGAGATGAATAAGTCTTTATTCACACAAACTTGATTGACATAATGTAAAACTATTGCTTGTTTTAGCTGCAATTATGACTGCAAAATAAAGTGCAATCATTTTATTTATATATGTAAATATGTATTTGGGTCTATGAATTTGGGCAAGGCACATATTGCATAAATAGTGACTAAAATTAACTTCACATTATCATATACATCAATCTGAAAATTGATTGGACAACTTAAAAGCAACTTGGTACTTAAAGAAAAATAAGAACGAAGAATGTAGGCTGAATCTGGACACTTAAAATCTTTAGTGAAGTCTCTGAAAGATTGAAAAAGACATGCTGCCTGAATTTTTTTTAAAAAAAAACTGTCACAAGAGGTGCTGTGTAAGAACATTATTCAGATGAATATAAACACTCTACAGCACCCCAGAACACCAGACTACCTATACAAGATCATCCAACAGAATGGATACCCATGCTACTTTATCAAAAAGTATCTGACCATTCAGTCTAGTACAGCACAACAAGCAAAAGCTGTGGAAAGATTAACACTGCCATATTTCAAAAAAACATCTCAGAAACAACTGACAAACGATTATAACTGCACTCATCAGTGTGGCATACAAATCAACTAAGCTCTCCAAAATATTTTATTATAGGTTATCCAAAAGACCCAGTAGCCCAAGAAGAAAAAAACAGGAGTTATTTACAACATACATGTAAGGACTGTAACAGCTACTTTGTAGGACAGGCAGGCAGAAGACTGAATGCCAACTAGCAGTCAGAAGACATGATGAAAATTCCTTAATCTTACAACACATGGACAGATCACAGTTTCAACAGGGAAACGGAACATCGTAGACTAGGTTAAATCCAGAGATGCTAGTGAATTTCTGGAAGTTTGGAATGAGCCATCAATAGATACATAAACCATATTTACACACCATTCAAAAGAGACAATAAAAAAGAAGGAAACAAAAAGACCAGAATACACCCTCTCTGGCAGCCAACACTCATATGAACTTAGATTAACAACAGGCAATCAATTAACAATTAAGTAAAAAAGAATACTACATCCCCACCAAAGCTGGCAAGTGAAGCTCCTCTATATATAAAGAGAGTATAAGCTATACTCACTCTCATTATTTAGTTGGGTAATGAAATGTCTGCAAGTAAACAAGCTCAGAGAGAAAAAAATGTTTTCAAAATGCAAAGAAAAGGATGGAAGTAGAATTTAGTCTATTTGCTGTAGACACAAAATTATAGGGTCTAGGTTTTGTAGTTAGTAATTTGTAGTTGGTAATTGCCTGAATATAAATATAAAAATGAAATCTAAAAAATACTGCGAGTTTGGGAGCTAAACAAGAAATCATAATTGAATACTCTTCTTCAAGATGGCTGGAATACTGAGTCAGGAGTGTTGAGATGAATATTAATATTCTGATATAAATCTCACTCATCATAATATATAACTGATCTTAAAAATATTTACTTAATTTGAGACATTTCTGTTCTTAATGTATTGATTTATATGTCCACTAGATAGCAGCAGAAAGATGCAGAAAAAGTGTTTGTTGCCATCTAGCGGTTACCTAGATTTTCACAGGTCAGATTTGGTAGCCTCTAATCTTTAATCCAATACTGAAACATTGGTTTGGTTTGCTATAACTGGGTTGCGGGGGGGAATGGAATTTGCTGTAAACAATGCAAGGTCCATCCTATAATAGTACTACCATGCAACCACTGAAATCACTGGGATTTTTGGCCCCGGATAAGAGTGGAAAAATTATAGCTCCAGTGGACATAGTTTGTACATTGTATTGGATCACTATTGTAGCAAAGAATCAATTTTCTCTTTCAAAAACATGAACTTTCATTTATCTGGGTTTGTTTCTAACACTGATAGGAACCCATAAGTCTATGTGTGGCATTCAGCAAAGGTAAATATGAAATGTGAATATTCTTATAGTAGCATTACTAGTTATAAAATTCAACTGCTGCATAAGTAAAAAGATTACAATATTAAAGTTCATTTAGTAGGATTTTACATAATGTACAACTAGTTATTGGTAAAAAGCAATATAGCTTCTTGTTTCAGATTCTGATTCTCCAGCGAGTCTCTGTTCTTGAAGACACTAGCCAGACCAATGCAGAAGATGCAGAACACCTTCCAAAAATAAGCATCGATCTTTTGTCAAGTAATATATATTCTTCATCTGAAATAATTCTTCTTATTTGGATGAACAGACATTTTGAGAAGACACGAAAAATTGTGTGGAAAAACTGCAAGAAAGGTGGGGAAAATAATTGAATTTGTTAACTGTGTTTGTAGACTTTTTTCCTGCTGTACAAGAAAGGAGATCATCTCATATTATTGCTATAATTTCCTATTGCAGTTTTACAATTTTACAGTTGGTGTACACTATTATAATTTTCTAAAATATACTGCATTAAAAAGTTCAGAAATATATTTTCTTCTCGGAACAAAATTTCCATTGACACACTTTTTTTTACAGCTGTTGTCCCTTGACCCTCCCTTGTTTTAATAACTTCCATCCATTGTTAGATTGTTGTTGGGAGGTGCAGGAAGAAAGGACCACATTTTGTCATTCTTTTTGTCAGATAGGCTCCAAGGGGAAACTGGCAGAACTCTTGTCCATAGTGTCTGAGATAAAGAAAAAAAGTTTTTAAGGTGATAGGTTCCATTCAAAGGGGGCAGGCAGTCTAAAGATCAGGATGAAATGACCATGAAGGCTTGTGATCAGGGACTCCAAGAGAGAGGCGCTCTTTATAGCACAAAGTAGCCAACTAGTTTATTACACCACTGAAAATATGGTAACCATAACGATAAAACATTTTTTTTTGGTATTGATTGCAGATGTAATGCAGAATTTCAATTTGATAAGCATTAATATTTAAAATAACATGCAAAATATTACAATAGTATAAAGCCTCTGACGATCCCAGCTGACTTGCCTGATCGGCAGAGGATTTTTTTTTAAAGCATTTTTTCTACAACCTCTTCAGAGGTTGTAGAAAAAATGCTTTTAAAAGCCTCTGATGATCCCAGCTGAGCCGCGTGATCATCAGAGGCTTTTTTTTTTTACTTTTAAAAGCATTTTTTCGGCCAAAGAGGTTGTAGAAAAAATGCTTTAAAAAAAAAATCCTCTGATGATTGCGTGGCTCAGCTGGGCAATGCGGGGGGCGGGGATTTTTGCTACTGGTTCTCCGAACTACCTGCCTCCATCGCTACCGGATCAGGTGGTCCGGTCCGAACCAGGAGCATTTCACCCCTGATGTATACCGTTTCCCTGAAAATAAGATATCCCCTGATAATAAGCCCAGTCAGCCTTTTGAGCGCATGCACTAAAATAAGCCTCACCCCAAAAATAAGCCCTCCCAAAAAAATATTTAAACACAGAACTGGAAATCAGGTAAGGTGGCAAGAGGTTCTCCATCTTGCTCCATGTGCCCCAAAATAATAAGACCTCCCTGAAAATAAGGCAAGCACTTATTTTGTGGTTCAAAAAAATATAAGATAGGGTCTTATTTTCGGGGAAACCCGGTACCTTGAAAAACATTTTGAAAGAAATCCTCTGAACTTGCACAAACAAATTCAAGATTCATGAAAACACATGTAATTTTAAAAAGTTAATTCTGCATCCTAATATAGTAGATATTAATCAGTCCAGAAATACTATAAATACATTTTTTGTAAAAGAATAATAACAGAAACAATAGTAACAAATTACAAAGCAGATAGCTGTTGACGCTACACATTGACTTTATGATTGACCACTTTAAATAGGATTGAATTATTTTTAATAGCCATGCCGTTTTGTATTTTTAGTATATATTTTTACAGTTCACTAAGATACTTTAATGTGCATAGATAAAGAGTGAATAGGTAAAGTATGTTTAGATCTAACATCTAGATGTACAAAATAGAAAGAAAGGAATTAAAGAAAACATGCGTTTTTTTTAACTTAAAGGGCTAGACTTTACACAAGCTTTATTTCTTGTATCTTAAATTACATGTATTAACTTGTGAACAAATTCAAGTTGCCACTGACTGTTCAGTGATTTTAATGTAAATGAGGAAGCTTTGACTTCATACTATTCAAAGATATTGAATCATCCTCATGTTTTCTTGTTAATTTTCTCTTAGTATTGCTTCAAGCTTTTAAACTTTATTACTTTATTACTTTAAATATTAAAATATCCAAAGTTATACTTATAAATTGGGTTACTTTTTAATTCATTATAATATTTACCCATGACTCCTCTGCTTATGCATTGTTAGTTGATAAATATTCTGAGTGATGAACTATATTGATTATTGAAGCACATAACATAATTGTCAGTCAAGACATATGGGGAATTTTAATTAATAGATTTCCTAGTTATATATTCATAAAAAGAGCAAGTAATTGTCGAGATTTTAAAAAGTACACACTGAAGCAGAGGTAAAGCTAGTCAACCTAGCTATTCATCAGTAAATGGAAAATGTTATTTTGTTTACATAATAGAATACAGTTTTATATAATAGAATACAACATGCGCCCCCCCCCCCGTGCCCTGTTATGGCTTCCAGGTTGATGCAGGAGGCTTTCCAGGCAGAAAATGGGGCATGGGGGGGCGGCTCACACGGCTTTCCTGTGCCCTGTTTGGGCTTCCAGATTGGTGCAGGAGGCCTTCCGGGCCAAAAATGGGGCACGGGGGGGTGCTTGCATGTGAACTGCCAAATGCAATGCGAGCGCCCCCCTGGTGCATGTGCCTCCCCATGCATGCACATGCACGTCCCCTGCATGCGCCCCACCCCCACACATGTGCTGCAGAGACACAAAGACCAGCTGGCTCATGGGAGGCTTGCACGCATGCACGGCGGAGCTGGGCTGGGGTGACAGCTAGCGTACCAGGCGACATGGCTCTGCATGCCACTTCGGGCAGACGTACCATAGGTTCGCCATCATAGAGATAGAGTGTTTGAGTTGAATTCCTATAGAACACAAATGCTGCACTTAGTACCCTTTATCCTAGAGCACCGCACTATGAAAGTAACCTTACAGACAGAGTTTGCAGAAATAAAACTGTCTCCCCAATTTCTGTAAGGTCTCTGTGACATGTTCCAGGACAGCATTTTCATCTAAAATTAAATTCTGACATGTCTGCCATTAAAGTTCAGGAAAGTTACATTGGAGATGTTGTGGTCAATGGTCAACCTTCTTGGGTTAAACTATAGTCTGAAATGAAGAGGCACCCATCAGCCTCTCCCCTTTCCCTGTAATGGCAAATTGCAATTTCCCACCCTATATTCCCCTACTGCTTTGCTATTTGCTCCCAGGCCATTTTGTATTTCTCTTTTACTGACCTCAATTATATAGCATTCTGTGATGCAACCAAATTTGTTGCCCTCACAGTAAGCCTGTACAATATATAGAAAATGTAGCTTGTTCCTATGGCTCGATGAACATTGAAACTATTGAACATATCTCTTTCTATTGTTCATTTTATAGAATCATTCAAAGTCTGATTTCTCCAATACTAGTATCACTGCCAGATTGTGCATACCAATTTATATTTTCTCACTAGTCTCAAATGATAATTATTTTATGACATGCAAGGTTGCTAAATTTGGGCAGGAGCTTGTAAAAAGTTAATTAGATGCAACAAAATCCTTGCACATTTGCATAGTTGTATTGTTGATTGCTATGTACTTGGTTATTTGTAGTCATTTATTTTATTTTATTAATTATTTAATGTCTATACAGCATTTGCCCATTTCAGAAACGTGATTGTGGGCAGTGAACAATCATCAACAATTAAAACAATTACAATATAAATAAAAAATAAATATATATGGCAGCTAATCCTTTCAACAATTCCAGAATGTTCCACACTTGTTTGCACTCTGATTCAGATGGCTCTGAAGACACAGTTTAACCCCTAGTTTTAACACCTCTCAGAGTGCTAATGACTGGCTGCTGTAAAGAGAATAAATCCTTCCATTCACCACAAATTAGTTAGAACTGAAGCAGCTTTCAGACGAAAAGTGAAATGTCTTCAACAAAAATCAAGAAAGTCCAGTTGTCTTTTTTAAAGCATCTTTTAATGCTTTTGGCGTAGCCATGACCACGATGACTGAGAACGTCTTTAGACATTGCAGCTGAGAAAGATTTTCAACATAGATATCAATATAGCCAGGAAATAGAGCCATTTATACACTCAGGATCTCAGATCCACACATATAACCAAGTCTTCAAGGGTTTATGAAAGGCCAATACGATTGGAGTCATCCTAATTTCTAAGGGAGAATGTTCCAGAGAGCAGAGTTATGGTAGAGAAAGCATGTCTCCTAGTCTCTGCCAGCTGACATTCCTTGGCTGATAGGACCCTTAACATGACCAACCTGTTGGACCCATTATGACCTATATTCTATTGTTTTTGTTTTGTCTTGCTTGATTTTCATAAAACATTTTATGTTTTTCATATTTTAGATCTAATGTATACAATTTAATTATCTTTATAACAATATTCAGCTATCATAATACACCAATATTAAAACATACTAAATACATTTTAGTATTAATATAATTCATCTTTAAATTCTTTGTAGACTTTTCCTTGTTTCTGTGCTATTAATTTTAATCCTTTATCTATATTCCTATAGTCTATAGAGATGGTCTGGAAGTTTGTAAAATTTTACAGTTTTAGGTTAGTTTATGCTGTTCTGTGGCCAAATGAACTAACTATATGAAAACAAAGCAATGTGTTGATCATAGTCCCCTATGAAGTTATTCTCTTGGAAGTGACTTAATCCCCCAGGATGTCGTACGCTTCTGCTCCATTCTCAAGCAGCTAATAAGATTTTGGGCAGGTGTCCTACAATAGGATTTGGGACCAGTTCCTAAGAAGAAAGAGTACACTTTGGTGCCAGAGTGTCTGGGAACTGTAATCTAAATTAGAAAATGAAGCAGCAAGAAAGGAAATTGCTCCCTGTTTCTCTTAGTGTACCTACTGAAAAAGAAAAAAATATTTCTGCCTCAGCTTGCAAAAGTATGATCCTTGTCTAGCAGCTTTATGGAGAAGTTGGAAGCCTCATAATATAATTCAGAGAAGGAATGATAATTTTTAATAATTGTAAGAAGACTCAAGTTTACCAGATACATTGCATTTCCCATAAAGAACAAACACAACATTTTATAAATCCACAAATTTTATATTGTGAAATTCTAAAATCTCATTTAAATAGGAGACATACCTCCAAAAAGATGGATAGTTAACTACGATAGAGATCTTCATGATGGCCTTGTCCTTGCTGCACAAGTGGCAAGCTATTGTCCCTATTTGGTAAGAAAGATTTTAAAAACTTTTTGATGGAAATGTTATTTTATGTTTGTTTATAATACATTTTAACATATTAATGAAAAAAGCTAATGTACTTTTATGAAATTTGAACCAAACCAAAAAACACCCCAAATTTAACTATTTTATGACTCTATAAGCTATTTAATATGGTTATTATTTTGCATTGTACATTTTATGTCTCCACTTCTGAGTATGTTATTTTTTTAAACTATGCTCAAACTCATTGTCAAACATTCTCTTTTATCTGAGTCTCTCATTCCAGTATTGAATCTTTTTCTTTATCTTTAGTGATATTTATTTTATTCAATTTGATGCCACCTCACTCTAAAACAGGGGTGCCAAACTTTATTTCATTGAGGGCCTCATCAGGGCTGTGGTTGGCATGGCCAACTGGGTGCATGTGACTGACTGGGTAGGTGTGACCCGCTTGACACCACTCACTGGATGTGGCTGACTCGGGATGGCTGGGTCGGGATGGAACAAGTCATACTGGCTAATTTCATGTGGGGACAATTTGGTGCTGCTGGCAGCCAAGTGCATGCGCGCACACACATACACACATTCCAAGTTTAGGAACTTTTATCCACATGGAAAGGAGAGGGCCTTCTTCCCAAGCCCCGGCATGATTGGCAGTTTGTAAGTTCAGATCTGGGTAAAAGTCTCTGTGCAGTTTGTAAGCTCAGATGTGGGTAAAAGTCTTTGGCGTGCTGTGCATGTGCACAGCATGCCAAAGGAGATGTTCTTCTCCCAATCCCAGACATCATTGACATTTCCCTGTCTGGTGTACCCTCCCAGTAAAGAGTTAGGGTACGTAAAATATATAACAAGGTATAAAACAAGCACAAAAAGGCAGAAAAGGGGATAGAAAAAAAAAAGATACAAAACCTTTTACTCTTAAAAGAACCAGCAAAAAGAAACAAACTCATGGAACAGGTTTCAGACCGGCGCATAGCACGGAGACGGCATTGGTCGCACTAGTGGATGATCTCTGGAGGGCTTGGGACAGGGGACACTCCTCTCTTCTGGTCTTCTTGGATCTTTCGGCAGCTTTTGATACTATCGACCATGGTATCCTGCTGCGATGACTCGAGGGATTGGGACTGGGAGGCACTGTTTTACAGTGGTTCTCCTCCTATAGCTCGGGCCATACGCAAGCGGCGTTGGCAGGGGGGCAGAGATCGGCTATGAGGCCCCTCACTTGTGGGGTGCCCCAGGGGTCGGTTCTCTCACCTCTACTGTTCAACATCTATATGAAGCCGCTTGGGGAGATCATCCATGGTTTTGGGGTGTGGTATCATCAGTATGCTGATGATACCCAGCTTTTTATATCCATCCCGAACCAGCCTAGTGATGCCCTCAATGTGATGTCCCGTGCCTGGAAGTGGTACGGACCTGGATGGGGAGGAACAGGCTCCGACTCAACCCCGCCAAGACCGAGTGGCTGTGTGTACCGGCATCTGGGTCCAATCGAGATATTCCATCGTTGACCATCGGGGGTGAGGTGTTACCCCCTGTGGATAGGGCCCACAACTTGGGTGTCCTTCTGGATTCTTCTTTGGAAGATCACGTAGTGACCGTGACCAGGGGGGCATTTGCCCAGGTCCGCCTTGTGCATCAGTTGCGCCCTTACTTGGACCAAGATGCCCTATGCACCGTTACTCATGCGCTGGTCACCTCCCGTCTTGACTACTGCAACACTCTCTATCTAGGGCTGCCCTTGAAAACCATTCGAAGGCTTCAACTAGTGCAGAATGCGGCTGCGTGGGTTGTGATGGGAGTGTCCTGACACTCCCATGTTACACCCCTCCTGTGCGACCTGCATTGGCTACCGGTTGCCCTTCAGGTGAGGTTCAAAGTGCTGGTTATCACCTATAAAGCCCTTCATGGCCTAGGCCCGGGATACTTGTCGGACCCCCTGCAGCCAGCAACAATCTCCAATCGCCCGGTGCGTTCCCACAGACAGGGCCTCCTCAGGGTGCCATCGGCCAGACAATGTTGGCAGGTGACCCCCAGGGGGAGAGCTTTCTCTGTGGGTGCACCCACCCTTTGGAACCAACTTCCTTTGGAGCTCCGGATGGCTCCTGATCTTCGCTTGTTCCGCCGTGATTTGAAGACCTGGTTGTTTCGTGCCTGGACTGATGGGGGTGGTGGTGTTTCTCAATAGTTTTAAATTGATTTTAAACTGTTTTAATTTCATATTGTTTTAATGTGCAATTGTGCATTTTATTGTTGTGAGCCGCCCTGAGTCCATTGGAGATAGGGCGGCATATAAATCGCATTAAACTTAAACTATTGTTGTATGCAAGATATGTTCCATGTATGTGCTTATGCCCAAAGAACACCCAAATTATACATGTATTAAATGTAAGCTATATGAACTATTAGACGAAAACATAAGGGATCTAGAGGCAGCTGTAGCCAAACTGCAACCTACACAAGAAAGCTATGCCCAAATTGAACCAAATAATGAAGAACTTCTAGAGGATTTAACCCTGCTGATAAACCCTTGGAGGAAGACAATGGAGGTATGTCAACATAGAAGGAAACACAATAATCAAAGAAAGAAACAGCACACCTCTAACAAACCCCTGCTGCCCAATCTAACCCAATCAGAAGCAGCCCATTAAAATTGAACAACCAATCTCTCCCCCTAGTTGAAAATACTCAGATCCACAACCTCTCTCTCAAAGAAAACATGCAAACACTTAGAAAAGAGACATCATCAGATATCCTTTAAAAAGTCACATCAACAAACTCACCTTGGATAAACAGAAAAGTACCCCAGACTGTGCCCACTAAAAAAGAAATGGAAGTATCAGTAATAGGAGATTCTATTCTCAAAGGAACAGAACCAGCCATCTGCAGACCAGACATACAATCTAGGGAGGTATGTTGTCTCCCTGGAGCAAAAGTCAAGGATGTGGCTGAGAACCTAACCAAAATAATTAGGCCCAGAGATTACTACTCTTTTCCCTTTGGACAAATGACACCAAAAAGGACTTGAAAACAATATTGAATGATTACGAGCAGCTAGGCAAGAAAGTTAAGGAGTTAGGTGCACAAGTCATTTTTTGATCTGTATTGCCAATAAAAGGTCAACATCCGGTAAAAGAACAAAGGATTCTAGAAGTGAACCACTGGCTAAAGGGTTGGTGTTGCCAAAAAAACTTTGGATTCCTGGACCATGGTCTGCACTACCTCCATGATGGGCTTTTGGCAAGGGATGGGCTGCACCTCACAAAGACTGGGAAAAATATTTTCAGAAAATGACTGGCTCAACTTATCAGAAGGGCTTTAAACTAAAATGGAGGGTGTGTGTGTGTGTGACCAATCCCCAGGAGTTAATTCCAAGCAAAATCCCCTAGAAAACAAGTCAAATAATAAGGTAAGGAGGGATGGGAAGGAAGACAAACTCAAACTCCAAATAGGAGACATAGGAAATATACCCAGTTTCAGACATAAAGACCTCAAGTGCCTATATACAAATGCACAAAGTGCATTTAATAATACTAATAAAAGTTTGGAGAACAAACAGGATGAACATGAACTATTAATACATTAAGGTAGCTATGATATAGTTGGAATTATAGAAACCTGATGGGACAAAACCCATGACTGGAACATACTGATAGAAGGATACAAACTGCTCAAAAAAACCAGACCCCATAAAAGAGGAGGTGGAGTTGCACTGTATGGAAAGGACCACTACATTGCGATAGGTGTATACTACAGGCCACCCAACCAAGCAGTAACAATAGATTTACTTTTTGCCAAGCAAATAAAAATATATGTAGGAAACACACGGTAGTAATCGGGGATTTCAATTACCCTGACATCAATTAGAAGACTAATTTCACACCAAGTGAGAAATCAAATAGGTTCCTAACCAATCTGCCTGACAACTTTGTTGTCCAAAAGGTAGAGGAGGGAACTAGAGGGACAGCCATACTGGACTTAATTCTTACAGAGAAAAAGTGATAGAGGGAGTTGAAATTGCAGGAACCTTGGGTAAGAGTAACCATGTCATACTAGAATTCAACATACCAGAAACACAAGCAATAGAACATAATGATACCAGAGCCTTAGATTTTAAAAGAGCTGATTTCAACAAACTCAGAGAGAACTTGGGAAAGATTCCTTGGATGAAAAGCTTAAACAACTCAAGAAGATTGGGAAACTCTGATCATAAAAGCCCAGACTAGCACAATACTACTGAAAAAGAAAAACAAGAAATCCAAGAAGAAACCAGCATGGCTGCAGAAAGATCTTTCTGACAAATTGAAAGACAAAAAGGACAAGTACAAAAAATGGAAAGAGGGACACATAACTAAGGCAGAATATCAGCAGATAGCCAGAATCTGCAAAGACAAAGTCAGGAAGCAAAGGCTCAGAATGAACAAAGACTTGCAACAAAAGTCAAAGATAATAAAAAAAGTTTCTTCCAACATATAAATAACAAGAAAAAAATCAAAGAAACAGTCAGTCCACTAAAGAGAGAAGACGGCAAAGAAGTAACAGGCAGCAGAGAGAAAGCAGAGGTGCTTAACTTATTCTTTGCATCGGTCTTCACACAAAAAGAAACTATAGCCCAACCTACCAAAAACATAACTGTAAAAGACAGACTAGAAATAAAAGTTAAAATAAGCAAAAAAACAAAAAAAAAAGGTAAGAGAACACCTGTCTGATCTTGATGAATACAAATTACTGGAACCTGACCGGATTACATCCCAGAGTTCTAAAGGAGCTGGCAATCTCAGAACCACTGTATCATATCTTTCAAAAATCCTGGAGCACCTGGGAACTACCAAAGGACTGGAAAAGAGCTGATGTGGTTCCCATCTTTGAAAAAGGGGGGAAAAACCCAGACCCAGAAAACTATAGACCAACCAGCCTAACATCAATACCCGGGAAGATACTGGAAAAGATAATTAAAAAAAAGATCACAGCAGCTCCACTTTGTGACTTTGCTTTTGTGAAAATGTGTTGCTGTGACATCAGACTCTTTTTCAGCTCTTCCACCTTCTTTAGCTTCTGCTGCATGTCCAAGTTTTTGTATTTGTCCTGATGTTTTGTCTCATAGTGCCATCTCACATTATATTATTTAAGTACAGCCACAGTAGCTCCGCAAACAAGGCACATGGCTTTATCTTCAATGTCAACAAACAAATACTTTGCCTCCCACCTCTTTTGAAAGCACCTGTTTTCAAAGTCCACTTTCTGTTTGGCCATTTTTTGGGGTTTAAATATCAGCACACAGGTATTGACAGCAGATGTATACACTGAGTATGAGACTGCACTGAAAGCGCAAACTCCCAGGTGCTGCTTGAGGCAAGCACTTGTGAGCATTCTAGCTATCCACTCTGAAAGCTCAGTAGGATGCTGTGAGTCCGGATGCTTTGAGCAGGTTTAGCAATATCACAGCGACTATGGAGAGAAAGCAAGTGACTGCAGCCCTCTTTGATACAATTGAAATTATATATTTTATACAGGAGAGCTCCTGAAAAAATCAGCAATCCACCATCACGCCGAAGCTAGTCTGGCAGCCACAAGGGCTACTCAACCTCTCTAGTTAAGCTATCCCCATTTCTGATCAGATTCTGTTATTTTCAGGGCTGCCTTTCAGTGTCTCTGATTGTAGGGGGAAAAAATCAAGACACAATTCAGCTTTCCCAAATAGGAAACAAGGTACCATGGTCTCCAACTTTTCCCAACAACATCCAAGAAGGCCAGAAATAGAGTTATAAATGCCTGAAATATCCACCCAAAATTTAGCTTTTGTAGGCAATGCCAGTTAGATCCCTCAGGGCCTCCTTGTGGGTCTGTTCTTTGAGGAGGGAAGACCAAAAGCATCCCTCCATTGACATTTTTCACAAAGCTTTGGAGCATGGTATGCTTTGGGGGTCCAAGAGGCAAGGGGATGGGAGCTTATGGGGGAGGATGCCCATCAGGTATTGGGTGCCAGTGGTTTAACATGTGTAGTGTGCCAATGAAGGGTTTGGGGCCTCTGGGCAGTGTCTTCTGTGCCACCCTCGCTGAGTGATATCACGGTGCTTCATCAGCTTAGAGTGATATCCTCCAGTTTAAGTGCCTTTAAAATAGTAGGGAAATTCATAGGACTTCCGGCAGTGACATCACGCCAGCGCGGAGCAAGCAAACGGGACTCTGTGTAGCTTGTCCGAATTTTTGCATTTTTGAGGCCCCTAGGGTGAAGTTGACTCTCGGAGGGAGCAACGGTACAGAGGGGATACCTTGGAGTTGGCAATAAGAGGTGTGATCTCCTGAAATAACAAGAGGAAGCCCTCAGATCAGACGTGAAAGAAATCGGCCTTCATGGCAGATCCAGAGGCGTGACAACCTGATTGTTTGAATGGAGTAGGAAGAAAAAAGAGGTAAAGCAGCTTGAAATATTGGTGAGGAGAGACGAAAAAGAGACTGAAACTGGAAAGACTCAGTGATTTTGAGTAAACATAAATTATATCAGCTGTGGAATGAGTCTCTGAGAAGGTAGAAAAGCGGTGATTTAGCGATGGGAGCAGAAACAAGGCGACGAACAATAACAATAAAGACTGATTGCATGGAAGGTGTGAAGGAAAAGTTCGGACAGGACATCCTGGGAAGAGTTTAAATTACAAATTTGGACCAGGTTAGGGATAAAATACAAGGTTTGGAAGGAGAAAGCCAGTTGGAGAAATAACAGTGACTGAACCAAATAGAAAGGAGACATCTTGGATTTAAAGAGACACTCACTAAATTGGATATTAATATTAATATAATTAATATATTAATTAATGGAGACTGTACATACCAGAAATTTTAGAACTGACTTTTTTTTATAAATAAGATATAAACTGAAAATGGACTATATTTATTAACAGTAAATCTAGAAATGAAGATAAGTGAATACTGGCTATATACAATATACTTGATATTTATGTTTATATTTATATCTAAATATTTATATTTATCCATATACTAACTGATATAATTTCTATATTATTGCACCAATTTTTACTGTATTGTATTGTTATATTTATATATATTTAATAATATATATAAGATTAGAAGAAGAACTTAATATATTTATAGTTTGATGTATGCAATATAAAAAATTAGATTAAGGAAAATTTAAATATATTTGATATTCATAATAGACTGTAGAAATAGATGAACTCAGCCACATATTACTATGTTTAGAGACTAATAATTCAACCATAGAATTATAGATATCTTCTTGCTATATTTAAGTTTGGATCCCTTAGGCCATTAAAAACTCTATAATTTATAATATTCAAAGTAATTATCTTTACGTCTGTACAATATCTCTATATTTATATTAGCTTTATTTATCTCTCTAGAATAAATTAGAATAAATAGATTAAGAATGAAAAATTAGATAAGTGATGGAAATAAAAGGAGTGGAATCATATGGTATTTTGGAAACATTTTTTAAAAACATTAAAAATGATGAGTATGACGACAACAGTCATGAAAATAGGACAAAAAACAACTTTGACAATAGCCTCCCCATTGGGACAACACTCAGTGGAAAGTATGTTGGCAGTGAGAAATCAGGTTCTTCAGTGAATCTACAAAGTGTGCAATCGACGCTGATGATTATTCAAGAAACAATGATGAAGACGCAGGAAACAATCATGATCAACCATGAAGAAATAAAGAGTGAAATGGGAGAGGTAAAAGGAGACATCTGCAAATTAGACAACAAAATTGGTACAATACAAGAGCTAGAAATGTACAGAAGATAAAGACAGTGGAAGCTAGAACAGAACAAATGGAGAAGAAATTGGAGGAGATGGAAGCGAAATTGATGGTGGTAAATAGGAATCTAGAGGAGGCAATAACACACTTGGAATTGGAGAAATCAGCATTTTTCCTAAGATTTCAAAATATAGTAGAAAGCAAGGAGGAAGATCTCCCAAATTTGTTATCAGAATTACTAGCTGATCCACTGCAGAAAAGTGCACAAGAAGTTCAAAAAGATATAGGTGAAGCATATAGGAGCCATACCAATTACGCACATTGCCACAAATTGCCTAGGGAAGTCCATATAAGATTTACAAGAAAAACAATTGGAGATGAGGTTTACAGTAAGACGAGATAGGAACCATTAATCTATAAGGATAAAGAAATTCTAACTTTGAAGCAGTAGTGAAATGTAAAATTTGTTACTATCGGTTCTGTGGGCGTGGCTTGGTGGGGGGGGTAATGTGAGTGGGTGGGCATGGCCAACTTTTATTTTTTTATTTTTAAAAGCATTTTTTCTACAACCACTTCGGCTGAAGAGGTTATAAAAAAAATGCTTTTAAAAGGCTCTGATGATCCCAGCTGAGATGCCTGATCATCAGAGGCCTTTGTTTTCTTTTAAAAGCATTTTTTTCCTGCTTTTAAAAGAAAAAAAAGCCTCTGACAATCAGGCAACTAAGCTGGGATCGTCAGAGCCTTTTAAAAGCATTTTTTTAAACAACCTCTTCAAGAGGTTGTAGAAAAAATGCTTTTAAAAGGCTCTGACGATCCCAGCTGGGCTGCGCGATCATCAGAGCCTTTTTTTTACTTTTAAAAGCATTTTTTTCGGCCAAAGAGGTTGTAGAAAAAAATGCTTTTAAAAGTAAAAAAAAAAAAGCCTCTGATGATCGCGTGGCTCAGCTGGGCATGGGGGGGCAGGGATTTTTGCTACCAGTTCTCCAAACCACCTGCCGTCATCGCTACCGGATCGCGTGATCCGGTCTAAACCGGGAGTATTTCACCCCTGCTTTGAAGCAAGTACCAAGAAAAGTAAGGGAACAAAGAAGGAATGATCATTTTCTATCATCACAATCAGTTAAATACAAAGTACTATTCAGACGGCTCATACCAGAGGGTATGTTAATTACATGGCAAGACAAGACATTCTGAGTAGACACCCTGGACAAGGCACAAAAGTTCTATGACCATTATATAGTCGGAGAAGAAGAACAAGATAGTACAGAGGAAATAGACAATAAAAGTCAAGAAGATCAAATTTCAAAAGAGAAAATATCCGAACAAGACATAAGAGAAAGGAGGGAAACATAGCGTTATGAAAGGGAAGGAGCCAGGATGAACAGAAAGCGAGATGAGAGCAAAGAAAAGACCAAAACCTTCCAACAATCAGTAAGATAGAAGAAGGGATTAAATTGCTATCACTTAACATCAATGGTTTAAATTCCCCGGCAAAATGAGAACAAACACTGATAAAGCTTCAAAGACAAAATATGGACATTAGCTTTTTGCAGGAGCTCCACATTAAGAAAAAACACTGCAGCATTCTAGAATCCATGAAATCAGGAAAACTTCATCTGGCACTGTCATCAAAAAAAAAAAAAAGAAAAAAAAAAGAGGTATAGCAGTATACATAAAAGAATGGTTAAACCTGAAAGAAATCTATGCGGATGAAGATGGAAGAATCTTAGTAATAGAAATAACAACAAACCAAAAAAGCATGCTCTTAATGGTAATATATACACTAAACACAAATCAGAAGAAATTTTATCATAAATTACATCAGAAAATAATAGAGTTAGAATGGGATAATTTATGCATAATAGGTGATTTCAATGCTGTGGTGGACAATAAGAGAGACTATATGAAAACAAGAAGAAAAGAAGACAATTACCGAATACATTTAAAGAAATGATGCAAGAGTTAAATCTCCGAGACGTATGGAAAGAATTAAATCCAAGGAAGAAACAATATACTTTTTTCTCTAATCCACATAATTCCTGATCAAGAATTGATATGGCATGGATCAATCCAGAACTGATTAGTGATATTGAAGAAATAGAGATATTGCCAAATACATGGGCTGATCACAATCCACTAACAATAAAATGGAGGGGACAAAGGAAAAAAGCGAGATGGATGTTAAATCAGAGGATACTAAAAGAGAAACCATTTGCGCAAATGATGGAAAAAGAACTTGGATTTTTCTTTACAGAAAACCGGAAAGAACAAACAATTCTACAAAAATTATGGGATACAACAAAAGCGTATATTCGAGGTTTAACAATAGCCTATACTGCGAGAAGAAATAAGGAAAAGAATAAACAACAAAAGATGCTTCAGGAAAAATTTTAAAGAATTAGAATGTGTATTGCAAAAAGAACCATAGAATAATAAAATCAGAGAAGAGATTTAGTGAAGCATAAACTTAATTTAACATTACAAGAAGAAATGATATGCAATCTTAAAATAATAAAACAAAACTATTTTGAATATGCGAACAAACCAAGGAGATGGTTGTCATATAAACTTAAGAAAGAGAGAACAAAAAAATTAATGCAACAATTACAGGATGAGGACGAGAATCTTTAGTACCAATCAGAAGGGGAAAAAAGTATTATCCAAAACTTTTTAAATAAATTATATAGTCAAGAGGATATTTCAGAAGAAAGCATTAAGCAATATTTAGAAATGAGGGACTTACTGAAAATACCAGAAGAAACTAGGAAAATGCTAAACGATAACTCTAATGAGGATGAAGGAGGCGATCAAGAAACAAAAAAATAATAAAACACTAGGTCCAGATGGGATTCCGGCAGAGATATACAAAAAAATTCAGGAGTCATTCGAGAGAATAATGTTACAACTGTATAATGAAGTATTAGAACGAGCTAAATTACCAAATTTGTGGATTGAAGCATTTATAACATTAATACCCAAAGAAGATACTGATACCAAAGATTAAAAATTATAGACGAATTTCATTCTTAAATGCCGACTATAAAATATTTGCAACAATCATAGCGGAAAGATTTAAAAAAATAATGAATGAAATTATTCACTCTGACCAAAATGGGTTTCTCCCAAAAAGACAATTAAGAAACAACTCAAGAATGGTCATGAACATATTAGAATATTATGAAGCTCACCCCAAAAAACAGATAGTTTTAATCTTTGTGGATGCACAAAAAGCCTCTGACAATCTAAATTGGCAGTTCCACATTACCCAATTAATTAGTATGAATTTCGGAGAAAAATTTGTAGGGATGATTTAGGCGATATATTCTGATCAAATTGCCAAAATAATAGTAAATGGGGACCTATCAGAGAAAATTAACATTAAAAAAAGGAGTTAGACAAGGATGTCCATTATCACCTTTACTTTTTATTTTGTCACTAGAAGTGTTATTATCACAGATTAGACAGAATCAGGAAATAAAAGGACTAAGAATTAAAAAAGAAGAATATAAAATGCAGGCGTTCACAGATGACATGGTCTTCATAGAAGAACCGTTAGAAACAGGAATTGCATTAATGTAGAAAATAAAGGATTTTGGTAAGGTAGCAGAATTGAAAATAAACAAAGAGAAAACAAAGATATTAACTAAAAATCTTACACATAAGCAAAATGAGAAATTGGAAGAGAAATTGGGAATTCAAATAGTAAAGAAAGTAAAATATCTCAGAGTTTGACACCAAAATGTACTTAGATAAAAGAGGATAATTACTCAAAACTATTACAACAAATACAAAAGAATTTGGAAAACTGGGCAAAATTACAGTTATCTTTAATTGGAAGAATTGTAACAATAAAGATGAATATTTTACCTAAAATTTTATTTTTATTTCAAACAGTACCAATAAAACATGGGAAATTTTTTTTGTAGAATTAAACAAAACAATTTTAAAATTAATTTGGTTAGGTAAGAAAGCCTGAATAAAACTTAAACTCTTACAAGATAATAGATTAAAAGGAGGTTTTGGACTCCCAGACTGGGAACTTTATCATCAAGCGGCAGCTGTAACATGGCTCAAGGAATGGATAATTCTTAAAAACAAGAGGATATTAACAATAGAAGGTCATGATTTACAGCTTGGCTTCCATGAATTCATCTGGGAGGGGAAAAATAAATCTCATACGTATTTTCAAAGACATCAGGTAAGAGACACATTACTAGACATCTGGGGGAAAATAAAAAGAAAATAAAAAGAAACCATTATACAAAAATCCCAAGGTGGCTATCAACCATGGAAGCCATGATATACAGTCAGGTCCAGAAATATTGGGATGGGATGTTGGGATGTTAAGTCTTGATTAGATTTTAATACTCCTTGTCCATCCAATAACTCATTATATGTCACCACCTTATTCCAGTCTAAGATGTTGAGATACAGTCAGGTCCAAAAATATTGGGACATCGACACAATTCTAGCATCTTTGGCTCTATACACCACCACAATGGAGTTGGAATGAAACAAACACAATGTGCATTAACTACAGACTGTCAGCTTTAATTTGAGGGTATGTACATCCAACTCAGATGAACGGTGTAGGACTTACAGCAGTTTGCATATGTGCCTCCCACTTGTTAAGGGACCAAAAGTAATGGGACAGAATAATAATCATAAATCAAACTTTCCCTTCTTAATACTTGGTTGCAAATCCTTTGCAGTCAATCACAGCCTGAATTCTGGAATGCATAGACATCACCAGATGCTGGGTTTCATCCCTGGTGATGCTCTGCCAGGCCTCTACTGCAACTGTCTTCAGTTCCTGCTTGTTCTTGGGGCATTTTCCCTTCAGTTTTGTCTTCAGCAAGTGAAATGCATGCTCAATGGGATTCAGGTCAGGTGATTGACTTGGCCATTGCATAACATTCCACTTCTGTCCCTTCAAAAACTCTTTGGTTGCTTTTGCAGTATGCTTTGGGTCATTGTCCATCTGCACTGTGAAGCGCCGTCCAATGAGTTCTGCAGCATTTGGCTGAATGTGAGCAGATAATATTGCCCGAAACACTTCAGAATTCATCCTGCTGCTTTTGTCAGCAGTCACATCAATAAATACAAGAGAACCAGTTCCATTGGCAGCCATACATGCCCACACCATGACACTACCACCACCATGCTTCACTGATGAGGTGGTATGCTTAAGATCATGAGCAATTCCTTTCCTTCTCCATACTCTTCTCTTCCCATCACTCTGGTACAAGTTGATCTTGGTCTCATCTCTCCATAGGATCTTGTCCAGAACTGTGAAGGCTTTGTTAGATGTTGTTTGGCAAACTCTAATCTGGCCTTCCTGTTTTTGAGGCTCACCAATGGTTTACATCTTGTGGTGAACCCTCTGTATTCACTCTGGTGAATTCTTCTCTTGATTGTTGACTTTGACACACTTACACCTACCTCCTGGAGAGTGTTCTTGATCTGGCCAACTGTTGTGAAGGGTGTTTTCTTCACCAGGGAAAGAATTCTTCGGTCATCCACCACACTTGTTTTCCGTGGTCTCCCAGGTCTTTTGGTGTTGCTGAGCTCACCGGTGCATTCCTTCTTTTTGAGAATGTTTCAAACAGTTGTTTTGGCCACACCTAATGTTCTTGCTAGCTCTCTGATGGGTTTATTTTGTTTCTTCAGCCTAAGGATGGCTTGCTTCACTGATAGGGACAGCTCTTTGGATCTCATCTTGAGAGTTGACAGCAACAGATTCCAAATGCAAATAGCACACTTGAAATGAACTCTGGGCCTTTTATCTGCACATTGTAATTGGGGTAATAAGGGAATATCACACACCTGGCCATGGAACAGCTGAGAACCCAATTGTCCCATTACTTTTGGTCCCTTAATAATTGGGAGGCACATATACAAACTGCTGTAAGTCCTACACCGTTCATCTGAGTTGGATGTACATACCCTCAAATTAAAGCTGGCAGTCTGCAGTTAACGCACATTGTGTTTGTTTCATTCCAACTCCATTGTGGTGGTGTATAGAGCCAAAGATGCTAGAATTGTGTCGATGTCCCAATATTTCTGGACCTGACTGTATCTCAACATCTTAGACTGGAATAAGGTGGTGACATATAATGAGTTATTGGATGGACAAGGAGTATTAAAATCTAATCAAGACTTAACATCCCAAGGACTAGAAATAGATTGGTGGCCATATTTACAAATTCAAACAAGATATAAAAAAGATTTAGAAAATTATGGCTTCCAAAGAGAACAAGAACTGGATAAAATATTATTAGGGACAGAGGAAAAAATGATTTCTAAAACTTACAATTGTCTTTTAAAATTTTAAGTGGATGAGGAAACTGAAAAAGACGATGATATCCTGGGCCAAAAATTTTGGATATAATATTGATTTGGAATATTGGGAAAAAATATGGGAGAAAAATTATAAATTAACGATGTCGGCATCATATGAGAGCATCTATAAAATGTTTTATCGTTGGCATTTACCACTGGCAAGGTTAGCCAAAATGTACCCCAATAGATCGCCAAAGTGTTGGAGATGCAACCATCAACAAGGGATATTCTATCACATGTGGTGGACCTGTTGGAAAGCCCAGAAATATTGGATGAAAATTTAAAAATGGTTAGAAGAAATTACAGAACAAAAAATTGAGATGAAACCAGAGTTGTTCTTATTGGGTATTATAAAAGGAAATATAAGTAAAAGGACTCAATATACACTGCTCAAAAAAATAAAGGGAACACAAGCAGAAGACATCCGAGATCTGAATGAATGAAATAGCCTTATTAAATACTTTGTTCTTTACATACAGTAGTTTATACACTGCTCAAACAACTAAAGGGAACACAAAACTACTGTATGTAACGAACAAAGTATTTAATAAGGCTATTTCATTCATTCAGATCTCGGATGTCTTCTGCTTGTGTTCCCTTTATTTTTTTGAGCAGTATATTATACTTCATATTATAACAGCAGCAAGAATTACATTTGCCTAGAATTGGAAACAGGAAAACATGCCATCAAATGCAATGATAATTAAAAAAGCCCTTGATTGCACAGAAATGAATAAATTAACCATGGAGTTAAAAGATAGAGAGGAATCAGAGTATTACAAAAGTTGGAATATGTGGTATCAATGGCTTGAAATGAGATGTAAAACTAATACATAAAGATGATATATAAAGTACATTAAATTGAAAATTGTATATATTTATGAATATGATATAACGTTAAAGGATAAAAGGAATATGTAAATACATATATATAATACATATATGAAGAATATGTTAAATTGATGTTAATGAAGAACAAATGTAGAATATAGCAAAAGATATTATACATTTAAAGGTGTACATAATGTATAAAATAATAGGCCACAAATTGGAATTATGAAATTTGAATTGTTACCTATAGTTGAAAGCTGTAAAAGTGGAAATGTGCTTTTAAAACTAAAAAAAGGTTGAATAAAGACTATTTTAAAAAAATAGTAGGCAAATTCACAGTGCATAATAGAGTTTGGCATGAAGGTGCTGTCTGAATCAGAATACTTATTGTAGTAACTTTTATTTCTGTTACAAGGTCTATTGCAGTATTTTATGTGTAATATAAAATTACAATACATACAATTCAAATCACATTGTTCTTTAACACAACAGTGTATTGCATCTAATTTTGTAAATTATAATCTAACAGACCTAATACTTTCAATTGGCTAATACTTATGTAATTAAAAATAATTTCCAATCTCTACTTAGATTTCACAAAATAGTGAAACACAATGTAATTATATTAATAGCTTATTACTATAAGATAAGCAATAGAATTTCCCGTAGACTAGAGCTTGGCATTAAATACCATTTTAGTCCATTTCATATGGGGAAAGTGGAAGGCCCTTTAATAGAAGGCCCTTGAGCACTGGGATCCCACAGCCCAGCCCAGGCCAGCCCCGCTTCCCTGAGGGGGCATCCACTTACTTCACCTGGGGCGAGGCCAGGTGAAGAGGTCAGGTAGAGGTGGCCAGGCACAGAGGCGAGAGGCTGGGTGAAGAGGCTGTGTGTGTGCAGGCTGGGTGAAGAGACTGAGTGGGGCAAGGCCAACAAGCTGCAGCTGTTGCTGAGCAAAGTGAAGCATGGCAACCAGTGTCCATGCGTTTGCCACAAGTGTGCATGTGCCTGCTGCCTCCTTTGTGCATGTGCACACTCCGGGATGGGATGGGCCGAGGCAACATTGGTCTGATGCCTCCTCTGTGCCCTTGTGCCCGCTAGGATGGGGGGGCAGGCCTCTGTGCGCGTGTGCTTGCTGCCTCCTGTGCGCACCCATACACACCAGGATGGAGTGGGTCACGCTGGGCCAGTTTCCAGGAACGCCCCGCTGGCTGGATCTGACCACATTGTGGCTCATGTGCCTTGAGTTTGCCGCCCCTGTTCTAAAACAAATATGGATAGCTAGTAGCACAGTGAATAGATTTTTTTAAAAAAAACCTAGATAAATAAAACAAGATAATACAGAACAAAAAGCAAACTGTAAAAGGGAAGAGAAGAACACAATGGGAATCTGGCTGAGAGCAGTTGTACCATTCTGTCTCAGTTTCAGCAGCCATATTCCCAACTGTATCATTACAGCAAAGTTACATTCTCTTTGTGTTGAGTCTTGAGTAATTTAGATATTCTGTCAACATGATGGTTAAATAATTTTGCAGTAGAAACATTCTTGTTTTACTATGGTGGCTCTGAGTTTAGTTTAAGTAGTTTCAAGGGAGGCATTGATTGAATCATTAAATACACTTGAAATCACAGGAATGATTGAAGATTTGGTTAGGGAAGCAAGGAATGAAAAGAGCAAAAGAAAGATAGGTGATATTTAATATAATTTTGTCTTGAAGAAACTACAAAAGAAAAAAATTAAGAGTTGTCTTAGTGAAGCACATACTGTGTTTCCCTGAAAATACGCCCTACCCCAAAAATAAGCCCTAGTTGTGGGTGTGGCCAGCATAGGAGGCAGCCCTTCCCTTTCCCAGTCACCTCATGGCTGCTCAGCCCCTTAATCAGGGCCCACGGATCAGCTGAGCCAGCAAAGGCTGGGAGCTGCCTCTCGTTCCTTCTCTCTGGGCGCAGCCTGAATCTTTCAAATAATCAAATTTTGCTTGAGAAAAGGACGCACATCCCAAGATTGCAATGCTGAAGGCTCAGGATGGAGCCTTTTTTGGATGTCCTTGAGAAAAGGATGACAGACAGGAAAATCCCTCTCCCTATTTTCCTGCCGTTTGCCAAAAAGACTCCATTCTGAGCCTTCAGTGTTGCAATTCTGGGATATGATGAAGGTTCGGAATGAAGCCTTTTTGGAAAATGGCAGGAAAATTGGGAGGAGGATTTTCCTGCCTTTCATCCTTTTCTCAAGCTCAGCACAGAATGAGGAAAGGATGACAGGCAAGAAAATCCCTCTCCCCATTTTCCTGCTGTTCACCAAAAAGGCTCCATTCCGAGCCTTCAGTGTACCCCAGGATCCTGCAAGACTCGTTGTAGCGTTGCGTGTGCAAGCAGCGGCATCACCGTGAGGTTTGTCACATTGGCACAGCCTCTTGGAGCAGGACCCTGCAAGGATTGCTGTGCTGTTGCGTGAGCGGTAACACTGCCATGAGATTTGACATACCAGCACAGCCACTTGCGGCAAGACATCAGCTGCGCCAGTGTGATGAAGCTCGGGGGCGATGCTGCCATTCATGAGTGCAACACCACAACAAGCCTTGCAGGATCCTGCTCCAAGAGGCTGTGCTGGTATGACAAACCTCACAGTGGTGCCGCCACTCCTGCACATGGCTTGCTCGAGTTGCAAACAGCCTGGGGATTTGGGTGGCCTTTACATGGCTGGGATGCCTGTAGGATCCCTGGCTTCCAAGTCTGGCGAGGCTCAGCATTTGGGCTCCGGTGTGCTCTTCTCCTCCCAGACTCTAATCCCTTACCCAGTTGCCCTCTGCTGTTTCTCATCAAGTGTGTGTGTGTGTGTGTGTGTGTGTGTGTGTGTGTGTGTGTGTGAGAGAGAGAGAGAGAGAGAGAGAGAGAGAGAGAGAGAGAGAGAGAGAGAGAGAGGGGAATGGTGTTGCCTGCAATTCTTGTTACTCCCCTCCATTGTTCTCTCTCTCTCTCTCTCTCTCTCTCTCTCTCTCTCTCTCTCTCTCTCTCTCTCTCTCTCTCTCTCTCACACACACACACACACACACACACACAGAGAGAGAGAGAGAGAGAGAGAGAGAGAGAGAGAGAGAGAGATTTGATTGCTTGAAATCAGGGATGGGTTTCAGCAGGTTCTGACCAGTTCTGGAGAACTGGTAGTGAAAATTTTGAGTAGTTTAGAGAACCGGTAGTAAAAATTCTGACTGGGGATGGGGATTTTGCAGTAAGCTTCCCCTGCCATGCCCACCAAACCACACCCACCAAGTCACACCCACAGAACCGGTAGTAAAAATTTTTGAAACCCACCACTGCTTGAAAGGGATAGGCTGCGGTTTGCTTCTACCGTAAGCACATGCTTCCCACAATCTTCTAGAATTGTCCTTATCTCAAGCAGCAGCAGCCGGGTAGAGGCAGGGGGGGAGCCAATTCCGACAGGTTGCATGGCTTTCTGCTTCACCGGCCCTCGCTGGCTCAGCTGATCCACAGGCCGCGGTTAAGGGGCCCAGCAGCCATGAGGTGACCACACTCCCTGCCTCCTGCACCTCAAACAAAATAAGACCTCCCCAAAATAAGCCAGTGCTTATTTTCAAGCCTAAAAAAAAAACAAAGACCCAGTCTTATTTTCAGGGAAACATGGTATTTTTATATAGTTTCTGAATAAATCTACCAGAGAACAGTTCTTGGAATGATCTTTTACTGAAATGTTGGAGAATTGCTGCTTACAAGAGTAAGTAAAGATAGTCCGCGACTTACCACCAGTTGCTTAGCGACCATTTGAAGCTACGATGGATCCCCCAAAAGGTGCTTACAACTTGAAGTTCTGCTGTCTGGGACCCTCTCAGGACCACATGATTGCATTTTGGATCCTTGGGATCTGACTGCTTCAAAAAAGGTAAAATTGGCTGTGCTTGCATGGTGATGTAAAAGTGGCATGACTTAAGACCATAATTCTGGGCTCAATTATAATAATAAGTCGTTGACTACCTGTATATTACTGACCAAACTTGGTATGAGGAGAATTGAAGTATTTGCAATGGTAGAAGAAAGAGGAAAGCAGTTGATTCATGAACGGCTAGGAGGTAACAAAATGTAGATTATTACTATACAGATACAGAAGTTCCCTAAAAAAGGGAGGGAGGGAGGGAGGGAGGGAGGGAGGGAGGGAGAGGGAGAGGGAGAGGGAGAGAGAGAGAGAGAGAGAGAGAGAGAGAGAGAGAGAAAAGAAAGAAAAAAAGAAAAAGAAAGAATTAACTGTATGGGTGTTTTATCTCCTGGAAAAAGAATAGGAGAGGAACAGATATAATATTCAGGATTGGTCAAATAGGGTTGCTAATAAAACCCTTAGATACTGGAATGGCAGTGTTCCAGTATCTAAGGGGCTGCCACAAAGAAGAAAGGGTCAATCTATTCTCCAAAGTCCCTGAAGGCAGGACAAGAAGCAAGGGATGGAAACTAAACAAAGAGAGACCCAACCTAGAACTAAGGATAAATTTTCTGACAGTTAGAACAATCAGCGGAACTCCTTGCCTCCAGAACTTATGGGTGCTCCAACACTGGAGGTTTTTAAGAGTTTGGACAATTTATCTGAAATGGTATAGGGTTTCCTGCTTGAGCAATGTTTTGAATTAGAAAGCTTCCGAGGTCCCTTCCAACTTGTTATTCTGTTATTCTAATTCTGTTATTCTGTACCTGTAACTATTCAATACGTTCACTCAAAAAAACTTCCATTTTCATTTTGGTTGCAGATTTCAACTCACTTTGTGAATATGTACACTTATCCAACAAGTTCTGAACAGTATTTTCACAATGCCTTGATACTTGTGAATGCTTTTCATGCAATAAATCTTGACATAGATATAGTGGTAAGTTACAAATTACAAATATTCTATGAATAATTATATTCTTTCAGTTATACCATTTTATGTTCCTATTTTTAAAGCATGGTAATGCACATACGTAGTTAAATTAATAATTTAGTTATATTATTTTATATATTATTTAATTATTAAGGTATAATTGGTATAAAACTATTCAGCTATCTTATTTTAACTTTTTGTAAGAATAAAAAAGGGATTAAGAACTAGCCTAACCCTAACCCTAACTCTAATTTAATGGTAGTTTGTAATATTTCACAAATATAGAGGTTTTGAATTAATTATGCATGAATTTATTTTACTTATATCTTGCCTTTATTTGTCATATCAAGTCAGTGTACAAGAATCCTCATATTCTTACCACAACAATAGCTCTGTGAAGTCAATTAGACTAAGAGGAAGAAATAAATCCAACATCTCTCAGTCAGTTGACATCACTAAGGAAGAACTAGAATTTACAGATTTCTGGTTTCTAGGGCTGCATCTTCTTTTTTTTTTGAATTTTTTTGAATTTTTAAACAAAACTTCAAACATAAAAATTATCATCCATTACAATTACAGAAAGTGTATTGATCGGTTACAAATCTTTTGTGCTTAATCCTCTATCCAACATTTTCTTATTTAACAGTTTATTACATTATTATTCTCATTTACCAATTATTTAATAGTAAATTATCCTCCATAAGGGGAAGAAAACCCCTTTATATGTTTTATTATCTTATTCATTTCATATTTCATTTCCATTCTTTCTTGTCTAACCATTGATAAAATAAATCCCATATCAAATAATATTGTTTATCTTCTTGTTCCCTAATTTCAAATGTCAATTTACTCATTTCAGCACATTCCAAAATTTTCTTAATAACGTCGTCATCCGTAAGTGTCTTCTCTCCTTTCCAATTTTTAGCAAATACAATTCTAGCTGCTGTTAAAACATTCACAATTAAATATCTCATTTCTCTATTGTATATTCCTGGTAAAATCCCTAATAAAAATATCTCTGGTTTAAAGTCAATATGTTTCTTTGTCATTTTTTCCAACCATTTGTGGATTTTAGTCCAATATCTTTTGGCTTCTGTGCATGTCCACCACATATGGTAATATGAGCCCGGAGTCTAATGACGCTTCCAACATTTCTCCGATTTGTTCTTGTATATTCTGGCTATTCTCACCGGGGGTAAATGCCACCTGTAAAACATCTTATACAGATTTTCCTTATATGCTGTTGACATTGTCATTTTATAATTCTGCGACCATAATTTTTCCCATTTCTCTAAATCAATCCCATGACCCACATTTTTCCCCCATGCAATCATTGTTTCTTTAACTTGTTCTTCTGCCAATAATAAATGACTATATAGTTTTTTAATTACATGGTCATCAGAACCTGTTAAGATTTTATCTAAATTTGTCAAATTACTATAAAAACCTCCTTTTTGGAATCTTCATCATATCTAGACTGTATTTGCATATATGAAAACCAATCCATTTCAAACTCTTGTTCTTCTAGTTCTTGCTTCGACTTAAGTTCACCCCTTTCATTTAATAATTCACCATATCTAACAATGTGTTCCTTTCTGAATGTTATTGCGTGTGAGACTGCTTCAATAGGTGATAACCAGACTGGAATTTTTAGATAATAACATTGTTTAATCTTCTCCCAGTTTAGTAACAGAGATTCGCGTATCATTTGCCTTCTGAAATAACCCTGTATTTTCGTACTTTTATACTACATAAATGCATGCCAACCCAACAACAAGTCATGTCCTTCTAAAGTCAACAATCTAGTATTCCTTAACGTTATCCATTCTTTGATCCACATCAAATTACAAGCTTGATAATATAATTCCCAATCTGGCAAACCAAAACCTCCTCTCGATCTAACATCTTGCATCAATTTTAATTTTATCCTTGCCTTTTTGCCCTGCCATATATATTTTAAAACCATCTTATTTAAATCTTCAAAATATTTTCCCCCCAACTTAATTGGAATTGTCTGGAATAAATATAAAAGCCTAGGTAGTATATTCATTTTGATAGTTGATATTCTCCCTATCAATGATAACTGCAAATTCTCCCATTTTGTTAGATCTGTCGCTATCTGTTGTTTAAGCTTATCATAATTGTTCTCCTTAAGAGTACCACATCTTGCTGTCAAATGTATTCCCAAATATTTAACCTTATTCGTGACCTGCATCTTTGATACTTCCGCCAATACTTCTTTCTGTTTTTTTAACATATTTTTTGTCAAAATCTTCGTTTTGTCTTTATTTTCAGGCCAGCCACTTTCCCAAAATCTCCTATTTTGTCTATCAATTTATTTAAAGATTGAAGTGGTTCTTCCAAGATAAACACCAGGTCATCAGCAAATGCTTGCAATTTATATTCTTGATTTTGAATTTTCATTCCTTTTATTCCTTTCTCTTCTCTAATCTTTCTGTTTAGTACTTCTAACGTTAACACAAACAACAGTGGTGACAATGGGCAACCTTGTCTCGTTCCTTTTTGTATTTCAATGAATTCTGTCAGCTCTCCATTTATCATTATTTTTGCTGTTTGTTTATAATATATAGCTTCTATAGCATAGACAAATTTCTCTCCAAAACCCATCTGTTTCAATTGTAATATCATAAATCGCCAGCTCACATTGTCAAAGGCTTTCTGTGCATCTAAAAACATCAAAGCCATCTGCTTTTCTGGGTGTGCATCATAATATTCCAACGTATCCAAAATTATCCTCAAATTGTCTCTAATCTGCCTTTTTGGCAGAAATCCATTTTGATCCGGGTGTATAAAATTATTTAAGTATCTTTTAAGTCTTTCTGCTAATATTGTAGTGAAGATTTTATAGTCTGAGTTTAGCAAGGATATAGGCATGTAGTTTTTTTTTTATTGAAAAAGTTTTTCAAATACAAATTCCCCCCCACCTTTTTCCCCCCTCCTCCCTAACCCCCCCTCCCCCTCCCCTCCCCCTGTGGCTTCTTCAAAATAAAACCCAAATTCATAACAGATTATATAATACTTTACCATCCCCTTACTCCATCCCCCATATGCTGACCCTTTCTTTCTAATAATATTATCCCCTTATACTATACATTTCAAAATAACATTCTACTATAACATTATATAATAACTCCTAAATTAGCATAATAATATTATTATATCTCCCAGTTTAGCAATTTCTGCTCATAATCTACCCTTCCCCCATACATATATCTCTTAAATCAAATCTTTTATGTATATTAATATAACATTTCAAAGCAACCTTCCACTATAAGACTATATAATAAATCCTAATTTAACATTTATTCAACTCATAGTCTGCCCATTTCCTCCACCCCCATAGATATATCTCTTAACTCAAATCTTTTACATATATTCATATCTAAAGATAATATCCCTTTTCTTAAACTAAACAATCAATAAGCTAACCTGTCTCCACCCACTTTCCTACAAGACTACCATACTTAATAATTCTTAATATCTTTATTCTTCTGCCTACACCACTAAAAAGTATTCCCTTATGTAAATAAAATCCTCTTAAAAAGACTTTAAGCTTGTAAGAAGCGGTTGTGAGGCCCCTCCTCAAGAAGCCCTCTCTGGATCCGGCTGTTTTGGCTAACTACCGTCTAGTCTCCAACCTTCGCTTCGTTGCGAAGGTTGTTGAGAGTGTGGTGGCGCAACAGCTTCCCCGGTACCTGGATGAAACTGTCTATCTAGACCCACTCCAGTCCGGCTTCCGGCCTGGGCACAGCACGGAAACGGCATTGGTCGCGTTGGTGGATGATCTCTGGAGGGCTCGGGACAGGGGTTGCTCCTCTGTCCTGGTCCTGTTAGACCTCTCAGCGGCTTTTGATACCATCGACCATGGTATCATGTTGCACCGGCTGGTGGGGTTGGGAGTGGGGGGCACCATTCTGCGGTGGTTCTCCTCCTACCTCTCTGACCGGTCGCAATCTGTGTTGACAGGGGGGAAGCGGTCGACCCCGAGGCACCTTGCTTGTGGGGTGCCACAAGAGTTGGTCCTCTCGCCCCTTCTGTTCAACATTTATGTAAAGCCGCTGGGTGAGATCATCCGTGGCTTCGGGGTGGAGTTCCATCAGTACGCTGATGACACCCAGCTGTACATCTCCACCCCAGGCCACCCCAACGATGCCCTTGAAGTGATGTCCCAGTGCCTGGAGGCTGTGCGGGCCTGGATGGGGAGAAACAGGCTCCGACTCAACCCCTCCAAGACCGAGTGACTGTGGCTTCCGGCGTCCCGATATAGCCAGCTGATGCCATCGCTGGCTATTGGGGGTGAATCACTCGCCCCCACGGAGAGGGCTCGTAACTTGGGCGTCCTCCTGGACGCACAGCTGTCTTTAGAAGATCATTTGACGGCCGTGGCCAGGGGGGCTTTTTATCAGGTTCGCCTGATACGCCAGTTGCGCCCCTTTCTAGATCGGGACTCCCTACGCACAGTCACTCAGGCACTCGTCACTTCCCGCCTGGACTACTGCAACGATCTCTACATGGGGCTCCCCCTGGGGTGCACCCGGAGGCTCCAGCTGGTCCAGAACGCGGCCACACGGGGGATTATGGGGACGACGAGGCACTCCCATGTGACACCTCTCCTGCGCGAGCTGCACTGGCTCCCGGTGGTCTTCCGGGTGTGCTTCAAGGTGTTGGTGACCACCTTTAAAGCGCTCCATGGCTTAGGGCCGGGATATTTACGAGACCGCCTTCTGCCACCAATAGCCCCCAACCAGACAGTATGCTCGCACAGAGTAAGCCTCCTCAGGGTGCCGTCCGCCAGACAATGTTGGCCTTCTTTGTGGCGGCGCCCACCCTCTGGAACAACCTCCCCCCAGAGATACGTACAATAACAGACCTCCGGATTTTTCGTCGGGCCCTGAAGACCTATTTATTTCAACTAGCTGGGCTGGCTTGAGTTAAATTTTAAATTGATTTTAAATTGGATTGTTTTAATTTACGGCCAAAATATTTAATTATTTTAAACTGTTCTTAAATTTTGTATGTCCTTTTTTTTTACTTTGGCTGTTCACCGCCCTGAGTCCTATTTGGAGAAGGGTGGAATAGAAATTGAAACAAATAAATAAATAAGTAATCCATATGATATCTTCGGTAATGTCTTTCAGCTGGATTGTTAACTCCATCACCCATGTTAGGGTAACATCACATCCTAATTCCAACAGTATGTTCGGTATCTTCAATTATCATCTGCCCCCATCAATAGCAAATATCTTCTAAAAAAAAACCAACCACCCGAGTGACTTTAAATTTGTATTCCATATAGTGTCTATAGTAGTGTCTTTCATCCAAATTATTAATTCCAACCACTGTAATAGGGTAACAACCAGATCATCTGCACTGCAGAAGTCTGTCACTCTCCTCAAGATAATATAAACCAATACTTTGCCTCAGCTATTTTTTCATATATTCAATCATCTCTTAGATAACTGGCATTACACTGTTGTTTAGTTTAAAAGTTTTTGTTTTTGTGAGACCTGCTTCTTCTTTTCTTGACTTTTTGTGGGTTAGATCTCCATCCTGCTTTCCTTTCTATAAATTGTATATCAACTGTTTGGTTTTCATGCTGATCTATAACTTGATCTTGTTGGTTTTGCTTTTGTGGCTTAAATCTCCATTCTGGTTCTATGAGTTGTATATCAACTGATTGATTTCCATGCTGGTCTGTAACTTGATAAATCATCACATTAGAATCCAGAGCCGCCTCTCTTGTATTTATAAATAGTCCAGCTGAGACCTCTGAAGGAGAATCCAGAAGCGGCTCATCTACAGGGACCTCTGTAACTTGTTGTTTTCCCATTACTTCCACCTCCTTCTGCTTATCCTGAATCTCTTGTTGATTTTGCTTTCTGAGAACCTTGTAGTAAAATTCTTCCGCTTTTTCAACAGTATTTAGTTGATATCTTTCTCCTTGATATCACAATATTATGCCAACTGGAACGTCCCACCTGAATGAGATGTTTTGTTTCTTTAGCTCAGTCACCAAAAATCCAAATTTCTTTCTATCTTTTAACATCTTGGGCGGCAACAAGATACCTCCTCAGGATGAACCTTTAAAATCCCGGCCAGAACTTCAGCAGATATTTTTCTTAAATCATCTCTATTATTTTCCTGTAACCCTCTCATTCTAACCGCAAATTCCGTGAGCCTGTATTGCATCATTGTAACTTCTTTTTCAATCCCTTGCTTTATATCTTCTGCATTATAAGTCTTGTGACCAGCTTCCTTTTTAGACTTTACTTCTAAACTATTGTCTTGAATATTTATCAAGTCATTTTCAATTCTTTGTATTTTATTATCCAAATTATAAATCTTATCATCAACTTCCTCCATTTTAGACTCTAATAACTTGATATTTGTATCCATCTTTATAGCTATTTCTGAAAAAGCATTAGTCACTGTTACAATCTTTCGTTGCAAATTATCATATTTTAGTTGTATCAATTCTTTAATTTCCTGCCTAAATTTTTCAAAATTCTGGTTCACAGTCTTGTGATATCTTGCCATTTCCTCCAGGACAAATTCTTTTAAATTAAGGCCATTCTGCTGAGTCTGTAAGCTCGAAACTTGTTCACATAATTGTAAAGGGGGGAACACGCCCCCCCCGCTGCTTGTTTGTCAGGCTTTATTAGTTTTAACGCCATCCTGCCACACAGACAAACTCTTTTTAAAGAAAGAAAACTTCTCCCCAAACAAGATCAATATCAAATCTCCAAGAAAAAAGAAACTTAAAATAGATATTTTTCTTCTAGATTCTAGCCAGCACTGTTTATTCCGCTACTTTGTAGCTTGTTACGGAAGGACTTTCGCTTTCAGCTTTCTTCTTCTCAAGCCTCAGCAGTCGCCATTTTAAACTTTTTTTTCCTTCACTTAAGAACGCTTGTAAAATCGTTAAGAATACTTGCGATTTAGGGTCCCAAGTCCAAATCTCGTCCTCTTTAATTAAACCATCTGTTGATTTTCATTGAGAGGCTTGGTCTCGTCGCCTGGCTCTGCAAAAAGCAGAGGTCTCCCGAAGCCCGGAGCAGCAGCGAAGGAAATAGGGAGCCTCATCCTGCTTCGTCCCTAAGAGTAAAAGAAAAACTCTGGGGACTTCGCAGAGGGCTCTACCTGCCCTCGCCTGCTCTATCTCACATTTCCTTATGGAAATGGAGTTTTTCGAGCCGCCTTTCAGCTGTGAAGGCAGCTCTTTACGGGCGACGGGGCTGGCAGTCCCAAGGGACCGTCTGACAGCGATGGAAGCCAAACTGGAAGCCCCTAGGCATGTAGTTTTTGACTTGTTGTAGGTCAGTATCTTCTTTTGGAATAAGTGTAATATTTGCTTCTAACCATGAGTTGGGTATTTCCTTCTGTAACATTAACTTCATTCATAATTTCTAGTAATGGGAGACTCAGTGATTCCTGCAAAGTCTTATAAAATTCCGCCGGTAATCCATCTGGACCCGGTGCCTTCCCACTTTTTTGTTTTTTAATTGCTTCTGTCAACTCCATCATTGTTATGTTCCCTTCATCTCAACATCTTTTGGAATCTGAGGCAAACTCGCCTTGTGTAAATATTGTTTAATATTTTCCTCTTCTATCTTTTCTTTTTCATATAGCTTTTTATAATAGTCTTGTACAATGTTCTTTTTCTCCTCATTTCCAAATCTAATTTGTCCTTGATCATCTATTAACTGTGTTATTTTCCTTAAATTCCTTTCTTTTTTCAATTTATACGCTGCCTGGTTTATTAGCATCTTCAAAATATTTCTGTTTAGCGTTCCTGATTTTTTGTGCTAGCTCTTCTTTCTCTAATAGTCCCATTTTATGGTTAATCATGTCCATTTTCATTTTAATGTCCTTTTTTTGTGGGAGCTTCTGTAGTTCTTTTTCAAATGTCTTATAGTCATCCTCTAGAATTTTATGTGATTGCCTTTTCTTAATATTTCTTTTCCTTGTATAGTCAATAATCAGGCCTCTGGCATAGGCTTTCATGGTATCCCACCCGTTCTGCAGTGATGTATCCTCTTTTCTATTTTCTTTAAAAAAAAAACTAGTTCTCCATGTTCTGAAGGAAATCCTTTTGTATTGTACTGTTTAAAGTCCATGTAGACCTTCTCTTTTGTCCTTTCCATCTCACCATCATTGGATTATGATCTGCCCAAGTATTAGCCTCTATAGCTATTTCTTCTACATTCGAGATCAAGTCCATTGTCAACCATATCATGTCTATTCTGGACCATGATAAATGTCTATTAGAATAAAAAATATATTGTCTATTTTTTGCATTTCTTTCTCTCCATACATCTTTTAAGTTTATTTCCTCTATCATCTTAAAAAAGGATTTCGGCAATGTTTTCCTACTTTGTTTTATTGTGTATTATAGTCCATTTTCTCATCTACTATTCCATTAAAGTCTCCCATCATACAGATGTTGTCATAGTCCAGCTCTATTAATTTCAAGTGTAATTTTCTGTAGAAGTTTTCTTGATTTTCGCTAGGAGCATATATCGTTGTTAGCAGTATTTTCTTATTGTTGTCTGTCATTTCCACCATCAAGATTCGTCCTTCTCCATCTTCATAATTTTTTTCCGCTAATATTGTATCTTTAATATATAATACTACTCCTCTTTTCTTGCACTGTGGCAGTGAGTCAAATAATTGTCCTAATTTAGGCTGTACCAAAAGTAATTCATGCTGCTTTTTTATATGCACTTCTTGTAAACAAATTATATCCATTTTCAATTTCTCCAATTTGTGAAATACTTTTCTTCTTTTCATTGCTATATTAAGTCCATTTATATTTATTGTAATTAGTTTTTTCTCCTCCATGTTTATACTTTTTGTGTTGGTTTTGTTGATCTATTAGGTCTCAATTCACGTTGTTCTTTATATTCTATAGCGCCTCCTACTGCACCTTTCCCATCGTCAGGAGATCCTCTTCCCTTCTTGGCTCAGCATCTTTTTCTCTTATATATTCCACAAAAAATGCTTTAGCTTTGTCAGTTGAATCTATTTTAAATCTTTGCATTTGCCATGTAAACACCAATCCTTCTGGTATCAGCCATCTGTAGTTCACTCCTTTCTGGAGCAATATTTTTGTCAAAAATTGATACTCTCTTCTCAGCTCTCTTATTCCTCTCGGTATTTGCTTCAGCACTGTAATTTCCTTGTCCTTGTATTGCAACGCCTTCTCTTTTGCTGTCTGCAATATTTGTGTTTTAATTGATTTTTTAGTAAATCTTATGTGGACTTGTCTTGGTAATTTATTTCTCATTGCATATCTAGTATATACTCGGTATATTTCATCAACGCCATCCGACATTTTTTCTTTAGAAATTTCTAGAGCTCCTGCAAGAATTTCTATCATTTTTTCCGCCAAATTTTCTCCTTTTTCTTCCTCCACATTTTGGAATCTTAAGTAAAATTCTGATTTATCCATCTCCCATCCTAGCCATCTTAACCATAACATCAGATTTTAATGTGTGTGGATAGGAAATTTGCTTTTCAGAAAAGTAACCATTAATGCCAGCAATATTGTAAATCCAACTAAAAAAATGGCAATAGTTAAAGGAGGTTAGGATGAATCACAATTTCACTGTGCTATCCAAAGAATTCAAATTATCATATTTTGGATATATTAAACAAAGACTTAGCTATCTGGAGAAGTTCATAATTCTGGGAAAGGTGCAAGGAAAAAGAAAATGAAGATGGCAGCAACAAGATGGATGGTCTGGTTACAACAGCAATGAGTGAACCATAGAAAAATCTAAAGATCTAGGTTGGGGATAGGATGTCCTGAAGAAAATTTATCTTATTTGATCACTTGGAGTCAAGCTTGTCAATTGAAAGGTCGGCAGTTCAGCAGTTCGAATCCCTAGTGCCACATAACAGGGTGACCTCTCATTACTTGTCCTTGTCCCAGCTTCTGCCAACCTAGCAGTTCGAAAGCATGTAAAAAATGCAAATAGAAACATAGGGACCACCTTTGGTGGGAAGGTAACAGTGTTCTGTGCGCCTTTGGCATTTAATCATGCTGTCCACATGACCACAGAGACGTCTTCAGACAGCGCTGGCTCTTTGGCTTTGAAATGGAGATGAGCACCACCCCCTAGAGTCGGGAACGTCTAGCATATGTGTGAGGAGAATCTTTACCTTTACCTAATCATAATTAAAATGCAAACTTTTTTTAAAAAAAATGTGTATGTGATACAATAGGGAAGAATTGTAATAATAATAAAGGAGTGAATATATCCTGATTATGATTGTGCCCTCATCTTGTTTACATGCTATCAATTATTGTTGATTCTTAGCAACCACATACACTAGATAGATTTTTCTTCATAACGATTTATAACCTGGTCTTTCAGAACTTTCAATGGTGCATTCAACTATAACTGAGTACATCCACCTTGCTGCTGATCATCATCTTCTCTTTCCTTCCACCTTTCCCAGTGTTAGAGCCATTGCCAGACAGCTAGGTCTACATAATACGTCGGAAGTAGAATATTTTGACCTTGGGCATTTGTGTCTCAACTCTGGGTTGATTTATTCAATGATCCATAAATTTGTTTTCTTTTCTTTTTTTTATTGAAAAAGTTTTTCAAATACAATTTTCCCCCCCTTTCCCCCCTCCTCCCTAACCCCACTCCCCCTCCCCTCCCCCTGTGGCTTCTTCATAATAAAACCAAAATTCATAACAGATTATATAATACTTTACCATCCCCTTACTCCATCCCCATATGCTGACCCTTTCTTTCTAATAATTATCATATCCCCCTTATACTATACATTTCAAAATGACATTCTACTATAACATTATATAATAACTCCTAATTTAGCATAATAATATTATTATATCTCCCAGTTTAGCGATTTCTGCTCATAATCTACCCTTTTTCTACCCCCCCCATACATATATCTCTTAAATCAAATCTTTTATGTATATTAATATAACATTTCAAAGCAACCTTCCGCTATAAAACTATATAATAAATCCTAATTTAACATTTATTCAACTCATAGTCTGCCCATTTCCTTCACCCCCATCATTATATCTCTTAATTCAAATCTTTTACATATATTCATATCTAAACATAATATACCTTTTCTTAAACTAAACAATCAATAAACTAACCTGTCTCCACCCACTTTCCTACAAGACTACCATACTTAATAATTCGTAATATCTTTATTCTTCTGCCCACACCACTAAAAAATATTCCCTTATGTAAATAAAATCCTCTTAAAAAAGACTAAGCTTGTAATCCATATGATATCTTCTGTAATGTCTTTCAGCTAGATTGTAAACTCCATCACCCATGTTAGGGTAACATCACATCCTAATTCCAACAGTATGTTCGGTATCTTCAATTACCATCTGCCCCCATCAATAGCAAATATCTTCATAAAAAAATAACAACAACAACCACCCGAGTGACTTTATATTTATATTCCATATAGTGTCTGTAGAGGTGTTTTTTATCCAAATTATTAATTCCAACCACCATAATAGGGTGACAGCCAGATCATCTGCGTGCCGCAATTCCATAACTCTCTCGCGTTGTAGCTCAGCATAAACGTAGTATATTTATCAAAGAGTCCAAAAAAAAAAAAAGATAATTCCAATCATTTCAGTTTAAGGCCCTTTTCACATCCCAAAAATACAGCACTGCAGAAGTCTGTCACTCTCCTCAGGATAATATAAACCAATACTTCACCTCAACTATCTTTTCATGTATTCAATCATCTCTTAAATAACTGGCATTACACTGTTGTTTGGTTTAAAAGTTTTTGTTTTTGTGAGACCTGCTTCTTCTTTTCTTGACTTTTTGTGGGTTAGATCTCCATCCTGCTTTCCTTTCTATAAATTGTATATCAACTGTTTGGTTTTCATGCTGATCTATAACTTGATCTTGTTGGTTTTGCTTTTGTGGCTTAAATCTCCATTCTGGTTCTATGAATTTTTTATCAACTGATTGATTTCCATACTGATCTGTAACTTGATAAGTCATCACTTTAGAATCCAGAGCCACCTCTCTTGTATTTATAAATAGTCCAGCTGAGACCTCTGAAGGAGAATCCAGAAGCGGCTCATCTACAGGGACCTCTGTAACTTGTTGTTTTTCTTGAATTTCTATCTCTTGTTGATTTTACTTTTGGAGAACCTTGTAGTAAAATTCTTCCGCTTTTTCAACAGTATTTAGCTGATATCTTTCTCCTTGATATCTCAATATTATACCAACTGGAACGTCCCACCTGAATGAGATATTTTGTTTCTTAAGCTCAGTCACCAAAAATCCAAATTGCTTTCTATCTTTTAAAATCTTAGGCGGCAACTCTTTATATATCCAGATCTTTCTTCCATACAATTGTAGAGTAGAATTAAGATTTTTGCACAATATCATTTCTTATATCTTTGTCTGTGAAATAAATCACCACATCTCTAGGCAATTGCCTTTGCTTTGCAATCCAAGAATTTAGTCTATAAGCCTTGTCAATTTTACAGGATACCTCTTCAGGATGAACCTTTAAAATCCCGGCCAGAAACTTGAGCAGATATTTTTCTTAAATCATCTCTATTATTTTCCTGTAACCCTCTCATTCTAACCGCAAATTCTGTGAGCCTGTATTTCATCATTGTAATTTCTTTTTCAATTCCTTGCTTTATATCTTCTGCATTGTAAGTCTCGTGACCAGCTTCCTTTTTAGACTTTACTTCTAAACTATTATCTTGAATATTTGTCAAATCATTTTCAATTATTTGTATTTTATTGTCCAAGTTATTAATCTTATCATCAACTTTCTCCATTTTGGACTCTAATAACTTGATATTTGTATCCATTTTTATTACAATTTCTGAAAAAGCATTAGTCACTGTTACAATCTTTCGTTGCAAATTATCATACTTAAAATAGATACTTTTCTTCCAGATTCTAGCCAGCACTGCTTATTCCGCTACTTTATAGCTTGTTATGGAAGGACTTTCACTTTCGGCTTTCAAGCCTCAGCAGTCACCATTTTAAACTTTTTTTTCCTTCACTCTGAAACGCTTGTAAAATCATTAAAAATACTTGCGGTTTAGGGTCCCAAGTCCAAATCTCGTCCTTTTTAATTAATCCATCTGTTAATTTTGTTGATTGGTCCGGTTCCAGCGCCTAGCTCTGCAAAAAGTTGGAGTTCTCCCGAAGCCCGGAGCAGCGGCGAGTGGAAATAGGGAGCCACAACCTGCTCATCCCCAAGAGTAAAAAAAAAGACTCTGGGGACTTCGCAGAGGGCTCTACCTGCCCTCGCCTGCTCTGACTCACATTTCCTTCAGGAAATGGAGTTTTTCGAGCTGCCTCTCAGATGTAAAGGTGGCTCTTTACAGGCAACGGGGCTGGCGGTCTCAGAGGACTGTCTGGTGGCGATGGAAGTCAGACCGCATAAATTTGTTTTCTTGAATGGTATGCCCAGTATTCTTTTTCCAAAACCAAAGTTTGAAAGCATCAATACTCTTTCTACTCTAGAAAAACACATAACTGAATTTCAGTAAGCTGCTTTAAAAGTGTATTTTAAGATTTTATTGGTATACTTAAATGTAAACAACCAGTCACTATAAATATTTGTATGAAAATAATTGTGAAAATGTAATATTTTCTATATTTCTTACTGAATTAGTACTTCAATATTTATGTAAATTTCCCCTTGTTTCTCAGATATCTACTTTTATGTATTTCCTTATGTTGATGTTTGAAATAAAATTGGTTCTAGTTCCTATTGCAAAGGTGCTTTTTTTCAAGAGGCAACTGGAAGGGTTTTGAAATTGAACAGCTTTCTCTCAACAGAAGGGGAGAGATACGACATCATCTATCTCGAATCTACAATACAGTCCTTCCAACAGTTCCAAGAAGGCTCCATATCCATTTGTACCACTCAGGTGACCCTGATGACACAGAAAAACCTCCTGGTGATCTTAACAACCTGCCAAAAGACTGCAAATGACCATTTGTCTGCAAGCTGTCATTTCCCACCATCCAGTCAGAGCTGAAGAAACTTCTTGGATGAGAAGCGAAATGTCTTCAAAGAAAAACCAGAAAGTCCAGTTGCCTCTTGGAAAAAAAGCACCTTTGGGACAACCATGAACTGGATGACTGAGAATCTCCATAGACTTCTAATTCCTAAATTTTATTTTCTGTTTTGTAGTGGCTTTAAATATGAAAGATCATTAGTTGCAGTCTCTTAATATTTTTTCAAAGATTTTATCTATAGTATCAATTTACACTGCTTTATTTTTAATGTAAAATTAGGCTGCTGACATTTGTGATCCAAATCCAGTCATGATGCTTATGCTTTGTGTCTATTTATATGAACGGCTTCCTCAGTATTTACCTAAGAAAACAGTAGAGTTTGCTGGCCAACTTCATGCTACTATTCTTAGAAAGGTATTTGTATATTAAAATTTTAAGTAATTTTTGATAGAATTGAAAGTGAATTTGGGGATTTCTTTTACTAACATTGGAAGAAACGAACCTTTATAATTAGGTGTTATTAGTAGATACTGGAAGATAAGCTATAACATGAAGAAAAAGGAACTTATTGATTTATAGCTAGAGGTCTGGTTTCCGAATTTTAACCTTAATAGGCAGTCATACCATATCAAATATTAGGTTATTAACTGCAGATCTGAAAAATGTTTTCATATTGTTATCCAGATGTTTTGCACTTCAGTTTCCATAATACTTATGATTACTGGGCGTTAAATTCTTCTAACATGCAAGATAAAGGTGTCATCTTTTACTATACTATAACACTTTTACTATTTGAAGTGTTTTTGATAATGAAGCAATTTATTTGATTGTTTTCATTTCTTTTAGGAATTAATCAATTTTTATTTAGCATAATTTTAATAATGATCTGTGATTTTGGATGTCCCTGTTTTGCTACTAGAGCTATCATCTAATAAAAGATGTAATTTAAAGCCTCAATATAACTCACCATCTTTTAGCTTCTCTTTCACCTGTAATATATGAATAATAACTCTGACTTTTTTATGATGTGCTTCTACAAAAAAGAATATAATGTATAGCTTGTCTTCCCACATCTTGCAGCTGTTGCACTTATTGAAATGAAAAAAAATATGTAATATTGTTTGCCATACTTTATATGCAGAGTTTTATGTAAACCTTTGGGGGTTGCTCTGAAAAGGAGAGTAAAAAGATTCAGTAAATGAAAATATTGTATTTTTGCAACAGATACAGTTGAAAAACCCCAGCATACAACCCTTGGTATATAATGCTACAATTTTAGGAAAAGAATCCTCTACTTTTTCATTACCTAAAGGAAATACTGTCACAATTCCCCCAAAGTAAGTAAAGTTCCATTTGGTTTATGATTGCAATTAAATTTTTGATTGATTTATGTTTATTGGTTGAAATCTTGTGTGGTTTTATGTGATTTGGAATTCATTTACAGCAGAATTCTTGAAACAAGTTTTAGATCAATATTATCTTATCCATCATGAAACTTACATTTTCCTTACTTTTTTTGGATTTGCCTTTCAAATTGTTTCCCTTGTTTTTAGCCATGTATTTTTCTTTAATTATTTTTTTAATTTTTGCTATATATAGAAAGAGCAACAGTTTCAATGTCTATATAAACAATGTGTTGTCTGGTTACAATTAGTTTGATCATCATCATTGTCATCATCATCATCATATATTCATTAGTAGTAGTCATATAATAACATCTCATCGTAATATTAATACTTATTAATCATTGATACTAATTAATAATAATAAACATATCATAATAAGCCATCATAGTAAAGTTAGTCTTTCTCTTATACTTTTAAACATTCTAACTTCTGTTTCTATTAGTTAATCACAGTGGTGAAATGTAAAATTTGTTGTTACCTGTTCTGTGGGCATGGCTTGGTGGGGGGGGGGTCATGTGACTGGGTGGGCCTGGCCAACTTTTTTTTTACTTTTTTAAAGCATTTTTTTACTACCAGTTCTGGCGAATAGGTAGTAAAAATGCTTTAAAAAAGTAAAAAAAGGTTCTGACAATCACGCGGCACCTTTTTTAAACCTTTTTAAAGCATTTTTTTACTACCGGTTCACCCGAATCGGTAGTACCCAACAGAAATATTTCTGATTTTAGATCTATATGTTCCTTTATCATTTTTTCTATCCAAGTATGTATTTTTGTCCTGTATGCTTTGCCTTTGGGCACGTCCACAACCACATGTGGTTGTACGAGCTCAGGATCTGATTACACTTCCAACATTTATTTGTATTTATTAGTTTGTTAAACATGTACAAGATAGCAGGTATAAATATAAACATGGATATGAATGAAAGAAATGAATACAAATAAATGGAGACAGTACGACAGGGACGGTAGGTACACTGGTGCGCTTATGCACGCCCCCTTTATGGACCTCTTAGGAATGGGGTGAGGTCCATGGTAGACAGTTTAAGGTTGAAGCTGTGAGGGTTACAGGATGTAACAACGGACTCAGGTAGAGCATTCCAGGCGTTGAACACTCTGTTGCTGAAGTTTGTTTGTTTGTTTGTTTGTTTATTTATTTATTTATGTAATTTATATGCCGCCCTTCTCCCGAAGGACTCAGGGCGGCTTACAGAACGAAAAATTACATAAAAATTAAAATCCAATTAAAATTTGATTAAAATTATTCCAGTGTAAAAATCACCCCAGCAGATCAGCCCATTTGATGAAAGAGCCACGTCTTCAGTTCACGGCGGAAGGAGAGGAGGTCAGGGGCTATCCTAAGCCCGATGGGCAGCCCATTCCAGGGGGTCGGCACTCCCACAGAGAACGCTCTCCCCCTGGGGACCACCAGCTGACATTTTCTGGCTGACGGAACCCTGAGGAGGCCCGCTCTATGGGAGCGCACAGAAGGAAGGGAGGATGGCAGGAGATGATCCTGCAGGTACCCCGGATCTAACCCATGTAGAGCTTTATAAGTGAGCACCAGCAACTTGAAATGGACCCGAAGGACCACCAGCAACCAATGCAGCTCGCGCAGGTGTCAGACGTGAGTAACGAGAAGCCCCCATAACAACACATGCGGCTGCATTCTGGACTAGCTGTAGCCTCCGGGTGCATCCCAAGGGCAGCCCCATGTAGACGGTGTTACAGTAGTCCAACCGAGAAGTAACAAGGGCATGAGTGACTGTGGCAAGGGCATCCCGGTCTAGGAAAGGGCACAACTGGTGCACCAGGCGTACTTGTGCGAAGGCCCCCCTGGTCATGGCCGTCAGATGATCTTCTAAAGATAGCCGTGAATCCAGGAGGACACCCAGATTGTGCACTCTTTCTGAGGGAGTGAGTACCTCCCCTCCTATCACAAGTGATGGGACCACTAGATCATGAGATGCCGGTATCCACAGCCACTTAGTCTTGAATGGGTTGAGTCTGAGTCTGCTTCTTCCCATCCAGGCCCATACCGCTTCCAGGCAGCGGGACATCACAGAAAGGGCATCCCCAGGGTGGTCCAGGGTGGAGATATAAAGCTGAGTATCATCAGCATATTGATGGTACTTCACCCCAAAACCACGAATGGTATCACCCAGTGGCTTCATATAGATGCTAAAGAGCAGAGGGGAGAGAACCGACCCCTGAGGCACTCCACATGTGAGGGGCCTCGGGGTGGATCTCTGTCCCCCCATTCATACAAACTGCGAGTGGTCTGAGAGGTAGGAGGAGAACCACCGTAAAATGGTGCCTCCTACCCCCAACCCCCCGAGTCGCTGCAGTAGGATACCATGGTCGATGGTATCAAAAGCCGCTGAGAGGTCAAGAAGGACCAGGATGGAGGAGCAACCCCCGTCCCGGGCCCACCAGAGATCATTCACTAGGGCGACCAATGCCGTTTCCATGCTGTAACCGTGCCTGAAACCCGATTGGTACGGGTCCAGGTAGTCAGTTTCCTCCAGGAACTGAGGGAGCTGCTGTGCCACCACGGACTCAACAAACTTCGCTATAAAGCGAAGGTTGGAGACTGGATGATAGTTGTTAAGGGAGTCTGGATCAAGGGTGGGCTTCTTAAGGAGGGGTCAAACCACCGCCTCTTTAAGTGTGACGGGGAAGACCCCTTCCTTTAAGGAAGCGTTGACAACCGCTTGAATCCAGCCTCCAGTCACCTCTCTGGCTGCAGAAACAAGCCAGGAGGGACCAGGGTCCAATAAACACGTGGAGGCACCCAGCCGACCCATAATCCTGTCCACTTCATCCATTGAAACAGGCTCAAACTCAACCCAGACGTTACCTTCAAGACAAGCCCTTGTCTCCTCGATAGACTCTGCCCGGTCAGAGTCCAACCCAGTCTGGATCTGAGCGATTTTTTCTTGCAGAAACTGTACAAAATCCTCAGCTCTGCCCTGCAAGGGGTCCTCCCTCACTCCATGATTGAGAAGAGAGCGGGTCACTCTAAACAGGGCAGCTGGGTGGTTTTCTGCAGATGCAATGAGAGCGGCGAAATAATGACGTTTCACCACTTCCATCACCACAAGATAAGGCCTAATATGGGTTCATAACTGTGTTCGGTCAGATTCGGTCCGGGAGGATCTTCAACCGTCCTCCAGGCATCTTTTCCGACGCTTCATTTCCCTGAGTTGTATTTTCTGCAATCGAGTTTGGAGCAGTTTACCTTGAATTTGTACTGATTGTTTGCCCATGTATTATTGAGGTTGAAACTGAAGAGTCGTTGACAGGTAAGACGTTGTAGCAGACAATTTTGTATACTATGCTTAGATCAGATTGCAGGCAGCGCAGTTCCAGATTGTCCAAGCCTAAAATTTCAAGTCTGGTGGCATAGGGAATTCTATTGTGAGTAGAGGAGTGGAATACTCTTCTTGTGAAGTACCTTTGGACTCGCTCAATTGTATTAATGTCCGATATACAGTGTGGATTCCAGGCCGATGAGCTGTATTTGAGAATTGGTCTGGCAAAGATTTTGTATGCCCTAGTTAGCAATACAATGTTACCCGAGAAGAAGCTTCGCAAAATTAGGTTAATAACTCTTAATGCCTTTTTTGCAATGCTGTTACAGTGGGCTCTGGGGCTTAGATCGTTTGAGAGAGTACTCCTAAGTCCTTGACAGAGTGGGGGTCATCTACGAGGTCGTTTCCATCCAACTTGTATTTGGTGTTCTGATTTTTATTGCCAATATGTAGGACAGAGCATTTATTAGTCAAGATTTGGAGTTGCCAATTCCGTGACCATTTGGACACATGGTCAAGGTCGCTTTGTAGGGTAGTGACATTGTCAGTGGTGTTGAATAATTTTATGTCACCAGCGAAGAGGACGCAGTTACTTTTAATATGATCGCATAGGTCATTAATGTAAAGCAGAAAGAATGTGGGTCCTAGAATGCTGCTTGGGGGGACACCTCTGTTAACTGGTGCAGGATTTGATAGGGCCCTCCCTATTTTGACTACTTGCCTGTTTGACAGGAATGTGGCTATCCATTTATGTAGGGATCCAGAAATGCTGTAAGAACTTAGTTTTAACAGTAGTTTGTCGTGCACCACTGAATCAAAGGCTTTGCAGAAGTCTATATCAATTTCGTCTATTGCTTTTCCCTGGTCAAAATGTGTGGTCCAAATGTTTCTGCAGTGTAGGAGTTGCAAATTACAGGACAATTTTTTTCTGAAAACAAATTGCTTGTTAGAGAGCAGGTTGTTTGTCTCTAGGTGGATGGTGATGGATTGATTTATAATTGATTCCATGACTTTACAGGTGATGCAGCACAAGGAGATTGGTCTGTAATTTTCTACTAGACTGGAATCTCCCTTTTTAAAGATAGGTATGACCTTGGCTAATGAACATAGGTCGGGCAAGGAGCTGGTTCTGAAGGATACCTTGTAGATTGTGCATAGAGGTTCAGCTATGGCAGTGGCAAGTTTTTTTAAGAAATAGGCACATAATCCATCAGGGCCAATTGTTAGAGATGGCTTTTGGTTACATAGAGCCATTTCGACATTATCTACTGTAAAATCAATGTGTAGTATATCATTACAATTGGTTGTGGTACGACTAGGGAATATGGGGTAGCAGCCATTGCTGTCAACGAAGACTGAGCTGAAGAATGTATTGAAGAAGTTGGCCTTAACAGCTTCATTGTTACAATCTTTCCTGTTGGGTTCTTTTAGAGCTGGGATAGTTTTCGAGTCTTTAGGTTTGGCATTTACAAAGTTATAGAAGGCTCGGGTGGATTTCAAGTGTAACAGTTCTTCCTCCTGTTTGCAATGGTGATTGGTACATTCTGCCTTTATCTGGTGGCATAGGGCTTTATAGTGGTTTTTAAAGTTAGGTACATATCCAGTTTTGTTTTTTCGCCAAAGGGATTCTTTCTTGGATTGTAGTTTTCTTATTGTTGTGGGTAATTTGGGTTTGGTTTTTTTTTGTTTTTTTTGCTTTAGGGGTTATTATATAGGGGTACATATAGGTTGATGACTCTGTTGACTTCGAGCAAAAAAGTGTTATAATGGTCTTCTGCAATATTACAACTTGTGAACAGGAGGTGCCAATCAAGAGACGTGAGGTCAGCAGCTATGAGATCATAGTTGGCTTTTTTAAAGTTATAATTTGGAGTCCCATCATTATGATCCTCTTTGTAAGGACACAAATTGAGATGCTTTTCACTGTTAGAAAAAGGTTCTTTAACTTGTAGGCCATAAATTGAGTTTAGACTGTTGCAGAAGATGAGATCTAAGTAGTTTTTGAGCCTAGTGTTGTTCATTACCAACTGTTCCAGTCCCAGAGTTGTAACAGCATCGTACAGGGTTGCATGTATAGGTTCAGTTGTACATTCATTTAGGGTCCAATTAATAAGAGGCAAATTGAGGTCACCAAGAAAGATAAGCGGGTGTGGGCAGGAAGCTGCCCATGTTAGTAGTGCATGTCACTGCGTTTTTGTATTTGTCAGCTGGGTCCCATTCTGAGACTTACGGTAGACTGATTTGACTCTTATCTCAGAAGCCACTGCACATGTCCACATTCCTTCACTTTCTTCTAACTTTCTTTGTTCGCCTGCCAAGAGGTAAGGCAAGAACACTGCCAAGATGTAATTAATTAGCTAGTAAGATGTTTTTACTTCTTTATAATAAAATATGTTTATTAGAATATATCTCAGGTTTATTTTCTTGAAGTATACTTCAAGGAAAAGCCACGATCCATTCTCTAACAAAGGTGCAATTACTCAAAGCGGAATGGGATTAATTGCCACCCTGACAGTGCAGTAGCTTGTTCGTATGACCAAGGTCGTAATCAGGGGCTCTGTAACATAGCAAGAAATGGACTGTGGTATTTAGGGACAGTTCACAGACTATGGTCTCAGGAAGAGCAAGCTTCTGTGTAACATTATTCTTTTACATACCTAGGGACTTTTTAGAGAAGATTGCAACACTACCCCGTCTACAATTTTCACAGTCAGACCAGAAAACATAATAGTCACTTACTGTGATAATGAGTCAGGAAAAGATTCATTCAACCATGTCTCACAGACAAAAATGAGGTCAAATAAGGCCGCATTTAGTAGCAGGAAGAATTCAGGCATTTTGCTTGTCAGGCTTCTTGCGTTAAGTAGCTTGCATTTAAGGTCAGTAGGGATGGACCTGGAGGAAGTTGGGGGCGTACAATCCTAGTTTTGGTTGTGGAGGAGCGGTTGTTGGGACACGTGCCGCTGGTCTTGCGTTTGATGCACTCAGTGCGGTAGTCTATGTACAGATCAGTCTCTCCTTGGTCCTGGCATCTTTTGAGCTCCAAGTGGAGTTCACAGGAGCGGGCATGTTGTAGTATGGATAGGTCAGGCCGTGAGCAAAGTTTTTTACTGTTTGTGTAGCTTTTGGCGAGTGTGTTTATTGTGGAGATGAATTTGCATTTGCTGATTTCACTCTTGCAAACAACTCTGCAGAAGCGTGGGGCCATCGAGCCGTCACTGTTTTTGAACTCAGGGCCATCATGGGAAATGTCAATGATTTCATCAGGAGAAATGGTTGATGCCTGGTATTTGTTGATGATGTTGTGAACCTTTGTGATGTCGTCGTTTTCGTTGGTGTCCTCCAGTCCAAATAAGATAGCTTTGGGACGCTTCTGTTCACATTCAATCGCATCTTTGACAAGGATAGAGATGTTGTTCACAGGGTTAGTGGCTTCCTTTGGCTGGGGTAGTTAGGTTGGGATAGGGTTTCGGGGTGTTGGAGTTTCTCTTTTCTGTGTTTTTTCTTTTTCTTCTAGTGATGCTAATCGCGCTTCTATGGTGTCAACCCATTCTAGTAGAACAATGAATTTATCCAGTCTAGGCTTGCATGATGGGCAGAATAGTGGAAGTGCAAACTGGGTGGTTTTAAGTGAAGTAGACTGTAGGAACTGGGCTATGTTTTTGGTTATTCCCAAGCACTTATGATGAGCATACATGTCGCATAAGGAGCACTTTATGGTATTTTTACCCTCCACGAGTGCTTCTGTACAGATGAAGCACTCGCAGGGGTTGCATGGGTCGCAAGTAGTAATCACCTTCTTTTTTAGCAGACGTATCTTTAAACATCTTAGCTAATCTTGCTGGTGGGAAATGCCATCTGTAAAACATTTCGTATAAGTTTTCTTTATATATAGTAGACATTGTTAATTTATAATTTCTATCCCACAACTTTTGCTATTTATTCAATTCTATAGAATAACCAAAAATTTTAGCTCAGACTGTTTCCTTTCCTTTAATTTTATTTTTCATTTTCATTTTATTTAATTTGTATACCGCCCTACTCCTGAAGGACTCAGGGTGGTGAACAGGCACAGAATAAAACATGTAAAATACAAAAATTAAGAACAGAAGTAAAATAGAATTAAATCAATTTTGCCTGAGACAAATTTAAAACCCCAGGTTAAGAACGAATTAAAATTTACATTAAAATTTACATTAAAAAAGAACGGGAAAGGTTAGGCCAGACCAGCCTGGTGAAATAAAAAGGTTTTAAGAGCGCGGGGGAAGGTCCGGGATCCTCCGTATCTCCGGGGGGAGCTCGTTCCAGATAGTAGGTGCCCCCACAGAGAAGGGTCTCCCCCTGGGGGCCGCCAGCCGACATTGTTTGGCCGACGGCACCCGGAGGAGTCCCTCTCTGTGAGAGCGTACCGGCTGGTGGGAGGCTGTTTGCGGCAGCAGGCGGTCCTGTAAATAACCAGGTCCTAAGCCATGGAGCACTCTAAAGGTGGTAACCAAAACCTTGAAGCGCACCCGGAAGACCACCGGGAGCCAGTGCAGTTCGCGCAGGAGAGGTGTTACATGGGAGCGCCACGTCGCTCCCATAACCACCCGCGTGGCCACACTCTGCACCAGTTGGAGCCTCCGGGTGCTCCTCAAGGGGAGCCCCATGTAGAGAGCATTGCAGTAGTCCAGGCGGGAAGTGACAAGGGCATGAGTGACTGTGTTTAAAGAGTCCCGATCCAGAAAGGGACGCAACTGGCGAATCAGGTGAACCTGATGAAAAATCCTCCCGGTCACGGCCGTCAGGTGCTCTTCTAAAGACAGCTGTGAATCCAGGAGGATGCCCAAGTTGCGAGCCCTCTCCGTGGGGGCCAGCGATTCGCCCCCGATAGTCAGCGATGGCGTCAACTGACTATATCGGGACGTCAGAAACCACAGCCACTCGGTCTTGGATGGGTTGAGCCTGAGCCTGTTCCTTCCCATCCAGATCCGCACGGCCTCCAGGCACCGGGACATCACTTCAAGGGCATCGCTGGGGTGGTCCGGGGTGGAGATGTACAGCTGAGTATCATCAGCGTACTGATGGTACTTCACCCTGAAACCATGGATGATCTCACCCAGCGGCTTTACATAAATGTTGAACAGAAGGGACGAGAGGACCGATCCTTGTGGCACCCCACATATAAGGTGCCTTGGGGTCGACCTCTGCCCCCCTGCCAACACAGACTGCGACCGGTCGGAGAGAAAGGAGGAGAACCACTGCAACATGGTGCCTCGCACCCCCAACTCTTCCAACCGGTGCAGCATGATACCATGGTCGATGGTATCAAAAGCCACTGAGAGATCTAATAGGACCAGGACAGAGGAGCAACCCCTGTCCTGAGCCCTCCAGAGATCATCCACCAACGCAACCAATGCCGTTTCCGTGCTGTACCCAGGCCTGAAACCCGACTGGAACGGATCCAGATACATCATTTCATCCAGGTGCTGGGGGAACTGTCGCGCAACCACACTCTCAACAACCTTCGCAATAAAGCAAAGGTTGGAGACCGGATGATAATTTGACAACACTGCCAGATCCAGGGACGGCTTCTTGAGGAGAGGCCTCACCATCGCCTCTTTCAAGGCGGCGGGGAAGTCACCCTCACCCAATGAAGCATTTATAATCCCCTGGAGCCAGCCTCGCGTCACCTCCCGGGAAGCCAGCACTAACGAGGAGGGACACAGGTCCAACAAACGTGGTCACATTCAGTCTCCCCAGAATCCTGTCCACGTCATCAGGAGTCACAGGATCAAACTCTTCCCAGATAACGTTCTCAAGACCTGCCGCAGTTGTCACCCCTGAACCTACCCAGTCAGAGTCCAGATCTTCCCGAATCTGAGTGATTTTGTCATGCAGATACTGTACAAAATCCTCGTCTCTACCCTTCAAGGGGTCCTCTCGCGCTCCCTGGTGGAGTAAGGAGCGGGTCACCCTAAACAGGGCAGCCGGGTGATTATCTGATGATGCAATAAGAACAGCAAAATAGTTACATTTCGCTGCTTTTATCGCCACTAGGTAATTCCTAATATGAGATCTTACTAGTGTTCGGTCGGATTCGGAAAGGCTGGCCCTCCAACTGCTCTCTAGGCATCTTTTCTGGCGCTTCATCTCCCTCAGCTCCTCAGTGAACCAGGGAGCCACGTGAGATCGGCGCCGGGTCAGAGGCCGCAAAGGCACGACCCAATCCAGAGCTCCAGCAGCCGACCTATCCCAGGCGGCCACTAGTTGTCCAATTGAGGCGTGTGCCAGAGCCTCAGGAAATGGCCCAAGCTCCATCTGGAACCTATCAGGTTCCATCAGGCGCCTGGGGTGGAACCATCTTACCGGCTCCACCTCCCTGCGGCAGGATGCAGCGGTTCGAAGGTCAAGGCGAAGGAGTGAGTGATCTGACCATGACTAGGGCTCGGTGACTATATCTTCTATCTCAAGATCACTCAACCACTGTCCAGAGACAAAAACTAAGTCCAGTGTGTTTCCCTCCGTGTAGGTAGGGCCATGAATTAGCTGGATCAGGTCCATAGCCGTCATGGAAGCCATGAACTCCGGAGCCACCTCAGACATCTCACCCACGGATGGCAGGTTGAAATCCCCCATGACCATAAGTCTAGGGGTATCAACCGCCACTGTGGCGATGACATTGAGTAGCTCAGGCAGGGCTGCTGCCATGTGGCAGGGAGCCAGGTATGTGATCAGCACACCCATCTGAGCCCCATGACCCCACTTCACAAGGAGGGACTCACAGCCGGCCGTCTGAGGGACAGTGGCCTCCCTCGGTCTAAGACCTTCTTTAATAATAACCACTACACCGCCCCGCCTCTCCCCTGTGGCCTCGGCTGATGAAATGCATGGAAACCTGGTGGGCACATTTCTACAAGGGGGACCCCCCCTCTGGGTCCAACCAGGTCTCCGTAATACCTGCCAGGTCCGCTCCCCCCTCCTGCATGAGATCACAGATGAGGGGGGCCTTATTTACTACAGACCTGGCATTGCACAGCATCAGCCGAAGGCCTGGGCCCTGAGGAACTGGGCAACGGGTGGAGCCTTGGGGGCCGGAGCACGCTACCACTTGTAAACAGCGAAAGTGCGCTCCCCTAACACGATATGGCCCCCTGCTCCCACCGTATCTGCCCCTCCCACTCACAGAATTGATGTTAAAAATACTATCTGGATAAGCTCTCACCTCCCCCTCGACCCCGGGCCCCCACCTCCCATACCGTGCTTCATAGCCAGACCGAACCCTCCCGTTAGTGGATTTTCCCCATACCCACAACCCGATTTCTAATCCAACCCTCCCCCCTCCCGGAACCCCTTAAAAGATTAACTAAAAATTTAGATAAAAAATCCCTCAACTCCCTCTTTGCGGCATGCTACCTCTCTGGGTTCCAAAACCCGTCATCGAGGTAGGCCCTCGATAACGTGAAGGGCCAGGCCTGCGAGAGGGGAGAATCTCGCAGCGCAAGAAGTTCAGCGGTGGAGTACATTCACAAACGGAAGAGGTGAGGATGACCTCTGGCAGGGTTCATAGCGTCTAAAAGTCCTGAGGACAGAAGGCAGCAAACTTAATGATGTGGGAAAGCTGGACCCCACTGTCCTCCCACGACAGTGGAGAGAGTCTTATGCCATTTCTGCATATCCAGGGGGTGTTCCTTCCAGACATCCTCTCACGATGCTTGGGCAGATATAGTAAGATCTAAAGAAAAAGTCAGGAAACTGTCTCCTCAGGTCGGAATGCCAGTGGTGACCCGGACTCCCTCAGGGCCCATACCAAGCTGTCCATTTGTCCACTAGTCAGGGGCAATAGTTGAAATAAAGCTGGTTCAGAAGGTAAATATATAAGCCCGGGGGCAAAGTTTGATGGCATTCAGCAAGACGAAAAATGGCTTATGAGGCCGAAGATGACTGGAGTAATGACCATGATAAGGCCTACACAGGCCAGAAAGCGGGGGGGGAGGGTGTGACCCGAGACAGCCCAGCCATCTCTCGACCATCTCCTCACCTCTCCCACTCCCCAAGATCTTTGGCCATTTTTACCCCCAGTCTACAGCCCCCAACTCAAAGGGGGGCCTCTGGATTCATGCAGGAACGGGCCCACAGAAGCCAGCTCCTGACAGGTCCAGGCTGTCGGTCTCTCACCATATTGTCTTTCAGTAATAATAGTCGACTGCCGCCCCCTTCGGCCAGGAACAGCCGAAACCGCATAGGCACCACCGCCGCCGCCGCTTCCACAAGGTCTCCCACTGCACTCCAGAAACACTGGGGGCTTTGAAGGAAGCCCCAGAGAGGCCAGAGAGCCGGGGAAGCCCTCGTATCTCTGCCGCCAGCCGGTACTTACTCTTCCATTCTAATACTCAGTAAATAGTTATAATTTTTTAAAATTAGTTTTTCATCAGTTCCTGTTAGAATCTGGTCCAATTCTGTTGTTTCTTTATAAAAACCATATGTTTTGGCAACTTTTTCATATCTTGATTGTATTTGTACATGTGGCCACCATGCTAAATCTATCCCTTGACTATTCAGTTCCTGTTTGCTTTTCAATTCCCCTTTCTTATTTAGAATATCTTTATATCTTATGATTTTTTTCTGTATCAACCACATTCTTATTCAGAATATCTTTATATCACCACAATGGAGTTGGAATGAAACAAACACAATGTGCGTTAATTGCAGACTGTCAGCTTTAATTTGAGGGTATGTACATCCAATTCAGGTGAACGGTGTAGGACTTACAGAAGTTTGCAGGAATAGTAATCTCGGTAGAATATTCATTTTAATGGTAGCTATTCTTCCTATCAGTGATAGCTGCAGGTTTTTCCACTTTTCCAAGTCAAGTTTAATTTGCTGTATCAATTATCTTTTTTTATGGTTGCACATCTCGCTGATAAATGAATTCCCAGATACTTTACTTTCTTCACTATCTGAATATCATGCAGCCAGTAGTGGGATTCAGCCGGTTTGGGCCGTTCAGGGGAACCGGTAGTTAAATTGCTGGCTGGCTCCGCCCCTTCCCACCCCACCCCTTCCAGGAGTCCCCATGTGCCCCATTTTAGCTCCCAAGAGCATTCAGGGAGGCCTATTCCCAAAACAGGGCACAGGGGTGGCACGTCTCCCACGGCGGCCCATTTTTGCTCCCAGGGGGGTGCAGGAGGCCAAGTGCTGCCTGTCATACCCCCTGGCCATGCCCACCATGGCCATGCCCACCCAGCCAGTCATTAGGGCAGAAAACCAGTTGTTAAATTATTTGAATCCCATCACTGCACGTAGCCATGTATTTTTATTTCCTTTGCCATTGTAAAATAGTATGACTATTTTAAGCAGGAAAATAAGGCTTTTTTTCTTTTTTTTAGAAAAAATAATTTTATTGTCATTTCTGAGATTGGTCTAACTGCCAGAGAGGGAATGAGAATAGGATAGGGATAGGGATAGGGATAAGGATAGGGATAGGGATAGGGATAGGGATAGGGATAGGGATAGGGATAGGGATAGGGATAGGGATAGGGATAGGGATAGGGATAGGGATAGGGATAGGGATAGGGATAAGAATAGCCAGAGGACCACCTTTCACTATATGGGCTGAACCCTCATATTACGCGCTTACTGAATTATAGTTAAATATTTTTTTTCAAAACAATTTTCTTTAATGTTTGTAATTATTGCACTTTTAATTATCATTTGAGAGAATGAACAAACATTTAGATAATATTATAAATCACTAGTTGGAAAAAGAAGTGCATAATTTCCTCATTATGTAGACCTTGTCCAAATGTCTAGGCTGAAATATCTATTAAAAAACATACACAAAAAAATCCTAATTTAGATATAATTGGATGTATATCTGAATATAACAGCCAACAATGCAAGTACAATATTAAGTGAGCAAAATTGGCTGTTCTTTGGGCCATTGAAGAAGCTATGTGAACTAAAAGGAGGAGCATGTTCCTTCTGATTTAGCAGATTAGGCCAAATAAAAAAGAGCATTTAGGAAAACATGTGAAATGGTTTGTACCTCCTTTTTTGGGGCAAGGAAATAGGTCCTTGTGCCCAGAAGTGTTACTCAATATTTTTTCCAGTAACATGTAGAGCAAAGCACTTGGTAAATGGGAAATCTTTTTTATGAGACGGACATAAACTAATAGCTAAATAAACAATTGCAGAACAGTCTTCCAATTAAATTCATCCCTTACCAAAAAGTATTTGTGCTCAGGTTGTTCTAAATATCATTCCTGAGAATCCATTGCATCAGAGCAAGTGAGGCTTGAGTAGGGTTACATAGACCATAGCATTTTATATCCAAATATGTGCCTTTCTTCAATACAGATATAATTATTCTGTAAAATCACTGAAGATAGAGAATTATCAGTAAATACTAATTTAAGCCATTTGAGTCATCAGAGTTCTTAAACTGTAAAGATTTTTCCAGAAATAAAAAAAAGTTGGAGGTTCACTTGGGGACTCACAACAAGGCTTTTAAAAATTTAGACTGGATTATAGAAACTTTAAAGTATGATGATTGTATATGTGTGCCATATAACAGATGACTAATTAATTTTGCTCTGTGATTGGTGCATAATTGTTGCCATTAGAGCTGACATAAAATAAAATGACATTTGTAGGTCGCTGGGTTTGGACAGAAACAGCCATTGGTAGTTTTTTCCAGAGTGCTTGCTTGATAGTGAAAGGAAATGTGCAAGAGTTTAAAAATTCTAAACTAAAGAACTAAAAGAGATGGGTACAGACATTGACTGGTGGCCGTATACAGAAATAAAATCAAGATACAATAAAGATTCGGCTCAATTTGAATTCCAAAAAGGTCAAACCGAATTAGATAAAATTTTGCAAGGGACACAGGACAAACTGATCAGAAAAATTTACAATTACTTACGAGGGTATAAATTAGAAGAAGAGGTAGTGAAAGAAAATATGATAACCTGGGCAAAAAATTTCGGTTATAGTATTCAATTAGACAAATGGGAAAAACTATGGAAAATAAATTATAAATTGACAATGTCTGTACCCTATAAAGAAAATCTCTATAAAATGTTTTATAGGTGGCACTTACCACCAGCCAGATTGGCAAGAATGTTCCCCGGCACGCCATCAACATGTTGGAAATGCAACCACCACAAAGGCACCTATTACCATATGTGGTGGACCTGCCCAATGGCGAAACAATATTGGCAAAGGATCAAAATACAAATAGAGGAAATAACACACCAAAAGATAGAACTAAGACCAGAAAGCTTCCTACTAGGCATAGTGAATGGACACTACGAAAAAGAAACAACATATTTAATTATACATATGATGACAGCAGCACGAATACTATACGCGCAACCCTGGAAGAGTAGTGATATACCAACACCAGATATAGTAATCAATAAAATTATGGAATGTGCGGAATTAGATAGACTCACAAAGGAATTACAAAATAGGGAAGAACATGACTTTTACTTAGTATGGGAAAAGTGGTATAGTTGGTTGAAAGATAGGAAAGAGATGAAGCAATAGGAAATAAACAAAATGACCAAATATAGTATGATGGAAACAAAGAACAGACATAGGTCAACAAAGATCAATAGTAGATAGACAAAAGGGAATGACCAAATAAGGAAGAGTCAAAATACAAAAAGAAATGTGTATTACAGTTGCGACAAACTGGACATGTATTGAAATGGGTGTTTATATGTTTTTATGTTTTGTATGTTTCATTGTTCTGTTTAGTTTGTACTTATAAATAAAAATTGGAAAAAAAAAATCTAATTTGTCCACTAGAGAATTATTAATTTTCTGAAAATTTCATTGTGAAATACCAATTTTCAATTGTCCACTGTTTTTTAATGACTTTGTAGACTTGATAGATGGCAAGACTTGACTAACATAGTCTGGGCTAAGTCAGTTTGGGTCTTCTTAGGTGTTAGACTTCCAGGGGATATCAGAGCTGTGGGTTAAATCTGGAAGCAAAAAAATGTCCTGAAACAGAGCCATGGACAACTCCTTCTATATCGTTGCTTAGACAACTTCATGGATATATGCATAAATTCACAAGAAGTCAAGACTTTACCTTTCAGTTTGTTTTAGCAAAATATATTCAATATCAGGTGTATAAACATCAGGTGCATTTTGCCTGCCATAATTGCATTAGAAAATATCTTATTATTCACCAATGCAGGAGCCAAGTAAAAGTTAATGTGGAATTTACTAGCTGTTTCCTGTATCCTGCTGAAGCTGTACTTTTGCTTGTTTCGAAAGCTTTAACCACAGGAGGCTTTACAATGGCTATTTCTTTGAAGACAAAAATTAACTCTGTCAAACCTACTGTAAGTATCATATATTTTAGGAGGAAATCTAGAAATATATAGTTTATTATAAATTAGTCCAACTTTAACATTCAATAAAATGTTTTCTTTCAAACATGGAAAGAAAAAAACTCAACTTATGCATGAAAAAAAATAACATTTAATTTATAGATGGACACCTGGAAAGATGAAGAGGATACCTGGCAAAGAAGACTATTTGATCAATAACATATTCTTTCAAATTATTAATTCCTTCTTCCCTACTTCTTGCTGATTAATATGGTTCATTTCTGTAATTAGCAAAGAAGATACAATAGCCTTGTACTATTTTCCTGCTTCTCTCATTTTTTTCTGAACTCATAGTTTTCTTCGATTTATGTTTGGACACATTTAAGAATTTTATTGGAAATGTATTTCAAATGATCATTGTGCAGTAAAATGTAAAAATCAGAAAAATGAAATTTAGGCTCTTTGTAAACCACTCTAGGATTTTGTTAGTTTTTTTTAAAAAAAACAACTCAAGGCAGCAAACAAACATAATACTTCTTCCTCTTCCTATTTTCACCAAAACAACAACTCTGTGAGGTAGATTGGGTTGAGAGAGAGTCTGGCCTAAGGTCTCTTAGTTGGCATTCTATTTATTCTTTTCTATCAATTTGCCTAGGATTATTAGACAACCTGATTGTCAGATCCCTAAAAGTGATACTGCCATTCAATTGGAGGAAGGGGGAGACTTGGATTCGATTTACTAGCATTGCCTGTGTCAACAGATATTTTACAACCTATATCCTGGCGCCAAAGAGCCCTGAGATCCTCTTTACCTGGAGGAATTTTTATGATAGCCATGTGGGTTGTTTCCCTTTAAAGGATAACAGTGTGAATGCATGGTTGTTCGGGTTCTCAGGGAAACTGGGAGAGAAAGCATCTTCACACTTGTATATTGGCTAAAATCTGCATTCTGTCTTAAAGGGAGGGGTCTCTACTGCTTTAATCCTACTTGTCTTGCCTAAGGGTATTCAGATCTTGCTTTAAGTGGGTGGCTATCACTTCTGCTTAATAAAAGAATCCTTTTGATCAACCACGTTTCAAGAGTTCTTACTTTCTTAAATTGGAAGAGGCAATCCTTACACTGATATTCTCTGGAAGTTTGGGAGTTCCACACCTTTTTAACATACCCACATAGCAGTGAAGGAACTTTATATACTATCTGACAGCCATTTGGATGCCTTCTCCAGTAATTTAAGTCCCACATCGTGAAGTTTCATAGACATTTATTCCTCCATCTAAATCAGCAGACCCTGTTCTACACTTTTCATTGAGAAGATTTTCTGCGTTGTTTCTTTCAAATCTTTCAACTTGCCAATGAATTGGGGGGAGGGAAGGGAGAAATGGAATGCGGAGAATGTATGCAGAGATCATGAGAGCATGGAAGCCATCAAAGTCACTGCTGCTGGTGCTTAAGAAAGAGATGGACTGTTTCCATAACAAAAGGATGTCTCATAATTGGACAATGTGATCAATGCGGGGTGGGGAGAAGGGGAAGCTGTTGTTTAACTGGGCAAGCATTTGCACGGAAAACCATAGCTGGTTTTGTTTCTTAAGTATCAATATGCTGTATCCAATAAAGTTTTACTTTTGGGAATTCAAGTCTCCCAAGAGTGTTTCCTTGTTTTGGATTCACTAGTTGGACAGTTGACACTTGGCCCCTTTGTACTGGTCATACCTAAAAGCTGAAAGAGGGTGGTTTTTTTTTTTTTTTTTTTTTTTTTTGCTTAAAAATAGCAATTTAACGAATGTGTTTTTAGTTCATGAGCTATTGTTGTAAACCTCCAAGCTAATACATGTTTCTATTTATCCATAGGGCATATTAAATTGCAAATCTTCATGTTATGAATTGAAAAAATATAATCTACAGGTTACTAGTCCATTCAGAACTGTGGGGCCATTCAGGTATGCCTTTATAATTAAAAATGTAATTTGTTCAAAAAGTAAAATTACTTAATCATCTCTCTCTGTATATGTGTATATGTATGTGTGTGTATGTATATACACACGCATACATATACACACATACACATAGCTCTAAATACATAGTGGCTTGCCAGAGGTTATGTAAGATTTTTGTCTTAATTTTTGAGAAAGGACATCTATGTGGGATGGGATGGGATGGGAAAAATCAAATATTGGCAAAATTTTGAAGCTCCTTTGGCCAGCTCTTTGATGTTATAAAACCTGACGAGATGTAGCATGTTGTAATTGAGGAAAGGAGCTGTTAATGTTTTAGATCCTAAGCACTTCCATATTTTCATCTGTGTTCCAAAGACTAGGGAAAAACAAACAGTGCAGATCTAAATAATTTAGCTCTGCTTATTTGTAATGGAAAGGAAATGTACTTAATAATGGTAGAAAGAAAATAATAGGTGTAAATAATATCTCCGTCCATATTTTCATCATATTTGTATAAGGCTGCCACAGGGGTGCTATTCAGCAGGTTCTGACGGGTTCTGGAGAACCGGTAGCAGAAATTTTAAGTAGTTCAGAGAACCTGCAAATACCACTCTGGCTGGCCCCAGAGTGGGGTGGGAATGGAGATTTTGCAATATCCTTTCCCCAGGAATGGGAAGGGAATGGGGATTTTGCAGTATCCTTCCCCTGCCATGCCCACCAAGCCACACCCACAAAACCAGTAGTAAAAAAAAATTGAATTCTGGGCTGCCAGCATGTTCAGGTTGCTTGATCAATGTTGCTTTATAGTTCAAGACATGGAAGAAAATCCCTGAATTGCTAATAAATTATTTTCAAATGTTTATTAGGATAAGTGGTATTATATACTGTAAATATTTCCTTAGATTTAACAACTTAATTTGGTTTAGGCGTTTAACATTTTTGACTGCAAATGTTATATTCATTCTTTTATTTATAATCAGAAAGAAATTCTTAGATTGAGGATCACAGATTGATAAATGATTGTCGTCCCCCCCACCATGTTGTCAGGGTTCCAAGCAACACCCCCAATGAAATCAAACTCCGAGGCTTGAAGTTCCTCAAAGCTAACCTTTATTAGAGATGTCATATTGGCACATCTGGGAAAACCCGAATCTGAGAGCTTCCGGGTTTCCACACCCAAGAGAAAGTTCAAGACCTTGCCCCTCTCCCACATGTCCACTACACATCCAATCAGGTACTGTCCGGAACACAAGATACCTCTTCATTCTTCTCAATACAGCTGCAGGGCACCATGGCCTTGACTTCCTATAAAGAATTTTATTTTGACTACATATCTTCTCCCCTCTATGCAATCCCCCCTCCCAATTTCCCACAGGATTTGTTGCAGGCCTGAAGCCTGAAGGCACAAAGGTAGAAAGATGGCTTGCAGATCTGACAGGCTGCCCCCCTCAGAAAAGACGTGTGTGTCAGCATTCCAGAAAAGCAACTCCAATTAAAAATTAAGTGACAGGCATTTTCTCAAAGTCCCATTTATTAGAATAGGTATACTGGCACATCTGGGAAAACCTGAATCTGAGAGTTCCAAGTTTTCCCTCAGTAAATCAAAAACCCCAAATCCATCCCCTGCACCCATCAATCCATCACATGGTCGAATTACCATCTGTCCCACCTCGAGACATCACTCCAACCACTCCTTCTCCAGATGCAGGACTGTCATGACCTTGAATGAAAAGAAAAATGCTATTTTGTCTAACTACATTCCCTCTACTAAATCCCCCCTCCTACTTTCCCTCACACAAGAAGTTGGCAGCGTGGAAGCTTCCGGTGCTAATATGGCTTCTAAAGCTGACAGGCATCCCCCGCTTTTGCAATGAGGTTATCCATTCTGTTAGGGACATGGAAGGTCTCTTCCATGGGGGAAGGGGCCTTCCCCCATGAAAGTCACATGCGGGGTCACATGCGCATGTGCAGGGGGCGCAGTGTGCGGGAGGGGCAATGTGCGCATGTGCAATACCACACGGACGCACGCTTTTGGCAGCCAAGGAAAAAAAGGTTAGCCATCACTGGTCTAGGCAATTCAGGAATCAGCACAAAATCCATGCCAGTAGTTATTTGAAAAGGAGTCAGCCCTGTACTACTATGTACTGCATTATTATAAGCCACTTCTGAGAACAGTAATAATTCTGCCCAGTTCTCGTGTTGATAGTTTACATAACATTTATTATTCCACCATGGCATTGGATTGTTTCGCGGATCCATTGGTAGCTGGATGGAAAGCCGAGCTAAGTCCCTGGGATGACCCAATGGACCTCAGGAACTCCTTCCAGAACTTAGCAGTAAATTGGACCCTACGATCTGATATTATTTGCTGTGGGATGCCATGAAGTCTGTAGATGTGATTCATGAAAAGTTTTGCCAGCTTTTTGGCAGAAGGTAATCCGTTGCAGGCAGTAAAGTGTACTTGCTTGGAGAATAAATCAATGAAATCCAGTTCACCGTATTTCTCCCGCTTTCCAGGAGTTCGACAATAAAGTCCATTGCAATATCTTCCCAGGGTTTTGTGGGTTCGGCCACAGGCTGGAGAAACCCAGGGGGTTTCCCTGGTCTGGATTTCATGGTGGCACAGATTGTACAGCTTTTTATGTAGTCTCTACATTGGTTTTCATCCTTGGCCACCAGAATTGTCTTCTAGCCAAATGGAGGGTCTTTAAAAATCCAAAGTGGCCCCCAGTCGAGAATCATGATGCTTTAGTACCAGTAGTCTCATGCAGCTGGGCATATAAATTTTACTCCCTTTCCAAGCTAATCCCTCCCTCAAAGTTAGGACCATCTGGTTTTCCTTAAACCACATATCATTTGATAGCGCCACTTTTAGCTCTGCTGTCAACTTGTCTTTGGGGAGGTCGGAACCGGACTGCGTGCTTGGGCTGCTGGTTGGGTTTCAGAGATCATGGTATGTACTATCGCTTCTTGCCGGCTGTCAAACTGGGGTTTTCTGGACAAAGCATCAGCCAATAGGTTTTTTCCCCCTGGAATGTATTTTAGGTTGAAATTAAAATGTTTAAAAGACTGAGCCCAGTAAACTTGTTTGGAGGAAAGCTTCCAAGGGGTCTTCAGCACCTCAAGGTTTTTATGGTCAATCCACACTTCGAAAGGCTCCTTTACCCCCTCTAGGAAGTGTCTCCAGGATAAAAGAGCCCATCACACCGCAAAAGCCTCTTTCTTCCATACAGCCCATCTACGTTCAGTGGCCGTTAACTTTTTTGACACATAAGCACAAGGCATTAATTAGTTTTGAGTGTTCTTTTGCAGTAGAACAGCTGCTACCACTACATCACTAGCGTCAGCTTGGACGGTAAATGGTTTGTTTGGGTCAGAGAGCTGGAGAATCGGCTCCACTGCGAATAGGCGTTTTAAATGTTCAAAGGATTTCTGACAGTCCATTGTCCAAGCTAGGGGTTGCCTAGGTTTTGGCTTGGTTGGAGATGGACCGGTTTTTAGTAACTCAGTTAACAGGAGCATGACCTCTGCAAAGGAAGGGATAAATTGTCTATAAAACTTTGCAGAATCCAGGAAGCTCTGAAGTTGCTTCCGTGTTCATGGGGGTTGCCAATCTAATACCGTCTTCACCTTTTCCAGATCCATTTCGATCCCTGAGTTAGATACTCGGTAGCCTAGGTAGTCCAAAGATTCCTTATGGAATTTGCATTTGTACAGCTTCGCATAGAGTTTGGCCGCTAAGATTTTTTTCAGTACTTGTCTGACTAGTTTGACATGCTCTTCCATATTTTTGCTGAATATAAGAATGTAATTTAGGTAAACCAGGACCCCCTTATACAGGTGTTCATGTAACACTTCATGATCAGTTGCATGAAGACTGTGGGGGGCCGAGATTCGACCGGAAGCGTCGCTGCAAGACAGTCAGGGAATTAGCAGGCTCCGAGGAGCTCCGCGAAAACCTGGACTGATGAACCGCTGCTGAGGGGTCTTCGGACCAGAACCATCCTGTAGGGACAGGGAAGAAGGAGAGGCACTTTGGAAGACCAAGAAGAACAGGCAAGTTCCTTGAAGGTCAGAGGGTGGCTGTCAAGAAGCTGGGGCAACCGGGCTAAGTATTGAGCAGGAGCGGTGACCGGAATGGAGTTTTGACAGCCAACCCACAGGCGAAACAACAATAAAAAATCTTTTAAACCTGAAAAACCCCTAGCGTAAAAATAGTGGCTAATGGGCATGGGGGAAAGAAAAGACAATGTCTGAAGCACAATTTAAAGGAACAAAAACCCGAATAGAAAATTGACTTTTGAATAAAATTATTTGGAAAACTTTAAAAACTAGAAGAAACAACCCCAAAATTGGCTAAAGGATTGGAAAGAAAATAAATAGATCCTTTTTTTGATCTTAAAATTTTAGAATTTTAAGAAAAACAAAGACAAAGTGGACAATAAGCCCTGTAACAGAAGTGTTTGTATAAACAAAAGAAAAAAGAAAAAAGGAGAGGGGGAAAAGTAATTCCAACTGGACAATAAAACTGATTTGGCATTTTCAAAGTTAAAAAGAAGAAAAGAGAAGCTAATAAAGATTGTTAACATGGATTGAAACAAACTGGATACTTCGTCAGACAACTGATAGAAATTGTGGATTGTAGAGAGACGCCTTCAGGAGAAAAAAGAACACTGCAATTTGGAATCTTTGTTTTGGAAAATTTTGAACTTTATTAGTGATAACAGCCGTGAGAACTTTTGGGGAGGATTTCTTTGTCTGCAAGTGGCTTGACTTTGTGGGGGGGCGGGAGGAATACAACGAAACTTTTAAAATTGGAATAATACCAACCCAGAAAGAATAAAATGGCTCAGGAAATTAGAGAAATGATGAAAATGATGTACTCGTCATGGAAAATGGAAATGAGAGAAATAATTACAATGTTACATGGAGAATTGAAACCTGTGGACCCAAAAACTGAGATAGAGCATGTTCAAGATGACAAGGAAACAAAGACGGAGAAGCAAGACACAGAGACTGAAAATAAAGAAGAAGATAAAGATGAGATTAATTATGTAAAATTAATTGAATATGTGGATAGCAACAATAAAAAGGAGGTTTTTAGAAATTACATTGGGATTAACAATGGAAAAAAACAGAGAGGGTGGAAAGCAACAAAGAAGGAAAGAAGGATGGAATAGAAAGAATATAAAAATCTTAAACGATTACACTGGGATTAACAGTGAAAAGATAAAAAAGAGAGAAAAAGAGTGGAAAACTACAGGAAATACGGGGCAAAATAGAAGAAGCCAGGACTTTGAAATACAGAATGATTACACTGGGATAAACAGTGGGATAAACAGTAGGGAAATAAAAAAAAGAGAAAAGAGATGGGAAACAATGGGAAATATAGGGCAAAATAGGAGAGATCAGGATTTTAATGCTCAAAAGAAAAAAAGGGGAAAGAAAAAGGCAAAAATAAAAATGAAAAAGGACAAAAGGACAAAGAAATGAAAGAGAATATGCTATATATATTTAGAATTGAAATATGAATTGTAGTAAGAAATAACGGAAAATCATATGATTCTAAAAATGAATTGAATAATAATTGGAATATTTTCATTTGCAGTTTTGAAACTTAGATAATGATGAGTTTTTTAGAAATATTAGTAAGTTTAAACTGTAACAATTGAAATACCTTTAATAGTATATGGTGATATATGTAGAAATGCCAAAGTTGTGGTTTTGAGCAATATATGGGGAAAGCTATATGATTAGAGGATAACAGCTAGGACATTTTAAAATTTAACTAAGGAAATTGTAATAATTGAAATATTTTTAATTGTATATTGCGGTGAAAGCAGAAATGATTAAGTTGTGATCTGGAGGAATATATGGTGGAAACTATTTGATTTATTATTATCATGTGAACAGAAAAGATGGTTACATATTTAATTGATTTATAAATTGGATTGCATGAAAATGGAAATAATTGGAATATTCATGTTTATATTTTTGAATATACAAAGAAAAATGATAGTTATATAACTAATTGATTCATACTAAAATGTTGGATTATATTACTTAAGGAAATGTATGTTATAAAATAAGTGGGTTTACTATTCCTATAAGAATTGAACAATTGTAACACCACATAATTAATTAATTTGATGATAGATAAAAAAATAGATGACAATGGGAAGGGGTACAACATAGAATAGAAGGGGAAAATTGAATTTGGTTAAAATCAGAGATTAGAATGAAGGGTAATATTGGTTTTTAAAAAATAGACGAGAATAAATATTATGGCAAAAAGGAAGTATAGAAATTGTAAATTTAGTTGAAATGCCTAAAAACTGTTTAAATTTGTGAATCGGCCAAATACTCTGTTCAGAAAAAATACATTGTATGTTTGTATGTGTGTTTGTGTAAAAAATTAAAAAACTTTTTTAAAAAAAGACTGGGGGGGCCCTTAAAGTCCAAAAGGCATGACCCGGAATTGGAAACTGCCCAGTGGGAAGTTAAAAGCCATTTTCCATTAGTCTCCCTCCTTTATGTGAACCCTGTAATAGGCTTCCCTTATATCTAGCTTGGTGAAAATCTTGCCTTTTGACAAGTGGTTCAGCAAGTTCTTCATTAGGGGTAGAGGGTAGGTATTTTGTATGCAAATGCAGTTCATGCCCCTAAAGTCAACGTATAATCTCAGCCCCCCATTTTTCTTCTCTTTAAACAATATGGGGGCGGCCACTGTAGATTTCACTGGCTTGATGAACCCTTTGGCTAAATTGAAGTCAGTGTACTTCCTCAACTTGGTCATTTCAGCAGGCGTCATGGAGTACATTCTGGGTTTTGGTTACTTGGCCCCAGGTTCTAATTCAGTGGCACAATCTGTGGCCCAATGAGGGGGGAGGATGTTACACTCCTCCTTGCTAAATGCTTTGGCTAAGTCTATATATTCCTTAGGAATCTGGGGTTCTCCTGGAGGCATGTCTGAAATGGTGGCTGCTGTTTCTGGTGGCTGGCCCCTATGGGTTGGAGTCTCTTGGGGAGGGACAGGGGGCATATGAATTCACGATGTCTCCCAAATTCCAATCTAACAGTTCAGTAATTTGGGTGGCTGGGACTTCTCCAATTAACGTCCCATCCACCTGTTCAAATTTAATTGGGTGCTTTAAGGCTCTTGTTTTGATCCCTAATTGTTCAACAATTGGAAGCCCAATAAAACATCTGGTACAGTCTGTATCTATTACTGCTGATACTTCTCCTTGCTCCCCACTCTCAAGCTCCACCAATTTCACTTTAATTGAAAAAGGGTGAACTCACCATTGGGTCGTCTCTCCGCTAGCCTCGTCGGGAGGTTCCTCACTGTCTTTGATGGGGAAGAGAACCTCTACAGCTTGTCAAGCAAGTCAACTGGTATCTGGGGCTTTCGTGGAGCCCTTTTGCCTTGGGCGGCCGTGGCCAGACGTTGTTGTGGAACTGGGGCAGGGGCCAGACACTCAGAAGCTTGATGATCCGCTTGTCCACAGTGATAGCATTTAATCACCCCTGCAAGTTGAGTGGGAGGGACTTCAGCAGGCTTTGAAATTGGGCATCTAGCCAAAATCCTCTGAGGTGGTTTCTCAGCTGGGGCTTTGCAGTGTGAGTGAATTTCTCTATCCAGAGCTATGGACATGGTATACCAATCGTGCAGTTGCTCAGGCATCCCTCAGACTCTGCAGGCTGTTCTGACTTCCTGATCAATGGCTTCTTTAAAATAGTATAGGAGTATTCGGTCCGGCCAATGCCCCAGATTCCCTGCAACCTGTCTAAAGTCCCATACAAAGTCTTTTATGGGTTGATTACCTTGCTTTATCACCTTTATTGTGACTTCATTTTCATTGATTCATCTGGGTCTTCAAATCTGGCCCGGAGCAGCTCAACAAAACTGTTGGCATCATTTAGTTCAGCTGTTCCCTCATTGTGCAACTGGGCTATCCAATCGGCAGCATCCCCTTCATTCATCCCAGCAGAAATTGCAGATACTAAGTCTCGATCTGTTTCGTATTGTTCTCCATATTGATCTATATGAGCCCAGATTCAGCAAAGGAAGTAAGTCAGTTTGGCAGGCTTAGTATCAAATGTTGCTCTAAACCGGTATGGCAGTTGCGTCGCTGGTAGATTGACCCCAGCAATGGGTGGCAGGGCAGGGATTTGCTGGTGTGCCACAGTGGGCGGTGGGGTGAGCGCTGGCAGTTGAACTGGAACCTGTGGCAGAGCTGCTGCTGATTGCTGGATTGCGGCTGGCAGCAGGACAGTGTTCTGCCCCAGCTATGGATCCCAAAGAATGCAGCACACACAAAGTCCATACAAACCTTAATTTAATAATTAAAGACTACTAATGAGCTTTCATAGTAGTTGTTTGAACATAAGTACGATAAATCAGTCTTTTCTGAACAAGGGCTGTTAATTTAACTTCATTAACAGCCGACAAGAATTCAAAGAATAATAACTCAGTTCTGAGGCATAGTATTTCAGATAACCATAATCTTACTGTGGTTGGCAGAATGCCCAGAAGCAATTTGCATGAAAACTGATAAGAGAAAAACAAGAGCCGAAATCAAACGTTTCTGTAATCAAGATTCAAAGGAATGTGAATGAAGTTGTTTCCTGCAAATTGCATCAGTCGTCGTCCTTCCTTAAATAGGCTAGGGGACTGGCCAATTACCCCCAAGCCTTACTCTCGAGGAGACCTCCTCCTGAGGAGCCACTTCTACCTTTTTGCAGCTCGTGCATCGAGAAGAGGCTCCTCCTCTTCTTCCTCTTCACTTATGGGAGCTTCTGGAGGTTCTGAAGGCCCTGGCTGAATCCCTGCCTCTGGCACCACATCTTCTCCAGTCTCCTCATTGTCCGACTCAAGTGTCAACTGCACAGGCTGCTGGCGCAGCACCACAGCAGCTTTCTCGTTGTCGGAATCAGCTACTAACTGCACAGGCCACTGATGGGCCACAACAGGGGCTGGCTGCTGCACTGTTTATTGGGCTGCAGAAGGGGGGGGAGCTCCAGCCGGCTGCTGGATTAGCCCCCACTGATATGCCGGGATCATTGGGGCATATTGGGCCCATGGTGATCTTGGAAAATTTGGAGCAGAAGGTGCTGGCATCCACTGGCACTGGACCCACCCCTGGCCGGAATAGAATCCCAAACCGGGGGGATACATTCCACAGGGGGTAGCATAAAGGTGGGTTGGTGAGGGGAGGCAGCCGGCGGTGGTGTTGGTCCCCATACCGGCTGCGTCTGCTGTCTCCCACCTGCTGCCTGCCCTGGCTGTACCAAGCTGCCCTTTCTATCATCCCTGGCTGGGTGGAAAGGTGCCAGCACCACACTAGTTCCTCCTCCAGGTCCTGGATCAGGTAAAGTGAATGTGGGTTGTGTTAAGATCCATCTCACTTGAGGAGATTGGGATCGCGGGGCATAACTTCCCACTTCCATCTGCTCAAAAGGTTCTGGGAGCCCAGTTAATGATTGGCTTCAAGGTGGAGGCAACAGGTTCCAATCCCAGGAATTTCCAGCTCCCAAATCTGTCACATCTCCACTGTGGCTCATGGGGCGACTTCATTGGGCTGGAAATGGCATGATATTCAGGAGGTCTTTCTTCCGGTCCCATTTCTGGAGTTAGATCAGACTGGCAACTTTTCCAGGCATCAGACTCCTTGGACCGAGCGCCTAGCCTTCGTGTCATCTCTGCAGCTTCAATGGCTCGCACCACTTCTTCAGAAGGAGAATACTGGGTCTCGATAAGTCCTCCGGTAATTGTCCCCACAGCTCCCTCTGTGATCTCTTCTTTCTCCTCCATTTTCACTGAGTCTCACACCACCCGAGTTTTAGGTTGATGCTGGAGCACAGCACCCCAGACAGCCCCCTTTCAGGGTGCTGTTATAATTTTAGGGATTTGGGTTAATGTCAGCATTCCAGAAAAAACCAACTCCAATTAAAAACTCCGAGACAGACATTTTCTCAAAGTTCCATTTATTAGAGTAAATGGAACTTTTAAATGGCACATCTGAGAATACCCGAATCTGAGAGTTTTCCCTCAGTAAATCAAAACCCCCAAATCCATCCCCTGCACCCATCAGTTCACATGGTCCAATCACCATCCGTCCCACCTCGAGACATCACTCCAACCACTCCTTCTCTAGATGCAGGACTGTCATGACCTTGCAGATTCAGAACTGTCAAAACTGTCATGAATCTTAACTACCTTCCCTCTACTAAATCCCCCCTCCTACTTTCCCACACACAAGAAGGTGGCAGCATGGAAGCTTCCGGTGCTGATATGGCTTCCCAAGCTAACAGTGTGTCCTGAAAAAGAATAATACAGAGGGTTAATCATGTCCTAACCCCACCCAGGGGGACCCTTTGGCTTGTCAGGGTACTTGTCATGGAATTGTTTGACTAGCCTATCTGCTTTCACATTCCAACTCTTGACCCAGGTAGCTTCAGAAGTTCATTTTCTTGACTTCATAATGGGTCTCTCCTTGTACTACTATAGGAGGAGGTGGTGGTTGGGCCTGAGGTCTTAGGTTGGACCCAACTGAGGGTTTTAGCAAGCTACAATGAAAGGCAGGGTGTATTTTCCCTAGAATATGAGGGAGGCTAAGCTGAACTGTCACTGGGTTAATTATTTTTACTATAGGGAAAGGCCCTAGGAACTTGGGTCCCAAGTTCTTGCTGGGCAGTCTTAACCATATGTATTTGGTGGATAAGAAAACCTTATCCCCCACCCGGAATGGAGTTTGGAGTAAACAGTGTTTTTGTTTGCTTTATATTCCTCTGCTGCTTCTGACAGCACTTGTTTTGTATTTTCCCACCCCTTTTTTAATGACTCCATCCATTCTGTTAAAGACATGGATGAAGGGGACTCTCTCGGCAGCTCAGGCATGGGGACAAACTCCATGCCGCTGGTGACCTGGAAAGAGGTCAATCCAGGGCTACTGTGCACTGCATTTTTGTAGGCAACTTCTGCAAACGGTAATAGATCTGCCCAGTTTTCATGTTGGTAATCCACATAGCATCTTATGTATTGTTCCACCATTGCGTTCGCACGTTCCACCACTCTGTTCGTGCTTGGATGGAAAGCTGAGCTAAGTCCTTGTGTGGATCCAATGGACCTCAAGAACTCTCTCCAGAATTTTGCAGTGAACTGGACTCCTCGGTCTCAGATGATGCAGTGGGGTATTCCATGCAGGCAGTAGATGTGTTTGATGAAAAGTTTTGCAAGTCTCTTGTGGATGGTAGTCTGGAGCAAGCAGTGAAATGGGCTTGCTTTGAAAACAGGTCAATGACTGCAGGGGTAAAATTCAAAATTTTTCCCTACCAGTTCTTTGGGCGTGGCTTGGTGGTCATGGCTTGGTGGTCATGTGGCTGGGTGGGTGTGGCTTGGTAGTCATGTGACTGGGTGGGTGGGTGTGGCCAACTCAATGTCACTCCCACCAAGTCACATGACACCCCCCCACCAGCCACACCTACCCAGGTTTTGGGGCTCCCAGTGTTTTCTGTGGGAAATGGGTCATATGACTGGGTGGGCATGGCCAACTTGATTGGTCTCACCTTAGGAAATTTCTCCTTAGTCCAACTCACAATAAAATAGCACTCTTCCAATATTTAGCATAGAATAGAATAGAATAACAGAGTTGGAAAGGACCTTGGAGGTCTTCTAGTCCAACCCCCTGCTTAGGCAGGAAGCCCTATACCACTTCAGACAAATGATTATCCAATCTCTTCTTAAAAACTTCCAGTGTTGGAGCATTTACAACTTCTGGAGGCAAGTTGTTCCATTGATTAATTGTTCTGTCAGGAAATTTGAGGGGCTCCTACAAAAATGAGGAAGTCAATTTATTTTCCAAAGCACCAAAAGACACAACAAGAAACAATGGATGGAAACTAACCAAAAAGAGAAGCAACCTAGGACTAAGGAGACATTTCGTAAGGGTGAGACCAATCAACCAATGGAATAGCTTGTCTTCAGAAGTTGTGCTCCATCACTAGAGGCTTTCAAAAAGAGTGAGGGAAGTACACCGCAAAAGGACAGTGCCAGGAACCACTAAAACAATGCAGAAAACTTAAAACAGCCATTCCCCTTTTAAAAAAAGTCAACCCCAAAACAAATACAGCAGCTGAGAGGGAAACTAAGAGTAGCTGCTCAGCCTAATTGAAAGCCTGTGTGTGCTGCCAAAAGCCATTAACTCTTCCAACTCTATTATTCTATGTTCTCTATATTCTAAATTGGGTACTTCACAGCAGAAAAAATACAGCTGGGCCACACATGCATTAAATTCAGGTCTTGTATGATCAAGCTGCATCATTGTCCCCTCCTGTATTCCCCTCCCCCCCAGGAAGAAACAAGAAGTAGCCAATACTGCAGCAGCTATAAAAGGTCTTGGGAAACTCCAGGGAGTATCAGCTGATCACAGAAGTGTTACTTAATACTCTTTATAATGAAAATGTTTGTAATCTTGTCCTTCTTCTTGAAGGGAAGAGCTTAATCCCATCCCTAGATGGGTGATTGATGGGTTTCCCTGCCCTAATCCTGTCAGTTTCTGTTAGATATTGACTTGATTCAGCATGTATTGTTGCATTTCATCTGCAACTGTTAAGTGGAGCTATTAACTCAAGGGAGAGAGAGAAAAAAATACCCCTCTCTTGCACTTTATTTTTAACTGGTTCTCCGAACTGCCTAAGCAATTTAGTAACGGTTCAGGCGAACTGGCTGAATTTCACCTGTGAATGACTGTACAAATTCTGTGCTCCTTCCACTTTCTGGGAGTTCAACTATAAAATCCATCACAATTTCTTCCCAAGGTCTGCTGGGGCTTGCCATTTGCTGAAGAAGTCTGGGGTTTTTTCCAGGTCTCGGCTTCATCGTTGCACATGTGACACAGCTTCCACCTCTGCTTTTATCCTTGGCCACCAGAATTGTCTCCTAATGAGGTGTAGGGTTTTCAGGAATCCAAAGTGGCCGGCCAGTTTGGAGTCATGGCTGTGCTGGAGCACTTCAAATTGGATGAACTCATCAGTGTCTTCTAGCTCAGGAGCCTCTCGTCGTGGAGCTCAGCTATCCAGTCTGCCACTTCTCCTTTGTTCCATCCGCGATAGCGGAAATAAATTCCCGGTCAGATGGGTATTGATTTCCATATTCCATATTCCATATCGGGATGTGTTCACACATAAGCACTTTACCAGCGGTGGGGACCCGACCATCGGACCAACCGCCGTGAGAGGGCGGTTTTTGGACCTGATCCCTGGACACAGTTTGGATGTACTGACACTGGACACTGTTTGGATGTACTGACTCTATTGCTGCCACCTCACCACAAATGGGGGCGGACCAGCTGACCTAATCACCATGAGAGGGTGGTTGGATCGATTTTCCCCCTTGGATTGTGGTCGTTGTGGATTGTGACTGTGTCCTCTGTTGTGAGGGGACAGTGGACTTGGTCCTGTGAATTATGTGTGAGATTCCCCATTTCTCTGTCTTCTCCCCTGTCCTTTTTAAGGACCCTCAGGATATGGTCATGTCTATCCACTATGACCAATCTGTACACAGCAGCGGAGCTTCTTTGTCTGCGAAACTCCCCCCTCTCGCAGGCTTGGCCCTCCACTCTATCGAGGGCCCTCCACTCTATCGAGGGCCTACCTCGATGACGGGCTTTGGAACCCTGAGAGGTGGCATGTCGCAAAGAGGGGGTTGCGGGGTTTTTTAAAATTGTCTATGTCTAATTTTTAGGGGGTTTGGGGAGAGGGGAGGGGGGTGGTATTGGAATTAGGGTCGTGGGTTTGGGGGATAACCCACCAAGGGGAGGAGAGGGCCCGGCCACGACGTGCGGCGGGGTGGGTGGGGGACTCGGGGACAATGGAGGGGGTCGAGCTTGTTCAGACTGTGTTTTTACCATCAGTACTGTGAGTGGGAGGGGTAGATATGGCGGGAGCAGGGGGCCATATCATGTTAAGGGAGCACGCACCTGCTGTCTCTGAGCGGTAGGGTGCTCCAGCCCCCAAGTCTCCACCCGTTCGCCAGGTTGCACAGATCCTCATGGCCCGGGCCTTCGTCTGATGTTGTGCAATGCCAGGTCCGTAGTAAATAAAGCCCCCCTCATCTGTGATCTTGTTCAGGAGGGGGGAGCGGACCTGGCGGGTATTACGGAGACCTGGTTGGGCCCGGAGGGAGGGGTCCCTCTGGTAGAAATGTGCCCACCAGGCTTCCATGCATTCCATCAGCCGAGGTCACAGGGGAGGGGCGGAGGAGTAGCGGTTATTATTAGAGAAGGCCTTAGGCCGAGGGAGACCACTGTACCTCAGACAGCTGGTTGTGAGTCCCTCCTTGTGAAGTGGGGCCATGGGGTTCAGATGGGCTTGCTGATCACGTACCTGGCTCCCTGCCACATGGCAGCCACCCTGCCTGAGCTACTCAACATTATCGCCGCGGTGGCGGTTGATACCCCCAGACTTATGGTCATGGGGGATTTCAACCTGACGTCCGTGGGTGAGACGTCTGAGGTGGCTCGGGAGTTCATGGCTTTCATGACAGCCATGGACCTGACCCAGCTAATTCATGACCCTACGCACATGGGGGGAAACACTCTGGACTTAGTTTTTGTCTCTGGACAGTGGTTGAGTGATCTTGAGATAGGGGATGTAGTCATTGAGCCCTTGTCATGGTCGGATCACTCTCTCCTTCGCCTTGACCTTCGTACCATGGCACCCCGCTGCAGGGAGGCAGAACCGATAAGATGGTACTGCCCCAGGCGCCTGATGGAACCCGATAGGTTCCAGACGGAGCTTGGGCCAATTCCTGAGGTTCTGGCTCACGCCTCGACTGGAGACCTAGTGGCCGCCTGGGATAGGGCGGCCGCTGGGGCTCTGGATCGAGTCGTGCCTTTGCGGCCTCTCACCCGGCGTGGATCTCACCTGTCTCCTTGGTTTACCGAGGAGCTGAGGGAGATGAAGCGCCAGAAAAGACGACTAGAGAGTAGTTGGAGAGCTAGTCTTTCTGAATCGGACCGGACACTGGTAAGATCCCATATTAGGACTTACCTAGTGGCGATAAAAGCAGCAAAATGTACGCATTTTGCTGCTCTTATTGCGTCATCAGATAATCGCCCGGCCGCCCTGTTTAGGGTGACCCGCTCCCTGCTCCACCAGGAAGCGTGGGAGGACCCCTTGGAGGGAAGAGCCGAGGATTTTGTTCAGTATCTGTATGACAAAATCACTCAGATTCGGGAAGGTCTGGACTCTGGGTAGATCCAGCGAGAGTGACGGAGGCAGGTCTTGAGACTGTTATCTGGGATGAGTTTGATCCTGTGACCCCAGATGACGTGGACAGGATTCTGGGTAGATTGAACGCGACCACATGTTTGTTGGACCCGTGTCCCTCCTGGTTAGTTCTGGCTTCCCGGGAGGTGACACGAGGCTGGCTCCAGGGGATTATAAATGCTTCATTGGGTGAAGGTGTCTTCCCCGCCACCCTTAAGGAGGCGGTGGTGAGACCCCTCTTCAAGAAGCCTTCCCTGGACCCGGCAATATTGGCTAATTATCGTCCAGTCTCCAACCTTCGTTTTGTGGCAAAGGTTGTTGAGAGTTTGGTTGCGGGACAGCTTCCCCAGTACCTGGATGAAGCGTCATATCTGGATCCGTTCCAGTCGGGTTTCAGGCCTGGATACAGCACGGAAACGGCATTGGTCGCGTTGGTTGATGATCTCTGGAGGGCTCGGGACAGGGGTTGCTCCTTTGTCCTGGTCCTGTAAGATCTCTCAGCGGCTTTTGATACCATCGACCATGGTATCATGCTGCACCGGTTGGAAGAGTTGGGGGTGGGAGGCACCGTACTAAGGTGGTTCTCCTCCTTTCTCTCTGACCGGTCGCAGTCTGTGTTGACAGGGGGGCAGAGGTCGACCCCGAGGCCCCTCATATGTGGGGTGCCGCAGGGATCGGTCCTCTCGCCCCTTTTGTTCAACATTTATGTAAAGCCGCTGGGCGAGATCATCCGTGGTTTTGGGGTGAAGTACCATCAGTACGCGGATGACACCCAGCTGTACATCTCCACCCCGGACCGCCCCATGATGCCCTTGAAATGATGTCCCAGTGCCTGGAGGCCGTACGGATCTGGATGGGGAGGAACAGGCTTAGTCTCAACCCATCCAAGACCGAGTGGCTGTGGTTTCCGACATCCCGATATAGTCAGCTAGTGCCATCGCTGACTATTGGGGGCGAATCATTGGCCCCCACGGATAGGGCTCGCAACTTGGGTGTCCTCCTGGATTCACGGCTGTCTTTAGAAGAGCATGTGAGGATTTTTCATCAGGTTCGCCTGATCCGCCAGTTGCGTCCCTATCTAGATCGGGACTCCCTACACACAGTCACTCATGCCCTCATTACCTCTTGTCTGGACTACTGCAACGCTCTCTACATGGGGCTCCCCTTGAGGTGCACTCGGAGGCTCCAACTGGCGCAGAGTGCGGCCGCGCGGGTGGTGATGGGAGCGACATGGAGTTCCCATGTAACACCTCTCCTGCGCGAGCTGCATTGGCTCCCGGTGGTCTTCCGAGTGCGCTTCAAGGTTCTGGTTATCACCTTTAAAGCGCTCCATGGCTTAGGACCTGGTTATTTACGGGACCGCCTGCTACCACCAATAGCCTCCCACCGGCCAGTATGCTCCCATAGAGAGGGGCTCCTCCGGGTGCCGTCGGCCAAACAATGGCGGCTGTCGGCCCCTAGGGGGAGAGCCTTCTCTGTCGGGGCACCTACGATTTGGAACGAGCTCCCCCAGAGATACGTAGGATCCCGGATCTGCGCACCTTCCGCCGCGTGCTGAAGATTTTTCTATTTTATCAAGCTGACCTGGCCTAAATCTTCCCCCTTTTTAAATGTGGAAATTTTAAATTTTAAATTCGTCTTATTTATAGGGTCATGGGTAAGGCGTTTTAAATTGGGGAGTCATTTTGGATTTAATTCTGTTTTAAACGTATTTTAATGTTAATATTGTATGTTTTTTAATTTTGGCTGTTCACCGCCCCGAGTCCTTCGAAAGAGGGGGCGATATAAAAATCTAATAAATAAATAAATAAATAAATAAATAAATAAATAAATATTGGTCAACGTGGGGCCAGACGTGGTTGAGGAAGTATGCTCCAGAGAATCCCCATTCTCTGGAGCGCCTGCAGTGCAGCTGCTGTGGCAATTCTCAGGTGAGGGTGGAGGCTTGTCCTGCATCCACTCGTGGTTCCACAGCAATTCCTGAATTGGGGCAACTCCTATAGCTTCATCCTGCAGGGCCAGGTCTGGTTGCGACCTCTGCTCTGGCATCAGCTCTTTGCATCAGATGCCCAGCTGGCGTTCGGCATCTGCGGCTTTCATGGCTTCCTCCATAGCCAGGGAAGGAGAGTAGAGAGTCTCAGAAGAAGTTGCTGAGCCTGTGTCTGCTGCTCCCTCCATGGACTTCTTTTCTTCCTCCATCTTCCCTGAGTCTTCATGCCGCCCGATATCGGATCGACACTTGGGGCTCATGACCCCAGACAGCACCCCATAGTTCAGGGGAGATGCCTTAGATTGAAAAGAAATTCGGGTTAATGTCAGGGTTCCAAGTAACACCCTCAATGAAATCGAAGTCCGAGGCTTGAAGTTTCTCAAAGCTAACTTTTATTAGAGATGTCATATTGGCACATCTGGGAAAACCCAAATCTGAGAGCTTCCGGGTTTCCACACCCAAGAGAAAGTTCAAGACTTTGCGCCTCTCCCACATGTTTATGTTTATCTTAATATAGTCCACACATCCAATCAGGTAACATCTGGAACAGAAGATACCTCCTTATTCTTCTCAACACAGCTGCAGGGCACCATTGCCTTGACTTTCTATAAATAATTTTATTTTGACTATATATCTTTTCCCCTCTATGTTTGCTACCGGTTCACTGGCCATGCATGCAAGCTGCGTGCCAATCACGTGCTGCGTGCATGCATGCACACCAAATGCGCGCTGTGTGCACATGTGCAGTGAGCACCAAATGTGCTGTGTGTGCATGCACAGTGCGCACAAACACATGCTGCACATTTAAAAAGCTACCAGTTTGGTCAAACCGGTAGTTTAAAAAAAGCTATGATCCAACAATCACCTGTACTACACGGTTTAGCTTTGGTAGAAAGCAGGATTTCCTGCTTTCTAGCAAAGCTAAATTACACGCCACTGATGATCCCCCCCTCGCTGTTCTACTTACCTTTCCAAGCCTCCTTTTGGCGCATACTGCATATAAGTTAAATAGGCAGGGCGACAGTATACAGCCTTGCCAGACTTCTTTCCCAATTCTGAACCAATCAGTGGATCCATGTCCAGTTCTCACTGTTGCTTCTTGACTTGCATATAGGTTTCTCAAAAGACAAATAAGATGGTCTGGTTCTCCCATCTCTTTAAGAACTTGCCACAATTTGTTGTGATCCACACAATCAAAGGCTTTAGCCTAGTCAATGAAGCAGAACTTCATTGTTTTTCTGGAACTCCCTAGCTTTCTCCATGATCCAGCTTATGTTGGCAATTTGATCTCTAGTTCCTCTGTCTCTTCAAAATCCTGCCTGTACTTCTGGTAGTTCTCGATCCACATACTGGTGGAGCCTAGCTTGTAGGATTTTTTTTTAATTGCAAAAGTTTTACAATTACATTTTCACCCCATTCCCCCCCAACCCACCCCAAGCCCCCCAACCTAACCCTCCCCTCCCCCTGACTTCCACAGAATATAACCCCATCAAAATCCCCTTTTTATAAAATTTGAACCCCTCCACCCCCATATAGTTTTTCATCTTCACAAAATTCAAATATTTCTATCTTTATATAATACTTTCAGTGAAAAGCTATTTGATACTTCCTAGTTTGATATTTGTTCTGCACATAATCTATCCATTTTTTCCATTCCCATTCATAAGTCTCTTGTGAGCGATCTTTCAGATATGCTGAAATCTTCGCCATCTCTGCAAAACTGGCCATCTTCAAAGTCCATTCCTCGAAAGTGGGCAAAGCTTCATTTTTCCAATATTTACCTATCAATAATCTCGCTGCTGTTATCATATACAATATCAACTTTGTTTCACCCATTGTAAAACCCTTAACTATACCCAATAAAAACAATTGTGGAGAAAACTGAATTTTTTTCTTCAAAACATTCTGCATAACCCACCAAATTTTTATCCAAAAAGCCTTAACTTTCTTACAAGTCCATCAAACATGATAATATGTTGCATCTAAGCAGTCACATCTCCAACATTTTGGCTGAACATTAGGGTACATACACGACAATTTCTTAGGATCTAAATGCCATCTATAGAACATTTTATAAAAATTTTCCCTCAAATTCTGCGATTGTGTAAATTTAACATTCTGAACCGAAATTTTTTCCCATGTTTCCAACATCACTGGCTCTGCAAAATTTTGTGCCCACTTAATCATACAATCTTTAACCAATTCAGTTTCTGAATCCCTTTCTAACAAAACATTATAAAGCCTTTTAATATGCATTGGACCTTTCTCTTTTATATGTCTAACCAATTCTTCGTCATGCAACATAATACCAGTTTTTTGGTCCTCTTTCCATCTCAGTTGAAGTTGATTATACTGTAAACAAGTTAAATTAATCCCTTCATCCAACAGTGTCTCTAATGTCTTCAGTTGCCATCTGCCCGCATGTGTAAAAAGAACTTCTTTATATAACCCCACCCCCCGAGTGACATTATATTTGTATTCCACATGATATGACCAAGATCCAGTCATAGCGGTATTTTATAATCCCATTTGAATCGGTGCTTCTTCCAAACTCTGATCAAAGAATCTCTAAGTATATGGCTTTTAAACACTTTATCTACTCTGTTCTCATAAAATAAGTAAGCATGCCAGCCAAATTCGAGATCAAAACTTTCTATTCCAGTCTTTTTCCTTCCAAACCAGTCACTTGCTTGAGTCAAAGCTGCTGCTTCATAATATAACTGAAGGTTTGGAAGTTTAAGACCTCCCCTTTCTGGAGCATCTTGCATAATTTTCAATTTTACTCTCGGTTTTTTCTCGTTCCAGACAAACTTATTCAATCCACTTTGCCATTCTTTCAGTTGTTTATCACTTTTAAGCACCGGAATCATTTGAAACAAAAAAAGAAATCTTGGCAAAATATTCATCTTAACTGCTGCTATTCTTCCAAGTAAGGACAGCTGCAGTTTTTTCCAAATCTCTATATTTTTCTGTATATCTCGCCACAACACCTCATAATTATTTTGAAACAATTTCATATTTTATTCTGCAACCTGAACTCCTAGATATTTAACCTTAGGTACAATCTCAAAACCTGTCCTGCTTTCAAGTTCGTGTTTTCGATCTTGTGTCATATTTTTAACTATCATCTTAGTTTTTTTCTGGTTCAGTCTAAAACCTGATACTGTGCCATAGTCTTTTATAATGTCTTTCATCTGGATTATTGATTCCATCGGCTGTGTTAGGGTAACAACCAAATCATCTGCAAATGCCTTTATTCTGTAATCCTCTTGCCTTATCACTATACCTTTCAAGATATTCGAATCCCGTATTGTATTCAACAAGACTTCTAGTGTTAAAATAAATAACAATGGGGATAACGGACAACCTTGTCTTGTTCCTTTTTCGATATTAAAGTCTGATGTCAAACTTCCATTAATAATAATCTGTGCCTTTTGCTCTTGGTAAATTGCTGAAACCGCCTGTATAAATTGATCCCCAAAGTCCATCTTCTTTAAAGTCTTTAATAGAAAATTCCAGTCCACTCTATCAAAGGCCTTCTCCGCATCCAAAAAAACCAGCACTGCAGGGATCTGTTTATTCTTTTCAAGATATTCCAATAAATCTATAACTTGCCTTACATTGTCCTTCATATATCTGCCCTCTATAAATCCTGCTTGATCATCATGAATCACCTCTTGAATTACTGACATCAACCTGTTGGCTAATACTTTTGCGTAAATTTTATAATCATTATTCAGAAGAGATATTGGTCTATAATTCTCCGGTTTTTTAGGACCTACTTGCTCTTTTGGTATCAAAGAAATGTAAGCTGTTTTCCATGATGGGGATATTTTACCCCCTTGTTGTATGTTACAAAATAAGTCTCTAAGTTGTTCCACCATTTCTGCTTGCAAAGTTTTATAATACACTGCAGTCAAGCCATCCGTTCCAGGAGCTTTAGCTGTTTTCAATTGTTTAATTGCTGCAATTATCTCCTCAACTGTTATAGGATGATTCATTCTTTCCTTTTGTTGGTTAGTAATTTTTGTAACTCTTTTATTTTCTAAATATTTTTCTATAAATCCATTCTGCATATCATCTTTAGCATATAATTTAGTGTAGTAATCTACAAAGACTTCTTTAATTTATTTTTGTTGAAAAATTTCTTTCCCTCCAATATCAATACTATCAATAGTCCGTATGCTCTGCTTCTTCCTTAATGTATAAGCCAACCATCTGCCCAGTTTATTAGCATTACAAAATGTATTATGCTTTGCATATTGTAAATTTGTTGCAGCTTGTTCTGCCATAAGCATTTGAAATTGATCTTTCAAAAGTTTTATAGCACCACGTATTCTTTCATCTGTTGGATTTTTAATAAGTAACTGTTCTTTATTCTTTATTTCTACTTCCAGTTCTGATCTTTCCTTTTGTCGATTCAGTTTATGTTTAGAATTCATATGAATGAGTACCCCTCTCATATATGCTTTACTCGCATCCCACACAATTTCAATTGGGGTACCCTTATTCAAGTTTATTTCAAAAAATTCTTTCATCTGCTTTTTAAGTTCTATTATATTTTTTTCATATCTAAACAAGTTTTCATTTAATCTCCATGATCTTCTCTCAGTCTTTCCCATCTCAATTTCTATCCATGCTGGGCTATGGTCGGTTAGAGTTCTTGGAAAAATCTTTGTTCTTTTTGTCTTAACAAGTAGATCATCTGATAACAAAATAAAATCAATCCTAGAGAAAGATCTATGTCTGTCAGAAAAAAAAGTATAGTCCAATTCTTTTGGATTATGTATTCTCCAAATATCTTTTAATTCCAAATCTTCTTTCATGTCAAAAAAAAGTCTGTGGTAATCTAATCCTTGACTTCACCAGGCTCTTTTTATCTAATTTGGAATCAATTACTCCATTCCAATCTCCCATAATTAAAATAGATCTATAATCCCATTGCAGTATTTTATTTTTTTATGTTTTTTATTATATTTTTATTGTTAAGGAATAACAAAAAGGAAAAAAAAATCAATACAAAAAATCAATAGTAAGGAAAGAAAAAAAATTTTTTTCCCCCAACGTGCTATACAAACGGAAAGGAAGTTTTAGGAACTTGAAGTCTTCAATTCTTCCAGAAATCTCTTTGATAAGGTACTGGTGCCGATTCATCCAATCTCCCAAGTGCAAAGTCCACAAATGGTTGCCAAGTGTTCCAAAAAACATTTTCTTTATATATACCACTTCTAATTTTAATATCACAAGTCAATTTATCATTTAATGCAAATTTCCATGTTTCATTGTACCATTCTTCTAATTTTAAGTCAACATTTAATTTCCAATATCTAGCAGTTATAATTCTCCCCATTATAACCAAAATCCTCACCAATTCTCTTTCTCCAGTTGTTAATGTTGTTTCATTCAATATTAATAATAATATGGTTTCCAATTTCAATTTGACCCTCTTCTTAATTATTTCAAATATTTCATTTTCTATCCTAGACCAAAAAAGTTCAACCCCATTACATTTACACCACATATGAGCATATGTCCCGAGTTCCACTTTACATCTCCAACACATTTTATCCACTTTATTATCCATTTGAAAAAGCCTTATTGGGGTAAAATACCACTTCCAAATAACTTTATAATTATGTTCTTTAATCCTTATTGATAATGTCCTCATTATTCTGCTAACCCAATTCATATTCCAATTTTGATAAGAAATTTCAATACCCAGTTCTTTTACCCAATTCTCTTTCATTACCCTTTGTGAATTATTATCAGAGTTAATAATTTTATAAATTTTACTAACTAATCCCTTTGGCCCAATTTCGTCTTTTATTATAGATGGCAAATTTTCAAATTCCGTTTCCTTTCTGCTCTCATCATTCCTTTCTTTGCATTTCCTATTCCATTTATTCATTTGAATTCTTTCAAACCAATTAATGTTTAATTTTCCATAAATTTCCTCTTTCCTCATTTCATTTTCTATAAATTTCAACCATTCACTAATTGTTTCCACTTTCTCTTCTATTATAATCCTCTCTCTGTTACTATTTAATTTCATTGGGCAATTCTTTTTCAGTTTACCTAAATACAATGCGTCTGGTATTAATTTTTTTGCTACTCTGTCCCAATTTTTAGTCAAACTATTTAACCAATAATTGCAAATTTTAACCTTACCTTTAAAATTTTCCAAAAACCATTTGTAACCAAACTTCTTTATTTCCTTCATTTCCAAATTACCCCAAAGTTTAACATCTCCTTTTAAAATTTTTACTACTGTTTTTATATTAAATGCTCTATAATAGTTTAATAATTTTGGAATTCCTAAACCACCTTGTTTTTGGTTCTGATACCACATTTTCTTAATCTGTCTTGGTTTTTTATCCCCATTACAAAATTTGTCTATTTTTTTTTGATATACTTCAATGTCCTTCTCGGTTAAAAAAATTGGAAGCATCTTGAATAAAAAGTTAAATTTAGGAAGTAACATCATTTTACATAAAGCTACTCTACCAAACCAAGATAACTTGAGTTTTTTATATTTCCCAATTTTCTCTTCAATTTCTTTTGTTACTATGTCATAATTTAGTTTCTTTAAATTTTTAATTTTAAGTGAAAGTATAATACCTAAATATCTTAAATTATCCTTTATCCTAATTCCAAATTGATTTTGTAATTTTTCTAATTTATTTTCCCTATCAATTTCCATTAATAATTCTGATTTTGCCCAATTTACTTTCAAACCAGTCATATCTTCAAATTCTTCCAAATGTATTTGAACTCTTTTTATATCATTTGTAATATTATTTAAAATGACAAGAGTGTCATCTGCATATAAATTAACTTTGATGCCTTTATAACCTATTAATTCTGAATCCTCTTCAATCAAAGTTGTTAAAATTTCCATTGCTAATAAAAATAGGATCGGAGACAGAGGACAACTCTGTCTTGTCCCTGCTTCCAAATTTATATCTTGTGTAAATATACCATTTACCTTCACTCTTGCCGTACCCCTCTGGTACAATTTGGAAATAATATGAATAAATTTATTACCAAATCCTAATGCAGAAATCATTTCTTTTATAGTATCCCATTGTATAGAATCAAAAGCTTTAAAAATATCCAAGGCAAGAATACCTATCTTATCACCATTATTCTCAGCAATATCAATAACATTTAATACTCTTCTAACTAAATCACACATATAACGCCCTTTAACAAAACCTACTTGATTATGGTTTATATATTTATCTATAAAATTATTCAATCTATTTGCTACAATTGCAGTAAATATCTTAGCATCTTGGTTAATCAAGGAAATGGGCCGATAGGATTCAATTTTTTCTAGATCTTTACCTGGTTTCGGGATTAAGGATATAATTGTTCTATTCCAGGACATGGGAATATCATCTCCATGTAATATCTTATTATACAATATCTGTAATTTTGGGATCAAAATTCATTGCAGTATTTTAGTGTGTAAAGTTTTATAAAAATGATCCTGTTGTTGGTTAGGAGCATAAATTCCAATCACGAGAATTTGGCCATTTACCGTATACAGTTCAATTGCTATAAACCTGCCGCCTTCATCTGCTTCTATAATTTTAGCTGACAGTCTTTTATTTATGTAAATGACCACACCATTCTTCTTTTCCGAAGTTGAAGCTATAAAATGTGTTCCTAATTTTGAATCTATCAAGTATTTTTGATCTTGTGTTCTGACATGAGTTTCTTGTAAACAAATTATATCATTATTAAATTGTCTCAAGTATGTAAATAACTTCTTCCTTTCCTGTGGAGAATTCAGTCCATTCACATTCCAAGATAAAAACTTAATCATCATGTATGCCTGTTTGAAGCGACGAGCAGAGTTGCCGAATATCTCCCGAAGTCTTCGGCTTTGCTCCCCCCATGGCTTCACTTTCTTGTGTAGTACTCTTGACTCCCTTTTTATATTGTCTCTCCTGTTGTTGCTTCTCTTTGAGTTGCTTGGAAATTGCACGAGTTATACACTGGTCTTTAGCTTCAGCCATCCGAGCTAGGTCCAAAGCCACATCTCTTGTAGACAGAATCGGAGAAGATTCTAACAGGGACTCCTCCAGAAGACCTCCTGTAGCACCCTGCATTTCCGCTGGTTCCACCTGCTTAAACTGCTCTTCCATCTCTTGCTGAGGTTGCTTCTCCTTGTCACTCTCCTTTATCTCCAACACGGTAGATGTACGTGGGGATGGTGATCTCTCTTTAAAAACAGTAGAGTAGAAATGTTCCGCCTTCTCAACAGTATTCAATCGATGTCTTTCTCCATTGTACTTCAGAATTATGCCAGTTGGGGCATCCCACCGAAATGGTATTTGCTGTTTTTTTAATTCATTCACTAAAAAACCAAAATCTTTTCTATCTTTTAACATCTTAGGTGGTAGTTCTTTATAAATTCCAATCTGAGCTCCCTCCACTTGCACGGAAGAGAGAAAAGATTTTTGCAAAGTATCATTTCTGATTCTTCTATCTGTAAAATATATCACCACATCTCTGGGCAATTGTCTTTGTCTGGCCACCCACGAATTCACTCTGTAAATTTTGTCTATTTTGTAAAAAATCTCTTCAGAATTAATTTTTAACAACACAGCCAAAGCATCAGCACAAATCTGTCTCAGGTCTTGTCGATCATTCTCCTTAATACCTCTAATTCTTATGGCAAATTCCATGGACCTGAATTGCATCATCGTAATTTCGTTTTCCACTCTCTGCATTTTATTATCCACATCAAAAATTTTATAGTCAGTATCCTTTATTTTGACATTCACTTCTGATTTAAATTCTTCCAATTTAGAATCCACTTTAATAATAATTTCTGACAGGCCAGACACCACATTCGATAATTTATTAGTCACCTTGCCATAATTCTCTTGCACCACCCTTTTCATTTCATTAATTTCCTGCTTAATTTCCTGTTGAGATTTTTGAAATTTATCATCCAGAGCCTGGGTAATAAAATCTTTTAAACTTTCAAAATCAAAATCTTTTTTCTGACTCTGCTGAGTAGGAGGAAGCTGCTGCTCAGGTTTACGCATGGGGGATCCCCCCCCCGCTGCCTTTCCTTCCTGTTTCTTAGAAGCCATTCTGCCACGTAGATTAGCTTTTCTGAAAAAGGAGGTCCTTTTTCCTTTTCCACCACCTCAAAGTCCTCTAAAAAAATCCCCCAGGTTTAATCAAATTGGGGATAGAGTTAGACTGAAGCAAGCTCAGGCTTATTTTAAAAGAATTTTTCCTCTTCTCCTGTTCCTGCTTGTTACAAGCAGCACAACTTTGTAGCTTGTTAAAATAACTTTACAAGATCACTCTCACTCTCAGCTTGTTAACGCTGGAGCCGGGCGCCATTTTTTCAAGCCGCTTTCACTTGCTCAGACTTTTACTTAAATCAGAAAGTCACAAGAGGAATAATACTTGCAGTTTCTAGGTTTGAAGGTTCAGGTTGTTGTTTCCGCTGATTATTGAAGTTAATTTCACTAGTTTAAAAGGTTGCTGCAGCCGACTTGCTCTGCACAAAACAGAGTCGTCCCACGCCATCCGGAGTCTCCGCAAGTTGAAAGGGAGCCGCGCCTGTTTCCTCCCCAGTAGTGATTTTCTGGGGGCTCACAGGGGCTCAACCTGCTCCTTGCTCGCTCTTCTCTGCCAATCCTTCAGATTTAGGAGTTTTCAAGCCGCTTCTTGAAATCAAAGCGGTTCTACAGGCGGCGGGGCTGGAGGTCCCAAAAAAAGGACCGTCTTTTGTCGGTAGCCAGCAAACCGGAAGTCAAGCTTGTAGGATTTTGAGCATAACTTTACTAGCGTGTGAAATGAGTGCAATGGTGCGATAGTTTGAACACTCTTTGGCATTGCCTTTCTTTGGAATTGGAATGTAAACTGACCTTTTCCAATCCTGTGGCCACTGTTGAGTTTTCCAAATTTGCTGGCAAATTTAGTGTAGCACTTTTACTGCATCGTCTTTTAAGATTTTAAATAGCTCAGCTGGAATACTGTCCCCTCCACTAGCTTTGTTTTTTTTTTTGTTTTTTTTTGCAAAAAGTTTTTTTATTTTTTTCCAAACATACAAATTACATCCTTTTGGAACAGAGCTTTGATCCGGTCATCACTTTGTTCAATTTTTAACAAAATCTTTAACAAAATTTTATCTATACTATTTTGCCATAGCACTTATTTCTAAATCTTATATCACATATTCAACTAATACCATCTTTAAAAAATTAACACATATTTACCTAATCAAAACAATTACCCTTCTATTAACCCACCTTAATTCTTAGTACAATTAATAACTCATAATATAATTCTTGACCTAAATCCTCACTATTAACAATACAATTCAAATATATTTATATATCATTATGCTCATTAAATCTTTATTCCATTATTACTTTATCAAATTTAAAATTTATCTTTTTAATTTTAGAAATATAGCAATTTAACATTTAAACATAGTTCTTAATTCAAATAATGCTTTTTAATACAATTTCCCAATTATCCTAAATTCTTCTATCAAACCATACCATTTATATAACATCAATTGAGTAATTTTTGTTTATAAATCATAATCATATATTGTTTCAGTTCTCTTTTCTTTTTCTCTTAGGTAATAAATGCTCAAATTATCACAATTGTTATACATACTTAAACAATATCTCAATTATTATAGCTATCAATTTTCTAATTTAACCTTTTCTTTTATCCTTCCACTGTTAATACCAATGTATAAAGTACATCTTTATTCACTGTTAATCCCAGTGTAATCATCTTTATTCACTATTAATCTCACTGCAATCATCTTTATTCAGTGTTAATCCCAGTGTAATCATCTTTATTTTTCTCACTGTTAATCTCAGTGTAATCATTTTATTTACTGTTAATCCCAGTATAATCATCTTTATTTTTCTCACTGTTACTCCCAACATAATCGTCTTCTACTTTTATAGTTATATTATTAAAAATATTCAAATTGTAACAATTGTTATAGGTATTTAACCAATATCCCAGTTATTATAACCATCAATTTCCTCAAATAATCTCTTTAACATCTTAATAAAAAAATGGTTCATTATATCCATTGTTATATTTCTTTTAATGCAATCTATTTTCCATATATTTTAGCTTCAATCCCTATTTCATTTCTAAATATCTGTAACATAATTCTTCTCATATTTGTTTATCTCAATATAGTCATTTTATAAATCCAGGTCCTGGACTTCTTTAAATTTCTTAATATTTTCCAACCTTTTATTCTTTTATCATTCAGTATTAATCTCCATATAATCATCATTATATCTTTATTAATCTCAGTATAATCATCATTGTGTTATTGTTAATCTCAATATAATCTCTAGAGACCTCCTTTTTATTATTAATATTCACATGTTCAATTATTTGTTCATTTTTAATCACAATATCTTTGTCTTCTTTATTTTCCACTTCTATGTCTTATTTCTCCATCTTCATTTTCTTGTCCACACATGTATACTCCATTTCGATTTTTGTATCCTCAAATTTTGTCCTCTGTGTAATATTATAGTTATTTCTTTTATTTCCATTTTCCAAATCAAATAGTTGCTTCAATTATAAAAGTTCCATTGTATTCCCTTCTATTTCTTTTTTTATTCCTCCAAAAGTCAAGCCTCTTGTAGACAAGAAAATCCTCCTCCACAAGTTCCCACGTTTATTATCTGGTGAAGTTCACAATTTTCCAAAACAAAGAACCAAGTTGCACTATTCCTTTTTACTCCAGATGGTGTCTCTCTGTAATCTACAATTTCCAATTGCTTAATAAGTATCCATTTTATTTCCATTACATCACGATCTTAACTTCTTTTTTCTTTTTCAATTTAAAAATATCAAATCATATTTAAATCCAGTCCAAGTTTAAATAGATCTTCTCAATTCTTTTTTTCTTTTTTCCCCTTTTATTTATACATCCCTTTTTTTTCTTCTTAAAGCTTATTGTCCATTATTTTTCTTGCCATTTAAAAAAAGGGGGGGAGGATCTCTTTATTTCTTTCCAATCCTTTAACCATATCTAATTATTTAAAGTTTCCAATTAATTTGTTCAGAAATCATTTTTCAGTTGGGTTTCTTCCCTGCCCCTGCAGGATGGTTCCGGTCCAAAGATCCATCGGCAGTGGTTCGGCAGCTGGGGTTTTTGCGGCGCTCAGCAGAGCCCGCTATTTCCCTGACTGTCTCGCCACGACGCCGAACCGGAAGTCCCCCCTCCACTAGCTTTGTTGTTGCTCAGATTTCCTAAGACCCTTTTGACTTCACATTCTAGGATGTATGGCTCGAGGTCGTGATTATCAGGGACGTTAAGCTCACTCTTGTATAATTCTTCTGTGTAATTTTGCCTTCTTAATCTCTTCTGCCTGTGTTAGGTCCCTGCCATTTTGGTCCTTTATCATGCCCACCTTTGCATGAAATGTTCCCATCATATCTCCAATTTTCTTGAAAAGAGCCCTGGTCCTCCCTTTCTATTGTTTTCTTCTATTTCTTTGCACTGTTCATTTAAGAAGGTATTCTTATCTCTTCTAGCTATTCTCTGGAATTCTGCATTCAATTGGGTGTATCTTTCTCTTTCTCCCTTGCCTTTCCCTTCCCTTCTTTCCTCAGCTATTTGCAAAGCTACCTCAGACAGCCATTTTGCTTTCTTGCATTTCTTTTTCTTTGGTATGGTTTTAGTTGCTACCTCTTGTACAATGTTGCGAACCTCCGTCCATAGTTCTTCAGGCACTCTGTCTATCAGATCTAATTCCTTAAATCTATTTGTCACCTCTACTTTATATTCATCAGGGATATGATTTAGTTCATACCTGAGTGGCTTAATGCTTTTCCCTACTTTCTTCAATTTAAGCCTAAATTTTGCAACAAGAAGCTCATGATCTGAGCCACAGTCACTCCTGGTTTTGTTTTTACTGACTGTATAGAGCTTCTCCATCTTTGGCTGCAGAGCACATAGTCAATCTGATTTCTGTGTTGACCGTCTGGTGATATCCATGTGTAGAGTAGTCTCTTGGGTTGTTGGAAAAGAGTGTTTGCTATGACCATCGTATTATCTTGACAGAATTTTATCAGCCTGTGCCCTGTTTCATTTTGTACTCCAAGGCCAAACTTGCCTGTTATTCCGGTTATCTTTTGCCTTCCTACTTTAGCATTCCAATCCCCCATTATAATAATCCCCGCCTTGAAAGAGGCGGTGGTGAGGCCTCTCCTCAAGAAGTCGTCCCTGGATCCAGCAATATTGGCCAACTATCGTCCTGTCTCCAACCTTTGCTTCCTGGTGAAGGTTGTTGAGAGTGTGGTCGCGCGACAGTTTCCGCAATTCCTGGAGGAAACATCCTATCTAGATCCGTTCCAGTCGGGTTTCAGGCCTGGGCACAGCACGGAAACGGCATTGGTCGCGTTGGTTGATGCTCTCTGGAGGGCTCGGGACAGGGGTTGCTCCTCTGTTCTGGTCCTGTTAGACCTCTCAGCGGCTTTTGATACCATCGACCATGGCATCATGCTGCACTGGTTGGAAGAGTTGGGGATGCGGGGCACCGTATTATGGTGGTTTTCCTCCTTTCTCTCCGACTGGTCGCAGTTCGTGTTGGTAGGGGGGCAGAGGTCAACCTCAAGGCCTCTTATATGTGGAGTGTCTCAGTGGTCGGTCCTCTCGCCCCTCCTGTTCAACATTTATGTGAAGCCACTGGGCGAGATCATCCGTGGCTTTGGGGTGCGATACCACCAGTACGCTGATGACACCCAGCTGTACATCTCCACCCCAGGCCACCCCAACGATGCCCTTGAAGTGATGTCCCAGTGCCTGGAGGCTGTGCGGATCGGGATGGGGAGGAACAAGCTCAGGCTCAACCCTTCTAAGACTGAGTGGCTGTTGCTCCCGGCATCCCGATATAGTCAGTTGACTCCATCACTGACTATTGGGGGCGAGTCATTGGCCCCCACGGAGAGGGCTCACAATCTGGGAGTCCTCGTGGATATGCAGCTGTCCTTGGAGGAACATCTGACGGCTGTAACCAGGGGGACCTTTTGTCAGGTTCGCCTGATTCGCCAGTTGCGGCCCTTTCTTGATTGGGATTCCCTGTGCACAGTCACTCATGCCCTCGTCACCTCTCGCCTTGACTACTGCAATGCTCTCTACATGGGGCTCCCCTTGAAGAGCACCCGGAGGCTCCAACTGGTCCAGAACGCAGCAGCGTGGGTAGTGACGGGAGCAGCATGGCGCTCCCATGTAACACCACTCCTGTGCGAGCTGCACTGGCTCCCAGTGGTCTTCCGGGTGCACTTCAAGGTGTTGGTTATCACCTTTAAAGTGCTCCATGGCATAGGCCTAGCTATCTTCGAGACCGCCTGCTGCCACCGACGACCTCCCATCGAGCCGTGCGCTCCCACAGAGAGGGCCTCCTCAGGGTGCCATCAGCCAAACAGTGTAGGCTGGTGACCCCCAGGGGGAGGGCCTTCTCTGTGGGGGCACCTACCCTCTGGAATCAACTGCCTCCAGAGATAAGGAGAATCCAAGACCTCAGTGCCTTCCGCCGTGCCCTTAAAACCTTCCTTTTCCAGCAAGCCGGGCTGGCCTAATTTTTTAAGTGTTTTTAAGTGTTTTGTTTATTGTTTTTAATTAACGGGCCCAAATTTATATATGTATATTTTTAACTGTATTTTAATATTTGTACTTGATGTTTTTACTTGGCTGTTCACCGCCCTGAGTCCTCAGGGAGAAGGGCGGTATACAAATTCAAAATAAAATAAAATAAAAAAATAAAAATAATAAGGACATAATTTTTTGGTGTTAATTCTATAAGGTGCTGTAGGGCTTCATAGAACCAGTCAATTTCATCCTCTTCAGCACCAGTGGTTGGGCCATAGACTTGGATTACTGTGGTATTGAATGGTTTGCCTTGGATTCAAACTGAGATCATTCTATCATTTTGGGGTCTGTATCCTAGTATTGCTTTTCCTACTCTTTTATTGATTATGAAGGCTACTCCATTTCTTCTGAGGGATTCTTGCCCGCAGTAGTATACCTGATGGTCATCTGAATTAAATTCACCCATTCCTATCCATTTTAATTCGCTGATTCCTAAGATGTCAATGTTCAGTCTTGTCGTCTCTTGATTGACCATGTCCAGCTTGCCTTGATTCATGGCTGTTACATTCCAGGTTCCTATGGAGAAAAAATCTTTACAGCATTGGACTTTCCTTTCACCACCAGATGCATCCACAGCTGAGCGTCCTTTTGGCTTTGGCCCAGTCACTTCACTCTTTCTGGCGCTTCTAGTACTAGCCCTCTGCTCTTCTCCAGTAGCATATTGGACACCTTCCAACCTGAGGAGCTCATCTTCCAGTGTCATATCTTTTTTCCTTTTGGTACTGTCCATGGGGTTTTCATGGCAAAGATACTGGAGTGGGTTCCCATTTCCTTCTCCAGTGGATCATGTTTTCTGCTAAAACCTGTCCGTCTTGAGTGGCCCTGCATAGCATAGCTCATAGCTTCATTATGCTGTGCAAGCCTTTTCACCACGACAAGGCAGTAATCCATGAAGGGGGAACATCTGGTACACATATTAAAAACACTGCTACTCCCCATAAGCTTTAAGATACATAGGCCTAAATTCTAAGGATGACATCAAATGTTATGGGCGTTATCAGGACCTTAGCAAACTGCCTGGGACCCATATGAAAAAAATGGGTTTGGATGGCATTATTGAGGTGTTGGGGAAAACAGAAAGGTGGGACAAAAATTAAATAAGGAAAATATAAAGGAAAATGTTTGGTAATTCTCATTACCCTCATGCAGTAACTAACATTGGCCATTCAGGAAGATTGGCCATCTATTCATACAATATTTTTTGCAAAATTTGGATGGGCTTGTTGAGACAAAAAGACTGCTCGTAAAATGTTTGCATAACTTTCCCTCTGTCATGACTAAATTAGATATCATCCTGGAAATCTAAATAAGCATTTAGATTCTGTTTTTAGAAAATAATTTTATTTTATTATTTGTGAAAATTATAGGCTTTCATATAACTTAGATAACTTTTTTTGCAGTGTCATTTTAATTGAATCAACAAGTTGCATCATGGATCCTGAGATACTTGATCACATCAGCAAAATAAGGCAAGGAAAAATTAAAAGGTAGGTCTTTACTAGGTAAGTCTTTACTATACTCAAAGTGCAGTTTGTCAGGCTGGTGTTGAAGTTTAAAACAAGTTGGCTACTTGAATGTGTAACTGAAAGTACTGTGTTCATGGTCATGCCCAAAACATTATTGAAATTATTCTTCCCAATAATTTCTATTTAGTAATGTTTTTTAAAAATTTATGAATTCCTTTGCCTCTTCAATCCAGACTTTAAGCTGTGTACAGATACTAACTTTTAAAGCACATACAGCCCTGATATTTTATACTATGGTATGCATATTTCTGATGTTCAGTTAGTGTTCAATCTTTATCTTTATCTTTTATCTTTTATTAGATTTGTATACCGCCCTTCTCCTTTTGGACTCAGGGTGGTGAACAGCCAAAATAAAAACATTTGTACACAAAATGTAAAATAATTTTTAAAAATAATTAAATGAAATTTGGCCCATAATTTAAAACATTTCAATTAAAATCAGTACCAAACGTTAAAACCAGCATGGAATCAGGCCAGCCCGGCTAACTGAAAAAAGTAAATTTTTAGGGCCCGACGAAAAGTCCAGAGGTCTGGGATCACTCGTATCTCTGGGGGTAGATCGTTCCAGAGGGTAGGTGCCACCACAGAGAAGGCTCTCTCCCTGGGGGTCGCCAGCCAACATTGTCTGGCTGACGGCACCCTGAGGAGGCCCTCTCTGTGGGAGCGAACCGGCCGGTGGGAGGCAATTGGTGGCAGAAGGCGGTCCCGTAAGTACCCTGGTCCTAAGCCATGGAGCGCTTTAAAGGTGATCACCAACACCTTGAAGCGCACCTGGAAGTGCACCGGAAGCCAATGCAGCTCGCGCAGGAGACGTGTCACGTGGGAGCACCCCGTGGCTCCCATAATCCCCCACGCGGCCGCATTTTGCACCAGTTGGAGCCTCCGAGTGCACCCCAAAGGGAGCCCCATGTAGAGCGCGTTACAATAGTCCAGACGAGAAGTGACGAGTGCTTGAGTGACCATGCATAAGGAGTCCCGATCTAGAAAGGGGGCGCAACTGACGTATCAGATGAACCTGATAGAAAGCCCCCCTGGCCATGGCCGTCGTATGCTCTTCTAAAGACAGCCGTGCGTCCAGGAGGACGCCCAAGTTGCGGGCCCTTTCCTTGGGGGCCAGTGATTCGCCCCCAATAACCAGCGATGGCACTAGCTGGCTATACCGGGACGCCGGCAGCCACAGCCACTCGGTCTTGGAAGGGTTGAGTTGAAGACTGTTTCTCCCCATCCAGACCCGCATGGCCTCCAGGCACTGGGACATCACTTCCAAGGCATCGTTGGGATGGTCTGGGGTGGAGATGTACAGCTGAGTGTCATCAGCGTACTGATGGAACTCCACCCCAAAACCACGGACGATCTCACCCAACGGTTTTACATAAATGTTGAACAGGAGGGGCGAGAGGACTGACCCTTGTGGCACCCCACAAACAAGGCGCCTCAGGATTGACCGCTGCCCCCCTGTCAACACAGATTGTGACCGGTCGGAGAGATAGGAGGAAAACCACAGCAAAACAGTGCCCCCCACCCCCAATCCCTCCAACCGGTGCAACATGATACCATGGTCGATGGTATCAAAAGCCGCTGAGAGATCTAACAGGACCAGGATAGAGGACCCCTACCCCGAGCCCTCCAGAGATCATCCACCAACACGACCAATGTCCTTTCCGTGCTGTACCCAGGCCTGAAACCGGACTGGAGCGGGTCCAAATAGACAGCTTCATCCAGGTACTGGGGAAGCTGCCGCGCCACCACACTCTCAACAACCTTCGCAATAAAATGAAGGTTGGAGAATGGACGATAGTTAGCCAAAACAGCCGGATCCAGAGAGGGCTTCTTGAGGAGGGGCCTTACCACCGCCTCTTTCAAGGTGGTTGGCAGGACACTCTCACTCAAAGAAGCATTAATAATCCCCTGGAGCCAGCCTCGTGTAACCTCCCAGGAAGCCAGCACCAACCAGGAGGGACACGGGTCCAATAAACATGTGGTCACGTTCAGCCGTCCCAAGATCCTGTCCACGTCCTCAGGAGCCACAGGATTGAACTCCTCCCAGATAACACTCTTAAGACCTGCCTCAGTCATCTCGTCTGAACTAACTCAGTCAGCGGCCAAGTCTTCCTGAATCTGAGTTATTTTATCATACAGATATTGTACAAAATCCTCAGCTTGGCCCTGCAAGGGGTCATCCCGCGCTCCCAGATGGAGGAGCCTAAACAGGCCGGCTGGGTGATTATCTGATGATGCAATAAGAGCAGCAAAGTAGCTAGATTTCGCCGCTTTTATTGCCACTAGGTAGGTCTTAATATGAGACCTTACCAATGTCAAGTCAGATTCGGACCGGCTGGCCCTCCAACCTCTCTTTAGGCGTTTTTTCTGGCGCTTCATCTCCCTCAGCTCCTCGGAGAACCAAGGAGCTAAGTGAGTTCGGTGCCGGGTCAGAGGCCGCAAAGGCACGACATGGTCCAAAGCCCCGGTGGCCGCTCTATCCCAGGCAGCCACCAGGTCCTCAGCCGAGTCATGAGCCAGAGTCTCAGGAAATGGCCCAAGCTCCATCTGGAACCTATCCTGGGGCAGAACCACCTGATTGGTTCCGCCTCCCTGCGACAGGGTGCGGCGGTCAGAAAGTCAAGTCGAAGGAGCGAGTGGTCAGACCATGACAAGGGTTCAATGCCTATATCCCCTGTATCAAGGCCACTCGACCACTGACCAGAAATAAAAACTAAGTCCAGAGTGTGTCCACCTATGTGAGTAGGGCCATGAATTACTTGAGTCAGGTCCATGGCCGTCATGGAAGCCATGAACTCCCGAGCTACCTCAGACATTTCACCGATAGATGGCAGGTTAAAATCCCCCATGACCAAAAGTCTGGGGGTATCAATCGCCACCTTGGCTATGACGTTGAGGAGCTAGGGCAGGGTCGTTGCCACGTGGCAGGGAGCCAGGTACGTGACCAACAGACCCATCTGCACCCCACGACCCCACTTCACAAAAAGGGACTCACATCCGGCTATCTGAGGTACAGTGGCCTCCCTCGGATCAAGACCTTCCTTTATAATAACCGCTACCCTCCCGCCCCTGCCCTAAGGTCTCGGCTGATGAAATGCGCGGAAGCCTGGTGGGCACATCTCCACAAGGGGAACCCCCCCCCTTCATGGCCCAACCAGGTCTCCGTAATGCCTGCCAGGTCCGCTCCCCCCTCCTGAAGAAGGTCACAAATGAGGGGGGCCTTATTTACTACGGACCTGGCATTGCATAACAGCAGCCAGAGACTCGGGCCCTGAGATTCTAAGCAACCTGGGGAACGGGAAGAGCTAAGATGACCGGGGCATGCAATCGTTCGAAGATAGTGAGTGTGTGTCCCCACCACACGATGCAGCTCCCTGCTCTCCTGCTACAGATTTGATTTTGATTACAAATCAAATCTGTACCATGTCAAGAAACCTAAATGCAATTTAATGTTAAAATCAAATTTGCTTTTACAACTGGAATCTTAAGTTATTTAATTGTTTCATTTCTGTTTCTGTTTCTTTTTGCTTAGTTCTGAAGCAAATTTCCCAAAGGGTGCACATGATGTGATAGGTGAATTTGGAATATATAATCAGGAGGAAAACCCCAATGCTGGTAAATGTTCTCGTTCTGATTTTTTACTAGCTTTCTAAAATACTGTATGCATGCAATTTTTTTACAAATTGTTCTTTTTAATAGATAAGACACAGCAACTTCCAATCCAATTAATTAATTTGAATTACATTGTATATTTTAGTTCTCAAAAACACAGCAAATGTTTCAGATATCTGCCAGTCATTTCTTAATTTTTATATTGCATATAAACCTCTCTATTATGTTCTGACAGCTAATGAGTCCAATTGCTTGCAAGAGTTCTTTAGTCCATTGGATACAGTACTTGTGGACCAAGATAATTTTATCACTCTTAATCTCCACTATCTTCCTTTTAAGATGGGAAAACGTTATTGTGTGATTATTTTTATCAATGAGCAGGTAAAATTCATTATATGCTGAAATAAATTAAAGTCACCATGATGACAATTGGAATGAAATAATAATAATAATAATAATAATAATAATAATAATAATAATAATAATAATAATAATTTCAGTGAAATTGAATAGTAATGTTAAGAATAATAGCATTAAAATATGCTGTATATATAAAGATAATATAGTACATGTTTGACTATAATTTTCTTACTGTTTATTTTGGGACTACGGTTTATCTTTTTTCATTAAAGAAAATTTTGCCATACTTTTACTAGTAGAATTTTGTTTCCTGATTAAACATGTTTCCATCTTAAGTAACTAATTAAAACTTTCATATAGAGTCAGCGGACTTTTTCAAATTTGGTAATGATACTTTCTGAGTTTGAACTTGAACTCTGCTGTAGCATTTAAAAATAGCTCATGTGAGAATGGCATCATGTAGATCAGTGGTTCTCAACCTTCCTAATGCCGCGAGTCTTTAATACAGTTCCTCATGTTGTGGTGACCCCCAATTAGGGGTGGGTTCTAAATTTCTTTACTACCGGTTCTGTGGGTGTGACTTATTTTGTGGGCGTGGCTTGGAGGTCATGTGACCAGATGGCCATGGCTATGTGTATAGGGTCTACTCAAAGGGCTGAAAAAAGTCATTTCTGACAGGTCCTCGCACTTTTGACTGGTCCTCACACTTATGACCATCCTCACATTTATGCCCGTGCAGCATTCTTAACAACCATGTCACTCATTTCACAACTGCTTCTCTTCACCATGGTGACAAGATAGGGCAAAAACGTAAAATGTGAGGAGAGTCGTAAGTTCGAGGACTGGTCAAAAGTGCGAGGACCAGTCAAAAATAACTTTTTCAGCCCTCTGAGTAGTCCGTATGCACAAAAGGACTACCCAGAGGGCTGAAAAAAGTGATTTCTGACTGGTCCTCGCACTTTTGACTGGTCATTATTTATGCCCATTGTAGAATTCTTAACAACCATGTCACTCATTTCATAACTGCTTCTCTTCACCATGGTGACAAGATAGGGCAAAAACGTAAAATGTGAGGACAGTCATAAGTTCGAGGACTGGTCAAAAGTGCGAGGACCAGTCAGAAATAACTTTTTCAGCCCTCTGAGTAGTCCATATGCATAGAAGGATACAGCAATAGAGAGGGATGAAGGAAGGGAAGGGAAATTAGAGTAGGAGGGAGGGTAAGAGAGGGAGGAAGAGAGGAGAAGAAGAAAGGAAGAGGAAGTAGGGAGGAGAAGAAGAGCGGGAGGAAGAGAAAGTAAGAAGGAAAGAAAAGAGAGAGGTGGTAGGTTTGAGGAGAAAGATTGCTGTACAATAAAAAAGATGAAAGGGAAGAAAGCCAACCCCAAACAAATATAAAGATATTAAGATGAAGAATGAATTGTTAAACTTTAAAGAATAAAAGAGAACAAATATGAATAAATAACAATAATTAGAAACACACATACAAACATACAATGTATTTTCTTTGAACAGAGTATTTGGCCGGTTCACAAATTTAAACAGTGTTTAGTCATTTCAATTAATTTTACAATTTCTATATTTCCTTTTTGCCATATTTATTCCTCATCTATTTTTGGAAAAAACCAATTATTACCCTTCATCCTCATCTCTAATCTTAATCAAATTCAATTTTTCCCTTCTATTCTATATTATACCCCTTCCCATTGTCATATAATTTTATATCCATCCTCACATTGGTTAATTATGTAATATTAGTTGTTTAATATAAATTCAACATTTTAATATAAATCAATTAGTTATATAACTACCTTTTTTGTATATAAATCAATATGAACATGAATATTTCAATTATTTCCATGCAATCCAATTTCTTACAAATCAATTAATTATATTTACCAATAATAAACCAAATAATTTCCCCCATATATTCCTCCAAACCACAACTTAACCACTTCTGCTTTTAGAAATATACAATTAATAGTATCTCAATTATTACAATTCCCTAGTTAAATAGAGCTTTTTTTCTTTTGTGTTTTAAAATCTTGAACTCTCCTCTTTTGCCCTAAATTTCCCATTGTTTGCACCTACCTTTTTTGGTGAGGAAAAAGAAAAGAAATCTGCCTGCCTAATTTTCAAACGTTGCAGCAACAGCAACAGCAAAGCAGTTTCAGTTTCATTTTTCAGCATAGCTAGGGGAAAAAAAATCTGCTCCAGGACTCTTTGCAAGGAAGCAGCAGAGCCCTGAGCAAAACAGCTGAGACAAATCACCTGAGAGTCGGGAGCCGATCTAATCAGGGGCTAATTAGCCTATGCTGAAGCTCCGCGGGCCAATAAAATTACAAAAAAACACCGAACCATTTGTTAAATTGCTGGCTCGCCCGCCCCTTGCCCACCACTATTTATTGGCAATAAATAGTGGTGCGGAGGGGCAGGGCGAGCCAGCAATTTAACAAAGCCCCCTGGCAAGAATTTAAACAGTTTTTTTCCCTCTAGCCATCAGAGGGACTCCGGAGGCAGCAATAGATTGGGAGTGGGTGGGGTAAGCGAACGGCCGGCAATCCAACAGAGCAGAGAGTGAGGGTGAGTGAAGGCGTGGGAGGGCGAGAGAGGGCTTTGGCGACCCCTGTGAAATGGCCGTTCGACCCCCAAAGGGGTCGCGACCCCCAGGTTGAGAACCGCTGATGTAGATAGATACCAAATAGCTGTCCAGTTATTTTTTTTTCTTCTAAACTTGAGTTAATAAGGGTCACTCTATTGTACCTTATTATCATTATGAACTAGGTAATCCAAGGAACTTCTAATTTATTCTGAGGAATTATTTCCAAGAACTGACTTGCATACATTCTTGTGTTTCAGATTGGGGAATTTTTATATTTGGTGGAGGGTATATGTGGCTTGCCATTGCCTTCAAAATTAATTCCAATGGACAGCACAAATGTTTTGTACATTAACAGCACATGTGAAGGTAAGGGACAGACATTAAATTTTGAGGTGCAGGGAAGTTTTTAACAGTAGAAAGAAGTAAGAAAAGTTGTGTGTGTGTTCTTTAAATAATCATTTTTAATTGTAAGGTACTTATTACCAAATGTCAACTTTGATGTGCTAATATCTAACTATCGGATATTATTTCAATATTTCATGTTATTATTATTTTTATTAGTTGTAGTCTCTTTTCCAGCTGTCTAGATGCCATATTTGGTGATGAAAATTAGTACTAAAAACTATTTGTAATTAATATATAAGTGAATGGTCTGAAACATGAAAACATTTGTCTTGTTCAAGCCACTTGAAATAATTTTGAAGTTAAAAAAAAGTTTAAAAAGCTTAAAAATATTATTCTTGGAAAATAAAAAGGTGACCTAACTACTTCTAAATATATTTATATTAGACTGAAATTTAATTTGGTTTATCAAGATTCTTTGTTTTTTTCTAAGAATGCTGCCATCAATAGTTATTGGCGGTTGTTATGACCACAAACTGGTATTCATAGAAGCCATAGGCAGAGAGAAAGAAAGGTTACTAATCAGTAATTGTAATTCTGAAAGATAATGTTGTCTCTAATTCTGGTGTGAGCCCAGTGCCGAAGCCAATGATGGACGCCAGACACAAGGTGCAGGTTTTCTGATTGCTTTTTATTGGAGTACTCCAAGGAAAAGGGCTCCTGGCCAAAATGCCAAGAACAAAGGATTAAGAAAGCTTGATACATTTTCACTAAAGAAGGTGGGACAAGGCAGGATAATAAGAAATATCATCTAATAAACATTTTAGTAATAATTCTACATATTGTTCTATTGGTCTCTAGCTGTCCCTATTCCTAAACCTTGGCTAATGAATGCCCCAGGAGTTATCTAATACACATTTGATTTGCTGCAGGTCATCTCTGTCCTAACTTTTAGCTGATGTATGGAAGTTGTCTAACTCTTGTTACTTTATCAGCTTTCTAATCACCTATAATTGTTACAAGATTTACACATGCATATTTCTTATAGATAAGCATTCTTTGTTCTTGCCAGACACTCCACAATTACAGTCTTTCTGATTTACTTTCAAGTGTGTGCCATGACCTGGCTTTATTTTAGCAGATAGCCCATCAGTAATGCCTTCAGATTCCCTTTGCATGGATTCATGCAACACATTGTTTTGAAAGAGCTACAGTTACTGCATAAGTGACTTTTCTGTCATGAATTGTAATTCAGACTTAGTCTTGCAGGCCCATTTAATGAAGACTAAACAGTCCTGACAGTAAGAGATAGATAATGTTATTATGCACTAGGTTTCTCCAAAACAGGCTTTACTATACATTGGCAGAGTTGTTGCGAAGAGAAATATATCTACAGATCTGAGTACAATTGATTTAAAAACATATACTATAGCATTGTCAACAGGATATGCAGTGCCTCTTAACAGTTTACTTTGATCTGTCTCTCTTTAAATACATCAAGTTTTTTACAGACAGAATTTACTTAGTTTTCATGATTTCAATAGCTGCTTCAGTTGTAATCCTGAAAATTTGTCAATTGCATACCTATGTGATCATTGGTCTATGTATGCCATGCATCAATCACTACACATTTTCCATAGTTTTGCTCTTATATTTATGCTTTGAAATGGTTACATCAAAGTACTCATGACTTCATTTTGACACATTTGAAAGTGTAGTTATTTACGGTGGTGGAAAGAATACTTTATTCTGTTTTTTATTTTGTATTTAAAAATACTTACGGTACCCCCTCTTTCACATCCTTATTCAGTCTTAAAAGAACTTTCTTTTTTGTTTAAACTGTTTTAAATGACAGTTTTCTCAAGCTGTTGTCCAACTGAATAATTAAAGTGTGTATTATAAGTGAAAATTACCAACTTTTTTTTGACAGCTTTTTTTAATCTGTTTCATTAATCTGCTATTTCACATTTTAACTATTATGGAAAACTTCACATTTATTTACTACTAAAACGTTCATGTTTCTCTGTATGTAACTTTTAACTTAGAAAAATGGTGCAGCACATGACAGTTTTTGAACCAAGGGACCTCACATTCTAACTTACAGAATGTGTCCAAAATCCCATGACTCCCATGAAATTGAAATTTGACAAATTTTATAAAACATTTTATGACATAAATATTATCATAAAACATTTTGACATAATGTTAAAAATGTCATAAAATGTCTGTGATCAACTTCTTTTTAATAATTTATTTATACATTTTCACTTTACATACATAAGTGCTTTGTGAATAGCGTATTGTCTGGATCTATTTGCTTACATAGCGATACTTTTTCAGCTCCTAATTTCTACTTCTATTATCCAACCATTTGTAAAATAAATCCCATGTATGAAAATACTCTGTATCTTCTTTTTCTTTTATCTTTAATGTCAATCTGTCCATTTCTACACAATCTAATATTTTTAAAATTACATTCTTCTCCAGGTGTTTCCTCATTTTTCCAGTACCGTGCAAATACAATTCTTGCTGCTGTCAAAACATGTAAAATTAAATATATATTACCTTTATCATACTTTTCTGGTACTATACCTAAGAAAAATATTTCTGTTGTATAATCTATACGTAGCTTTAACATTTTTTTCTAACCATGTATGTATTTTTGTCTAATATTTCTTTGCTTTTGCACATGTCTACCACATGTAGTAATACATGCCTGGTGTCTGATTACATTTCCAACATTTGGCAGACACGTTTTTAAACATCTTTGCTAATCTTGGTGGTGGTAAATGCCACCTATAAAACATTTTATATAAGTTTTCCTTATAAGTGGCTGCCATTGCCAAATTACAGTTTCTTTCCCAAAGTTTTTGCTATTTGTCTAATTCTATAGTGTATCCAAAATTTTTGCCCATACTGTCATTGTCTCTTTTACCTGTTCGCCTTCCATTTTTAAGCTTAACAAGGTTGTATATTTTCTTTATTAACTTTTCATCTACTCCTAACATTATTTGATCAAATATTGTCTGCTCTTTGTAGAAGCCATATGCCTTAATATCTTTTTCATACGATTGTATTTGCATATGTGGACACCATGATAAGTCCACACCTTGATTCTGCAACTCATGTTTAGTTTTGAGTTCCCCTTCCGCATTATTTCTGTGTATTTCGCTGTGCCCTCAAGACCCTGCTGTTCCGCCAAGCCGGGCTATCAATGTAATGATTTTTTAAATTGGGTGTTTTAAATTTTTGGGGTTTTAAATCTGAGCCGAAATTATGTAATAATTTTAATTATTTTTAACTGATGTTTGTCTTTGTGTTTTTAATAGGCTGTACACCGCCCTGAGTCCTTCGGGAGAAGGGCGGTATAGAAATAAAATTATTTATTTATTTATTTATTTATTTAAAATAAATAAATATATATTAAGATTTTTTTCAGATTTACTATATTTGGATGGATAAATGCTTCCATTCTTGAGAGCCAAACTGGTATTTTCATGTAAATTTCTGCTTTCACCTTTTCCCATACTAGAAGTAGAGCATTTCTTATATGCCTTTGAAAATATCTATGGGTTTTATTTTTATCATACTATAGAAAACCATGCTAATTGGAGATCATGACCTTCCAGAAACAGTAATCTTCTCTGTCTGAGAGTCCATTCTGTCACCCATGCCTGTGATCAATTTCTTTTTTTTTTAATTGAAAAAGTTTTCAAATACAAGTTTTTCCCCCTTCCCCCCTCTCTTCCCTAACCCCCCTCACCACCCATCCCCCCCTGTGACTTCTTCACAACAATAGGCTATTTCATAACTAATTACATACATAATATCTTTCCTTTCCCTTACTCCCTCCTCAGAATACTGACCCTTAGCATATTATTCTTATAACTCCCATTTTTACGATAATCTGCCCTTTTTCTCCTCCCCTAAACTTATAGTATATTATTACAATTTAACATTTAATCTTTTATATATATAACATTTTAAAGCGGCCTTCTCCCTACATCCAAATTTAACATTTATTCAGTTCTATCCAATTCCTCCACTCCCCTAAATATATGACTTAAGGATCCTTTTTCTTAGACTAATCAATCAGTAAACTAACCTATTTCAACCCTTCAATTCCTACAAAATCATGCAATACAATTCTAAATATAACCCACTGCCCACTTTACTAAGATATACACATATCTATATATGCATTCCATTTTGTAAAAAGAAAAAAGACAATAACTTTAAATTTATAATCCATATAATATCTTCTTTGGTGTCTTTCCACTGGATTGTTAAATCCATCACCCATAATAGGGTAAAATAACATGCTGGTGCAACAGTTTGTTCAAAGTCTTCAATCATCTTCTGCCCCCATCAGTAGTAGATATCCTCGTATATATATAAAAGTAAAAACAACCACCCGAGTGACATTATAATTATATCCATATAGTTATAGTTGTGGTATTCATCAGGATTGTTGATTCCCATCATCCTAATGGGTAACATCCAGATCTTCTGCATGCCCCAGCGTGACTCTCTTGCCTTGTAACTCAAAATAATTATAATATATTTACCAGTAAAAGAAATCCAGAGTAGATAATTCAAATCCAACAAGGTAAGGCTCTTTTCACATCCCAAAATCACGGCATTACAGAGATCTGCCACAATCCTCAGGATAGTATTAAACAATTGTTCGCCTCCACTATCTTTTCAGATATTCATTCATTTTTTAAAGTCCCTGGCTTCACTGTTGCTTGGTTTAGAAACTGCTGTTTCTATGAGATCTATTTCTTTTCTTTTTCTTTTGCGGGTTGAATTTCCATCCTCGTTTCGTGCCTACCAATTGTGTATCAGCTGATCGATTTTCATTCTGCTTTATGAGTTGATCTTGTTGGGTTAGTTTTATCATCTCATCTTTCTTCTCCATCACTTGTATATCAACTGGTTGATTTGCGTACTTGTCTGTGACTTGATGGTTCATCACATTGGAGTCGGATGACACTGCTCTCTTATTTATAGACAGTCCAGCTGGGGTATCCAGGGAGTCCAAAGACAATTTATCCACCACAGCCTCTGTAATTTGATATTTTCCTTTTGTTTCCAACTCCTTTTGCTTATCCTGTATTGTGCCTAAAGATGTTAAGTTCATTTTTAAAATTTTTTGATAAAATTCTTCCGCTTTTTCAACAGTGTTCAGTTGATATCTTACTCCTTGGTGTCTCAATATTAAACCAACTGGGGCATCCCACCTAAATAGGATATTTCTTTTTTTTAACTCAGTCACTAGAAAGCCAAATTTCTTCCTCTCCATTAGCATCTTAGGCGGGAGCTCCTTAAAAATCCAAATCTTTCTTCCATGAAATTGCAAAGTAGAATTAAAAGAGTTCTGCACAATATTATTCCTAATTTCTTTATCTGTAAAATAGATCACCACATCTCTAGGCAATTGCCTTTGCTTTGCCAACCAGGAGTTTATTCTATAAATTCTATCAATCCTGCAATACACTTCATCAGGTTGAACCTTTAAAATCCCAGCCAGAATTTCAGAAGATATTTTCCTTAAGTCATCTCTATTATTTTCCTGCAGACCTCTCAGTCTAATTGCATATTCTGTAAAATTATATTGAATCATTAAAACTTCTCTTTCAATCCTCACATTTGTTGGATTGTTGCGCATTTTCTTCATTACCAGTCTTTTGGTCAACCTCCATTTTAGGTTTGTCTTCTGAGCTATTATCCTGAATGTTTACCAAATCCTTTTTAATTTTTTGAATCTTGTCATCCAAATTCTCCTCAGTTTCCTTCATTTTAGACTCTAATAGTTTAGTCTTTGCATCCACCCGAATCAGAAAGTCTGATAAACCATTAGCTGTATTTAAAATCTTTCGATTCAAAAAGTCAAACTTTGATTTCACCAATTCACCAATTTCTTTAATTTCCTGCTTAAATTTTTCGAGTTGCTGGTTCACAATCTCATCCCTTCTTACAATCTCTTCAAGAAGAAATTCTATTATATTAAAATCAGGTTTCTGACACTGGAGAGTTACAACTTGTTGGTGTAATTTATTAATGGGGGAAATTCCCCCCCCCCCCCGTTTGTCTAGCTGTGTGAGTCCCGATGCCATTTCCCACACAGACAAGATTTAGTGGAAAAGAGAGAGAGAGAAAAAAAAAGCTTGTTTCCAACCAAGATCAATATCAGATCCCCAGGAAAAAAAAAAAGAAAAAAAAAAGCAAGAGTGAGAGTGAGGTTTTGCCTCAATTACGGCCAGAAGTATTCATTCCGCTACTTTGTAATAGAAAACGGAAGGACTTTCCCTTTCAGCCTCTCTTCAAGCCGCAGCAGTCGCAGTAGCACGCCATTTTAAAAATCTTTTTTCCTTTCACTTCTTAAACAACTTCAATAACTTTTCTAAAATAAGAAGAATACTTGCGCTTCAGGATCAGAGGTCCAGCTCACGTCTTCTTTAATTAATTTAACAAATTTACAGGCTTGCTTTTGCCCCCTAGCTCTGCGTGTAGCAGAGATCTCCCAGAGCCCGGAGCATCGGCTGGGGATACGGGGAGTCTCTTCCGCTCCGTCCCAAAAGTAAAAAAAAAACTTTTGGGATTAGGCAGAGGACTCAACCCACCCCAGCCTGCTCTATCTCCGTTTCCTCATGGAAACGGAGTTTTTTCAAGCCGCCATTCCGCTATAAAGGCGGCTCTTTACAGGCGGTGGGTGCGACGATCCCAAAGGAGCGTCCAGCGGGGACAAACAGCAAACCGGAAGTCCGCCTGTGATCAATTTCTGATGTTTGACTGTGTTGTACAATTCAACATGGGCTATTTTCAAAGCAGTTGCATCTCTGAATTTTTCCTTGAAATTTTAAGAGCTTTTCCAGTGAAGACAGTTGACAGTTGAAGCATTGAGGAACCAAGTAAGGAAAGATTTCTGAAAGGATGACCCAAAAGATTATGGGTTTCCTATTTGGTCTTTAAGGGAACAGAAGCCTTGTTAAAAGATAAATCTGCAACATTTGTTGTTGGCTTTACTGAACCTCTCCATTATTTTCAACTTTATGTTGTTCTAGATTTAATACTACATGCTACATGCTAATTAATTTGCAGAAGCAGAATTTTACTGTGTAGTTTATGATGATGCTTTCCTACCAGCATTAGAGCAACAGAGAAGAGGCACAGCATCGCTTTGTAGTGATGAATCTTTCTTGCTCACTCATTGTCTCCTCCGCATTGTGAGTAAAGGGCAGATGACAAATGATTTTGTTTATTACAGGTCATAGAGAAATGTCACCAGTTCTTTATCTGAAGTGCCTCCTTACTGATATACTTAAAGAAAAGTTGAAGATCCCTTTAATCAATGAAGCTAGAGAAAAAGCACTAGCTATTGCAGCACAGCAACATATGTCTGCTCTGGAATATGAGAGGAGAAGGGCCACAGGAACACTTGAGAGCAGTAGCGTTCGAGTTGCAGTTGCAGCCTTGGGATTGTCAAGAGTTGAGGTGAAAATGCTAATTATTTAAAATACTACTACAATTTTGCTTCATACATTACCTTTAAAACTACTAGTTAGGCAGATTTTTATTGCACATAAAACAGACTGAAAAAGGACATTTTGCTCCTTTTGCACCTCCTATCTATCTTTTGGAGTCTTATTTTCTTTCTTGTGTTATAAAATCACCAAAGCTTTAAAAAAATGGATTTTTAAAAACTGATAATGGTACAAAATGGAACATTTATGACTTTTTCCTGGGCAGCTATTTAAGAAAGGTTTTAAACAGAAAAAAGAATTAAAGAACATGTTGCTGTCATATGTGCAATTTTATGGCACATGTATCTTAGCCAAAACAAGTCTGATTGAATTGGATAATGAACTCTAGTGGACAATAATGTTTAGGTTCCCTTTGGAATAATTTATAAATAATAATTAATATAGAAAATTAATATATTTGTCTCCTGAGCACTTTATATTTCTATTCTCATTCATGCTGTTAGTTTAAATGGGCTATGGTTTTGATAATTTTTTGAGTTTGTAAGAAATTCTGTATTCATTTATTCTAACTTTCTTTTGATATATCATGCACCAGAGTCTGTTTAAAAAAGATATTCCATATTTCTCAGCCATTAATTTCAATTGTTCAGAGATGTATTCTTAATATAATCCCATATTTTTCCTTTGAATCTTGTTTTTTAAAAATAAGGATCCTGTTACATTATGTTATTAAATCTATATCATATTTTTACAGAAGGATGCTCTGCACAACTATCCTTTATTCTCTGAAAAATGTATTGAATATAATGTTGAAGTCAGCATGCCTGAGTGTTTTGAAATTCCTTCAAAAATATATATACCTGTGTTAGCCTCATGCAGAGCTAATTCTTCAAAGGCTAGAAAACAAGACCATTGGTTTGATACAGCAGGTAAGAAGCATCAAAGTAGTTCAACTAAAAATAAAATTTAAGTGTCATCTAATCCAGGAACAAAATTTATCTAACCTTATTTAAGGTGCCACTTGCTGTACTGCAACTTTTTATCTTAAGCTTTGTGTAGCAAAGAGATACTTTGTGAGTAGTACATTTGCAGTATTGGACAAAAAGAAATCAGTTTGGAGTTGTTTATGACTTATCAGGACTAATGTAGGCCACAAGATAGTTATCTAATTTTCCAACAAAATCTCCCCAGTTCTGGGATAATAATCCATACTAGAGCTTGATTAATTTTATTTCAGACTAGACAGGTAGGGATGTCATTATCATAAATAATAAATAAATAAATAAATAATTTTATTTCTATACCACCCTTCTCCTGAAGGACTCAAGGCGGTGTACAGCCTATTAAAAGCACAAAGACAGACATCAGTTAAAAATAATTAAAAATATTAAATAATTTCGGCTCAATTTTAAAACCCCAAAAATTTAAAACACCCAATTTAAAAATCATTACATTGATAGCCCGGCCTGGCGGAACAACAAGGTCTTGAGGGCACAGCTAAATACACGGAGATCAGAGATCTTACGCATTTCTGGGGGCAGTTCATTCCACAGGGCAGGGGCTCCCACAGAGAAGGCCCTCCCCCTGGGTGTCACCAGCCGACATAACTTGGCTGATGGCACCCTGAGAAGACCCTCTCTGTGGGAGTGAACTGGCCGGTGGGAGGCTATTGGTGGCAGAAGTCGGTCTCAAAGGTACCCGGGTCCTATGCCATGGAGCGCTTTAAAGGTGGTGACCAACACCTTGAATCGCACCCGGAAGACCACTGGGAGCCAGTGCAGCTCGCACAGGAGGGGTGTCACGTGGGCACAATGGGTTGCGCCCATAACCACCCGCGCGGTCACATTCTGGACCAGCTGGAGACTCCGAGTGCTCTTCAAGGGGAGCCCCATGTAGAGAGCATTACAATAGTCCAGCCGGGAGGTGACAAGGGCGTGAGTGACCGTGCACAAGGCATCCTGGTCCAGAAAGGGCTGCAACTGGCGAATCAGGCGAACCTGATAAAAAGCCCCTGGCCACGGCCGTCATATGCTCTTCTAAAGACATCTGTGCGTCGAGGAGGACACCCAGATTGCGAGCCCTCTCTGTGGGGGTCAAAGATTCACCCCCAATAGTCAGCGATGGCACCAGCTGACTATATCGGGACGCCGGAAGCCACAGCCACTCGGTCTTGGAAGGGTTGAGTCTGAGCCTATTTTTCCCCATCCAGACCCGCACGGCCTCCAGGCAGCGAGACATCACATCAAGGGCATCATTGGGGTGGTTCGGGGTGGAGATGTACAGCTGAGTATCATCAGCGTACTGATGGACTCTCACCCCAAAACCATGGATGATCTCACCCAGCGGCTTCACATAAATGTTGAACAGAAGGGGCAAGAGGACTGACCCTTGCAGCACTCCCCATGCAAGGTGCCTCGAGGTTGACCTCTGCCCCCCTGCCAACACAAACTGTGAACGGTCGGAGAGGAAGGAGGAGAACCACCGCAAAATGGTGCCCCCTATTCCTAACCCCCTCAACCGTTGCAGCATGATACCATGGTTGATGGTATCAAAAGCCGCTGAAAGATCTAATAGGACCAGGACAGAGGAGCAACCCCTCTCCCGAGCCCTCCAGAGATCATCCACCAAAGTAACCAATGCCATTTCTGTGCTGTACCCCTGCCTGAAGCCCGACTGGTACGGGTCCAGATAGATAGCTTCATCCAGGTGCCAGGGAAGCTGTCGTGCCACCACACTCTCAACAACCTTCGCCACAAAACGAAGGTTGGAGACCGGACGGTAGTTAACTAATTCAGCCGGTCCAGGGAAGGCTTCTTGAGGAGGGGCCTCACCACTGCCTCTTTCAAGGCAGCGGGAAAGATACCCTCACTCAGAGAAGCACTTATAATCCCCTGGAGCCAGCCTTGTGTAATCTCCTGGGAGGCCAGTATCAACCAGGAGGGACACAGGTCCAATAAACACGTGGCGGCACTAATCTTACCCAGAACCCTGTCCACATCCTCGGGAGCCACAGGATCAAACTCCTCCCAGATAATATTCTCAAGACCTACCCTCGTCTCCTCCCGTGGACTCATCCAGTCGGAGTCCAAGCTTCCCGAATCTGAGCGACTTTATCATGCAGGAATTGCACAAAATCCTTGGCTTGACGCTGCAAGGGATCTTCCCGCACTCCCCCCCGAAGAAGGGAGTGGGTCACCCTAAACAGAGCGGCTGGGCAGTTCTCTGCAGATGCGATAAGAGCGGAAAAATGGTTAGATTTTGCCGCTTTTATCGCCACTAGGTAAGTCTTGATATAAGACCTCACCAGTGTCCGGTCAGAATCGGATCGACTAGTCCTCCAAATGCTCTCTAGGCATCTTTTCCGATGCTTCATCTCTCTCAGCTCCTCGGAGAACCAAGGAGCCAATTGAGATCGGCATCGGGTCAGAGGCCGCAAAGGCACAACACGGTCCAAAGCTCCGGTGGCCACATTCTCCCAGGCGGCCACCAGGTCTTCGGTCGGGTTGTGTGCCAGGGTCTCAGGAAACGGCCCAAGCTCCGTCAGGAACCTTTCGGGATCCATCCGGCACCTGGGACGGAACCTTCTGGTCGGTTCTGTCTCCCTGCGGCAGGGGGAAGCGGCTGGAAAGTCCAAGTGAAGGAGCGAATGATCTGTCCATGACAAGGGTTTAATGTCTAGATCCCCTCTACCAAGATCATTCTACCACTGACCAGAAACAAAAATCAAGTCCAGAGTGTGTCCCCCTATGTGATTTAATTGTCATATTTTCACAAGTATCAGCAAGGTAAAGGCATTCTTTGATATACAACTGCAATGGATCCTGCCCATTATGGTTTCCCACCGCATCAAGTCCCATACTCTCCTCACTTATCTTTTGAAAGTTCCAGGCCTGCAATACTGGAAAGGATTGATTCATTGCACAGACTTTGGAAGTGGTCACCATATTTCCAGCCAACGGTGTTGATTTGGCAACTGGAAACATGGTAGTTACTTCTGGAGTGTAACCAAATGTGCTTTGGCATGTAACTAAAAGCATTAAGCCCTATTAAAAATGAATACTTAATTTTTTTATAAACATTGGGAGAAACATAAAATATGGGGTTAGAAAAATTGTATTAAACTTACATTGATGATAAAGATGTATCCTCTATAAATTATTAATGACATTTATTTGCTTCAACATATTAACTGTGTCAAAAATTGCTCATATTTTTAGGTAAATTAAGTGAACATTGTATTAAAACACTCTTATATTGAAATATTAGCATTTGTTTTAATTTGGATATTTTATGTGCTCCTGTTTAAATGGAAAGAGACAGTTATAATCTCATTCAAGCAAAATGTATTTATGAGCCAGGAATATGGAAATTAGTTGTATTGCTTCTTTAATTGACAAATGTGAGTGTTTTTGTGAGAGATAGCCTATGAGGATAATAACTTGGAGACAAAATAGAAATTTGTGTCCTGTGTAATGTCCTGTGTAAGAAACTTCTTACACAAGTTCCTATGTAAGAAATGAGAAGCTGTCTTCTGGGGATTGAAAAGAGTCTTTTAGTCTTTACTTGTCCACTTGAGGGTCCTTTCTTTTATATCTGCTGGCTTCACCTGGTGGTAAAGGTGGTCAGTCAGTCTTGGGAAGTCTGCTCCACTCTGGTTTCTGTGTTGGCTTTCAGGTGGGTGACTGGACCCAAACCCAATTTCTGGCTCAAATGGATGGAATGTCTCCTCTTGAGGCAGCATCTGGATCAGTGTGATCTGCTTCTACAGGTTGCAGGATCATCTATGCAGGACTGAAAGACATGAGAACAAGGCCCCCTCCCCCCTTTGTGGGTAATCTTCCCAGAAAAGGCATTGTAAAAGGATTAGAGATGGAGGGGGGGGGTGAAGTGGAGATGGGTAGATAACTTGCAGGCAGAGTTTGAGGGAAAAAACCCAATCAATACTACAGTTATTAAACAGATAAAGCAATTATAACAAAATGGAGACATCACAGAGGAAGACGGAAGAGAAATTGGATTCACATGCTTCAGAAAAAGGATGGACAGATAAAATCACTTAAACACACAGTAAATGCAAGAATGAAAATGTTATTGTAAATGAACTGAAAACGTTTCCTCATAAACTTGGGCTGTACTTAAGGGTACAGAGAGGGAAGGAGAAAAAAATGAAATGAAATGAAAAGTTCTCTTTACTCTGTTCTTGTTGGCCAGACAAACATAGGGCAAAGGCTCTCTCTTTATTTTTTCTCTCCCACCCTCTTTCATTGCTTCAACATTTTTTCTCTCTAATAATTTAAAATTCTTGTCTCTAGGGATCAGATACATTTAACAGTTACAATTACCTCGAGGGCACACAAAGACTTAGACATACACAAACACAAAAACAAAAACAAAAACAAGGAGGAAAAAGAGAGGAAAATAGAACTCTCAGGTTTACACACACTGGTCATTCCCACCATAAATCTCAGTTAAATTAAGGAAGGCACAAATCTTAATAAACATATCACATGGTTGCATGGAAGACAGAGAGGAAGAGAAAAACAAACTAAAGAAAACTCCCAACATTACTATTTATATATTTCCCTTTTCTCTTAAGTACCTTTATTTAGCCAAATTGGTTTTTCTTGCTTCATCCCTGAGCAGAGTCCATTTCTCACATAGCTTGCACGTGTGTGTCTTCCTCATTCCTGCCTGGACAGGCAATTTGTTCTGACCTCAGGCCTCCATCAGTCTCCCTTAGGGATATTTCAGTGGGATCCTAGACTCTGAGCTTCCCATTTCTTGGTCTGCTCTTCCTACTGTCCATGACAAGACTCCAAGGCTCCACTCTCTTTTCTTTTACTTGGGTCCCTCGCAACTGCAGAATACACTGCACCCAACAGGTGAAGGTACCTTTTAACCTGTGGTCAACCCCTCAGTTTTTCAGGCAAATGGCCTGGAAGGACTCTGTCCTCCGAAATTACTCAGAGTATGGGTACCTCCTTTCCAGAAAAGGGGTCTGCTCAGTGATGCTCAGCCAGTCATCCAAGAGTGAACCTCTCACTTGCCTTTCAACCCCTTCCCACACACTCTCTCCCTTTCTTAACAGAAGGTCTTGCGCTCTGGTTCTGACCTCCTATACTTTCCAGGATCTGCTTTCTGTGGTTAGGAAAGGCATAGAGGAAGCAAGATCCAGCTGTGGCAGAGAAGGGATTTTTTTCTCAAGTGCATTCACAGACATTCTCTTTCACCTTCTGGACTTTTAAAGTTAAAATTTAGAGGTACTCACCTTCTTTCCAAGCAGCCTTTGAGCTCAACACTCAAAACACCTTTAAAACCTTTGTTCCAAATGGCCAAGGTCCAGAAAAACTCCCCCACAGACTCAATGAGCCTTGGTGGCGCAGCAGACTAAAGCACTGTTAAGTTAACACCAGCTGCCTGCAATTATTGCAAGTTCAAATCTCACCAGGCTCAAGGTTGACTCAGCCTTCCATCCTTTCGAAGGTAGGTAAAATGAGGACCCGGTTTGTGGGGGCAATAAGCTGACTTTGTATAAAAAAGAACACCATTTGGGGGCCCCCGAAAGGGGAGCCCCATGTAGAGAGCGTTGCAGTAGTCCAGACAAGAGGTAACGAGGGCATGAGTGACTGTGTGTAGGGAGTCCCGATCTAGATAGGGAAGCAACTGGCGGATCAGGCGAACCTGATGAAAAATCCTCCCGGTCACGGCCGTCACATGCTCTTCTAAAGACAGCCGTGAATCCAGGAGGACACCCAAGTTGTGAGCCCTATCCGTGGGGGCCAATGATTCGCCCCCAATAGTCAGCGATGGCACTAGCTGACTATATCGGGATGTCGGAAACCACAGCCACTCGGTCTTGGATGGGTTGAGACTAAGCCTGTTCCTCCCCATCCAGATCCGTACGGCCTCCAGGCACTGGGACATCATTTCAAGGGCATCATTGGGGCGGTCCAGGATGGAGATGTACAGCTGGGTGTCATCCGCGTACTGATGGTACTTCACCCCAAAACCACGGATGATCTCGCCCAGCGGCTTTACATAAATGTTGAACAAAAGGGGCGAGAGGACCGATCCCTGCGGCACCCCACATATGAGGGGCCTTGGGGTCGACCTCTGCCCCCCTGTCAACACAGACTGCGACCGGTCAGAGAGAAAGGAGGAGAACCACCACAGAACGGTGCCCTCCACTGCCAACCCCTCCAACCGACGCAGCAGGATACCATGGTCAATGGTATCAAAAGCCGCTGAGAAATCTAACAGGACCAGGATAGAGGAGCAACCCCTATCCTGAGCCCTCCAGAGATCATCCACCAACGCGACCAACGCCGTTTCCGTGCTGTGCCCAGACCTGAAGCCGGACTGGAGCGGATCCAGATAGACAGCTTCATCCAGGCACCCAGGAACCTGTCGCGCCACCACACTCTCAACAACCTTCGCCAAGAAGGGAAGGTTGGAGACCGGACGGTAGTTACCCAAAACAGCCGGATCCAGAGCAAGCTTCTTGAGGAGGGGCCTCACCACTGCCTCTTTCAAGGCGGATGGCAAGACACCCTCACTCAAGGAAGCGTTGATAATCCCCAGGAGTCAGCATCGCGTAACCTCCCGGGAGGCCAGCACCAACCAGGAGGGACACGGGTCCAATAAACATGTGGTTGCATTCAGCCGCCTCAGTATCCTGTCCACGTCCTCGGGAGCAACAGGGTCGAACTCCTCCCAAATGGCAGTCTCAAGACCGGCACCCATCATCCCGTCTGTACCTACCCAGTCAGAGACCAAGCCTTCCCGAATCTGAGTGATTTTATCGTGCAGATACTGGACAAAATCCTCAGCACGACCCTGCAAGGGATCCTCCCGCGCTCCCAGATGGAGGAGGGAGCGGGTCACCCTAAACAGGGCGGCCGGGCGATTATCTGCCGATGCGATAAGAGCGGAAAAATAGTTACATTTTGCCGTTTTTGTCGCCACTAGGTAAGTCTTAATATGAGATCTTACCAGTGTTCGGTCGGATTCGGAGCGACTAGATCTCCAACTGCTCTCTAGGCATCTTTTCTGGCGCTTCATCTCCCTCAGCTCCTCGGAGAACCAAGGAGCCAGGTAAACTCGGCGACAGGTCAGAGGCCGCACAGGCACAACTCGGTCCAAAGCCTCAGCGGCCGCCCTATCCCAGGCAGCCACCAGCTCCTCAGCCGAGCCATGAGTCAGAGCCTCAGGAAATGGCTCAAGCTCCATCTGGAACCTATCAGGATCCATCAGGCGCCTGGGCAGAACCATCTGGTCTGTTCCGCCTCCCTGCGGCAGGGTGTGGCAGTTAGAAAGTCAAGCCTAAGAAGGGAATGATCCAACCATGACAAGGGCTCAATCACCAACTGCCCTATCTCGAGATCATTCATCCACTGTCCAGAGACAAAAATCAAGTCCAGAGTGTGTCCTCCCATGTGAGTGGGCCCATCAATTAATTGGGTCATGTCCATGGCCGTCATGGAAGCCATGAACTCCCGAGCCGCCTCAGACGCTTCGCTGACAGACGGCAGGTTAAAGTCCCCCATGACCATAAGCCTGGGGTCTCCACCGCCACCTCGGCAATCACGTTGAGGAGCTCGGGCCGGGCCGCCGACACGTGGCAGGGAGCCAGGTACGTAATCAGCAAGCCCATCTGCCTCCCTTGTCCCCACTTCACAAGGAGGGACTCACATCCAGCTATCTGAGGTACAGTAGCCTCCCTTGTGGCGAGACCTTCCTTTACCAGAACCGCCACCCCCCCACCCCTCCCCTGGGACCTCGGCTGATGGAATGCATAGAAGCCTGGAGGGCATATCTCAATGAGGGGGACCCCCCCTCCTGGCCCAATCAGGTCTCCATAATACCTACCAGATCTGCACCCCCCTCCAGAACCAGATTACAAATGAGGGGGGCTTTATTTACCACGGACCTGGCATTGCACAACATTAACCGGAGGCCCAGGACCTGAGGATCTGAACAACCCAGGATGCAAGACGAGCATTGAGGGCCGGAGCATGCAATCACCCGCAGACAGCGAGTGCGCCCTCCCCTAACACTATATGGCCCCCTGCTCCCGCTGTATCTGCCCCTCCCACCCACAATGCTGATGGAAACGCCCTCCCCAATATAGGAACTAGCCCCCCCACCCCCCTGACACCTGTGGGTTACCCCCCAAACCCACCCCGGTCGTTTCATTCCCCCTCCCACTCCTTAAAAAACGAATTAAAAAATGCATATAAAGAACTCTTAAAATCCCCAACGCCTTTGTGCCACCTCCTGGGATCCCAGGATCCGTCTTTGAGGTATTTCTTAGCCAGGCCAGTGGGCCACTTCCAGGAATGGGGGGTATTCCTTAAAGCCCATAAGTCCGATCTTTAATATAATCGTGGAGCCATAGACAACCATAGAAGAGGGTGCGAAGAATGGCAAACAGGAGATATTAATAGTGGGCTAGGAACTGGCTAAGATTCTTCCAAACATCGGAACTTCCTCGCCCAGGTGTCCCCTCACAACACCTGGGAGGCATAGCTGGTAACCACCGTCGTCCTCTCACCACGACGGCATCCCGAAGTCCACTGGGAGTTCTGTCCGGTGGTATTCTCGGCCATTTCAGAGCTCCCACCCCTGCATGGCCGGTTCGGTGTATAGGACCACAACTGCCCTTTCACGGCAGTGGGAATCTCCACCCAAGATAAACCAGTTCCATGGGGGAGAAAAAATGAGCGCCTTCCCAGCCGTCCAAGTCCAAGTCCCAGCTCACTGATTGCTAGTCCTGGGCGGGGTCCCCAGATGGAACTAAGGGGCCCAGGGTTCAACAACCCTCTCGGGGTTGGGGGGCTAGAGAAGTCATATAGGGTTAATACCCCAAAGACCCTTCATGTCCGGGGAGCGCCCAGAAAAAAAAAACAATAGGCACAGCCGATGTCGCTCCACCTTGTAGTCCCGGCAGCAACCAGCAGAGAGCAGAGGCGGTCCCTTTGTTATCCCATGGGTACAGCAGGCCTCGTCATCGCCATCGGACTAGTGGAGTAAGACCCAAGACAGCGAGCCACCTCCAACTCCCTTCGGCTCCGCCACTCCGGCTCTCGCCCCCTTCATCCAGCCGGCCCGAGACCCCCGCAGACTTCCCAGGCGACCGTCTCCAACACTCCTGGAGAGGGCCTGTGCTGACCTCGCTCCTCAGCCTCTCAATGACCCAGCCCACCGAGTCCGCCGCTCCAGCCTCTCCAAGGCCTCGCAGCGCCATCGCCAACTGCTGAATTCCAACACCGAGAGGCCGGATGCCGTTTGCAATTCGCCGAGGCCCACCGCAGCCATCGGTCTCGCCCAGGCAGCCTCACCCTTGCCCTCGCCCAGGCAATAACAGCGACAGTGAGCCGTTTCAATGACTCATGATGACCCCTCCGGTCCACTGGTAAATCCTCTCACCGTCCATGTCGGGGGGGGTAATAAACAACACCCCCAACAGTCCTGTTTAGCCAAAGATCACTCACCCTCGGCAGAGGCTCAATACGCAGCAGCCATTTTGAAGGCAGAAGCAGAAATTGATCTTAATTTTTATCTTAAATCCTTTGCTAGTATAACCTTCCAATCCTTAACAATATCTTTCTTCTATTTTATTTCTTATATGTATTGTTTTATTCTTATTTGCATCATTTATTAACATTTCCATTTTATTCAATTTTACATTTCAGTTTCCCCCCTTGATTTCGATTAATTCTTTTGTTACTATTATTTCTCTCGAATTTGTACATCTTCCAACAACAAAATATATAGTCCAATCTGTCTTTCACATTGCATCTACTGATCTATTTTACATTAAATAATGTATTTCTTCTTTTTTACTTATTCACTTTTCATTTTATCTTTAGTTATATCCCTTTTACAATAATCTGTATATTCCTTCTAAATTGCTTTTTACATATAATTTCTAGAGTTAACATTCTTCTCTTCAATTAGCATATTCATCTTTTAAATTCCTTTTTACTATCTCCTATTTTCTTTTAATTTCTCCACAATTCCATTTCTTGACATTTTCCTCCCTTTCTCCCATTCCCTTGCCCCCTTCTCCTCCTTTTTCTTCCCCATTTCTTTCTCTTCTCTTCCTTTTTGAAATATATTCCCCCTTATCCATTTTTATTCTATCACTATTAATCCCAGTGTAATCATCTTTTTTATTCTGTCACTGTTAATCCCAGTGTAATCAACTTTTTTATTCTGTCACTGTTAATCCCAGTGTAATCTTCTTTTTTATTCTGTCACTGTTAATCCCAGTGTAATCTTCTTTTTTATTCTGTCACTGTTAATCCCAGTGTAATCATCTTTTTTATTCTGTCACTGTTACTCTCAGTGTAATCATCTGTATCTTCATTTTCATTCATTTCCTTTCCAATTCTCCATGTTATCAATTTAAAAGGCAAGGGTTTTTAAATTTATTATTCCTTTGCATATAATTCAAATTCAAAGTCCATGTAGTGTTTCTTTTTCCTTTTTTTCTTTCCAGATAGTGTCCAATTCAAACATTCATTTGAGCTATTCCAATTTCAGTCTTTGTTCTCTCTGCTCCTCTTGCAATCACGTTCTAGTTATATAAACAAAACACTCCTACAGTATTTTCAGAATTTTCTCACGATGATATAAATAAGCTTAATACAATACTTTGTTTCCACCAGTAGATGTCTCTCTCCAATTCACAAATCCTCCAGCCACAAAATATCCATTTGTAAATCCATCAAAAATGATTATTTCCTCTTCTCTGAATTAAATCCTTTTGTAGTTTAAAGAATACTTCTCTATCTCCTTTTTTATTGTCTTGATTTAATTTCATCCAAATCCAGTTTTAAGTCCCGGTGAAAGATTCCTTTTAAGGCTTTAGTTTTAGTTTTAAAGTTCCTTTTTTTCCTTCACTTAATTTCCCGAGTGCCAATTAGCCGCTAATTAGTCGTTGGGACTTCTTTCAAGCTTTTAAAAGTTTTTTCTTCTTACCTGTGAGATGACCAATTACTCACCCAGTAACAATACTCTGTTCAATCTCCACTCTTGCTCACATCTTAATCCGGTTGCTCCATTTTGTAGCAGACATAATGGCTGCCTCCCCCAACGTTGGGTCAAAGAGCTGTCTCTGACCTTCCGAGGAGCTTGCCTGCTCATCTTTGGTCTTTCGAGACACCTCTCTCTCTCCCCTGTCCCTCCAAGATGGTTCCGGTCCGAAGACCTCCCAACAGCGGTTTCTTTGGCTGGGTTTTTGCGAAGCCCATCAGAGCTTCACTATTTCCCAGCCAGTATCACTGCGATGCTTCCGGTTCCTCTCTGCTGAACGTCATTGTTAAATTGGGACACTAACTCCAGTTCCAAGCACATTGAGTTGGTGCTTCTGTTTGGCTCATAACAGATAGACAGAGACACAATCAGAGCCCCCTATGGAGCATTTACTCAACTCAAGGTAGTCTTTTACCTACATATCTATTCTGTGAGTCTTGATTTGATCGGTAGAAGATGCAGTTTTAGTCAGATCTTACAAATCCAGAGGTATTCTTTTACTATCTAGTTCTAGTTTTCTTTCATAATTCAGGTTATTGGATACCAATTGGATGAACTGATTTCAGCCTTGCAAGATAGTCCAGATAAGAAACACATCCAGATGAACTAATCCTACTTTATTGTAAGAATCTGGCAAGCCTGAAAGTATTTCTGGTCTCGTCATTTTAGTCTCTAAAAACTAGTAGGATCCTTTCTAAAACTTTTCCTAGGTTTTCACCCCATCTGCAGACTGAGCTGTCTATTATCAGCCATGGTGGCACAGTGGTTAGAATGCAGTATTGCAGGCTACTTTTGCTGGCTGCTGGCTGCCTGCAGTTTGGTGTAGGAGTCTGCAGTCTGCATATGTGCAGGGATTTTCCTATCTTGGATGGCAAACCTCAGATAAGGAAGGTTACTTGCACATAAGCGCCAGGAAATGACATTAGAAGATAAAGACCCTAACTCTGTAAACAAGAGGAACAGGAGGAGAGGAAGTGGGATGTGTGTTAGATTTTAATTATAGCTAAATATTAGAAGTGCTTAAGCAAAGCAGTAATGATTAACCTATGATTTAAGTTACCTGGAAGATTCTGTGAGCCAATGATATTCTGCCAAGTACGCTGTAACTTGAAAGTAACAAACTATATAATGTCACTATGTAAGACAATAAAGTTACCACATATTTCCTCAACCTCTCTGTGTGTGGTCATTTACAACAGTTTGGCAGTTCGAATCTCACTGGCTCACTTAGCCTTCCATTCTTCCAAGGTCAGTAAAATGAGGACCCAGATTGTTGGGGACAATATGCTGACTCTGTAAACCGCTTAGAGAGGGCTGTAAAGCACTGTTAAGTGGTATATATATATATGAAGTGTTAATAATAATAATAATAATAATAATAATAATAATAATAATAATAATATTGAAATTAAATGAAGCATTTTCCAGGGCGATTCCCTTTCACCCCTACTTTTTATACTCTCAATGCTACCACTGACAATCATTTTGAAGAAGATGAACTGTGGATATGAACTTGCAAAGAAAGGACTGAAAATCTCGCACTTGATGTACATGGATGATTTGAAGCTGTTTGGTAAAACAAAAGCTGAACTGAATTTATTAATTGAAAACACAAAAGAATTCAGCCAAGACATTGGAATGCAGTTTGGAATTGACAAATGTGCAACAATAGCAACCAAAGCAGGCAAAATCATAGAAGAGGATGGAATAGAACTAGAGAATGAAGAAATGATAAAGGCAGTAAAATCAGAAGAAGGCTACAAGTACTTGGGGATTTTAGAAGCCTCTGACTTAATGCATAATAAAGTCAAGGAATTAACTTCAGCCAAGTACATTCGTCGAATTCGTAAGATTTCCAAATTGAGTGGAGGAAACATCATAAAACCCATAAATACCTGGGCTATACCTGTGATTAGATACTCTGCAAGAATAATTGACTGGACCCAGATGGAGTTAGACAATTTGGACAGAAAAACAAGGAAGCTTATGACAATGAATCATGCCTTGCACCCTAAAAGTGATGTTGACCGATTATATTTACCAAGAGCAGAGGGTGGTCGAGGACTCCAACAAGTAAAGCAGACTGTGGAAGAAGAAAAATGCAGCTTGAATGATTACATCCAGAAAAGTGAAGAACCAATGATTAAGGAAGTAAATAAAGGAGGCCTTTTAAAGACAACTAGAACAAAAGCAGAATATAAGAAAGAAGTAATTGAGCAGCGAGCTGAAAATTGGAAACACAACGCTCTGCATGGCCAATACTTGAAAAGTATTGAAGGCAAAGCTGACCAGAAACTAACTTGGAACTGGTTAAGATCAGGAGTACTGAAAAAAGAAGCAGAAAGCTTTATTTTGGCAGCTCATGAACAAGCCCTAGCCACAAACTGCATGAAGGCAAAAATTCAACATGTTACCACCAACAGCAAATGCCGCCTCTGCAATGAGAAAGATGAGACAGTCGACCACCTGATCAGTGGGTGCAGCAAAATTTCACAAACTGACTACCTACAACACCATGACCGTGTTGCTAAGATCATTCACTGGAAATTGTGCCAGAAGTTTGGATTTGAGTACAGCAAAAACCACTGGGAACATCAAGTTGAGAAAGTTTTAGAGAATGGGAAACTCAAGATCTTGTGGGACTTTAGGATTCAGACTGACAGGCACTTGGTCCACAACACACCTGACATAACAATAGTTGAAAAGAAAAAAGTATGGTTCATTGACATTGCAATACCTGGTGATGCACGGATTGAAGATAAGCAGCAAGAAAAAATCACAAAGTACCGGGATTTGCAAATTGAAGTTGAGCGACTATGGAAAAAGAAATCGTGTGTTGTCCCGATTGTAATTGGAGCCCTTGGAGCAATACCCAAAGGGCTACCCTGCTATTTAGAAATTCTAAATTTGCCGGACTTGAACATTTTGACTCTACAAAAAACCACCTTACTCGGAACAGCTTACATCCTCCGACGATACCTTAACAGTTCCTAGGTCCTTGGTTAGGACTCGAGCTGCTGAGCTATTAACCAGCCTCAAAAGCTGTGAATCTCACTAAAGATTAAATAATAATAATAATAATAATAATAATAATAATAATAATAAATAATAATAATAATAATAATAATAATAATAATAATAATACTTTTATTTCTATACCGCCCTTCTCCCAAAGGACTCAGGGCGGTGTACAGACTATTTAAAAACAGAATAAACATCAATTTAAAATAATTTAAAAGTATTAAATAAATTTGGCTTAATTTAAAACCCCAAAAGTACAGGGGTGGGTTCTAACCGGCTTTATTACTGGTTCTCTTTGTGCGCGCATTTTGCGCGTGATCGCCTCTTCGATCTCGGTACATATGATAAGACTGTTATCAGACTGTAGCCTAGGCTGTGAATCTTCCTCCTTCCTCCCAAGGCCATTTCCATATACCATTACAACTGGATAGTTACATGACTACAGGACTATATGGATAGTCCCAGTCAAATAAATTTGTGTATTTATTTTTTCAATGTATAACTTGCCCAGTTGTCCACATGGCTCTAGGTGATGTATAACAAGGAATCAAATTCCAGTACTAGTGTAGAGGTATACTCTCCTATACTGAGGTCTGTTAAAAAACCCACTATTTTAGGGCTTTCCTAAATAGACAAGCACAGCTACAGAAATGACACCTCTCTGAGGCCCCAAAATTTACATAAATTTAATTATGAGACATGAAGCATGCTCCTTCTAAGTTTAGAGCAATGGTGCAGTAACCTAATCTTGGTTTTTTCTCAATAGTTTCTGATGCTGAGGCAGAAAATGCTAACTTTTCCTGCTGGTGATTTACCCAGTCTAGAAACTTGTTTCTGATTCATAGAACAAATATAAAAAAATGGCTCATCTTTATATTTGTCTTCTGGATATAAATAATTGTTAAAGGAAATGTGTACTTTAACACCTTTTTTCTCAATGAACAAATTATAATTTGCTTATATCGATCAATAAGGTATTTTTCAGTACAGGTTTTCCATAACATTAATATGACTTGTTAGTTTTTTTTCCTATACTGTAATGCTCCTATCTCCAGTGAGACCATTTTCACAAAAGCATTTCAAGTCATTGTTTATATTTTTGTAATTGGATAATTGTACATTGAACTACATGGTGCTGAGATCCTAAATTTTTCATGGTCTTAATTATGAATAGAAATCCCATTAATGTATGCTATTAAGCAAACTTTTCAGTCTCAAAGTCCATATAAATTCCTTGCTGCATTTTGGTAGCTTTGTATATACATCCTACTCAGTGGTGGGATTCAGGTAATTTAACAACCAGTTCTCTGCCCTAATGATTTCTTCCAACAACCAGTGTGCCAAACTGCTCAGAAAGTTAACAACCGGTTGTTCCGACAAGTGGTGCGAATTGGCTGAATCCCACCACTGATCCTACCTCTACAGCAGAACTTAATCACTGCAACCATATTATTTGTGTCTCCCTCTTCCCAGCTATTGTGATTTCTACCTTTGGATCACCACTGTCATTTTTGAAAAAGGAATCTAATGGTATATTTCCCGCTGATTAAGTCATTGTGCTGGTATTTGATTGATATTCAGAGAAATTGGTCAAATGTGCTTTATGCAAGAAATCTTTTTATGTTCAAATATTGATTAGGATTTCACTAAACAATATTATTATATTAGCCTCAATCTACAACAATTTATACCGATAATCATTGATTTACAACTGTTTAATGATGTTATAGTGGCTTCAGAAGTTATAGTGGCTTCAGAAGAAGCTTCTTATGATCCATTCTGGGCCTTACAGCTGTTTCACCACAACATATGATTGCAATTTGGGTGCTTGGCAACTAGCTCACATTTGTGACAATTGCAATGTCCTGTGGTCAGGTGATCATGATTTGCAACCTTCTCAGCAGTCTTCCAAGCAAAATCAATTGAGGAAGCCAGCTTAGGTTAATAATCACTTGATTTGGTTAACTACCGTGGTAAATTCTAGTCCCAATTATGGTAGTAAGTTGAGGGCTACCTATAACAATAAACATAAAGGAGCATTGGAAAACAACAGTAAAATCTGTTAAGACTAATTTCAACAGTATTCTGCATATTCAAATTGTGACTTTGAATATGTGTCAAATTTTGTTCCATTTTCATATATTCCAGCTAGATGCATAAGGTGCATCTAAAGTGCACTTCTAATAAAGTTTCATGCATTCCAGAAATGTTTATGCTTAAGTATGGAATTTAAAAGCACTTTTTCCCTCTACAGAAGATGATACAATTGAACTTCCTCTAACATTTAAGCCCTGGTATGCTGGCCGATATCCTTGCCATATCCTTCTCGAGTCTAAATATGACGTCCGCCTCTTTAAGATAGAATGTGTAGTGAACACTGATACCTTTGAGGCTGAACTAGAGTTTGTAACTCCAGCATATCAAGCAGCGATACAGGACATTCCAATAGTATGTCTTTTTTTACTTTATAAAAGTTAAATATGGCTTATATTAAATAAATTAAATATTATTGCAGTTAAGATGCTATTCTGGAAAATTAATAAACTAAAATGCAATTATGTTACACACTTTAAAGCTTTTTCCTATAATTAGTACTTAGTTAAGGGAGTTAACTAACATGTTTATTGTAGCAGCAGGAGGAAACTTTTATCTCTTTTCTTTATTGCATTCAAAACATAAACTGTCTGATTTTAACTAAACTGTGAAATCATTCTAGCAATATATTGATTTATTTATTGTATAACTCACTCCAATATAGATTTATTCAAACCATATATTTTCTATGAGTTTAAACTTTTAATTCTCATTCATGTTGTTTCTAATCACATTTCAGCACATCTAACTATACAATATTTTATATCAGCTCCTCTCTCTTCCCTTTCTTCTGTCAATATAAAATGTTAAAATCTTTCAGAGTAAATATTTTTGTTATTTTACCAATTACAAGAAAAATAACTTAGCAGTTTATGTAAAAGTAAAAATATCCAAAATCATGTTTACCCCAAAATAAGACCCGGTATTATTTTCTTTTGGGCTTGAAAATAAGCACTCAGGCTTATTTTGGGGAGGTCTTGTTTTTTAAGTGCAGGAGACAACAAGCGCGGGGGCTAATGGAAGTGGGAGCACAGCTACCACTGGCCCCGCCCTTTCCATCTCACTGTCTGCTTCCTTGCGGCTGCAACGGACCAAACTCTAGGCCTCCTTGGTGCAACGCAAATACCGTTAATTCTGAGCATGGAGGCAGAGGTGAGGGGAGAAGACAGGCAATGTGGACATACTGTGCAGCTGCCTGACTCACAGGAGGCTCGCGGGAGGCTTGTGCGATGGCACGGCAGCAGGTGGAGCAGGCAGAGGCATGGGGAATGGGGGAGGTAGGCGATCCCAATGCCCTGTGAGGGCACCTGTTTGGCATGGCCTCAGCCAAGCCAAGAGATAGTGGAACAGAATGGGTGGCGCATTGGGATTACCTCTGCCTCTACCCTCCCCTTTGCAAGCATACAAAGCATCATTTCTCCAGAGCAAATCGCTCTGTTCCCAAGCACCCAATAGGTGACCAAACACTTTTTGCCAAGATGGAGAAATGACGGAGACTCAAAGGTTCATGTCCTTGCAAAGGTAACGCTTTGAAACAGAGCAATTAGATCCATTTCAAAGTGTCCCCTTTGCAAGCACACAAAGTTGTCAGCGTTTCAACGCTGGCATAGAGAGCAGAGGAGAGCGAGAGATAAACTCTGAAACTTTTGCCTGCCAAATCCCTTTGAAGTCGGGTTGTCGTGGAAATGAAGGGAGGGAGCACATTCCTGGGAGATGATGAGAAAAGGAGTCTGAAGAATGACTTGGAAGATAGCCAATGAGAAGCAGAGATTTGGGGATCGGAAAGGGAGGGATTGGGGGGCAAAAGGTCAGTCTTGTCCGCGCGGAGTCATGATCCGGTGGCTGTGCTCAATTAAAGAAAGATTTCCTTAAAGATTGGCAGACTACCAAGACCTAGCACAGGTATTTAGCGAGACCGAGTGCAACGTCCTACCTCCCCACCACGATTCCGACTGTGCCATCGAAATCATCCCTGGGGCGAAACTTCCTAAACCTAAATTGTATGCCATGACGCCCTGTGAAATGCAAGAAATGCAGAACTACATAGTCAAAAACCTACGAAGGGGCTTCATCGAGCCAGTCAAACCGCGGGTCGCGGCACCAGTCCTCTTCAAAGAGAAGAAAGACGGCTCTATGCATCTGATAGTTGACTTTTGGGGCATCAATGCGGTCTGCGTACACAACTTATACCCCCTCCCCCTCATGAAGGACAAGCTAGCCCACCTGGCCAAGGGGAACATTTTCACCAAACTAGATCTCCGCGAAGCCTACTACCGAGTGCGCATCAGGGAAGGAGACGAGTGGAAGACAGCGTTCAACTGCCCCCTGGGAAGTTACCAATTCAAGGTGATGCCATTTGGGCTACAGGGAGCCCCAGCCGTGTTCATGCAATTGATAAACAAAGTTCTGCATGACCACCTGTACAAAGGGGTCCTCGTCTACCGAGATGACGAGGGATTGGGAAAGGGATGGGGGACAATATCTATGAGGGCTGTACCATCGGCACGGTAGATGGGAGGGGCAGATATGGCGGGAGCAGGGGACCACATCAGGTGTTGGGGGCTCGCACTCGCTGTCTGAGAGCAATTGCTTGCCCCAGTCCCCAAGGCTCCGCTCAGATACTAGGTGGTTTAGATACTCAGGAGCTGGGCCTTTGGCTGATGCTGTGCAATGTCAGGTCCGTGGTCAATAAGGCCCCCCTCATTCACGATCTTATACAAGAGGGAGGAGCGGACCTGGCGGGTATTACGGAGACCTGGTTGGGCCCGGAGGGTGGCGTCCCTCTGGTTGAAATGTGCCCACCAGGCTTCAGAGCATTCCATCAGCCGAGGGCCCAGGGGAGGGGCGGGGGGGTGGCGGTTATTATTAATGAGGATCTGGGTCCGAGGGAGACCACTGTGCCTCAGATAGCTGGATGTGAGTCCCTCCTTGTGAGGTGGGGCCGTGGGGTCCAGATGGGCTTGTTGCTTACGTACCTGGCTCCCTGCCGCGTGGCAACAGCCCTACCTGAGCTACTCGACGTGATAGCCACGGTGGCAGTAGATACACCCAGGCTTTTAGTCGTGGGTGATTTCAACCTGCCATCCGTTGGTGAAACATCTGAGGTGGCCCGGGAGTTCATGGCTTCCATGACGGCCATGGACCTGACCCAGTTAGTTCATGGCCCTACTCACAGGGGAGGTCACACTCTGGACTTGATTTTTGTCTCTGGCCAGTGGTTGAGTGGTCTTGTTATAGGGGATATAGACATGGAACCCTTGTCATGGACTGACCACTCACTCCTTCGCCTAGATCTTCGAACCGCGACCCCTCACCGCAGGGAGGCGGACCCAATTAGATGGATCCGCCCCAGGTGCCTGATGGATCCTGATAGGTTCCAGACGGAGCTTGGGCCATTTCCTGAGGATCTAGCACATGACTCGGCCGAGGACCTGGTAGCCGCCTGGGATCGGGTGGCTGGTGGGGCCTTGGACCGAGTCGTGCCTTTGCGGCCTCTGACCCGATGCCGATCCTGTGCGGCTCCTTGGTTTACTAAGGAGCTGAGGGAAATGAAGCGCCGGAAAAGACACCTGGAGAGCGGTTGGAGGGCCAGTCTCGCTGAATCTGATTGAACACTGGTAAGGTCGCATATTAAGGCCTACCTAGTGGCGATAAAGACGGCAAAGTCTAACTACTTTTCCGCCTCTATTGCGTCATCAGGGAATCGTCCAGCCGCCCTGTTTAGGGTGACCCTCTCCCTGCTCCATCCGGGAGTGCGGGAGGATCCCTTAGAAGGCAGGGCGGAGGATTTCGGACAATACCTGTATGACAAAATTGCTCAGATCCAGGGGGATTTGGACTCTGACTGGGTAGATCAGGGCAGGGTGACGAGGAACAATCTTGAGAATGTTATCTGGGAGGAGTTTGATGCTGTGACTCCCGATGATGTGGGCAGGATTTTGGGGAGACTTAGTGCAGCCACATGTTTACTGGACCTGTGTCCCTCCTGGTTGGTACTGGCTTCCCGGGAGGTTACACAAGGCTGGCTCCAGGGCATCATTAATGCCTCGTTGAGTGAGGGTCACTTCCCCGCTGCCCTGAAAGAGGCGGTGGTGAGGCCTCTCCTCAAGAAGCCATCCCTGGATCCGGCAATATTGGCTAACTATCGTCCTGTCTCCAACCTTCGCTTCATTGCGAAGGTTGTTGAGAGTGTGGTCGCGCAACAGTTTCCACAATTCCTGGAGGAAACATCCTATCTAGATCCGTTCCAGTCGGGTTTCAGGTCTGGGCACAGCACGGAAACTGCATTGGTTGCGTTGGTGGATGGTCTCTGGAGGGCTCGGGACAGGGGTTGCTCCTCTGTTCTGGTCCTATTGGATCTCTCAGCGGCTTTTGATACCATTGACCATGGTATCATGCTGCACCGGCTGGAAGAGTTGGGGGTGGGAGGCACTGTGTTGCGGTGGTTCTCCTCCTTTCTCTCCGCCGGTCGCAGTTTGTGTTGGCAGGGGGGCAGAGGTCGACCTCGAGGCCTCTCATCTGTGGAGTGCCACAGGGATCTGTCCTCTTGCCCCTTCTGTTCAACATTTATATGAAGCCGCTGGGTGAGATCATCCGTGGCTTTGGGGTGAGATACCATCAGTACGCTGATGACACCCAGCTGTACATCTCCACCCCAGGCCACCCCAACGATGCCCTTGAAGTGATGTCCCAGTGCCTGGAGGCTGTGCGGATCTGGATGGGGAGGAACAGGCTCAAGCTCAACCCTTCCAAGACTGAGTGGCTGTGGCTCCCGGCATCCCGATATAGTCAGTTGACTCCATCACTGACTATTGGGGGCGAGTCTTTGGCCTCCACTGAAAGGGCTCTCAATCTGGGAGTCCTCCTGGATAGGCAGCTGTCTGGAGGAACATCTGACGGCTGTTACCAGGGGGACCTTTTATCAGGTTCGCCTGATTCGCCAGTTGCGGCCCTTTCTCGATCGGGATTCCTTGTGCACAGTCTCTCATGCCCTCGTCACCTCTCGCCTTGACTACTGCAATGCTCTCTACATGGGGCTCCCCTTGAAGAGCACCCAGAGGCTCCAGCTGGTCCAGAATGCAGCAGCGCGGGTAGTGATGGGAGCAACATGGTGCTCCCATGTAATACTGCTCCTACGCGAGCTGCACTGGCTCCCGGTGGTCTTCCGGGTGTGCTTCAAGGTGTTGGTTATCACCTTTAAAGCGCTCCATGGCATAGGGCCTAGCTATCTGTGAGACCGCCTGCTGCTACCAACGACCTCCCATCGACCCGTGTGCTCCCACAGAGAGGGCCTCCTCAGGGTGCCATCAGCCAAACAATGTAGGCTGGTGACCCCCAGGGAGAGGGCCTTCTCGGTGGGGGCTCCCATCCTCTGGAATCAGTTGCCCCCAGAGATAAGAAGAATCCATGACCTCAATGCCTTCCTTCGTTCCCTTAAAACCCATCTTTTCCAGCAAGCCGGGTTGGCTTAAGAAGAAATGTTTAAATTCTTTTAATTAGTTTTTGATTTCTTAACTTTCGGGCCAAAATTTATATATATTTTTAAATGTTTTTTAATATTTGTATTCTATGTTTTTTATCTTGGCTGTACACCGCCCTGAGTCCTCAGGGAGAAGGGCGGTATATAAATTGGAAATTAAATTAAATTAAATTAAATTAGATGACATTCTTATTTACACGGAGACCATAGATGAACACATACCCCTCGTATGCAAAGTGCTGGAAAAACTGCTGAAAGCGAACCTCTATGTCAACTGTCAAAATGCGAGTTCCACCGATCGCGTCTGGACTATTTAGGTTACCGAGTGTCAAACGAGGGGATAGAGATGGACCCGGCTAAAGTACAATCAGTCCTAGACTGGCGACCCCCGTGCACCCGCAGGCAACTACAAAGCTTCCTGGGGTTCGCGAACTTCTACAGGCAATTCATCCCCTCCTTTGCAAGAATTGCCAAACCTCTGACAGACCTCCTTAAGACAGGAAGTCTGACAATGAAACCCCGCCCGGGACAGCCTCTACAATGGGTCTCGGCCTGCCAACAGGCATTCAGACACTAAAACAAATGTTTGCAAAAGAACCGGTCTTGAAGCATCCTGACCCTGAACAACCCTTCGTCATCCAAGCAGATGCCAGCGATGTAGCAATAGGGGCAGTCCTACTCCAAAAGAACAGCCAGGAGGACCTGCAACCTTGCGCCTACACATCCCGCAAACTCACCGACACAGAAAGACGATGGGCGGCATGGAGAAGGAAGCATTCGCGGTGAGATGGGCGCTATTAACCTGGCGACACCTGCTAGAAGGAGGCCAGACACGGTTCGAGGTCTGCACTGACCACAAAAACCTAGAGGCCCTCAAGACCCCATGGAAGTTATCGCCCAGGGAAGTCCGGTGGGCCCAATACTTCAATCGTTTCAACTTCGAGCTGAAGCACATCCCAGGGAGGAAGAACTTTCTGGCCGATGCCCTCTCCCGAATGCCTCAATACAACAGTGAACGTGAGCAGATAGTGAATCCCATCATCCCTTCTGCCCAAGGAGTGGGCCAAGTAACCACCAGACGGCAGCATCGAGACCAGCAGGGCCAGCCCACGAGTGACCTAACGACGAAGCTCAAGGCAGAAGACGGACCCCTGGTTCCGAGACAATCAACATCTCTTGACAAAGAGAGATGGCCTGGCATGGAGAGGGACGAAACTTTATGTCCCAGACACCTTGCGCACCTTAATCCTCAAGAGAAGTCACGACGTCAAACCAGCGGGACATTTTGGCTTCCTAAAGACTCTGCACTTAGCTCGGAGACAGTTTTGGTGGCCCCACATGAGAAAAGACGTGGACAGCTATGTAAAAAGTTGTACCATCTGTGCCATGACGAAAACCCGACCAGGAAGGCCCCGGGGGCTGCTGCAGCGAGTAGCTCAACCGTCAAGGCCATGGGAGGAGATTGCTATGGACTTCATAGTCGAACTGCCGAGGAGCAGCGGAAGCACAGTGATCTGGACTGTAATAGACTTGTTCTCCAAACAGGCACATTTCATACTCTGCAGTGGACTACCCTCAGCCCGCCAATTGGCCAAACTGTTCGTAAAACACATCTGCCGCCTGCACGGAGTACCCAGAAGAATCATCTCTGATCGAGGGGTCCAGTTTACAGCGAAGTTCTGGAGGGAATTCCTTCGATCCATAGGATCATCCCAAGGCCTCAGCTCAGCGTTTCACCCGAGCACCGATGGGGGGGGTGGAGAGGTTGAATGTCATGATAGAGCAGTACCTGAGGTGCTATGTTGACTACCAACAATCGAACTGGGCGGACCTCTTATCGTTTGCTGAGGTCACATATAACAATGCTGTCCACAGTAGTACAGGACTAACCCATTTAAGATAGTGAGCGGCATCGATTTCATCCCCATGCCAGAGTACCCGAGGGAGCCTTCTTCCTCAGTTACTTTGACCGAATGGATGGCAATGCTAAGAGAAACCTGGGAGAATGTCAAGAGGGCATTAGACAAGGCAGCACGGTCTTATAAGAAACAAGCAGATAAGCACCGAGACCCCCCAGAGACAGTTCCAAGTGGGGGAAAAGGTCTACCTCTCCACCAAGTACTTGAGACTCAGACCCCCGACCAGAAAACTGGGGCCGAAATTCATAGGGCCATTTCCAATAGTAAAAATAATCAACCCGGTTACAGTACAATTGCAGTTGCTCCGGTTACTAGGGAGGATAAATCCTGTTTTTCACAGTAGCCTCCTGAAGCCTGTAGTAGGGTCAACTTTAAGGCCAGTGCCATGTGATCCCCCAGGGCCCTTAATTGTTGGAGGCCAGACCCACTATGAAGTACAGCGAGTTCTCGATTCGAGGTGGCACAGAAGGCACCTCCAGTACTTAATTAAGTGGAAGGGCTACCCCTTGTCAGAAGCTTCTTGGGTGAAGAGCACAAACATCCAAGCTGACCGCCTCATAGCTACATTCCATGCACATCACCCGGACAAGCCAGGAGGGGGTGGGGTAACCCCTCGGAGGGGGTGAGGTACTAAACTTGTTATTTATTTCACGCAGGCTCCGCTGGGAGAGTGAAGGGAGAGGGGCCGGATGTCAGCGTTTCAACGCTGGCATAGAGAGCAGAGGAGAGCGAGAGATAAACTCTGAACCTTTTGCCTGCCAAATCCCTTTGAAGTCGGGTTGTTGTGGAAATGAGGGAAGGGGGCACATTCCTGGGAGATGATGAGAAAAGGAGTCTGAAGAATGACTTGGAAGATAGCCAATGAGAAGCAGAGATTTGGGAATCAGAAAGGGAGGGATTGAGGGCAAAAGGTCAGTCTTGTCTGCGTGGAGTCATGATCCGGTGGCTGTGCTCAATTAAAGAAAGATTTCCTTAAAGATTGGCAGTTTGGAAATTCATTTAATTTTGAGATAGCATCGCAGTCAAAAAGGTTTGTCTCCGTCTGGGTGAAAAGTGAACAGCAGAGCCAGGCAGAGGCAGAGGTGATCCCAATGTGCCATCCATTCCGTCCCACCATTTCTCAGCTTACCTGCGGCTTCGCTGAACAAACACCTGCATGGGGCATCAGGATTGCGTACCTCCCCCATGCCTCTGCCTCTGCCAACTGTCAGTGCCGCCACTCAAGCCTCCCATGAGTCAGGCAGCCACCCAGCACATCCAGATCACCTGTCTTCTCCCCCCCCCCGCCTCCATGCTCGGAGTTAACAGTATTTGTGCTGCGCCAAGGGGCTGGTGGACTGCAGCTAGACACCATGGCCCCCATGCGCTTGCTGCCTCTCATGCTGGTAATGCCCATCCCCTGGGCTTATTTTTGGGGTAGGGCTTATATTAGGCCCACCCCAAAAAATCAGGCTAGGGCTTGTTTTCAGGGTGGGTCTTATTTTCAGGGAAACACGGTAAGTATCTTGTTATTGCAATATTGAATTGAGATTTTTCCCTTTCCCCCATTCTGTGCTGTTCTTAATGTCTTGCACCTCATAAAATATTGACTGCTTTCATGTTTTAGACTAATCTGAGTCAACAAGATTGGAAGCTTAAAGCAGATTTAAAAGGATATTGTTTTTATGGTCCTCCTGTTATATATGTAGTCCCTGGTGAAACAAGTATGTATCCTCTCATGTTCAAGTCAACTGCTGAATGTGTAACTATGGTAAGAAATTAAAACATCACTTGTCTATTTTTGGTCCTCTGGCATGATATTCATTTGCACTTATGACAAGAGTATTTCAATTGTATAGGCATCATACACTAATAGTGATTATAAAGCATTCAATTTGTAAATATATGTAAGCATACATAAAAAAATCTAAACTCAGAGCTTATAAAATGCTTTCTACAGCCATAGCTATTTCAGTTTTATCTTTTAATCATTCACTAAATTATTATCTCCTTGATTACATTAACACAGAAAGATAATCCAGAATTTCAGGAATCAACATACAGCATTGACAAGCTATGTACTGATATAGCACATACATGAATATTCACTTGATTCTCCAATTCTCAAATAAAGCTAAAATAACCAGAAATTCAGAGCTTATGTATTATCTGAACTGTGGCTCTTACATTTCTTATGTATCTTTTGCTACAATTCATTCTTGTTTCTTATGAGTTTTGGAATAGTAATATATATAGTTTATACTTTCTTTTGTACTATAGTAATATTGATCAAATAACATTATAAGCCATGCTTATATAATAATATTGATTTTTATGCTTAATTATATGCTTAACTGAAGGCACTTAGGATATTGTATGATATGTGTTGTATATATAAGGAATTTGGTTAGATGACCTCTAAGCTTGATCTAATTCTGTATTGCAACAGTTGTCAGCAGGGGTGAAATGCTACCGGTTCAGACCGGTTCAGCCGATCTGGTAGTGATGACGGCCGGTGGTTTGGAGAACTGCTAGCGATGGCAGCTCGAGGCTCTGCCCAGAAGCCATTAAAATCAGGAAGTAACCTGTTTTTGGAGCCTTTGCGCATGCACAGAGAGTCCAAGCATGTGTGAACTCCTGGTTGGCCCCAGCCCCACCTGCCTGGGTGGTTCTCTGCCTTCGCAAACTAGCCATGGGCGTGTGAAAGGCAGGCAAGCAAGCATGTTGGGATCACCTGGCCATGTTGAAGGGAGCTAACTTGCCTTCTGAGATCCAGTCCCACATCCAGCCCTTGATGGGACACATGCCACTTCCGGTCCAGCCTGGCCAGTGGGTGGACAGCCAGCCTTTGGGGGAGATGCAGCTGCTGCACTGGAGCCAAGAGAGGCAGTGGTGGTGGCACTGCATGTGCAGCCCCGGGACATCCACCCTCTCTCCTGGAGCGCCGCTGCCACCCCAGAGCTTGCCTTTGCCTCTGCAGCCCACTGGCCCCTCTTGCCCTTCTCTTTCTGGGTGCAACGTTTCTGTTTGTTGGGTCACTTCCCCGAAGCCGGCAGCTCCACGGCCAGCTGCTTTGCTTTTTCCCTCTTGAAGCTCTTGGGAGACTTGCGCAGCAGCACTGGCATGGGGGAGGCAGGCCCCATGCTTGTGCTTGTTCGGTGCAGCTGCAGGCAAGGCAAGAGACAGTGGGATGAAGGGGCTGGTGCATTGGGATCACCTCTGCCTCCCCCATGCCTCTGCCTCCACCTTCTGCTGGTGCCACCATGCAAGCCTCCCATGAGGAAAAAGAGGGAAAAAGCAAAGCGGCTGGCTGTGGAGCTGCCAGCATTGGAAAGTGGCCGAACAGGCAGAAGTGACGCGCCCAGTAAGAGATGGGAGACAGTCATTCTGCGCTGAAACAGAGGCATTCCAAACCTTCAGTGGATCCCAGGATTGCAACGCTGAAGGTTTTGAATGGAGCTTTTATCGCGAACAGCAGGAAAATGGGGAGGGGATTTTCCTGCCTACCATCCATTCCTCAAGCTCAGCATAGATTGAGGGAAGAATGGTCGGCAGGATAATCCCCCTTCCCGAAAGATTTTGGGTGCAGGTGGAGATGGTGTCAATGAAGCGGGTCCTCTTCTCTCATCAGTTGGTGGGGCAGCTGTGCTCAGCTGAGGGCCACCAGAGGGAGGTGGGGAATCTGAATGAGGGCAGTGCTTCTGGCAAGAAGGCCCTTTGGCCACTTCTCACGTGAGGAGATGGGTGCTACCCGGCTGTCTTGGGAGCGAGGGGGAATAAAGAGGCCACCCGGCAGGCCATAGATTCATTCACTGATTTGCTTTGCTTTCCTGCCTCTGCTCTTGCAAGTTGCCTTTTCTCTTCCCAGCTCCCCTCATCCCAGAAGCACTCCCCTCTCTGCTAGTAGACGCTTCCTTCTCCCTCTCCTCCTCGCTGCTGGGCAATCCTGTGTGAAGAAGGGGGCAGCTAACTTTTTAAAAAGGATTTTTAATGAAACCTCCAATGCGGCAGCCAAGATCCAATCCTGAGCCAAAAAAACCAGCTCTCCCCTCTCCACCTGGCGTGTCTGCTTCGTCTTGCTAAATCGGGCCTAGAGCCTGGGGGAGGATGAGAAATTTAATGGGCAGAGGGGGGAAAGGACAGACAGGCAGCAGAATGAGGTTCATGAAGTAAACCATCTTAGCTTGGACCAGCAAAAGGTGGCAGGCAGCGGCAGCAGAGAAAACAGAGGACAACTGGAGAGATGGCACAGTGCTTGGCCATCCAGGCCTCAAAGAAAAGTTTGCTTCATGTGTATTTCTCTTTAGCCAGGTTCTTCCTATGTAAACCAAGATTTTTATGCAGCCCTAGTTCAATGAAATCACAATCCACTAGTTTCTAGGCTTTTTTTTCAGGCAGCCAGCAAGCACCCTGCTGCCCATTGGAGAAAGAGAAATACATATAAAGGCCTATGAAAAGAAAAGAAAACAAATACTGTACCTTTACAGGGAGGATACATGGGATGAAGGTGTAGCTAACTGATGAGGACTAATAAATCCGAACTAGATCTATCTTAGTCTCCCAATGGGCAGCAGGGTGCTTGCTGGCTGCCTGAAAAAAGCCTAGAAACTAGTGGATTGTGATTTCACTGAACTAGGGCTGCATAAAAATCTTGGTTTACGTAGGAAGAATTTGGCTAAAGGGAAATACACACACACACACACACACACACACACACACACACACACACAGAGTATATAAATATACACATACATACATATTTTATTTTTATTTTTAAACAAACACTTCATCATCAGTGTAACACCTGGGTACAAAAATTTTTGTGTCATCATATTCAACATTTATTATCATTTTCTTAGTACATATTTATCTTCTTACGTATTACAATATATTTTTTTAATGCAGCGGTTCTCAACCTGGGGGTCGCGACCCCTCTGGCGGTCGAACGGCCATTTCACAGGGGTCGCCAAAGCCCTCTCTCCACGCCTTCACTCACCCTCACCCTCTGCCTCTGCTGGATCGCCCGGTCGCCGTTCACTTATCCCGCCCACTCCCAATCTATTGCTGCCTCCAGAGTCCCAGCTGATGGCTAGAGGGAAAAAAAACTTTAAATTCTTGCCGCGGGGCTTCAAAGAGCTAGCTGCAAAGAGGTAAATTCCTGGAGCAAATTTTTTTCCCCCTAGCTATGCTGAAAAAGCGAAATTGAAAGTAAAGAAGGGTCTTTGCTGCAACGTGACAAAATGAGGCAGAGAGATTTCTTTTTCTTTTTCCTCACCAAAAAAGGTAGGTGCAAAATTGCAAACAATGGGAAATTTAGGGCAAAAGAGGAGGTTCAAGATTTTAAAACACAAAAGAAAAAAAGCTCTATTTAACTAGGGAATTGCAATAATTGAGATACTATTAATTGTATATTGTGTTGAAAGCAGAAATGGTTAAGTTGTGGTTTGGAGGAATATATGGGGGAAATTATTTGGTTTATTATTATTGGTAAATATAATTAATTGATTTGTAAGAAATTGGATTGCATGGAAATAATTGGAATATTCATGTTCATATTGATTAATATACAAAAAAGATAGTTATATAACTAATTGATTTATATTAAAATGTTGAATTTGTATTAAATAACTGTATTACATAATTAACCAATGTGAGGATGGATATAAAATAGATGACAATGAGAAGGGGTATAGTATAGAATAGAAGGGAAAAATTGAATTTGATTAAGATTAGAGATGAGGATGAAGGGTAATATTGTTTTTTTAAAAAAATAGATGAGGAATAAATATGGTAAAAAGGAAATATAGAAATTGTAAATTTAATTGAAATGACTAAATACTGTGTTGGAAGAAATATCCTTCTGGGTTCTGCTCCAAGTGGGGAAAAAGACACTGGAAACATGAGGACTGCTTGGAAAGATGGTTTAATGGTGGACAGGATCACATGGTTTGATGGGGCCCATTGTGTTAGTTTCTGTTGCTATTGTGTTGCAAATGTCCTTTGGCAAAGGATTGACTTTCTGCCTCTGGCCCATTAACAAAGGGTGGGGGGCAGGAAGGTGGGAGCTGCTTTGTCTGTAAAATATGCTTCTCCATTTCTCATCCAGGGAAATATAATATTCTGCCTTTTTAATATTTCCCAAAATATTTCATTCTTCTAGGAAAGGGGTGGGTGCTAACCTCCTACAACTGTTTAAATTTGTGAACCGGCCAAATACTCTGTTCAAAGAAAATACGTTGTATGTTTGTATGTGTGTTTCTAATTATTGCTATTTATTTCTATTTGTTCTCTTTTATTCTTTAAAGTTTAACAATTCATTATTTATCTTAATATCTTAATATTTGTTTGGGGTTGGCTTTCTTCCCTTTCATCTTTTTTATTGTACAGCAATCTTTCTCCTCAAACCTACCATCTCTGTCTTTTCTTTCCTTCTTACTTTCTCTTCCCCCCACCCTCTTCTTCTCCTCCCTATTTCCTCTTTCTTTCTCCTTCTCCTCCTCTCTTCCTCCCTCTCTTACCTCCACTCCTACTCTAATTTCCCTTTCCTTCCTTCATCCCTCTCTATTGCTGTATCCTTTTATGCATATGGACTACTCAGAGGACTGAAAAAGTTATTTTTGACTGGTCCTCACACTTTTGACCAGTCCTCGAACTTACGACTGTCCTCACAATTTACGTTTTTGCCCTATCTTGTCACCATGGTGAAGAGAAGCAGTTGTGAAATGAGTGACACAGTTGTTAAGAATGGTACAATGGGCATAAATGATGATCAGTCATAACTGCAAAGACCGGTCAAAAGTGTGAGGACCTGTCAGAAATCACATTTTTCAGCCCTCTGGGTAGTCCTTTTGTGCACAGGGACTACTCAGAGGGCTGAAAAAGTTATTTTTGACTGGTCCTCGCACTTTTGACCAGTCCTCGAATTTACGACTGTCCTCACATTTTACGTTTTTTGCCCTATCTTATACCATGTTGAAGAGAAGCAGTTGTGAAATGAGTGACACGGTTGTTAAGAATGCTGCACGGGCATAAATGTGAGGATGGTCATAAGTGTGAGGACCAGTCAAAAGTGCGAGGACCTGTCAGAAATGACTTTTTTCAGCCCTCTGAGTAGTCCCTATACACATAGCCATGGCCACCCGGTCACATGACCAGCTAGCCACGCCCACCCAGTCACATGACCTCCAAGCAACGCCCACAAAATAAGCCACGCCCACAGAACCGGTAGTAAAAAATTTAGAACCCACCCCTGGTTGGGGGTCACCACAACATGAGGAACTGTATTAAAGGGTTGCAGCATTAGGAAGGTTGAGAACCATTGTTTTAATGTATTACAATATATTTAACGTATTACAATATATTTCCCCCATCTTTCTTATTTTTACATTGTCTATTGTCTATATTCAGTCTCTTTCCATTGATAAAATTGCCCCCATATTTTGTAATACTGTGATTCTTCCTTCCCTAATTGCTAATGTTAATTTACTCATTTCTGCACATTCTAATATTTTCTTAATTAGCTCTCCCTTTGTAGGAATTTTTTCTGCTTTCCAATTTTGTGCAAATACCATTCTTGCTGCTGTTATTACATTTATAATCAAATATATATATTCTTTACTAAATTATCGGTAAGATACCCAACAGAAACAGCTCTGGTTTAAGATCAATGTGTTGCTGTATCATTTTCTCTAACCATATTCAAATTTTTGCCCAATAATTTCTCGCTTCTGGACATGTCCACCATATGTGATATTACGATCCCGATGTCTGATGGCATTTCCAACATTTAGTTGATTTATCTTTGAATATTTTTGCCAATCTTTCCGATGACATGTGCCATCCATAAAATATTTTATACAAATTCTCTTTATATGCTGTAGCCATTGTTAATTTGTAATTTCTTTCCCATAATTGCTGCCATTTATCTAATTCTATTGTATATCCAAAAATTTTTGCCCATGCTATCATTGTTTTTTTTTACTTGTCCTTCTTCTAATTTAACTCCAAGTAAATATAGAATTTTTAATTCTAATCTGTTCCTGTGAGTATCTCATCCAATTCTGTCATCTCCAAGTAAAAACCATATAACTTTGCATCTTTTTCATATCTCAATTGTATTTGCACTTGTGTATACCACTCCATAACAATCCCTTGTTCTGCTAGTTCTTGTTTTGTTTCCCCCTTTTCTGATAAAATATCTTTATATCTGATAATATTCCCTATATTAATAATATTTGGATGAACTAATGCTTCCATTGTTGGAAGCCATGTTGGTATTTTCAAATAATGTTTTTCTCTAACCTTCTCCCATACTAATAATAAAACATTCCTTACATAACGTCTTTGAAAATAGCTATGCATCTTATTTTTCCTGTTCCATAAAAAAGAATGCCAACCTAATTGTAAATCATGCCCCTCCAAAGTCAATAACCTTGTATTTCTTAATACATCCATTCCTTCATCCATGATAATGCTGCTGCTTGATAGTATAATTCCCAGTTTGGTAGTCCAAATCCTCCCCTTGCATCTTGTAACATTTTCATATTGATTCTCGCTTTCTTCCCCTGCCATATAAATTTAATTATCATTCTATTCAGGTCTTCAAAATATTTCCCCCCCAGTTTTATCGGTATTGTTTGAAATAAAATCAACAATCTAGGTAATACATTCATCTTAATTACTGCAAGTCTTCTCATTAATGATAATTGCAATTTTTTCCATCTCTCCAAATCATCTCGATTTGTCCTTTCAATTTATAGTAATTATCTTCTTTAATCTTTACACACCTTGCTGTTAGTTGTATTTCTAAATACCTTACCTTTTTAGTAATCTGAATATCTAGATTCTCCATTAAATCCCTTTTCTGTTTCTCTGTGATATTTTTCACCATTATTTTTCTTTTATCTTTATTAATTTTCAACCCTGCTACCTCTCCATATTCTTCTATTTGTTCTAGCAGTCTCGGTCTGGAGTGAAATCTACTTACCTTCCTTACCAGTTCAGAAGCGCACACGCCATGCATGTGCTCGGTTTGCTCGCGCGTGCGTATGAGTCACATGCGCGCACAGACTTGCGCATGCACAGAAGGGAAAAACACATTACTTCCTGGTTAAAACCAGGAAGTAATGACACCCAGGTGGGTGGGTGGAGCTTTGCTCTGCTATTGCTACCAGATCGCCGAACCAACGGCCAAGATCGCTACCAGACTGGACGATCCGGTCCGATCCGGGAGCATTTCACCCCTGGTCTGGGTCCTACTTCTTGAGCTCCTCTAAAATAAACACTAGATCATCTGCAAATGGTTGTAGTTTGTATTCTTCTTTTTTAATTTTCATCCCTTTTATCTCTTCATTTTGTCTTATATTTCTATTTAGCACCTCTAATGTCAACACAAATAGCAATGGGGATAGAGGACATCCCTGCCTTGTTTCTTTCATAATATTAACCTTCTCTGTCATATCTCCATTTATTATCACCTTTCCAGATTGCTTACTATAAATTGCCTCAATCATATTTATAAATCTTCCCCCAAAGTCCATAGTCTGCACTTGTTTTATCATAAATTGCCAGTTCACATTATCAAAAGCCTTCTGTGTATCGAGAAACATCAATGCCATTTGCTTTTCTGAGTGTACTTCATAATATTCCATAGTATTTAAGATTGTCCTCATATTGTCTCTGATCTGTTACTTTGGTAAGAAACCATTTTGATCAGTGTGAATAAATTCATTTAACAATCTCTTCAATCTATTTGCCATTATTGATGCAAATATTTTATAATCTGCATTTAACAATGAGATTGGTCTATAATTTTTAACTTGTTGTAAGTCTGTGTCTTCTTTTGGTATAAAAGTAATATATGCCTCTATCCAAGAGTTGGGTATTTTGCATTTACTAAAAGTTCATTAAATACTTCCAACATTGTATTGCTAATTACATCTTGTAATATTTTGTACAACTCTGCTGGCAAACCATCTGGACCCGGCGTTTTACCATTCTTTTGTTTTTTAATCCCCTCTGTTAATTCCATCATCGTTATTCTTTCTTCCAAAGCTTTCTTGTATTTTTCTGGTATTTTAGATAATTCAGATTTTTCTAAGTATCTTCTCTTCAGATATTATCTCTTGTTTATAGAGTTTCTCATAGTATTTCTGTACTATTTTATTCTTTTCCTCATTTTGATAGCAAAAAGTTCCTTCCTCATCCATCTCTCTCCTTTTTCATTTTACAAGACAACCATCTAACTGACTTATTAGTATTTTCAAAAATGTTTTGTTTGGACATCTTTATTTTATTTGCCAATTCCTCTTTTTCAGTTAAATTCATTTCATGTTTTTTCAAATCCATCTGATTTTTAATCCTTTTTTAAAAAATTATTTTGCATATCTTTTTGTAATTCTATCTCTAACTTCTTGTATTCCTCTTCCAATTTTTTTGATATTGTCTTTTCTTTTTATTTCTTTTTCCCAAATAAGTCATTGCCAACCCTCGAATGTATGCTTTCACTGTATCCCACACATTTTGCAGTGAGGTATCTTCCTTTTTGTTTTCCCTGAAAAAGAAAACCAATTCTTTCTCCATATATTGTTGAAATTCTTTTTCATTTAATATTGTTTGATTCAAAGTCCATCTTAATCTCTTTCTTTGTCCCTTCCATGTGATTGTAATCGGGTTATGATCTGCCCAAATGCTTGCTTCAATATTTATATTTTGCACATTAACTAATAAATCAATTGACATCCACATCATATCTATTCTGGACCATGACCTATGTCTATTTGAATAAAATGTATACTGTTTCTCCTTCAAATGCCTTTCTCTCCAGGCATCTTGAATGCCTAGTTCCTCTACCGTTGTAAAAAAAGTTTTTGGAAGAGTTTTTCTAGGCTTTTTGTTAATCTTTGTTGTCTTATAGTCCAAATCAACTTCTCTTATCACATTAAAGTCTCCCATCATGCAGATATTTTCATACTCAAATTCTATTATTTTCCTATGTAATTTTCCATAAAATTCTTCTTGATTTTCATTTGTTGCATATATCGCCACCAAGAGTATTTGTTTATAATTCAATGTTACTTCCACCATAAGGATCCTCCCTTCTTCATCAGTAAATATTTGTTTAGGTTCTAATTTCTTTTTAATATATAATACTATACCTCTTTTACTTTGATGTGTCAATGCAGAAAATAATTCTCTCAATTTTGGATATTCCAATAGTTTTTCGTGTTGTTGTCTAATATGAACTTCTTGTAAATGTATTAAGTCCATTTTTAGTTTTCCCAATTAATTAAGATTTCTTTTCCTTTTTATTGCCAAATTAAATCGATTAATATTTATTGATATTGCTTTTATTTCTTCTTCCATACTTATTACTAGTTTTTGCCGATCTTGTCGTTCTTAACTCTCTTTGATCTTTAGGGTCTTTTAACCTTGCTCCTTCTTTTTTTTCGCTCTTTCTTCTTGTTCTCTTGCCATCTCTCTTTTTTGTTCTTCTTTTTCTTTCACCGCTTCTTCCTGGGCTCTTCCCTTTTCTTGAAACCCCAAATATTGCTCATAAAATAGTTCCATTTTCTCTATAGAGTCTAATCTATGTCTTTGCTCCTGCCAGAACACCAATATTCCTTCTGGTATTAACCATCTGAAGTTTACTCCTTTTTTAATTAGACCTTTTGTCAAGAATTGATATTCTCTTCTCAAATCTCTTACCCTTCCGGGTATCTGTTTCAACACCACTATCTCTCTACCTTTACATTTTAGAGGAGTATTCCTTGCTATCTGTAATATTTGTGTTTTTATTGCTTTCTTGGTGAACCTTACATGCACCTCCTTTGGTAGTTTATTTCTCATTGCATATCTTGTGTGTACTCTAAATATCTCGTCAATCCCATTTAATATCTTTTCTTTGGTTTCCTCCATTGTTTCCGCCAATATATCTGCGATAACTTCAGCCAGATTCTCCCCCTTTTCTTCTATATTTTGAAAACTTAGATAATAATCTGTATGATCCATTTCAAGAGAAATAATTGTCTTTTCCTGATTTTTGTCAATTGTTGTAAGTCTGTCATCCATCTCTCCCACTATTTTTCTGTTGATTCTGCTTTTTCTTCCACTTTTTGTATTCTTTCTTCATTCTTTCCAATCATCCCCTTGTCATCTTTAAGTTCCCCTTCTATTTTTTCCATTCTCTCATCCAATTTACTTATTCTCTCTTTGAGATCTTCATGTAAGTCCTGTATCATGTTTTTTAATTCTAATTTCATGGCCATAGTGTCCAATGTTCTTTGAGCTGCAGGGCTTGAAATCGTAGCTGTGGAAGGTAACTGTGTTGTTGTCTTCTTCATCTTGTTGCATCTTAACACTGTAATCCACCAGGTTTGTAATCCAAGTACATCTTTGATTTATAATCCAAATATCTAATCCCCCCCCGCTGGATGGATTATCCAAAAAAAAAAAAAAACAAAAAAAACAAGGGGAAAAAAAAGAAAAATAACAAAAATAAAAGATGAAAAGGTCAATCAACCCAAAAACCAAAAGTGCAAGGGAGGAAGAAAAGAAAACCAAATAAAAACCAAAACCTCCAAAACTTCTCACTCTTCAGGTTCTTCTTATCTTAATCCAAATTTTAGAACATCCAGAAAAGCAACCAGTCAAAAGGAAAAACAATAAAAAAGGGGGGAAAATAATCCACAAACATAAAAAGACCAAAAAGAAAAATGCAATCCCGACTCTGATTCCAAAATAAAAAATAAAAAAGGAGTAATGAAAAATCAACTATTAGAGCAGAACAAAAAAAAATTGTTAAGAGTTAACAAATAAAATCCCAAACCAGAAACAAAGGGAAAAAAATCTCGCAGTCAAGGCTATATGCAAAGTGTCAACAATCTTTCTTATGCTTCTTCTTGCACAAACTTCAAAAGGCAGCTTGTGTTAAGGATAACACTCTCAATATGCAGCTCTCCACCAGGCACACCAGTTCCTTGTCAGTTCCACCAAGAATCTCAAGGTCAGTCCTCTTATTCAGTTTATTCAGTTTGTATGAAACAATGTCTTTTCACTGGTGCCTCAAGATGGTGCTGCAATTCACTTTCACTCAAGGGAAAAAGGAAAAGTTTTGTAACAATAGCTCATTCAATCATTTCAACTCAATTTCCATTTCAAAGGTTTAAAAATACTCCTTCAGGCTTTCTACTCTAATTCCCTTGTTTCCCAAATCAATTCTACTAATTCATTCAATTTTCTTCTTCCATTTGGGCCAATCCACTTTCTTTGCTGCTAAGCTGCCGGAGGCAGACAGCTGACACCCACCCACTCTCCCCTCCTCTCCTTGTGCCATTTCCTTCTCTTCAAACTATTTCCAGGTGTTTATGAAACAAAACATATATTTAAAAGTGTTTAAAAAGCAAGCTTCTCACCCAGATGATTCCACTTCCTTTACTTCTCCGCTTCAGATGTAGCCGCCCCAGCTTTGTAGCAGCTCTCAATGGCTGCTTTCTCAGCCATCCAGTTGAGAAGCTTCTTCCGACCAGCCAGGGAATTTACGGCTTCCCTGTGCTTGCCAGTCTGTGCCTCTCTCGTTCACTGTCCCTACAGGACAGCTTTGGCCAAACAAGACCCCCAAATGGCTGTGATATTGACAATCTTTCAGGAGCCCCTGAAGAAAGCGTCGTTTTGCTGTGGATGCTGGCCATGCCCCCCGACCTCCTGCCTTTCTAAAGGGACACCTCCCCACCCACCACCCTGCTTGCTCCCTTATGTTTCCACCGCAATCCCACCCTTTGCCGGCTCGGCTCGCTTACCTCCACCCCGTTTCCCCTCTTTCAGAGTAAGGGGCCTCTTGTGAGGACAAGGCCTAGGAAGAGAGGCTTCATGTGGCCAGTAATTGCCTTCCAGGTTCAATTTAGGGTGCTGGTAATTACCTATAAAGCCCTTCATGGCATGGAACTAGATTATTTGAGGGATTGTCTCTCCCTTGTTATGTGTACCTGTCCAACAAATCCATCAGGAGAGAATAGGACATTAATGTTGGGCCAATCTAATATGGGATGGGGAGAGATGGTCGAAAGGCCAGACGCCACAAAAGAATGTTCTGTTCCTTGTTCTGCCAGATAACATTCCATAACTGGGAAGAGACATCTGGCAGAACCCAGAAAAAGAGCCGAGATATTAGATTGGCCCCAACATTAGTGTCTTTTTGCAAAGGCTTAAAGGTGTGGGGATCCAGATGTATTATATAGCCTATGTGGTAACTTAATTGCTGTTTGTGGTTTTTGTAAATCAGCTGCTCTTTGTACTTGTATAGTTTTTATATAATTTTTAATTCCTGCTAGTTGCTAAGAATCATGAATTTGAATGGGCAACAGCCATATAAATTGAAATAATAAAGAAGCTTATCTGCTCTGAAAATACTAAGGAGGTCATTCTTGGGTGTAGGATTACCTGGAAATCTTAGGTTTATAGGCTGGGTTTCTATGGATGTGTCTGTAATAGTAAGATTGGTGAGCATATTCATAATATAAGGGGAAAAAACAGAATGCATAAGTGAAAGTACACTTTCCTTTCTCACTTTTAAGTAACTCTCTGTTCTGAAGCAAGGTCCCCCACAAACAGGTTTCTCCCTGATAACCTTCTGAAAGGACTTGGAAGCCTGATATTCTCCTAAACTTTAGGCTAGGCTGATAGATTCCTGTTTTAGAGAGCCATTTGTATGTTACTGGGATTTCCATCTTCTAGCTATCTTGAATAAGTAGTTCTCGATTTACCACCATTCTTTTAGCAACTGTTCAAAGTTACAATGGCACTGAATAAAGTGTCTTATGACTGATCCTCACACTGACAACCATCACAGGATCCCCATGATCAAATGTGCTGCTCCACTCACCCACATATCACTGTTAGTTTAGAGAGAGCTTTATTTTGTTTTTTCCCCAGCAGTCCTGTTTCAGGTTTCAGCTCATTCACAGCTGCTAGATTAGAACAGCAATTTGGCTTGAGACCAAGTAGGTTACAAAGAAATGAACATATGGCAAATTCAAAATAGTCTCAGAAATACAGGCTTTGCCTGGGTAGTTTCAAAAGAGAAGCCAAAATCCAATCAGAGATTTGGAATCTCCCATTAAGTTTGTCAGCCAGTCCAATGGTCAGAATTCAGGGTTTACAAGTAGAATTCACAGGAACAACCCAGGACAGGAGTTCAGAGGGTCATTTCCAAGTGAAGCCAGCCACGAACAAGCCCCAGACTAAACTTCCAGGCAATGGCCAATTAGTCCATCAAACAGATAACCAGCTGCTCAAACAGGGTCCAAAACATGAACACAGAGTTTCCTGACAACTTAAACTAAATCCATTGCAGCGTCTCACAAACAAACATCTGGCCATGACCCACACACGTTGCTTCTAGCAACGCCTCCCTCTGCTGCCATGCTAAATAGCTCCGGTTGCAGCCCATCAAGAGGGGCAAGGCCTTTTCCCCAGCAATCTGGCAGACATCTGCCTCTCTGCCCTGCGTACTCTGGCATTCAATATGGCAGACAGCTCCTCCCCCTCTTCCTTACTGGCCTGCAAGTTCTCCCCAGCTGAGCCTGTTCTACTGGCAGTTCGGGGTCAGTAATTCCTGACATGCCAGGAACGATCTCATTCTCCCTTGAGGCCTCTGAGGAAGATGTGGAGGAGTCATCGTCCACAGGAGACATCACATCAAGTGATCAAAATTTGGGCAAACAAAATCTGTGGGGGAAACTGAATTTGCTTAACAATCATATGATTTACTTAACAATCATGGCAAAAAAGGTTTTAAAATCAAACACAACTCATTTAACAATCACCTCACTTAGCAACAGAAGATCTCAGTTGTAGTTGTAAATTGAGGAGTATCTGTAATTTGGAGGAGGGGATTAATTTTTATTATTGTCTTATTTATTTGCTTTTTTTATTTTGCAAAAATGTTTTTGCCCTAATAATAAATGTTCCATTTCTTTTCTATTATCACAGGGACAGCTTACTTTACAAAATGAAGCAGATGGTACGGATCATATCTTTCTCTTGAAAGGGATTGCAACAAAACCATTGGCGCTGGATCATATTAAGCTAGATTGCCAAGTTAAACAAACTATACAGAAGGTCATAATGGTGCCAAATTTTACCAAGAATGAATTGATATATAAGGTTTGAATTGATATATAATGTCAGTTTGAAAGAGACTATAATTGTTTTACAGAATGATTAGTCTAAGAAATGCACAGCGAAACCTCAATGTAACGGACCCTCTTAGGCAGACTTTGGATGCAGGAATCAAATTGCTCCAGACATTCCCCTGAAATAATAGACGTATGTTGCTTGTGACATAGTCTAAATAAATAAATGAATTGGTAAATTTACACTGCTTTTATATCATTCAAGCTGATTTGTATCATGATATCATTTGCAAATGATGCAAATAACTTCATTTACATGATCTGTGCAATGATATCATTATAGAAATGATATAAAGCACTATCAGTGATATAATATATGAAGCATTGGGCTTTCAGAAATAAAAAGTATTACATTCACCCAACTAGTTTGAGATTCTTTTGATCTTTATTATTAGTTAAACCATTTTCCATTTTGTGATCCTTAATACGCGCAGAGTAGTAAAATAACAGAAACAAAATTTAGTATTTTTCTCTCTTTTCATAACATCTTCTCAAAATCAGAAGATCTGTCTTCAAAATCAAAAATAAGAAATGCTTCAATTGAGTATTTGTGTTTATTTTTAATACTTTTACTATTAAATGCAAGAACTAGTTTGTTTTATTGGTTAAGGCATCAGGCTAGAAATCAGGAGACAATGAGTTTTAATCCCACCTACAAAGCCAACTGAGTAAGCTTGGGCCAGTCACTCTTTCTTATCCCTAGGAAATACACAACGAGAAACCAGTTCTGGAATCTTGCCAAGACAGCATGCGAGGATTTTTCCAGGAAGTCACCAAGAATCAACATTGACTCGAAGGCACACCCACACCCACACCCATGCACACCCACAAACACACGCCCCGCCAAAACCAAAACTTATTCAATGCAACTTTAACAAAACATTTATATTCTTCCAATTAGTGAGCAGTTTTAACATACCATATTTTTCAGAGTATAAAACGCTCCAGACGCACGTGCCTTTTTTGGTGAGGAAAACAAGAAAAAGAAATCTGCCTCTGCCTAAGAGCAATTTTGCCTTGTTGCAGCAAACAGCAAATAGTCTGCTTTACTTTCATTTTCGTTTTCAGCATAGCTTGATTAGCACAAGAAAAAAAAAAATCTGCTCCCAGCAATTTACCTCCTTGCAGCAAGCAGGAGAGGCCAGTGCAAAACAGCTGAGAGCGAAACAGCTGAGAGTTGGGAGGCTGATCCAATCAACTTGTGCTAATTAGGCTGTGCTAAAGCTGAAATGAGCTGTTTCTTCTTGCTGCTTGCTGCAAGGAGGTAAACTGCTGGGAGGCAGAGGCCAAAAGGTGGGGGCCAGTGGGTGGGCAGGGTTACATTCGGTGTATAAGACCCACCTAAATTTTCACCCCTTTTTAGGGGGAAAAAGGTGCGTCTTATATTCCAAAAAATACGGTAGTTATTCTCTTCGAACTCAAGTAATTCTCAATTAGATATAATTTTTGATATTTTAAAGGTGCTAGTATGGTCCAAAGATTAAATAATTGCAGGGCATAGCCACCAGCTTTAGAATGGCTGTTGATTATCAATCTGGTATATGACACAGAGTTTGGTCCTTGGCATAAGATACTCCAGAATTTTAAATTCAATGAAGTTGCCTTCAGATTGTCTTCTTACCACTTCTACTCCATGTTTATTTTTATTTTTTAAAAAAAGTTTTTTATTTTAAACATAATTAAAAAGACATACATAGACATACAACATATACATGAATCTTAATTTCTTTTTCAGCTACTTAACAGTGATCCATTTCTTACTATATATAAATATTTACAGATATTATAATGTTAACTTATTCAGCCATTTTCTCCTATTATATTTCATTTCTACTAACATGTTAATTGATCTATCACATTTTTCTCTTTCCCTTCTTCATTCCTTTAATTTATTTCCTTATTTTTCAGCCATTCATACCAATTATTCCACACTTTATAGTATTTGGTTTCCTCTTTCCCCTGAATTTCTTTAGTTAGTTTATCCAGTTCTGCGCATTCCAAAATCCTTTTAATTATATACTTATCTGGTGGTAATTCTTCTTCCAGTATTGCGCATATATAATACGTGCTGCTGTCAATATATGTAGTATGAGATACTGTGTTTCTTTAGTATAATTTTCTATTGATATCCCTAATAGAAACTGTTCAGGTTTTCCCTCTATTGAATTCTGGATTATTTCTTCGATCCAATTTTTAATTTTCTTCCAAAAAATTTTCGCCACCAGGCATGTCCACCATTGGTGAAAGAATGTTCCATAACTAATCTTACACTTCCAGCATTTTGGAGAATTGCTTGGGAACATTTTCGCTATTCTAGCTGGTGGAAGATGCCATCTGCGAAAAATTTTCATCTGGTTTTCCTTGTATGCGGTTGAGATTGTTAATTTCATATTTGTTTTCCACATCTTTTCCCACTTCTCCAACTCTATCGGATAATTAAAATTTTGGGCCCATTTGATCATCGTTTCTTTCATGGTTTCCTCTTCCAGTTTATACCATAATAGAAATTTGTATATTTTACTAATTAGTTTTTGTTCATTCTTTAACAGAATTTTATCAAGGTCGGTTAGTTCTACTCTAATTTGATCCGTTTTCCTCTCCTCAATATATTTTGATCTTATTTGTATGACCACCATTGTATTTCCCTACCTAAGTCCTGTTCCAATTCGTGTTTTGCTTTTAGAGTTCCCCCTTCATTAACATATCCCTATATCTAATAATTTTGGACCAGTCTATTAAATTTGGGTGTGTTAATATTTCTTCTGGAGAGATCCAGGACGGTACTCCTATATAGTGATGTTTCTTAATTTTGTTCCAAATTGTTAAGAGTGAGTTCCTAATTACATGTCTTTTGAAGTATCCATGTGTGTTCTGTTTTTCCCCCCTTAGAAATGCGTGCCACCCTATATGAAGATCGTGTCCCTCTAATATTAAAAGTCTTTTATTTTCTAATTCTATCCACTCCTTTATCCAGACTAAGCCAGCTGCTTGGTAATAGGTCTCCCAATCCGGGAAGGCTATTCCTCCTCTGTCTCTTGTGTCTTGTAATACTTTTAATCTAATTCTGGCTTTCTTCCCTTGCCAAATAAATTTTGTAGTCATTTTGTTTAATAAATAAAAAAAACCCTTCCATTCTAATCGGTATAACCTGGAAGAGGAATAAAATTTTGGGCAAGATACTCATTTTTATAGCCGCCACTCTTCCTGTCCATGAAATTTGCAACTTTGTCCAATTTTCCAAATCCTTCTCAATTTGCCAAACCAATTTATCATAATTTTCTTTTTTGATTGATGAGCTTCTTGCGGTCAGCCAGATTCCCAAATATTTTATTTTTTTGGTAGTTTGTATATCCATAGTCTTTTCTAATTCTATCTCCTGTTCCTTTGTAAAGTTTTTAGTTAATAATTTTGATTTATTTTGATTTATTTTTAAACCCACCACTGCACCAAATTCCTCTACTTTTCTGATCAATTTAGGGCCTGATTTTAGCGGGTCTTCAATTATAAAAACCATATTGTCTGCATAGGCTTGAATTTTATACTCCTCATTCTTAATTCTCAAACCTTTAATCTCTTGATCTTCCCTGATTCTATTTAAGAGTGGTTCCAGTGATAGGATAAAAAGAAATGGGGAGAGTGGGCAACCTTGTTTTACTCCCTTTGTTATCTCAAATCCCTCCATTGTGTCTTGGTTAAACATTACTTTTGCTGTTTGTTTTGAATATATTTTTTTCAACCATTTTTCCAAATTTTTGTCCAAATTCCATTTTCCTTATCAGTTTTGTCATAAATTTCCAGTTCAGATTGTCGAAAGCTTTTTGTGCATCAAGGAAAACCAGTGAAATTTGCTTCTCCGAGTGTATTTCGTAATATTCTATCATATGTGTATTATTTTTAATTTGGCGTCCTGGTAAAAATCTGCTTTGGTCCGGATAAATATGCTTGTTCAGAATCGTTTTTAGTCTTTCCGCAATTATTGACATGAATGTTTTATAATCAGAATTCAATAGAGAGATAGGCCTGTAGTTTTGTATTAGTTGTTGGTCCGAATCTTCCTTGTGTATAAGTGTAATTAATGCCTCTGACCATGATTTCGGAATGTTTGTCTCCTGCAATACATCATTAAATATTTCTAACATTAGCCCTCCTATCTGATTTGTTGTATTCTTATATAGTTCAATCGGTAATCCATCAGGGCCTGGGGTCTTATTATTTTTTTGTCTTTTTATAGCCATACCAAATTCAGTTTCAGAAATTGGTCTGTTCAATATTTCTTTTTGTTCGTCTGTCAATTTACAAACATTTATTTCCTCCAAGTATTTTTTAATTTCCGATTCTTCTTTTTTTTCTTGTGTTTAGAGAAGAATTTAGAATTTACAGAAGAAATTATAGATTATTTGTTTTTTATCTTCTTTTCTGTATCAAATTGCCCCTTCTTCATTTTTCAGGCATTGTATCGTTCTTTTGTCCTTTTCTTTTTTCAATTTGTAGGCTAACCACCTAGTTATTTTATTTGCATGCTCAAAATAGTTTTGCTTTGCTGTCTTTATTTTCCAGGCTACTTCTTCCTGTGTAATCAAATTTAATTTATGTTTAATTATCCTTCTTTCCTCTTTAATTTTCTTGTTTTAGGGATCTTTATATAATTTTTCTTCTAATTTTTGGAGTTCTTCCTGTAGTTTATTTTGTTGTTGATTTCTCTCTCTCCTTTTCTTTGCAATATATGCAATCGAGACCCCTCTGATGTAAGCTTTTAGAGTATCCCAGAGTTTTTGAGGCGAGGTATCTTCTTTTTTATTTATGCTCAGAAAGATCTCTATTTCTTTTTCCATTCGCAATTTATATTCTTTCTCCTTACATACATATTGATTTAGAGTCCACCTTTTATATCTTTTTTGTCCCTTCCAATGAATTATTATAGGGTTATGGTCTGCCCATTTGTTTAATCCAATATCTATTTTTTCAATTTCCATTGCAATTGTGTTGACATCCAGGCCATATCGATCCTGGACCAAGACTGATGTGGATGTGAATAATAAGTGTAATGCCTCTCTTCTTTATTGATTTCTCTCCAGGTATCTTTTAAACCTAATTCTTGTGTCATATTGAAAAATTCTTTTGGTAGTATTTCTTTCTTTTCTTTTTTGGTTTTCTTCTCACTATGATAGTCTTTTTTAGTATCCACTATAGCATTATTGTCTCCTATTATGCAAATTTTTTCTATCTCTTGTTCTACTATTTTATTATGTAATTTTTTATAATCTTGCTGATTTGAATTTGGAGCATATATCACGACTAATAAAAATTGTTTGGATTTGATATCTAATTTGACCATCCAAAATTCTGCCTTCATCATCTGCATACTTTAATTCTGATTTTATTCTTTCTTTTATGTACACTGCTATTCCCCTTTTTTTTGTTGAGATAGAGACACATATAATTTCCCTAATTTCTTATTTTCCAATAATTTTTGAAAGCCTTTTTTTTATGTGAATTTCTTGTAAACAAATAATATCTATGTCTAACTTCTTTAATTTTGAGAATGTTTGTGTTCTTCTGTATATTGAAACCATTAATGTTCACGGAAAATAATGATATTGCTTCTTCCATCCCTTACTGTACTTGTTTTTCTGTATTTCTTGTCTCTCTCTTAACTCTTCCTCTTGCTCCTTCTTTCTTCTTGTTTTTTTTCTTGAGCTTTCTTTGATTCTTTCTCTCTTTATTTATTTATTTATTACATTTCTATACCGTCCTTCTCCCGAAGGACTCAGGGTGGTGTACAGCCATGGTAAAATAATACCAAAACAAAAATTAAAAACAATTTAAAATAATTTAAAGCATTGGCCATATTTAAAACCCCTAGCTAAAACCCCTTTAAAACCATTAAAACCCACTTAAGTTAATTCATTCGGTCAGGCCGGCTTGCTGAAACAATAAAGTCTTCAGCGCACGACGGAAGATGCGGAGGTCGGGTCAGCTCATTCCATAGGGCAGGAGCCCCCACAGAGAAGGCTCTCCCCCTAGGGGTCACCAGCTGACATTGTTTGGCCGATGGCATCCTGAGGAGGCCCCCTCTGTGGGAGCATATCGGGCGGTGGGAGGCATGCGGTGTCAGAAGGCGATCCTGTAAGTATCCCGGTCCTAAGCCATGGAGCGCTTTGAAGATGGTGACTAGCACCTTGAAACACACCCGGAAGACCACTGGAAGCCAAGTGCAAGAGAGGTGTTACATGGGAGCGACAGGTCGCCCCCACTTCCGTGGCCGCATTCTGGACCAGTTGGAGCCTCCGGGTGCTCCTCAAGGGGAGCCCCATGTAGAGAGTGTTACAGTAATCCAGATGGGAAGTGACAAGGGTGTGAGTGACCGTGCGTAAGGCAGAAAGGGACGCAACTGGGAAATCAGGCGAACCTGATAAAAAGCCCCCCTGGCCACGGCCGTCATATAATTGTCTAAAGACAGCCGCGTATCCAGGAGCACACCCAAGTTGCGAACCCTCTCTGAGGGGGGTAAGATCTCATCCCCAATAGCCAGCGATGATACTAGCTGGCTATATTGGGGCGCCGGAAACCACAGCCACTTAGTCTTGGAGGGGTTGAGTCTGAGCCTGTTCCTCCCCATCCAGATCCGCACGGCCTCCAGGCATCGGGACATCACGTCAAGGGCATAATTGGGGTGGTCCGGGGTAGAAATGTACAACTGTGTGTCGTCGGCATACAGTTGACATTTCACCCCAAAACCACGGATGATCTCACCCAGCAGCTTCACATAAATGTTGAACAGGAAGGGCGAGAGGACTGACTCTTGCAGCACCCCACAAGTAAGGTGCCTCGAGGTCGACCTCTGTCCCCCGTCAACACAGACTGCGTACGGTTGGAGAGAACATGGGGTGCCTCCCACTCCCAGTCCCCCCAACTGATGCAGCATGATACCATGATTGATGGTATCAAAAGCCGCTGAGAGATCTAGGAGGACCAGGACTGAGGAGCATCTCCTGTCCCGAGCCCTCCAGAGATCATCGACCAATGTGATCAATGCCGTTTCCATGCTGTAACCCGTCCTGAAGCCCGACTGGCACGGATCTAGATAGACAGATTCATCCAGGTATTGAGGAAGATGTCGTGCCACCACACTCTCAACAACCTTCGCCGCGAAGCGGAGGTTGGAGACCGGATGGTAATTAGCTAATATAGCCGGGTCCAGGGAGGTCTTCTTGTGGAGGTGCCTCACCACCTCTTCTTTCAAAGCGGCTGGGAAGACACCCTCACTGAAAGGAGCGTTAATAATCCCCTTGTGGAACCTCCCAGGAGGCCAGCACCAAACAGGGGGGACACGGGTCCAATAAACATATGGTAGCGTTGAGTCTCCCCAAAATCCTGTCCAAAATCCTTTCTATTTCTTCTTGTTGTTCCTCTTCTTGACTTTTACTTTCTAAATCGTCCTTACTTTCTTGTTCGTCTTCCAAATAATTTTTATAAAACTCCTGTGCTTTTTCTACTGAGTCAATTTTTTTTTTTTTTTTTTGCTTTAATTTATATGCCACCCTTCTCCGGAGACTCATAAAGACAATACAAGAAAAAAAAAAAAAGAGAAACAAACTAACTAACAACTAACATTGTTTCAGCCTATCATCTGACTTCTAGAAAACTGTGGCATCGGTGATTATTTTCTGTTTCACCTCTATTTCTCTATTAGAGATCTATTTTATGTGCTTACTTATGACTTAACTTTATACTCTATTTTTAAATTTTCCTCTATGAGTAAGTATCTATTACTTCTATACATCCTTCTAATAACCGTTCTAACTATTAATACATACAGTCATATGGTCTACCTCCTATGTGATTGTCTGTGTTTCTAGGTTAGGTTTTGTGTAAGTATTATTTTATCAATCCTATCTTTCCATCTAGCCAGGAATACCATCTTTGCCAGACTGCATAATAATCAGTGTCCTCTTTCTCTTGTAACTCTTTTGTGAGTCTATCCATTTCTGCACATTCTGTTATTTTTGCAATTATTTTTTCTTCTGTTGGTAATAGTTCTGATTTCCAATTTTGAGCATATACTATGCGTGCTGCTGTTAAGATTTGAATAATGAGATATTTTATCTCTTTAGTCTGTTGTGGTGTGATCATTCCGAATAAAAAAAAATCCAGTTTCATATCGACCTTCTGTTTCGTTATTTCTTCAATCATTATCTTGATTTCCTGCCAGTAATGTTGTGCTCTTCTACAAGACCACCAGAGATGGTAATATGACCCCTTTTGTGACTTGCATTTCCAACACATTGGTGACACATTTGGAAACATTTTGGCCAGACGTGCTGGTGGGAGGTGCCATCTGTAAAACATCTTGTAGAGGTTTTCTTTATATGGTATCAACATTGTCAGTTTGAGATTTTCTGTCCATAATTTGTCCCATTTCTCCAATTCTATGTTGTGGTCTATATTTTTTGCCCATGTTATCATATTTTCTTTGACCGTTTCCTTCTCCAATTTATAGTTTATTAAATATCTGTAAATTTTGATTATCATTTTCTCCTCCGTACTTTTTAATATCTTGTCTAGTTCATTTGGTTCGGTCTGAAATCCATATTGTGTCCAGTCTGCTATATATCTTGACTTCATTTGACAGTATGGCCACCGATCGATAACTATTCCCTGGCTTTCCAATTCTTGCCTCATGTATAAGTCTCCTTCACTATTCAATAGTTCTTGGTAGTTCCTCATTTTTCCTATTTCTATGGTGTTTGGGTAGATTAAGGCTTCCATGGTCGACAACCAACGCGGAATCTTAGTGTAGTGTTTTCTGATTTCTTGCCACGTTTTGTATAGTGAGCCTCTGATAATGTGCCGTTGAAAATACCCATGTTGCTTATCTATACCGTCCCATAAGCAGCCGTGCCAGCCCCAATTCAGATCAAATCCCTCTAGGTATAATATTCTCTTGTTTTTTAAGTCTATCTATTCCCTAATCCAATTTAACGATGATGCTTTATAATATAACTCCCAGTCCGGTAAACTGAGGCCTCCCTTCTCACGGGTGTCCTGTAAGCATTTTATTTTAATTCTGGCCTTCTTTCCTTGCCAGATGTATTTCATTATTATCTTATTGAGATCTTTGAAGAAATCTTTTCCTAGGCCAATTGGTATCACTTGAAAGAGGTAAAGTAATCTCGGTAATATGTTCATTTTTACTGATGCTATTCTGCCCAAAAGTGACAACTGTAATTTGTTCCATATTTCCAGATCCTTTTTAATTTGTTTCATCAATTTAATATAGTTATCCTCTCTAATCGTTGTTGCTTTTGTAGTGATCCAAATTCCCAGGTATTTTACTTTCTTTACAATCTGTATTCCTAATTCTTCTTCCAATTTTGTCTCTTGTGTCTTAGTCAGATTTTTTGTCAAGACTTTAGTTTTTTGTCTGTTAATTTTGAGTCCCCCTACTTTGCTGTATTCTTCTATCTTCTACAGTAATTTAGTTCCTGCTATTTCTGGTTGTTCTACTATGAACATCACGTTGTCGGCGAAGGCCTGTAATTTATATTCCTCATTTCGTATCCGTAGTCCCTTTATGTCCTCTTCCTTCCTTACCTCATTTAGTAAGGCTTCCAGCGATATTATGAATAGTAAGGGGGATAATGGGCACCCTTGCCTCACCCCTTTTTGTATGTCCAGTCTTTCTGTCATTTCCCCATTAATTGTGATTCTCGCAGTCTGGGAGGAGTATACTTTCTTAATCATTTTTAAAAATTTATCGCCAACATCCATTGACTCTAATTGTGCTATGAGGAACTTCCAATTCAAATTGTCGAATGCCTTTTGCGCATCGAGAAAGATTAAGGCTACTTGTTTATCAATTTGTTGTTCATAATATTCTAGAACGTTTACGATTGTTCTCGTGTTAGTTTTTAATCTGCCTCCTTGGGACAAAGCCATTTTGATCAGAATGTATATAGTTGTGTATAATTATTTTCAATCTTTGTGCTATAATTGTCATGAATAATTTATAATCAACGTTATAATCGGTCTGTAGTTCTTAACCTGTGTCCGGTCTGTGTCTTCTTTGGGGATAAGTGAAATAATGGTTTCGTTCCAAGATTTAGGAGTTTCTTCTTCTAGTAATGCGTCATTGAGGACTTGGAGGAGTATTTCATCTATCGCTGATTGGCAGTTTTTATAAAATTCAGTTGGAATTCAGTCTGGGCCTGGTACCTTGTTGTTCTTCTGTTTTTTCCGGGTTTCCATCAACTCTGTCATCGTAATTGATTTATTTAATATGTCTCTATGGGTTTCCTTCAATTTTGAGATATTTACTTCGCGTAAGTATTCCTTGATATCTCGGTCTTGGATCTCCTCTTGTGGGTAAAGTTTTTGATAGAATTCTTTAACTATACGTTTTTTATCTGAATTCGTGTTACATATTTGTCCCGTTTCATCTTGTAGTTGATATATTATTCTCTTCTCTCTCTCTTTTTTCAGTCTGTACGCTAACCAGTGACCTGTTTTGTTTGCTTATTGAAAATGTATCTGTTTTGCCACTTTCATTTTCTGTGCGATTTCTGTTTGCATGATTAAATTCAGTTAATGTTTGGTGAGGTTCAGGTTTGCCTTTATTGTTTTATCATCAGGTTGTGTTGTAACTGTGATTCATATATGTTGAGTTCTTCTAGTAAATTCTTCCTTTTTAGTTGTTTGTCCTTATTTTTTTTAGTTGTGTATGCTGTGGTGTGGCCTCTTATGTAGGCTTTTGTAGTGTCCCATAGATTCTGTAGCGAGATCTGTTCCTTTGTATTTAATTGGAAGAATATTTTGAGTTCCTTTTTGATCATCCTTATATATTCTTTATCTTTTATTATTCCAGTATCCATCATCCACCTCTTTTGATAACCTTTCCATATTACTTTTATAGGATTGTGATCGGCCCAGGTATTTGGTACAATTTCGATATCTCGTATTTCTTTTCTAAGGTCTGGTGTCATCCTGGCCATGTCAATCCTAGACCATGACTGGTGGGGGCTTCAGTAGTATGTGTATTGTTTAATTTGTTTATTTGCCTCCCTCCACCCATCGTATAAATGGAATTCTTCAGCCATAACTTCAAATGTTTCCGGTAGAGTTCTCTTTCTAGTTTTATTTTTCCTGTTACTACAGTAGTCGTCTTGTAGATTCACAATTACGTTAAAATCCCCAATAATGCAGATGTTTTCATATTCCAGGTCTTTAATTATGTCGTGCAGTTTCTTGTAAAAATCCCTCTGGTTTCCGTTGGGTGCATATATAGATACTAGTAATATTATTTTTGTTTCTGTTTGTATTTTGATTATTAAGATGCGTCCTTCTGTATCAGTATATATCTGTTTGGTTTTCAGGTGATTTTTAATGTACATTATTACCCCTCTCTTTTTACAGTCTCCTAGGGATGTATATATTCTTCCTAATTTTTTATTTTCCAACGATTTTTGTTGCTGCCTTTTAATATGTACTTCTTGTAATGTAATGATATCAATATCAAGTTTTTGTAATTAGGTAAATATGTATTTTCTTTTCATTGGTGAGTTGAGTCCGTTTATGTTGATCAAAATAATTTTTAATTCTCCTTCCATCTTTATTTGGATTTATCTATTTGTTATTTTCAACTTTGTTGTGTTTCTGGTAACTCTTTGTGTCTTTTCCTTCGTTCCCTCTCTCTCCATTCTTTCTTTCTCCATTCTCCTTTTATCTTCTTATCTTTTTCTTCTCTTTCTATTCGCTGTACCTCTTGCCTCCTGTGTTCCATTTCTTCCCTCCTCTCTTGTTCTTCTTCACATGTGAAATGTTGTTCAAAGAAATCTTGAGCCTTCTCTAGATTATCGATCCTATACTTTCTGTCCTCCCAGGAGATAAGTAGACCTTCTGGCATTAGCCAGCAAAATTTTATTTTAAATTTATTTAACTGTGCAGTTAGAAAATTGTAATTTCTTCTTTGGTCTCTTGTTCTTCTCGGTACTTGTTTGACAGTTAAAATTTCTCTTCCCTTGTACATGGATGTCTCCTCTCTCATTTTCCTATAAATCTCTTCCTTTATAGATTTCTTTGTAAATCTTATGTGAATTTCCTTGGGTAACTTATTCCGTCTTGCAGAGTTCGTATGAACCCTATATATTTCATCTATTCTGATTTGGAGTTCTTCCTTATCCCTCTGGGTTGCCTTTGCCAGTATCTCAATCATTGTTTCCCCTATATCTTCATCCTTTTGCTCTTCTACATTTTGGAATCGTAGATAAAAAGATGCCTTCTCCATTTCAAGATAAGTTAATGCGTCTTCCGTTTCCTTGTTATACGCCCCTTGGTCTTGTTCCATCCTTTCCATTCTATTTGTTGTATATTCTATTTTTCCTTCCACTTTTTGGATCCTCTGCTCATTTTCCACTATGTTTTGTTGAATTTGCTCTATCTTCTCATCTAAAGTTTTAATATTGTCCTTTATTTCACCCACATCTAACCTCAGTTCCTCATGGTTTTTCCTGGTCTCTTCGTGGTTGTGGACCATCGTTTCCTGCATCCTATTCATTCCTTCCTGGATCATTGCTAAGGCAGCATGGATATTCTGCATATTAAGAGCGGGGCTTGTCTTATCCTTTTCTGTCGTTTCAGTTGGCTTTTGTTGGGCCGGGGAAGCCATGAGTATCATTTGGCTCAATGGTATCTTCTTACTTGTTTTAGTTGTTGTTGCTGTGCTTGTGGTTGCCATTATAATTCCTTGTTTTATTGATTCCCAAAATTTCATATACTAATCAATATTTATAAGTCTATTTCTTAGATTTCCATCCAAATTTATCTTTCACTTTCACTTTTCAATATTCTTTCAATACTTTTCAATATTTATGAGACAATGATGAGGGAAGTTAACGAGGAAGTTAATGAGACAACGAGGAGGGATTAAGGGAAAAATATAGTATTCTAATGTTCCATCAGTTGATTATCCAAAATATTAAATATTCAAGTACTTAATATAACTCTTATATTATTAAATAAATAAATATCAATTGCTCTTGTCTTCTAATATGACTAATGTAGATATATGAGTATCATTTGCATAAATAATTATAATATAACCCAGTATATATCTTTTACTCTAAATATATAAAGACACACTAACAAACTAACAAGCTAATAATTCACTTAAAATATATATAAAGTTAGATTATGCAATCATTAATCCAAAATAAATTTTTAGAGTAATGTGTAAATATATATATTACTTCTTAATCACTAGTAGCAGATTATTTAATTACAAGTCTATAACCCTTATAAATTTTCTTCTCTTAGGTCACTCTATTCTTTAGTTCGTTTATTTTTGTCTATTTTCCAGTTGTTTTATTTTAAATACTTAACGTCCCAAGTGCCTTTTAAGTTAAACGTCCTCCTGTTCAATCCAATCCAAAGTCTGATGATTCAGGAAGAAGAGAAATTCTATGCAGTAAATTGATTATTAAGTAACCAACTATAATCCAACACGATTTTCTTTCAAACGCCAGTTGCGTCCCTTTCTGGATCGGGACTCATTACGCACGGTCACTCATGCCCTCGTCACCTCCCGCCTGGACTATTGCAATGCTCTCTACATGGGGCTCCCCTTGAGGAGCACCCGGAGGCTCCAACTGGCGCAGAGTGCGGCCGCGCGGGTGGTAATGGGAGCGACATGGCGCTCCCATGTAACACTTCTCCTGTGCGAGCTGCACTGGCTCCTGGTCTTCCGGGTGCGCTTCAAGGTTTTGGTTACCACCTTTAAAGAGCTCCATGGCTTAGGACCTGGTTATCTATGGGACCGCCTACTACCACCAATAGCCTCCCACCGGGCAGTACGCTCTCATAGAGAGGGACTCCTCCGGGTGCCGTCAGCCAAACAGTGTCGGCTGGCGACCCCTAGGGGGAGAGCCTTCTCTGTGGGGGCACCTACCGTCTGGAATGAGCTCTCCCCAGAGATACGGAGGATCCCGGATCTGTGCACCTTCCGCTGCGCTGTGAAGAACTTTTTATTCCATCAGGCAGGCTTGGCCTAATCTCTTCCCTTTTTAAATATGTAAATTTTAATCTGTTTTTAAATTATTGGGGTGTTTTAATCTGTCTGGGCCAAAATGATTTAATTTGATTTTATCTGGTTTTTTAAATTTTTTGTATCTATGTATTTTATTGTTTGGCTGTTCACCGCCCTGAGTCCTTCAGGAGTAGGGCGGTATACAAATCAAATAAATAAATAAAATAAATAAATAAAATGTCTAAATATTGTCTGAATATTCCAGCGTTTCTCATCCAAACTTTCCCGAAATGGAAATAATAGGGAAAGCAATGTTAATAAATCCAGTACACTTCATGATCACTCTACTCTTTTTTTTTTAGTATGCCCAATACACAATAAATATCCTCCATGAATTTCGAGCGTTGACGTATCAAAATATCTTAGTCCAGCTGTCCGAACGTCTCCCAAACCAATCGTCCAAGTGTTAGAGTAAGTGTTGAAAAAGTCTGAGTCCAAATTGTCCGGTAAGTATTATAGATCCTAAACTCGCCACATCCTCACAATATCGAGTCAGTAGGGATTCACCGTCTTCTCTTCTTTAAATGTCCAAATAACTAACGATCCTGTGTCAAATATTCTCCAGCTTTTTGAGACTTTCTCTTCTCTCAGGATCTTACTGTAAATGTTCTAAGTATCGTCCCAAAGTTCACACCGTCAGCTTTCCTCTGGATTTCTTCTGTTTCACTGGCTGTCAAATTGTGCGCTGTCACTGCTAGGATGGACTCCCCCTCCATTCCGATTTTCCACTTGCCACTTCTCTCTCTATGTCCTACTTGGAGGTTCCTTCCACCCGCCTTCTTTCGACAATTTAAGAATTTAGAGATACCTTTTTCAATTCTTCTTTTGTTCTCTCCTCCTATTTCCACCGATGCTTCTTTTACGATCTTCGCTTCCTTCTAAACAGCTGTCACCGTATCGGGCCAGCCCAAATGGCTGGTTTTTCCTCGATCCGAGTTAAGGGGGTTTTCCTGAACCTTCGGGGGGTTGCTGCCCTCCCCGAGGTCCTCAGAAGTTCCCCTTTCTTCTATCGACCTCTCCGGGGTCAATAGTGCCAAAATCGGCGCTCAAATCGAGAATGGTAAGGGTTTTGAGAGCGGAGAGCCGTTCCCTCATCCCTAACCCGCTGACATCACCGCCGGAAGTCCTAATTACAGTTTTCTAATAGTATTTTCTATTTAGAGATTTTACCCTGTTTTAAACAATCCCTTTTTCCCTCCTATATATATATTCCCCTTCAACTCTTAATCTTCTATATAACAATAAAGCCTTTTCAGCAAAACAGAATGCCCCCCTTCTCCAGTTACAATTACTATTTCAGAAATAATCCAGTTACAATTTCAAAAATAATACTCAAACCAAAATTCAATCTTTTACAGCAAGTTTCTCTCTTTAGAATTCTTTTTTTTAAAGACTGCCTTCTTCCAGTTCTTTCACACCTTATTACATCAGCTTGTCCATTTTATTGTTTTCACCCTTGCCACTCTTCACTCCACCATCTGATCTGTCCACTTCTCAGTCTTACACCAATTTACATTCCACTGTATTTCCTGGTATTTATAAATCCACCGAATTTGATTGTCTATTTTTAATTTTCTGTCCACAGTTTTCTTCCCAATATTCTCTGTCCACCTACACCAATTTTATCAGTTAAGGAGAGGAAAGTTATCAGTTCTAATCTTAGTTCCAAAAATCACCGTATTAATTTACTCTTTTTCCGTCTTCCTTTGCAATAATCCTGGTTGTTACCTTGTATCTTCTTTGTTGCTTCTGCTTTCACTGCTTCTGCCGTCTTTGCTGTCTTTGTTCGATCGCCTCCTTTTAAGTGCACTTCCTCTCGATCGCCGCTTTCTCTGCTCCCCACGTCTCTCTTTCTCAATCTTTTCTTAAATGTCATTTTTTCTTTCTTTCTCTGCTTTCAAACGATCACTGCCGCTGATACCACTCTTTGCTTACTCACTAAGGTGGCCGCCATCACTCCTGATCTGCCTTAAAGGCAGATTTTTCCCTGCAGGATTTAAGGGGTCTGGCTTTCTTTCTCCAGGGCACTAGCGTCTCACCCGAGAATCAAAGCCTTCCCCTTTAATATTCCAGACCCTCCAAGCCTGGAATTGCCCTTGACAGGGCTCCAAATCAGGAATTAGCTGGGTTTTTGTGAGCTGCCAAAAGCACCCTCATCCACTCCGCGAGATGTCACTGCCGTCCGTACTCCATGTTTATTTTTTTACCTGGGTTCCCACTCTGACTTTAAAGATTTTGTTAACTATGAAGGAAAGTTTCAAACCGTTGGATACGAGTTGTGGGGGCAAATAAATTTCATAAATAATAAAAATAAATCAACACTTATTTTCTGCACAATGATTTAAGCAGAAAAAAACCCTGTCAAATCTCATCACGGTAGTGTTTTAAATGCAAAAGAAGTGGTTTGCCCAAATTTGTATTGTTGCTGTCTTATAAGAACATTGTGTATAATATATTTATTTGGTGGGATAGCTTTTTTTTTAGTACAAAGTATGCTGATTGCAATAACAATAGCGAATACCAGTGCCTGTATCTGAGTATACAGCTTAGACCAGTGATGGAAAAAGGGTTCTATGAACCACAGTGGCACAGTGGTTAGAGTGTACTACTGCAGGCTACTTCTGCTGCCTGTTGCCTGCCTGCAACTTGGCAGTTCAAATCTCATCAGGCTCAAGGTTGACTTAGCCTTCCATCCTTCCGAAGTGATTAAAATGAGGACCCAAAATTGTTGGGGGCAATATGCTGACTCTGTAAACCACTTAGAGAGTGTTGTAAAGCACTGTAAAGTGGTATATAACGGTAAGTGCTATTGCTATTGCTATATTGTTAATAGCTGTCTTTGGCTAAGCCTGGGAAGATTGGTCTGCTTTCCTTATTGCCACACGCTCCTGTTAATTGCTGGGTGAAAAATTGATATTCAGAAATACGCAGTCTCTTTCATTACTGTGTTAGAAAAATCTGTTGGACCTTTATGACTTCAGATTATTATTTTTATATTATAATTAAGATTGTTTTCAATCCCAACCATAAATAGGTCTAGAGCTGATCTTATTTATATTAAGGATATAATTGTACTGGTATAAGTGCTGCCTTTAATTTTTGAGTGCTATGCTTCTTCCGGGGCCTGCACTGAAGAAATGTAATAGTTAAAACAAATTAAATCAGATTTATTTGATTTTAATTTATACTTAATTAAAATTATATAGTTAAAATATTTCTCTTTAGTCATATATTCAGTAAGTTTTCTCATTTTTAAACAATGAAAATTTTAACTTTTATAGATCTTTGGGGTCCATATCTTTAGATGGTTTCAAGAGCTGCATGATGCCTTGAGATTTCAGACTCTAATTTACATTATTCTACTTGTATCAATTACACTATCTCCTGAGAAAACAGTTTTTAACACTAGAATGGAAAGGAGAAAATATTCTTTTAAAATAATGAATGAATGAATGAATGACACACACACAACTTATCATACATATACACATACCTCTAAAGTATCACTTGGTAATTTTTTCAATGATAAATGTCAATTAAAATGATTTGTATGTTACATTATGCATATAGAAGTATATTGAGTATTTCTTGCTTTTTAAACTTACTGTATGATTTTAAAGCTTTAGAAAAAGTCTTCATCTTGAAAGCTTCACTTTGTCAACATTTTTCAAAAGTTATTATAGTGGTACCTTGGTACTCATTTTTAATTGGTTCTGGAAGATGCGATGAGTACCAAAAATGGTGAGTACCAAACCAATTTTCTCCATAAAAAATAATATAGGGAGTCAGCATTGAGTGCCAAATTCAATGAGTTTCAAAGCAGTTGGGTACCAAGGTACCACTGTATACCTAATGTGACAGATTTGAAATTACATCCCAGAAATTGTTTCCTTCACACAACAGTCAGTTAAGATGGATACAGGATCTAGATGATTACTAGATTGCAGCAAAGTGATCAAAGTGATAGCAGCAACAAACTGCCTTTGCAATGTAGTCATTTGCACTTTTATAATGAAGACCTGGTAGTTCTAATTAAGCATAGTAGAAAAGTACTGGGATTTGAACTCATTTTAAAAGCTAAATTTTCTATACTATTTGTAGGAAAATTGTAATGGAGCTTTCTCTCCCCCCCCCCCCCCCGTGCTATTAGGTATCTTCAGATCTTCCCATAGTGAGTGGTGAAATGATTTTGAAGGTAGAACCTGGGGATACAGCTGCCTATACTCTTAATATATCTCCATGGAAACGTGGAAACTTTAATGGTATGTTTTAAATTTAACCTAGCATCGTATTACAACTATGGGGTAATTACCAGATGATTAACAAGAAGTGCTAGCCATTTTTTAAATTATCTGATCTCTAACCCTTTCTATTTTTCAAAGAATCAATTGCAAAAGCTTTTTTTTTCTTCCTGTTTTAAAGCCCATTAATATAATTCTAATCTACAACATGTTTCCCAGAGTTTAGGAAAACTATTTTTCATTTTTAAAAAAATTCATTCATTATGTTGAACTTGGTTTGTGTCATTTATGTCTCTTGTGATTCAATTATTTAATTCATAGACAGATGTTTCTGTGCTACATTTGTCACAGTGGTTCTTAGCGCTAAAGAGGGTAATCATTTTTTAAATAAAATAGCAACATTCTTGATGGGTAGCAATATCTGTAGAAAAAGCCATTGCTTGTGTTCTGGGGTTCTCATGATTTCCTTACCATTAATGTCAGTTATTTGGGACAAAACTGACCATGCTTATTAAAATATATCTTCCCTTTTAAAGTTATTTCATAATGCTTCACCATACTTTAAAACGTTAACTGATGTTTAGTTTACCATTTGTGTATTTACCTATTCTGCAAATGTGAAATAAAAAACTTCAAAAATGTTGTAACATTTTACTGCACTTACAGTCTCAGTCAGACACTGGAACATTTTTAAAAATATGACTTTTTTGCATGTGAAATTAAGAAATAAAGGGTTAGTTGCCTCTTTCCTTTGCAGCCATTATATTCTTCTCTCCTTTTTAATTGAAAGTGCAAAATGAGAAATTGGACTGATGCTTTGTCGCTGTCCCCTTTATGCTTCTGCAACCTTGTCATATTTATACCTGACATTTTTTTAAACTGAAAGTGCAAAATGTAAAATAGGATTGATCACACAAAATGAATTATCTTAATCAAATAAATATGATAATATTGGCAGGATATGAGAAGTCTGAGTCCAATCCACATGCATACTTACCCATTGTATGATAATTTTATTAGTTTATTTTAAATGGAGATAAGAACACTTTAATTGAAATATAAACTGGTTAATTGATCAATGAATTACAGAAAAGACTGAAAGGAGGTGGTATAGTCTGTCTTAATAGACACATGCAAAATTTAATATACATTTAATCTACAGATGAGGTTATAGCATGTGCAGGTTAATATACATGGTAAAAGGTGAGATAGGTGAGACAATGGGTTCAAATATAGTGGTACCCTAGAACAGAAACTAAAGGATAATAGAAACTAAAACCCTTGCTTTAGCACCATCTAAAAAGCTGGAGTTACTTCCTTATTGTTACTTCCTTATTGTTTGTAGTTAGCTTTCTTGTGATTAATATTTTCACTGTCTCATTTCAGTTGCAGAATTCTTTTGGTCTGAGTGCTCCTAGCATCTAATCGATAAGAAATGGTTTTATTTTTTTCCCCTGAGAAGATAAACTTTGATTCCCAGAATACTTCTTCACAATCACTCTAGTGTCTTTAAGGGGAAAAAAATTCTCCAAGGTTCCCGGGGACATCTAAGTTGTTAATAGAGAAACTATTCCATTCCCCTCTTTTCTAACTGCAGAAGAAAATACGTTTAGCGTTAATTGCTTAAAATTTGGCAGGAGAACAGTTTTCCTCTGGGAATTGGGAATTCTTCTGGGATTTCTAATGTATTGTTAACCAATCTTAATAGTTGTTGAAGGGGTGTCTCCTATTAATGCAGATAGATCTGGACAGTTCACAACAAATGTCTGACTGCTGCTATATTTTTTTTCCAATTCTAGTTACTAAAATGGATAATTCATTTTCTAAAATTTGTTTGATATGTAATGAGCAGATCATTATTTCATATCTGATGGTGATGTTGCAAAATTCAACACTTGATCCATACTGGAATGAAACAACATTTGCCACAATGAAAGAAATCTTTAAAAATGAATTCCATTTTCACCTTCTATAGTTTTTTTAAAATTTTATTGTACTATATATCCCTTACATCTCTAAGTTAGCTTTGTACATGTTAATTGTTTCAAGGATATTGTGTGGTTTTTTGGGAAAAGCTGTTAGCAAAATATAGCTGAAGGTTATTCATGTTAGCTATATTAACAAATAATAAACCTTTTTAAAGTTCAAATAGTCCTTAATGAGTTGTTGAAGAACAAAAACCTTTCTGCACATCACCTAGCATAATATCACACTGCACTTCCCAGATTTTGTTCATGATTACTCCTGTATCGTTTCAATTGGAATTCTATCTAATTTCTCTTCAGGTTTACATAGTTTTTGCATTCATTCTTGGTACATATTCCTTTGCATAGTTTCTGCCTTTTACAATTCTTAACTAGTCCTTACTCTTTAACTACACCCTTTGTTTTATACATATACATTATGAAATATCTTCATATCTTCTTTGCACCATTACATGGCTTTTCTTCCTTATCCACAGTGTGTTTAACTTCATCCACCGTATTATTTTCTTTACATTCCATTCTACTGTGTTTCCCCAAAAATAAGACCCTGTCTTATAATTTTTTTGAACTCTGAAATAAGCGCTTGGCCTTATTGCCATGCACTCAAAAGCCCGATTAGGCTTATTATCGGGATGTCTTCTTTGGGGGGAAACAGGGTATGTATTTCTGTGGAATTTTATATTTTTTCCAAGCAAGTGTGTGTAAAGGGCAGAGGAGTAATCTTGAATAACTGGAGTAAGAGTAGCAACCAAGACAATGGTCAGATATAAAAAATATTGAAACTTAGTTTGAATTAAAATTTTGGATATTCTTCCGTAGTTAAGCACAATATTAGCATTGAGATAAAGATAGCAATTGATTTTATGAAACTGATTCTTTGGTTAATAGAACATCTGGTAACTATTTACTTAGGTATAATTGTATTTGTTGCTGAAGATAGAGAACAGCAGCAGTATAAACAAAACTGTTTACTGGAGGAGCCAGATGATGTTCAGTACTCAGAGAGATTATCAACAGAGAAGCTTGAAACAGGCAATGGGGCAAATAATGGTAGGTTTTTCTTTATGATCATTTTATTAATCTGCTTAAATGTTCTATCATCACTCATTTTGCATTAAAATACTTTTTTTTTTATGCCAAATCAGATTCTCTTTAAATAATGCATTTTTCCTGATTCTAAGACAAACATCTGTTTGTTGTGCAAAAACATGTTTTTAATGTATAATCAGACTATATAATCAGTTTTTCCCTAGTATTATAAAAGTGTAGCATAGTTTTTTCATTAAGAATATATTGAATTTGAGCATAAATTTCAAAAATTTCTTCGGATATTATCTAAAATGTTTATAGGGTCAGTATATATAAGTATAAAGTAGCATTCTAATGCAAATGAACATCTGGGAATGCTTTTTGGTCAGTAGATATGGCGTAAATATTAACCATTTTGTTATTTTGCAATTTTAATATGCAGTCTTTGTTTGCATTTAACATTTGTGCTCAGAATATAATAAGTTAAATACATGCAGTAGTGGGTTCCACTTACCTTCGCTACCAGTTCGGAATTGTGAGTTCATGGCAGACTGTACCAAGCAATAGCAGAGCACAAGTGTGAGATGGCAGTTCTGACAGAGATAGATGGAGTGGTTGGGGGCTGTAGTGTTAAATAATTTCAAGGAATAAATTTTGAGACAAGCAAACATAGTTATCTGTAAGAGCATTCTTCACCCTCCTTTTTATATGGAAGTGAGAGTTGAGGATGTCAGAAAAATCATAAAAGTACTTTGAATAGAGTGCTCATGGGAAACTAAGTTGATCCAGCCTGCAGGATGCTTAGATCTGGCCCACAGGGCTGCCCTGGAAAAAGCAAAGGACTGGCCTGCGGTGCCTCTTCCAGCGAAAAAAGAGTTTGGGAGGGCAGCACGTGTCTCTCCTGAGCTCTGTTTTCACTGGCAGAAGACTGCAGGAGGCCATCGCAGCCGAAAACAGAGCGTTGGGGGGGGGCTCTCTGCTCAGCCCTCCCAACCTCTGTTATCGTTGTCAGAGGGCTGCAGGAGGCCATCATGGACAAAAATGGGCCCCGGGGGGGGGGGAGAGCTGCAAACAGCCCCCCCGAGCTCCATTTTCACTGGCAGAGGGCTGCAAGAGGCCATCATGGCTGAAAATGGGACCTGTGGGGCCACGCGTGGCCCTCCCGCTGTGTTTTCCCTGGCAGAGGGCAAGCAAAACAAAACAAAAGGGAAAATGTTTCCCCTTTTGCATTTGAGCATCCAAGAAGGGACAGGAAAGGACAAAGGGAAAGAGGAAAGACAAAAAAAAAAAAAGATGGGAAGTGAGCAAGGAAGGAAAAATAAGAAAAGAGGGGAAGGGAGAAGAAAGGAGAATGAAGAGGGAAGGAAGGAAGGAAGGAAGGAAGGAAGGAAGGAAGGAAGGAAGGAAGGAGATTATAATGAGAAGGAAGGAGGGTCTGACAGAAGTCCTTCTGTAGCACTTGGCCACCCTTTAGCACTTGGCCACCACAGGTGCCCCTGACACGAGTGATGTCGAGTTGGCCATCCCCACCCTGGCCACACCCATCCCCAAGGTCAAATACAACCCTGATGCGGCCCTCAATGAAATCAAGTTTGACATGCCTGGGCGAGGGAGTACAGGCTCAGTAATGCCTATGAGAAAGATCTAGGATCCTGGTGGACCATTGCTGCAGCTACTCAAAAAAACAGCAATCCTGGGCTGCGTCAACAGAGGTATAGTGTCAAGATCAAAGTGAGTAATAGCACTGTTCTATACTGTGCTGATGAGGCCACAATTGGAATGCTTCATCTAATTCTGGTCATCACAATACCAAAAAGATGCTTAAGCCCTGGAAAGAATGCAGAAAAGAGCAACAAAGATCATAAGGGGTATGGAGGTTAAATCCTATGATGAACGGCTAAAGGAACTAATTATGTTTAGCTTAATAAAGGGAAGACTGAGGGAAAATGTGATAGCAGTCTTCCAATACTTGAAAGGCTGCTTCAGAGAAGATGTTATTTTCTATAAAATCTGAGGGCAGGATGAGAGGCAGTGGGTGAAAGCTTGTCAGAGATAGCTCCAATTTGGAAATCAGGAGGAATTTTCCAACAGAACATTAAGCATTGAAACAGGTTGCTTCTCAAGTTGTGGGTGCTTCATTGTTGGAGGTTTTAAAGAAAAGATTGGACAACTATTTGTCCAAGATGGTATTAGGACTCTTGCTTTGAACAGGGAGTTGGACTAAAAGATCTCTAAGGTCCCTTTCAACTCTAAGATTGCATGTTTCTAGATTTCTGTGAACCTTGAGTTGAGGTGAGCATGCCATTATAAATATAAATTGGCTATATAAACCAAATAAATAAGTAAATAAGTGTGTGTGTGTGTGTGTGTGAGAGAGAGAGAGAGAGAGAGAGAGAGAGAGAGAGAGAGAGAGAGAGAGAGAGAGAGAGAGAGAGAGAGAGAGAGAGAGAGGGAGAGAGAGGTATTTCATTGTCTAAGACATCCAGTGTTCATCAGACAAATAACATATTGACTCTAGGGAGCACATAGGTTTAGGGTTTCCAACCTATATTCCAATGTATATAATTTAATTAATATAGTGACTTGTCCTGTTACAATCCTAAGAAAATAAATCTCTCAAATCATTCTGCTCCTTGGCAGTGTATTTGAAAAACTCAGGATACTTCAAAAAGAGTATAATAATTTAAATACTAAAATGCTAAAGGTGCTTGAAGTGCTTCAGCTGAAACTCAGAACTTGACCTTCCTTCCTTCCTTCCTTCCTTCCTTCCTTCCTTCCTTCCTTCCTTCCTTCCTTCCTTCCTTCCTTCCTTCCTTCCTTCCTTCCTCCAGAATACAAGTCATCATGCTACAAAGTGTGGTTCTCCTTGGAAATACATAGTATGCCAGCGCAGCCAGAAAAAACTCTGGATGTGGAATGTGCAGTTTTGGTAAGTCAGCTTTCTAAACTAATGGCAGGATGTATATTTTAGTTGTCTATTTCATAAGGTGAATTGTGATTTTATTGATGAGGCAGGATTTCTATTTTCTGACTTCCAGGAATCTCCCTAATTTAGAAATATGTCAAATTGCAGCTGTGTTTTATGGTGTAAAAAGAAAAAGAAGGAAAAGGTGCTTGGACAAATGTCTTGGTATCATTTTATTATTAAATTTAAGTCTCGTATAATATTCTTTGATGCTGGACTTTTCTTAAATCCATCATCTAAGACTATAGACTAATTTATTGTAGTCTGAAGCTTCATTACCCTTATTGTGGGATAATTCTGTAAAATGTTATATTTTCTAATCCATTATGAACTTTTCTAAGTTTATAATGATATAAATATAAGGATTTGTTTCTTTAAAAAATAATTTTGTCTGCTGAATAGGAGTTCTTAAAATGCGGCAAACATTCGTGGTCAGTCATTCAGTCATGTCCAATCCTTGCCTCCTCTATAGATCAGCACATTCCATGCCCCTATGTCTCATACTGCCTCCTTCAGATCTGCCATAGTCATCCCAGTGTCATTCTTTATAGTGTTCAGCCAGCAGGTACTAGGGCTCATTGTACTAGGTACTAGGTTGAGCTGCACTCTGACCTGTATGCCCTCTGCAGTTGTCATTATCTTTGTTTTCTTGAGGTACTGTCCCAATTGTTCACTTTCATATTTGACTCTGAGGATTAGCCACTCCAGATCTGCTTTGCTTTCTGCAAATAATATTGTGTCATCTGCATATTGGAGGTTGTTGATATTCCTACCACCAATTTTAACCCCAATGGTAGATTCTGGTTATGTAACAAATACCCCGTCTTAAGCAGATTTTTACATATAACGTACCTTTCGGACTATAAAACACTCCAGACTATAAGACGCACATAGATTTTGGGGAGGAAAACAAGAAAAAAACCTGCCCCTGCCTCCCAGCATCCATCTGGTATTCATCTGGCCCATTCGTGGCTGCCCATTTGGCATGGCCCGTTCGCCGCAGCCCATTCGCCACTGCCCGTTCGCTGCTGCCTGTTCACTCCGGCCCGTTTGCCACGGCCCGTTTGCCACCGCAGCCCATTCTCTGCAGCCCATTTGCTGCCGCCCATTCACTGCCGCCCATTTGCTGCCGCCCATTCTAGAAGACCTGATCGGTGCCGCACCAACCCCCCTCCCCTTCGCCGCGATAGTCACTGTATAAGACACACAGACATTTCCACCCACTTTTTTTTGGGGGGGGAGTGTGTCTTATACTCTGAAAAATACGGTAATTCAATTTTATTTTTTCAAAGGTCACTTGAATTTTAACATATTTCTTTGTAGTAATATAAAGTTAATTAGTGTAGCATTAAGTAACAATTGCATAATATAGGTGCTATTAAATAACATTCATGAGATTTCTGATTACAGAAGGGTAGAGAAAGGAACAGAGCATCCTGATGTGCTAAGAAGAGTTTAGGTTTTTTAAAAATATGATTTTAATTTTATTTAATATATACAATACAAAGAAAATAGAAATGGGAAATTAAGGGAACGGAGAAAAGAAGATGTGAGGTACAAGGAAAAAAAGCAGTGGTGAAATCCATTTTTTTAAACTACCAGTTCTGTGGGTGTGGCTTGGTGGGCGTGGCAGGGGAAGGATACTGCAAAATCTCCATTCCCTCCCCACTCCTGGGGAAAGGATATTGCAAAAGCTCCATTCCCACCTCACTCTGGGGCCAGCCAGAGGTGGTATTTGTCGGTTTTCCAATCTACTCAAAATTTCTGCTACCTTTTCTCCAGAACCTGTCAGAACCTGCTGGATTTCACCCCTGAAAAAAGGGGGAAATTGTCTCTGACTCTTTTTAGCACAGTACAAGATAAAAACACTCCAGCCCCAACTTTTTTTTTCACACATTAATATATAACTAGCCATTTCTATAAAATTTGCAATTTCTGCTAGTTCGAATCTCTCCAAGGCTCAAGGTTGACTCAGCCTTCCATCCTTTCTAAGGTAGGTGAAATGAGAACCCAGTTTGTGGGGGCAATAAGCTGACTTTGTATAAAATATACAAAAGAATGAAGGCTATTGCTTAACGTATTGTAAGCCGCCCTGAGTCTCCGGAGAAGGGCGGCATATAAATCAAATTTAAAAAAAAAATACTTTGGCCACCTAATGAGAAGGAAGGACTCACTGGAGAAGAGCCTAATGCTGGGAAAGATTGAGGGCAAAAGAAGAAAGGGACGACAGAGAATGAGGTGGCTGGATGGAGCACTGAAACAGTAGACGTGAGCTTAATTGGACTCCAGAGGATGGTAGAGGACAAGAAGACCTGGAGGAACATTGTTCATGGGGTCGTGATAGGTCAGACACGACTTCGCAACTAACAACAACAACAGCCATTTCTATAACGACAAATCTAACTAACTTCGAGACCGCCTTCTGCCGCATAGCTCCCAGCGACCGGTAAGATCCCACAGAGTTGGTCTCCTCCGGGTCCCATCAGCTAAACAATGCTGGCTGGCGGGCCTGCGGGGGAGGGCCTTCTCTGTGGCTGCCCCAGCTCTCTGGAACCAGTTACCTCCTGAGGTCCGGACCATCCCCACCCTATTGGCCTTCCGAAAAGTGGTGAAGACCTGGCTTTTCCGGCAGGCCTGGGGCTGTTGATCTCGCTCTTGTGATCTGGCGAGATCCGGCCATGAATGGCATGAATGAGTTTTTAATGTTTTTAATGTTTTTAATTTTTAAATGTTTTTTTATAATGATTTTTTAAAATGTATTGTGAGCTGCCCCGAGTCTTTGGAGAGGGGCGGCATATAAATTGAATTAATTAAATTAAATTAAATTAAATTAATTGACAAAACCAAAGTCAAAGTTTCATTTTTTTCCCATCACAAGCACAAAATCCAGAAGTGGTATCCAAATGAAAAACATACTCAAATATATTCTCCTCTTTGAATAGAATGGTCAATTTAACCATTCTTGTTTTATCTTCCTTGCTGTGGAAATAGTATGTATTTCTATTTGCACCTAATAATCTTTGTAAACTATCACCATTTTTATTAATAAAGTTAACTATATACTTTCAAATTCTTTGACCTTACTGGGAAAAATACTCTCCTCCCCCCCCCTTTAAAAAAACACTGAACTTTGTTTAAACACTTTTCTAGAATCAAAACTTTCAAATACATCTTTTTCTTTAACTTCTTAAAATACAAGCTTTGACCTTCACCTTATAGAATAATGTTTTTTTTCTTTTATAAACATCCTTTTTAAAGTACAAATTTTTCTTTAAACTGGTATATCATTTTTTAAAACTTTCTGTTAGCACAAGTAATCTCAAATACATTTCCAGTAACATTTTGCATATTTTAAAAATTACTTAAGCATTATATGTATTAAAAAATTACATTTTTAAATTTTAGATTAAGACTTTCAATTTCAAATATCAAACTGAGAAAAATCCATCCTAGATGCAATTAATTTATTAAATTTAAGTCACTCCTTCCAGCTTGTCTTCATGGAGTAGAATCTTCTTCTTCTCTGGAATATTTATCTAGTAGTTATAAGCCTCCCTTTTTATTACGGATTTCTCAACCTTGTTAATGTCCTTAAAGAAAAAGTCCCAAATTTGTCTTTTCAAAAGTTGCTGATTTTCTTGACACTCTTCTTTCAGTTGTGTTGAGAGATTTATATTTAAACCGTCATAATAAAAGTTAATGTCAGGTTTGTATTCCAAATTTGCAATGAACTCCTCTGCATTTTTTTTTATTGCAAAAGTTTTACAATTACATTTTCACCCCTTTCCCCCCCCCCCTCAACCCACCCCAAACTTCCCAACCTCCCTAACCCACCCTAACCCTCCCCTCCCCCCGGACTTCCGCACAGTATACTCATATCAGGTAAAAAAAAAAAAACCTCCTTTGTATAAAACTTATATAAAACTTGAACCCCTCCCTCCCCCTTATAAATTTTCATCTTCATTACATTAAAATATTTCTATCTTAATATAACATTTTCAAATAAAAGCTATTTGATACTTCCTAGTTTGATATTTATTCTGAACATAATCTATCCACTTTTTCCATTCCCATTCATAAGTCTCTTGTGAACAATCTTTTAAATATGCTGAAATCTTCGCCATCTCTGCAAAACTGGCCATCTTCAAAGTCCATTCCTTGATCGTAGGCAAAGCTTCATTTTTCCAGTATTTACCTATCAACAATCTTGCTGCTGTTATCATGTACAATATCAATTTTGTTTCACCCAATGTAAAACCCTTAACTATACCCAATAAAAACAATTGTGGAGAAAATTGAATTTTTTTCTTTAAAACATTCTGCATGACCCACCAATTTTTTATCCAAAAAGCCTTAACTTTCCTACAGGTCCACCAAACATGGTAATATGTAGCATCTAAACAATCACATCTCCAACATTTTGGCTGAACATTAGGGTTCAGCATTTTTAATTACTTGTGGAGTTGCCTCAATATCTTGGTAATTTTCTGCACATGTTTGCATCTCTAAAATAATTTGTGAGGGTTTTTTTTATCATCTTTGAAGCACAGCTGGTCAACAATTAAATGGTTTTTTTGCTCTGGCTTCACATTGCTCTTTGTATTCTATAACTCCGCCCATGGCTCCTTCTGTTTCTTCCAGCGTTATCAATTCCTCTTCAGCAGGTTTTATTGGGGCTAGCGTTGCTTGAATTTCAACTTCCATATCAGCATCCATCTCTTTAAGAGCTTCCTCGTAGAAAGCTCTTGCCTTATCAATTGTATTCAGTCTGTATCTTTGAGAGTTCCATGTTAAACCTACTCCCTCTGGGAATAGCCATCTGTAGTTAATCCCTTTTTGCAACAAAACTTTAGTCAAGAATTGATATTTCCTTCTTATCTCTCTCACTTTCCTTGGAATTTGTCTCAAAACTGTAACTTCCTTCCCTTTGTATTCCAAAGCCTTGTCACGAGCAGCCTGTAGAATCTGTGTCTTAATTAATTTCTTAGTAAATCTTATATGTACTTCTCTTGGAAGCTTATTGTGCATCGCGTATCCAGTATAAACTCGATAAATTTCATCAATTCCTTCCATCATCTTCTCTTGAGTTACTTCTAAGGCCTCAACTAAGATTGTATTCATAACCTCAGCAAGATCCTCCCCTTTTTCTTCTGCAACATTTTGAAATCTTAAGTAGAATTCTGCTTTGTCCATTTCCCATCCAATTAAGTCAGATGTTCCTTGTTTGACCTCTCCGAGTCTATTCTCAATTTCCTTCATTTTTTCTTCTTTTTGGCCATCTTTTTCCTCCAGTTTAACCAGTCTTTCTTCATATTTCATCATTGTTTGTTGTACGCTAACCACCTTTTCATCAGTTTTAAGTAACTGTTGCTCCATCCTTTGTTGTTGTTTTTCCATTCTTTGAAGTGTTTGTAGAATCATTTGTGTCATCTCTTTCTCTTTCTCTTTCTCTTGCTGTAACATTGTCTGGATGGGAGCGTTGACCTCCAAATGGTGATGAAGATGGTGTAGTTGCTGCAGCTCCCACCGACGCTACTTTCTTGCTCATTTTGAAGTTGGCTAAATTCGCTTTGAGTTCAAAAAATATTTAAAGGGTCCCATTAAAAAATGGGGCAGGAAAAAAATAGAAAAAACTAGGGTAGAAAAGGGGGAAAAAAGGAAAAAAGAGGAAACAATAATAAAAAGGAAAAAAATAATAATAATAGCAATTTCTCCAACTCTTCAGGTTCTTCCAAAGACCCTAATCCAAAAGAATGGAAAAAGAATATATATATATATATATCTTATATGTTTATAAGAGACAAAAAATTGAGATGCTCCTCCAAAAGCCAAAAAAAAAAAAAAAATTAAATAAAAATTAAGATTAAAAATTAACAATAATTCTTCAGGCTCTTTTTTGAACAAAGAATTTTTATTGTTTTTTTAAAAAAATTCAAACAAATCAAGCAAATCAATTAGACATTTGTGCAACCCCCCCCCCCCGTCCCTCCCCCCTCCCCCGACTTCCCAGAAGAAAAACAGGGTATAGATTTTACCAAGCATACGCTAAAATATGCTAAATTAATGCAAGACATTAAAACTCCCTAGACCCCTTAACTCCCCTTCTACAGATTATTCATCAACCTCCCTTTAAACACAAAATAACATATAATCCTTTAGCCCTAAGAATTTTTTTTTAAAAAAACCAATAACAAACACTAGTAGATAATACATACTTAATCATTTGGCTATTCCTCCTGCTTTTGTTCTCAATATTCAAATATTTTTAACAATAACTAAACCTTAATTAATCATTAATTAAACTCTCAATTCATTTAGTTAATCATTGTAGTTAATCATTAATATATCAATAATTAGGCCAGAAAAAATTAATTTTCCCTTCTTCCTTTCTTTCTGTATTTTTTCCAATCTTTCTTCCTCCCTCCTTCTTTTGTTTTGAGGAGGTTTTGAATTTTAACTGGGGGTTGATGTATCTTTAAGACTTGTCCCTTTCTCAAAACCATTTCCTCTGGTTTAGAGCCCCCATCTCGACTCTTCTTGCTTGTATAGACAGTCAGTTCATAGAACAAAGAATTAACTCTATCAGTTTGCGAAGAAAAATCCAGTTGCTGCATTTCAATTAATTGTGTGAAAGCCTCTGCCAAATCCTCCGAAACCTCGTAGAGCTGATCAGTTTCTTCTTCTTTCTGCTCCAAATTATATTTTTGAAAAGTTCTATCAGTTAATTCCAAAAGGGCAGGAAGAAGATTTGAAGATTCTTGAGGGTCAGCCAGTTCCAGCTTCTCTGTCTTAATCAAAATATCTCCTACATTGTCATTATGCTTTCCTTCAAAAACATCCTCAGATGCTTTTTTATCCTCCACCAGTTCTGTAAATTTTTGTTCCATGATTGCTGTAAAGTTATTAATAATTTCAATTTGATTATTCATGGCTTCCTTTATAAATTTTGCAAAGTCTCTGAAAAAAGCCTCCTGTTTTTCAGTTCTCTGTGTCATTTCTAACGTCATTACAGAGCCTCCACTTTCAGAAACTCCTTCCTTGGAAGCCATATTATTTTAAAAGAAATTTTCTTTTCACAGCCATAAAGTCTCTCAAACAACTTTCTCAAATTTATTTGTAATTTATCAAGCAAGATAGCCTTTTCTAGACCCAGCTCTCAAATCCAGCAGTTTAAATCCAGTCTCTGAGCAAAAGTCTATTAACAAGCACTTTCGTTTCCTACTTTCACTTTCACATCCACAAAGACGCCATTTCCAGCTACAACTTGGCAAAATCAAATAGAAACAATGTATCCCAGGAGTTAAGCATATACTTGCAAAAGCTTGTTCTCCTGCTTCCGTTCTGTCTGCTTTTTGAATTCAGTTGATCTTCTTCTTGGCAGCAGAGTCGGTTGCCGGCGTCTGGCTCCATTTAAACGGAGTTGCCACAGATCCGGAGCTTCAGTGGGCTGAATGGGGAGCTCTCACCCTCCAAGCCCCTGGAATTGCTCCAGGGGCTCCCGGGGAGCTCTACCCTCGCCCACTGGCTCTCCTCTCCTTCTTCTCCCGAAGGAGAGGTTTTTAAGCCATCTGACAGCTGATTAGCGCTGTGAGAATGGCTCGAATGGAATCGCGAGGCTGGCGGTCCAAGAAGACCGTCCGCGACGCCAGGCAGTGCCAACCGGAAGCCTCAATTCTTCAGGCTCTTGAGTGCCTTAATCCAATATTTGTATATAAATCAAGAAAAAGGGAAAAAGAAAAAAGAAAGAAAGAAAAAAAAAACAACAGCAACAAAGAAAAAAAAATAGTTCTTCAAATCCTTTATGTCCAGAGAATCTACAGGGAGTGGTTTTTCCTTTTGCCTCTTTCCAAGCCACACATCTCACTGGAGTTAAGATAGTTACTCAATGAAGAAATAAAAAGAAAATAAAAAACAAATTCGGGGCCTTCCAGTATATTCCCAGGCTTTAACAACTTAAATAGAAGAGCACCTGTGTAAACAGCATTCAGTAACTCTTCAGTTTCTATATTTATTTTGACTACAATATATCCTTTCTTCTGCAACAAAATTTCTCTTCCAGTGGGTGGCAGCACTACACACTCCCCTATTTCTCCTATCCTTATATGGGAAGGGGGGGGGAAGGAAAGAGAGAAAAAACTTTCTTTTAAATAGCCCAAAAATTAAAAAAAATTGGTCCCAGTCCAAATGCATCAACTCAGGAAATATTATAAACCAAGATACACAAGTTCCAAAGACTTTAAAAGTGTCCCAATGCTGCTTTCCTGCTTTCAATCCAGTCCAGTTATCCAGAACAGAAATAAGACAATTAGGTAATTTCAAGTCTTTTAAAAGGTATACTTGGGAAAAATAAAATCAATCCAAAATAGATTCGCCGCTTCTCTTCATTTACTGCGCATCATAGTCCCATGCACTAATAAGGGTGTTCTTAGTAAAAAAAAAAAAAAAAAAAAAAGTAAAAGTTTCTCACTGATCTAATTACTGTCGTTCCGATCTTCCTTCCTGAAGTTGCCACAGCCTCCACAGCCTGATGGCTGCTGCTCCGCTGCTGGAAGAAGGGCTTTTCCGGCTCAACCAGGGACTTAGCGATATCCCTGGGAGTCTCGGGACGTGCCCTCCACTGTCACAGTCAAAGCAAGACTGTGTGGTCTGGTTTGGACCATCCAGCAGCGGAGTTTCTCGGCGGAGTTTCAAGAGCCCTAGAAACCCCGCGTGTCTCGCCGCGGCACCAACTTCCAGTCTCGGAAGTTATAGAATACAAAGAGCAACATGAAGCCAGAACAACTAGAGCAACAAAACCTAATTATAAAGTATGAATATGGATGAAAGGAAATTAATTTCAATAAATATAAATGGACTTATTTCAGCTAACAAAGGAAGAACAGTATTCCGTAAATTAGAAAAATTAAAATTTGATATAATTTGTTTACAGGAAGTGCATATTAAAAAGCAACACGAACAATTACTGATTCAACCAAATCTTGGTAAAACTTTTTTATCATTGGCACAAAGTAAAAAAAGAGGTGTTACTCTGTATATTAGAAACATATTTACGGCTGAACAGAAGTATCCTGATCCCGAAGGCAGAATTTTGATGGTGGAATTAATTGATAACAATACAAAATTACTTTTAGTAGCAATATACGGCCCTAATAATAATCAGAGTGACTTTTACAGGAAATTACATAACAAGATAATTGAAATGGAGTATGAAATGTCTGCATGATGTGGGATTTTAATGGAATAGTAGATGAAAAACTGGACTATAAAATAAGTAGAACAACAAGATATAGTAGAAAGATATTGCTGAGGACTTTCTTTAAAATGACAGAGGAAATAAACTTGAAAGACATTTGGAGGGAGAGAAATGGGAAAAATAGACAATACACTTTCTACTCGTACAGATATTTATCTTGGTCCAGACTGGACATGATATGGGCAACAATGGAATTGACTTTAAATATTGAACAAGTGAATATAGATACTAATACATGGGCGGATCATAATCCAGTGATTACTATTTGGAAAGGGCGAAAAGGCAGATCTAGATGGACATTGAACAATACAATATTAAAAGAGAAAGATTTTACACAGAAAATGAAACGAGAATTGGACTTTTTTTTCAAGGAGAATAAGAATGAAACATCGATACAAAACCATTGGGATACAATGAAAGCCTTTGCCAGAGGATTAATCATTGATTATACAAAAGAAATGTGAAGAAAAGACAAACCCTTAAAGCTTTGAGAGATGATCATAAAAGACTTGAAAAAGAACTCCAGAAAGATCCATATAAGAAAGATGTAAAAATTAAAATGAATACTATAAAGCACAAAATGGATCTACTGGAGAAAGAAGAATTAGCGCAAAAAATAAGAATTGCTTAACAGAATTATTTTGAAAATGCAAATAAACCTGGCAGATGGTTAGCATATAAATTGAAAAAAGAAAGAGAATCAAGGAAAATAACGCAATTAATTGATCATCAAGGACAAAGTAGATTTGGAAACAAAGGGATGGGGGAAATAATACAGGAATACTATACACAACTGTACAAGAAAGACGCGATAGAAGAGGATAAAGTGGCAAGGTATTTACAAAAAGCTAAATTACCAAAAATTCCCAAAGTGGTTGAGGAGTTATTGGATGGAAATATAACGATGATGGAGCTAACTGAGGCAATGATGAAACAAAAGAATGGAAAGGCACCAGGCCCAGATGGACTGCCAGCCGAATATTATAGAACTCTACAAGATTCACTATTGATCCCAATGCTGGAGGTTATGAATGAAGTAATGATAAAAACAGAAATACCCAAGACATGGACTGAGGCATACATCACTTTGATTCATAAGGAAGAGACAGACCCACAACAAATAAAAAACTATAGGCCGATATCCCTGCTAAACGCAGATTATAAAATCTTTGCTATGATATTGGCAGAAAGACTTAAGAGATACTTGAATAATTTTATACACTCCGATCAAAATGGATTCTTACCTAAAAGACAAATCTGAGACAATATAAGAATAATCTTGGACACTTTAGAATATTATGAAGCGCATCCTGAAAAGCAGATGGCCTTGATATTCTTAGATGCACAAAAAGCCTTCAATAATGTCAACTGGTGGTTTATGATGTTACAGATGGAGGAGATGGGCTTTGGGAAAAAAACTCTTCAGGCAATTGAAGCTATATACTCAAAACAAAAGGCTAAGGTAATAATAAATGGAGATTTGTCTGAATGTATTGAAATAGAGAAAGGCACTAGACAAGGATGCCCACTGTCCCCATTATTGTTTATATTGACATTGGAAGTGCTAAACAGAAATATTAGAGAAGAAAAGGAGATAAAAGATATGAAAATTCGGAAAGAGGAATATAAATTACAAGCTTTTGCAGACGATTTGGTTTTTATCATGGAAGAACCCTTAACATCTATAAATAAACTGCTAGAAAAAATTGGAAAGTTCAGAGAAGTGGCTGGTCTAAAAATTAATAAAGAAAAGACAAAGATAATGACTAAAAATATGTTGAAAAAGCAAAGAGAAGAATTGATGGAGATTTCAAATATACAGGTTACAAATAAGGTAAAATATTTGGGGATACAATTGACAGCAAGGTGTAGTTCCCTTAAGGAAAATAATTATAATAAGGTTAAACGACAGATAGGACAAGATTTGGAAAAATGGGGAAACTTGCAACTATCTTTAATTGGGAGAATTGCAACTATTAAGATGAATATTTTGCCTAGAATGTTGTATTTGTTTCAGACAATTCTGATAAAGTTGGACAAGGATTTCTTTACAGATTTGAATAAAATGATATTGAAATACATTTGGCAAGGGAAAAAGGCAAGAATAAAAATTAAGTTGTTACAAGATGCTAAAGTGAGGGGTGGCTTTGGTTTACCTAACTTTGAATTATATTATCAAGCAGCTAGTTTAATGTGGATTAAAGAATGGGTAACACTGAAAAATATTAGACTATTGAATTTGGAAGGACATGATTTGTTGATGGGGTGGCATGCCTTTTTATGGTACAAAGGAACTAAATACAGGGGTATTTTAGAAGACATCAGATATGTGAAGCGTTGCTTTTGAATTGGGAGAGGATTAAAAAATACCATTATTTGAAGATTCCAGTCTGGGTATCTACAATTGAAGCTTTTTTATATCCAGTGATATTCAAAAGGGAACAAATTGTTAGATATAGTGAATTACTGGATGAAAAGGGTGAACTTAAATTAAAGCAAGACTTAGAAGATCAGGGATTTAAGTTGGATTGGTTTTCATATATGCAAATATTTTCTAGATATCGAGAAGATCTCAAACAAGAAGGATTTTATAATGCTTTGACTACCTTAGATAAGATATTGATGGGCTTTGATGACCATGTAATTAAAAAGTTGTATGGACACTTGCTAGAGGCAAAATTGGAAGAAGAACAAGTTAAAGAGTCAATGATAGCATGGGGGAAAAATTGTGGTTATAGTATTGATTTAGAGAAATGGCAAAAATTGTGGTCACATAATTATAAAATGACAATGTCTACAGCATATAAGGAGAATTTGTATAAGATGTTTTACAGGTGGCATTTACCCCCGATGAGGATAGCCAGAATGTTCAAGAACAAATCGGAGAAGTGCTGAAAGTGCCATCAGCCCCCAGGATCCTATTACCATATGTGGTGGACACGCATAGAAGCACAGAGATTTTGGACTAAGATACACACATGGTTGGAAAAAATGACAGAGACATATTGACCTTAAACCAGAGATATTTTATTAGGGATCTTACCAGAGACATTCAACAAAGAATTATAATATTTGATTGTGAATATATTAACAGAGGCTAGAATTGTATTTGCAAAAAACTGGAAAGGAGAGAAGATGATTATCGATGAAGAAATTATTAAGAAAATGTTGGACTGTGCTGAAATGAGTAGATTGACATTTGAAATAAGAGAACAGGAAGATAAACAATATTATTTGATATGGGAATTATTTTATCAATGGATAGATAATAAAGCATGGAGATGAAATATTATATATGAAATGAAATTTGGATAGAATGTTTAAGCACTTGTTTTTTTTCTGTTAGAGGTAAGAATATCTGTCATATAATGAGAGTTTGAAAATTTTGAGAGCACGAAATGATTTTCACCGATCGAAATACTGTCTGTAAGCGTTTGGAAAATTGATGTTTTTATGTTGTTTTTGTTTAAAAATAAAAAACTTTTTGAAAAAAAAACAATTTAATGAATTTTATTTAGAGACTTTTCAAATATATCTTTAATAATTTGCTCCTCCATCTTGACTCCCTCTTTAATCAGGATCAGAAAATTTTAGCCACCCACAGCAAGGAAGACCAAGCTACAAGTTGCTATGATAATAAACTAAAATCACAGCTTTCAAATGTTATGTTTCTTTATGTTTCTCTATCAGCTTTCTTTTTTCTTTTTTTGCTCTTCCTTATTTTGGCTTGCCTTAGCAGCCTTCTTTGTTTTTGTTTAACACTAAAGAGATTCCTAAAATGGTGCAGATTTTTCAAAAAGGTGTAGCAGGCTGTAACTAAAAAGAGCCTCTTTTATCTTGACTTTAAAAAGTTTAATAGTCTTTGAAGGTGATTAAGAAAGGAAAGGCACAACTTACTCTCCTTCTTCAAGACGCGGCTTCTTCAACCACAAACATATTACAGTCCCCGTTCTGCCCCAGCTACGGACCACAAAGAACGCAGCACACACAAAGCTCGTACAAACTTTAGTTTACTAATTAAGGACTACTAATGAGCTTTCTTAGTAGTTGTTCAAACACAAGTACAATTTAAATCAATCTTTTCTGAACAATGGCTGTTAATTTAACTTCATTAACAGCCAACAAGAGTCCAAGGAATAATAACTCAATTCTGAGACACAGTCTTTCAGATAACAGTAAGCTTACTGTGGTTGGCAGAATGCCCAGAAGCAATTTGCAGGAAAAATGACAAGAGAGAAACAAGAGCCGATCAGACGTTTCTGGAGTCAATACGCGAAGGAATATGAACGAAGTTGTTTTCTGCAAATTGCCTCAGTCGTCATCATACCTTAAATAGGCTAGGGGAGTGGCCAATTAGCCCCAAGCCTTACTCTCGAGGAGACCTCCTCCTGAGGAGCCATTCCTGCCTTTTGGCAGCTCTGCGTGCCTGTGCATTGAGAAGAGGCTCCTCCCCTTTTTCCTCTTCACTTATGGGAGCTTTTGGAGGTTCTGAAGGCCCTGACTGAATCCCCGCCTCTGGCACTACATCTTCTCCAGCCTCCTCATTGTCTGACTCGGGTGCCAGCTGCACAGGCTGCTGGCGAATCACCACACCAGCCTTCTCGCTGTCAAAATCAGCTACCAGCTGTACAGGCCACTGGCGGGCCACAACAGCCCCATTCCTCCTAGCTTTTGGCATGCAGATAGCTTCGGAGCCCAGAAGCTGCTTGCAGGCTTTCAGCTTCATCAGACAGTCTTGAGGGGAAATTCTTAGACCGCCCCCCAATCTGGGTGAGTCAAAAAACCTGAAGGAATGCCAGTCTCTTCAGTCAGTACCTGAAGAACTACAGCCCAGGAAAAACCCTTCAGGGATCCCACCCTGAGCATGTATTCAGTCGGCCATATTCACAGAAGTGCCATGCTGAAAAGAGTTGAAGTTAGATTATGATGATACTTCTTCATTCGTGTTTTTTTAACCTTGATCTCTTTCTGTAATTGGAAGGGGCCTAATTTAAATAAACTCTTAGATCAGGTTAAGTGCTTTGCATCTTGGATAAAAGGTTTTAAGATATCTGATAAACACTAATATGAAAATATCTAATCTATGTAAGCCAATTTACATGTTTTATTGAGGTCTCAGTATGTTTCTGTAGTTTGCCACCACTATTCAATCATAAATTGCCAATGAAGAACCACAAAATTTAAAAACAGAAAATATATATAAAAAAACTTAGGTAGTTAAGGGAAACAAAAGCCAAGTGTTTATGAATATTTATATAAATTCAGGGTAATGATGAGGAAGGTTCCATGGAAGCTAACTGTAAAATATAGATCAAAATAGGTAGGAGTTCCTAAAAAAATTACATATCAAAAAAAATTCAGACAATTTCTTTCTTTTTAATAAGTTTTTTATTTTATTTTACATATACATATCAATGCATGAACAGTGTGGCACCTGGGTGTCATACATTCTAATACAAATAAAACTAGTAGAATTAATCATAGTTATTACATTCAAGCAACTTATATATTTCTAATAATAATACACATTTATATTAAGTTGTAGTTTATCATTATTTAATTATTCCATATTTTTATATATTAATCTAATGCCACTAACCATATTATTTGATCATACATAATAATACCGCCATTCAATTTCTAAGCTTCCCTCTTGTTATTGCTTTTATTTTATTATGTAAAAATGTATACACTAATATTCTCTCTGTCTCTCATTTCTATCTCTATTCTAACTTCTAATCATGTCACTCTTTTAGTAAAAGACATTTGCTTTCTATCCAACCTCTCCCGCCCACTTTGGTGCTTTGAATCCTGTTCATTTTTAACTTACCTCCCGCATTTCACTCTTTACATCTATTAAAATACAATAATTCATTATTTCATTATTCAATGTTTCAATTACACAATTCTAATACCAATCCCAATATTAGACATACAAAATTATTCTAATCATATTCTTTACAATCATCAAATCTATATAATTGGTAGTAATACACATGTTTATATTAAAGTATATTCTTTCATTATTTAATTGCTTAATGTTTCAATATATTATTACAGTGCCAATCACAATATTATTAAAACATTCTTAATAATACCATCACTCTCTAGTTTTCCCATTTTATTGTTACTTTTATTCCATTATATAAAGGTATGTGTATACAAATATTTCCCCCTTCTCTTATTTCTACCTAACTTCTAATCATGCCACTATTCTAAAAAAGAAGGGAAAGAAAGAGAAAAAAGAAAATCAAATCAAATCAAAATATCAGAGAGAGAGGGGGGGGGGAAGGAGGGAGGGAGGGAGAGAAACCCTTTCCTTTCTAACCATTGTCTCTTGCCTGCTTCAGTACTTTAGTTGCTATTCTTTTTTTGACTTGCCTCCCATGTTCCTCTCTTGGATCTTCATCTCTGTCTGCATCTACTTCTTGACTATACAATCTAAGTATTTCTCCCATGTCTACCCTCTTCCACTCCTAGCTTCCAAAGTATCTGCCCAAACCCCTATCTCCCATTCAAGAGTATCTTCCTATATTTCCAATTCTCTTTTCAACTCTCTTAAAATTCATCAATCACTATTATTTTATTATTATTTCCTCCTTGCCTTCTTTTATTCGCTGGTTCTTTGGTTCTATCTTTTCCTCCCTTCCTTATGTTAGCTCCTCCCTTTTCTGAGTGTCTAGATCTTTACTCATCATCCCTTGTATAGTGTTTTCCATTTTTTCCATAGTCTCCTTGAATCCTTTCTCCATGATGTCCTTTGTGCTTTGAAAAATCAATGCCATCTCCTTCAAAGTTCCACTCATTTGTTCCTTATGAAGCATCTTATTTCATTTTTTTTTAAAACCCACTTGTCTGGTAGTCCAAGAACCATTTATTCAGATCTAAAATTGCCCTTCAAGAAGTACTCTGATCACAGTTCTTTGTATCCCATAGGAAATCCATCAGTTCCATTTAAATAGTCCCAGGAGTTATCAAAAGCCTCTTTACCTCCCCTTTACAGGTTCAATCTTCTAGCATAACATTCAGGGGTCATTTTAATTAAACAACTTCCTTGTTCTCATATTTGAGTCTACGGTAGTTGTGGGGTAGTTAGATATAACCCAGTAGATATTTTCACAATCCTTCATATAAGTATTCCCAGACCTGTATATTTTCCTTTCAGTGTTGCCACAAGTCAGTCTAATTTTAATTATTTTGATCATAATTTCAATTGTAATTCGATTATAGAAGTAGGACAAATTTTTTAAATAAAAATTTCTAGTGTTTTAAAATGCCTTCCCATTACCACGTCTTCCCAGTTTAAGAGTCCAATGTTCTGTATTTTTAGAAATTTATTGTTTCTTCTCTTTGGATCTTTTCCTTTTGGTCTGGTATTTTTCTCAGAATGCTTAATCGCCACTTTAACAAGTAATTCTGAGCAGATAGTTCTAAATTGTTCCTTGGGCTTAGGTTTTAAGTAAAAAGAAATCCTCTCCCCCAGTTCCAGTCGCTGTTCACCTATTTCACTCCAGCACCAGTCTTAGCTATTCCTCGGTTGTCCCAGCTGCCTCTTCTCCTCGCCATGGCAACTCTCCGTAACCTCACAGGGCAACCCTCTTTGCTTCACTGCCCCTACAGGGCAGTTTTGGCTCCTTTCGGAGCACACCAGTGGGGAGAACTCAGCACTGGAGCATGGAGACCCGCTCCTTGTGTCCGATCTCGCCTTGATATCAACCAGAAGCCAATTTCAGACAATTTCAATGAGGACAAAAAAATATCAATAAAATTCTGCAAACATTTAAACATGAATAGAGAGAGAATACAATTTTGGAAATGGTATCAGAAAAACATGTAAATAGTGGAATTTTATAGTATATTTTTGCTAGTAAAACGGAATCACACCAACATCCACACTCTTTATGTCTCCCATTTTAAGAAAACTAGATGTCAAATCTAAGTTTTTTGGAGTTCACTATATGATATATATTGTTTTAAGAGTTTGTTTGAAGAGGAATGTAGGATCAGATTTATTAACTTAATCTCTTCTTGTCAAATAAAATGCAGTCCTGTAGGATTAGAGGAGCCAAATATCTTGGTGGGCGGGGGAGGGTATTTTTTTAAGTAAATGGAGTTATATTCTCATATTAACCATAACTGCCTCTGAATGTAATAATTCAATTAATACTTATTGAGCTTGGGACAGTGCTGAATGATAGCTCCTAGGAATTTTGATTGTGTGGGCACATAGACACAGACACACAGACAAACAAATACACACATTAATAGATTTCCAGCTTCAAATCTATTTAGTCTTTCCTTTTTCTTCCAATCTCTCACAAGCCTGTCTGAAGGTAGCCTATGCTTTCATTCACTACTACCCACTTTATTGCTGGAACTTGTTAGTCTCTTATTTTATCAATCAGTATCTCCTAACAGAGTTGCAGCATACCATCTCTCTCACCAATTCTCTCTAATTCTATTATACGTGGTGCAGACCTGATACATTTGGCTACCACTGGAAAAAGAATATTTCATTATGGAAAGATGTACAAATTAAACTTGCTTCTTTACACAAATAAGGATATAAATTGCTATTTGTGAAACTTCTAAATCTTATCTTTTTATATTTGACGTTTCTTCTTGATCATATTATAACAGCTTATATTTTACCATAACTGATCTCGCCTTTCTATTGTTCTTTGTTTTATTCTTTATTCTATTCATATATATGCATACATACTTAGAAACCCAAAGCTGCTTTTTCAAGAAGCAACTGGACTTTCTTTTTTTTCTTTGAAGACATTTCACTTCTCATCCAAGAAACTTCTTCAGCTCTGACTGGATTGTGGGGAATGGGAAGGATTTATACTCCTTGCAGACAGCTGGTCATTTGCATTCTTTTAGAGAGTTATTGAGGCCAATATCAAAATTAACCATTGTTCTTTTCTTCTGTACTTTCAGGAAGAAAATAATCTTCCTGGAATTTTATCCATTATAATAATTTCATTTTTATTATTACGCTTTAGCTCCTTTTAATCATTATTCTTTATACTTGCTGATTTAATTTTTGCCTCTTCCCCCAACCTTGAGTTACTTGCTGTTGCCAGTTGAACCTCTTCCCAATTGATGAATAATGTGGATCAGCATTACTGTTTCAATTAACTCCTCCAAACTATAATGGCAAATGCCTCATTCTTAACCAGCTTTGTAGTTTCTTCTCAGCTTGTGTATACTCAGCCCCTGAAAGAGTGTCCTTGTTGGTTTTCTTGGATCCTCCTCAGTTGCTGCTCAGCTGCTCAAGATGTTTTAGGATCTGGGCTCCTTGAAGCTACCACTGCCTTTGACTAGTTCTGCATGGGACAAAAGAGACAGGGAAGGAAAAGAGAAGAATGTCTTCTTCTTCAACCATCCTCTTCTCCTAGTTCATCCTAACTGGGACTTTTTGGAATGCACTTTATCATATTGCTTATCACTGATGTTCAACTCTCACCATACTGCCACATGCATATCCCTATGATTGCTGCTTGTACTCTTTGGTCCTTCCTGCAACTCTTCTGGCCCATGTCCATGCATGCATACTTGATGCTTTTCTTCTTTCATACAAAAGTGACTGTAGTTCTTTGTCTGGCTGGAAGTCCAGCTGGAGAAAGGCTATATCATGGGAAGGATGCTGCCGTTTTGGTGGGTTTGTGCTATATTTGTTTCTTTGGGTTTTCCTTTGCCCTGGAGCTCTTTATATCAGTAGGATCACTTTTGCATCCGTCTACATTTCTTTACTCCTCAGCAAAGTTTCAACAAGGATTCTCTCTTTATTGCAAATACCTCCACACTCTTCTAAATAATTTTAGAGCCTTCAGGTACTTAACTGTCTTTCAGTTTTAACTTCTTGTTTTCTGCTACTTTTTTTTTTCTTAGCTTACTTTTTTCACTTTCCATTCTTCTAGTTCTTTTTATTCTCCCACAGCAGCCATTGCAACCAAGCCATGCTGTGAATCCTTGTTGCCAACACCCCACCCAGGGGTGAAATCCTACCAGTTCGGACCAGTTCGGGCAAACTGCTAGGGATTATGGGCATCAGTTCACCAAACTGGTAGTAATTACCCCTTCTTGGCCCCACCCACACCCAGCTGGTCGCCGCTCACCTCTTCCGGCCGCTCAATATTCCACAGAATTCAATGTTAAATGCAGGAGGGGGTCGGGAGGGAACCATAAAGGGAGCAGCAGCTCCATTCTGAATGGATGTAGAAAAGTTAGCATTCTCTCTGCCACAGAATTCAGTGCAGCAGAGAGAATGCTAACTTTTCTACATCCATTCACAACGGAGCTGCTGCAGCCTGTCCCTTTTAAGGTAGTCCCCAGGAGAGAGGGGGATGGGGGGGGATGGAATGGAGCCGTTTTTGTGAAAGGCAGAAAAATGGGCAAGGGGATTTTCCTGCCTGTCGTTCATTCCTCAATCTCAGCACAGACTGAGGGAAGGATGGTAGACAGGAATATTTCCCTCTCAATTTTCCTGCCATTCGCGACAAGGGGTGTCTGGGAGGGGAGGGACTGGTGAGGAGCCCCTCGATGTGAGTGATGTCGAGTTGGCCACGCCCACCCAGTCACATGACTCCCCCAACAAGCCACTCCCACAGAACCAGTAGGGGAAATTTTTTAATTTTACCACTGACCCCACCACTCAGATATCTTTGGCCATTCTCTCAACTTTCTTCAATTTTAGTTCCATTTATGTTTTGGAGTGGCTACTTTGTGAAGAGTATTATGTTTGCCTTTTAACAATATTCAGATATAAAAAGGGTTGTAGAAAAACAATCTGTAATTTTAAGTTTTTAAAATGTATTTAGCCGTATTTGAGCTGTGGTGGCACAGTGGTTAGAATGCAGTACTGCAAGTTCCTTCTGCTGACTGTTGGCTGCCTGCAATTTGGCAGTTCAAATCTCACCAGGCTCAAGGTCACTTAGTCTTCCATCCTTCCGAGGTCAGTAAAATGAGGATCCAGATTATTGGGGGCAATATGCTGATTCTGGAAACCGCTTAGAGAGGGCTGTAAAGCACCATGAAGCTGTATATAAGTCTAAGTGCTATTGCTATTTTAGCAATAGAGCTATTAATCTAGGTTTTGAAGCAGTTTAGAGGAAAAATAGCAATAGAGATAGCACTTAGACTTACATACCGCTTAACAGCCCTCCCTGAGCTGTTTACAGAGTTAGCATATTGCTCCCAACAATCTGGGTCCTCATTTTACCGACCTTGGAAGGATGGAAGGCTGAGTCGACCTTGACCTGGTGAGACTTGAACTGCCAAACTGCTGGTAGTCAGCAGCTAGCAGAATTAGCCTACAGTACTGCATTCTTTTTATATACATTGTATATATACATTTTCCTTTGGTATACATAAAATCTCAATATTCACATTGACAGTGTGTTGTCTGGGTACAATTGATTCTGAGTAATAATAAAAATGTTAATGATGCTATTCATAACGATTATCATCAAAACATATTAATAATATTTGCGTATCCTTAATTATTCACCTTACATTATTTAATTAAACATTCTTTTCAATTTTAAGTTTCTAACTTCTGCTTCTATTTTCTATCCATTGATAAAATGTCTCCCATAATAATAAAAAAAATATTCTGTTTCCTCCTCATCCTTAATTTCCATTGTTAATCTATCCATCTTGGCACATTCTAATATTTTCTTTATTATACCTTCCTGTGTAGGAATATTTTCATTTTTCCAATTTTGTGCATATACAATTCTCGCTGCTGTTAAAACATGTAAAAATAAGTATGTATTTACTTTATTATAATTTTCTGGTAAGATATCTAACAGAAACAATTCTGGTTTTAGGTGTATTTGTTGTTTTGTCATTTTTCCTAACCATATTGGTATTTTTATCCAATTCTTTTTGCTTTTGGACATGTCCACCAAATATGGTAATAAGAGCCCGATAACTGATTACATTTCCAACATTTGGCGGACAGGTTTGTAAACATTTTTGCCATTCTCGCTGGTGGCAAATTCCATCTATAAAACATTTTGTATAAATTTTCTTTATAAGCTGTTGACATCGTCAATTTGTAATTTCTCTCCCAAAGCATTTGCCATTTATCTAATTCTATAGTACATCCAAAATTTTTAGCCCATATTATCATTGTTTCTTTTACTTGTTCCTCTTCCATTTTAAAACTCAGTAAGTGTCTGTCTATCTATCTATCTATCTATCTATCTATCTATCTATCTATCTATCTATCTAAATTTATCATCAATCCCTAAAAATATCTTATCCAATTCTGTAGGTTCTTTATAAAACCTATACATTTCTACGTCTTTCTTGTACCTTGAATGTATTTGCATATGTGGCCACCAAGCCAAATCAATCCCTTGATTTTGCAGTTCTTGTGTCGATTCCCCCTTGTTCATTTAGGATATCTTTATATCTTGTAATTTTTTCCAGCTTCACAACATTCGAATGTATTAGTGCTTCCATCGTGGATAGGCAGACTGGTATTTTCATGTAATGGTTCTCTTTGATTCTTTCCCATACTAAGAGCAGAGCATTTCTAATATAATGTCTTTGAAAATATCTATGTATTCTATTTTTCCCATACCATATAAAGGCATGCCACCCCAATTGCAAATCATGTCCCTCTAAAGCAGCGGTTCTCAACCTGGGGGTCGCAACCCCTTTGGGGGTCGAACGGCCATTTCACAGGGGTCGCCAAAGCCCTCTCCCCCCCCACGCCTTCACTCACCCTCACCCTCTGCCTCTGTTAGATCGCCCGGTCGCCATTCGCTTACCCCGCCCATTCCCAATCTATTGCTGCCTCCCAGCTGGTGGCTAGAGGGGAAAAAAACTTTAAATTCTTGCCGCGGGGCTTCAAAGAGCTAGCTGCAAAGAGGTAAATTCCTGGAGCAAGTTTTTTTCCCCCTATCTATGCTGAAAAAGCGAAATTGAAAGTAAGCAGGCTGCAACGTGACAAAATGAGGCAGAGAGATTTCTTTTTCTTTTTCCTCACCAAAAAAGGTAAGTGCAACACTGCAAACAATGGGAAATTTAGGGCAAAAGAGGAGAGTTCCAAGATTTTAAAACACAAAAGAAAAAAAGCTCTATTTAACTAGGGAATTGTAATAATTGAGATACTATTAATTGGTTAAGTTGTGGTTTGGAGGAATATATGGGGGAAATTATTTGGTTTATTATTATTGGTAAATATAATTAATTGATTTGTAAGAAATTGGATTGCATGGAAATAATTGGAATATTCATGTTCATATTGATTAATATGAACAACCTTTACAAAAAAGATAATTATATAACTAATTGATTTATATTAAAATGTTGAATTCGTATTAAACAACTGTATTACATAATTAACCAATGTGAGGATGGATATAAAAATAGATGACAATGCGAAGGGGTATAATATAGAATAGAAGGGAAAAATTGAATTTGATTAAGATTAGAGATGAGGATGAAGGGTAATATTGTTTTTTTTAAAAAAATAGATGAGGAATAAATATGGTAAAAAGGAAATATAGAAATTGTAAATTTAATTGAAATGACTAAATACTGTGTTGGAAGAAATATCCTTCTGGGTTCTGCTCCAAGCGGGGAAAAAGACACTGGAAACATGGAGACTGCTTGGAAAGATGGTTTAATGTTGGACAGGATCACATGGCTTGATGGGGCCCATTGTGTTAGTTTCCGTTGCTATTGTGTTGCAAATGTCCTTTGACAAAGGATTGAGTTTCTGCCTCTGGCCCATTAACAAAGGGTGGGGGGCAGGAAGGTGGGAGCTGCTTTGTCTGTAAAATATGCTTCTCCATTTCTCATACAGGTAGGGAAATATAATATTCTGCCTTTTTAATATTTCCCAAAATATTTCATTCTTCTAGGAAAGGGGTGGGTGCTAACCTCCTACAACTGTTTAAATTTGTGAACCGGCCAAATACTCTGTTCAAAGAAAATACGTTGTATGTTTGTATGTGTGTTTCTAATTATTGCTATTTATTGCTATTTGTTCTCTTTTATTCTTTAAAGTTTAACAATGCATTCTTTATCTTAATATCTTAATATTTGTTTGGCTTTCTTCCCTTTCATCTTTTTTATTGTACAGCAATCTTTCTCCTCAAACCTATCACCTCTGTCTTTTCTTTCTTTCTTACTTTCTCTTCCCCCCCTCTTCTTCTTCTCCCTACTTCCTCTTCCTCTTTCTCCTCCTGTCTTCCTCCCTCTCTTACCTTCACTCCTACTCTAATTTCCCTTCCCTTCCTTCATCCCTCTCTATTGCTGTATCCTTTTATGCATATGGACTACTCAGGGGGCTGAAAAAGTTATTTTTGACCAGTCCTCGAACTTACAACTGTCCTCACAATTTACGTATTTGCGCTATCTTGTCACCATGGTGAAGAGAAGCAGTTGTGAAATGAGTGACACGGTTGTTAAGAATGCTACAATGGGCATAAATGATGACCGAAAACTGGTCATAAGTGCGAGGACCTGTCAGAAATCACATTTTTCAGCCCTCTGGGTAGTCCTTTTGTGCACAGGGACTACTCAGAGGGCTGAAAAGGTTATTTTTGACTGGTCCTCGCACTTTTGACCAGTCCTTGAATTTATGACTCTCCTCACATTTTACGTTTTTTGCCCTATCTTATACCATGTTGAAGAGAAGCAGTTGTGAAATGAGTGACATGGTTGTTAAGAATGCTGCACAGGCATAAATGTGAGGATGGTCATAAGTGTGAGGACCAGTCAAAAGTGCGAGGACCTGTCAGAAATGACTTTTTTCAGCCCTCTGAGTAGTCCCTATACATATAGCCATGGCCACCCGGTCACATGACCAGCTAGCCACGCCCACCCAGTCACATGACCTCCAAGCCACGCCCACAAAATAAGCCATGCCCACAGATCCGGTAGTAAAAAAAATTAGAACCCACCCCTAGTTGGGGGTCACCACAACATGAGGAACTGTATTAAAGGGTCGCGGCATTAGGAAGGTTGAGAACCACTGCTCTAAAGTCAATAATCTTTTGTTCCTCAGATTTATCCATTCCTTCACCCACGTAAGCACAGAGGCATGGTAATAAAAGTCCCAATCTGGTAACCCAAATCCCCCTTTATTTTTAGCTTCTTGTAACATTTTCAGTCTTATTCTTGCTCTTTTCCCTTGCCAAATATATTTTAAAAATCATTTTATTTCAGTCCTCAAAAAACTTTTTTTCAAGTTTTATCAGAATTGTTTGGAACAAGAATAATAACTTCGGCAGAATATTCATTTTTATTGTAGCTATTCTTCCTACTATCGATACTTGTAGGTTTTTCCATTTCTCCAGATCTAATTTTATTTTTTGTGTTAGTTTGGCATAATTTTCTTCTTTAATAGTTGCGCACCTTGCTGATAACCAAATTCCTAAATATTTTACTTTCTTAGCTATCCGAATACATATCTTCCTATCCGTTCATTTTTCTGTTTATCTGTACAATTTTTAACCAAAATTTTTAGTCTTTTTCTTTATTTTCAATCCTGCCACTTCACCATATTCCTTTATTTTTTTTATTAGTTTGGGTCCCGTTTCTAGTAATTCTTCTATGATAAATATCAGGTCATCATCAAACGCCTGTAGTTTATATTTTTCTTTTTTATTTCCATACCTTTTATTTTTGAATCTTGTCTAACATTTCTAGTTAACACTTCCAATGTTAATATAAATAGTAAGGGGGACAGTGGACAACCTTGTCTTGTGCCTTTATTTATTTAAAAATTCACTGCCAAGTCCCCATTTACTATCACTTTTGCTGTTTGTTTGGAGTATATTGCCTTGATCATATTTATAAAATTTTTGCCAAACTCCATACATTTTAATTGTGATATCATTAATTGCTAATTTACAGTATCAAAGATTTTTTGCGCATCTAAAAAGATGAATGCCAATTGTCTTTCAGAATGTACTTCATAGTATTCCAATGTATTCAAGATAATTCTCATGTTTTTAATTCAGGTAAAAATCCATTCTGGTCTGAGTGTATAAATTCATTCAAGAATTTTTTAAGTATCTCTGCTATTATTGAAGCATATATTTTATAGTCTACATTTAGTAATGATATTGGTCCGTAATTTTTTATTGGCAGTAAATCTTCTTCTTTTGGTATTAGAGTCTTCTTTTGGTATTAGAGTAATATTTGCTTCCAACCTGGTTTTTGGCATTTTAGCCTTCAGCAAAACTTCATTGTAAACCTCCAACATTGACAAGCGTAGAGTATCTTGTAGGTGTTTATAAAGTTCTGCTGGGAGCCCATCTTGTCCCGGTGTTTTATTATTTTTTTGTCTTTTAATTGCTTCTTTTAGTTCCATCATCATTATCCTTTCATTTAACATAGCTTTCATTGTTTCTGATACTTTAGGTAATGCAGCTTTTTCCAAATATTGTTTTATTTTCTCTTCCGACACTTTTTCTTGGTCATATAATTTTTCATAAAATTCCTGAATTATTCTCTTTTTGGTTTCATTTTGATAGAGAAGGTTCCCCTTTTCATCTAACAGTGTATATATCATTTTCTTCTCTTTCTCTTTTTTCAGTTTGTGTGCTAACCATCTTCCTGGTTTATTAGCATTTTCAAAAAAAAATTGTTTTGCTCTTTTAATTTTTTTGCCATTTCTTCTTTTTCCATTAAATTTAATTTATGTTTTGTTAATTCCATTTTCTCTTTTAAATTCCTCTTTTGCAGATCTTTCTGTAATTCTGTCTCCAGTATTTTAAGTTCCTCTTGTAACATTTTTTGATATTGTTTCTTTTTCTTGTTTCTCTTTGCTATAAATGTTATAGCTAATCCCCGTATACAGTGGTGGGATTCAAATAATTTAACACCAATTCTCTGCCCTATAATACGTGCTGCCCTAATGACCGGCTGGGTGGGCATGGCCATGATGGGTATGGCCAGGGGGTGTGACAGGCAGCACGCAGCCTCCTGCACCCCCCTGGGAGCAAAAACGGGCCACGGGGCCATGCCCGCCCCATTTTGAGCCTAGTAGGCCTCCCTGCAGCCTCCTGGGAGCAAAAACAGGCTGCGGAGGGACTCTTGGAAGGGGCTCGGCGGGAAAGGGCAGAGCCAGACAGTAATTTAACAGCCAGTTTGCCTGAACCGGCCTGAACCGGCTGAATCCCACCACTGCCCGCATAATGCTTTAGCTGTATCCCAAACATTTTGTAAAGACGTCTCTTCTTTTCTATTTTCTTTAAAGAAAAAACTTCTTTTCTTTTTCCATTGTTTGTATGAATTCCTTATCCTTTATTTTTTTTAAAAAAATATTTTAAACATAGTTAAAAAAAACATAGACATACAACATATACAAGAGTCTTAATTTCTTTTTCAGCTACATAACAGTGATCCATTTCTTACTATATATAAATATTTACAGATATTATAATGTTAACTTATTCAGCCTTTTTCTCCTATTATATTTCATTTCTACTAACATGTTAATTGATCTATCACATTTTTCTCTTTCCCTTCTTCATTCCTTTAATTTATTTCCTTATTTTTCAGCCATTCATACCAATTATTCCACACTTTATTGTATTTGGTTTCCTCTTTCCCCTGAATTTCTTTAGTTAGTTTATCCAGTTCTGCACATTCCAGAATCTTTTTAATTATATCCTTATCTGGTGGTATTTCTTCTTTCTTCCAGTATTGCGCATATATAATACGTGCTGCTATCAATATATGTAGCATGAGATACTGTGTTTCTTTAGTATAATTTTCTATTTTTTTTAATTTGATTTATATGCCGCCCTACTCCGGAGACTCAGGGCGGCTTACAATGCGTTAAGCAATAGCCTTCATACTTTTGTATATTTTATACAAAGTCAGCTTATTGCCCCCACAACTGGGTCCTCATTTCACCTACCTTAGAAAGGATGGAAGGCTGAGTCAACCTTGAGCCTTGGAGAGATTCGAACCAGCAGAAATTGCAGGCAGCTGTGTTAATAACAGGGTGCGTAAACCACTGTACTATCAAGGCTCTTATATTGATATCCCTAATAGAAACTGTTCAGGTTTTCCCTCTATTGAATTCTGGATTATTTCTTCGATCCAATTTTTAATTTTCTTCCAAAAAATTTTCGCCACCGGGCATGTCCACCATTGGTGATAAAATGTTCCATAACTAATCTTACACTTCCAGTATTTTGGAGAATTGCTGGGGAACATTTTCGCTATTCTAGCTGGTGGAAGATGCCATCTGTGAAACATTTTCATCTGGTTTTCCTTGTATGCAGTTGAGATTGTTAATTTCATATTTGTTTTCCACATCTTCTCCCTCTTCTCCAACTCTATCGAATAATTAAAATTTTGGGCCCATTTGATCATCGTTTCTTTCACAGTTTCCTCTTCCAGTTTATACCGCAATAGAAATTTATATATTTTACTAATTAATTTTTGTTCATTCTTTAACAGAATTTTATCAAGGTCGGTTAGTTCTACTCTAAGTTGATCCATTTTCTTCTCCTCAATATATTTTGATCTTATTTGTAGGTATGACCACCATTATATTTCTCTACCTAAGTCCTGTTCCAATTCGTGTTTTGCGTTTAGGGTTCCCTCTTCATTAACAATATCCCTATATCTAATAATTTTGGACCAGTCTATTAAATTTGGGTGTGTTAATATTTCTTCTGGAGAGATCCAGGACGGTATTCCTATATAGTGATGTTTCTTAATTTTGTTCCAAATTGTTAAGAGTGAGTTCCTAATTACATGTCTTTTGAAGTATCCATGTGTGTTCTGTTTTTCCCCCCTTAGAAATGCGTGCCACCCTACATGAAGATCGTGTCCCTCTAATATTAAAAGTCTTTTATTTTCTAATTCTATCCACTCCTTTATCCAGACTAAGCCAGCTGCTTGGTAATAGGTCTCCCAATCCGGGAAGGCTATTCCTCCTCTGTCTCTTGTGTCTTGTAATACTTTTAATCTAATTCTGGCTTTCTTCCCTTGCCAAATAAATTTTGTAGTCATTTTGTTTAATAAATTAAAAAAAAAACTTCCATTCTAATCGGTATAACCTGGAAGAGGAATAAAATTTTGGGCAAGATACTCATTTTTATTGCCGCCACTCTTCCTGTCCATGAAATTTGCAACTTTGTCCAATTTTCCAAATCCTTCTCAATTTGCCAAACCAATTTATCATAATTTTCTTTTTTGATTGATGAGCTTCTTGCGGTCAGCCAGATTCCCAAATATTTTATTTTTTTGGTAGTTTGTATATCCATAGTCTTTTCTAATTCTATTTCCTGTTCTTTTGTAAAGTTTTTAGTTAATAATTTTGATTTATTTTGATTTATTTTTAAACCCACCACTGCACTAAATTCCTCTACTTTTCTGATCAATTTAGGGCCTGATTTTAGCGGGTCTTCAATTATAAAAACCATATTGTCTGCATAGGCTTGAATTTTATACTCCTCATTCTTAATTCTCAAACCTTTAATCTCTTGATCTTCCCTGATTCTATTTAAGAGTGGTTCCAGTGATAGGATAAAAAGAAATGGGGAGAGTGGGCAACCTTGTCTTACTCCCTTTGTTATCTCAAATCCCTCCGTTGTGTCTTGGTTAAACATTACTTTTGCTGTTTGTTTTGAATATATTTTTTTCAACCATTTTTCCAAATTTTTGTCCAAATTCCATTTTCCTTGTCAGTTTTGTCATAAATTTCCAGTTCAGATTGTCGAAAGCTTTTTGTGCATCAAGGAAAACCAGTGAAATTTGCTTCTCCGAGTGTATTTCGTAATATTCTATCATATGTGTATTATTTTTAATTTGGCGTCCTGGTAAAAATCCGCTTTGGTCCGGATAAATATGCTTGTTCAGAATCGTTTTTAGTCTTTCCGCAATTATTGACATGAATGTTTTATAATCAGAATTCAATAGAGAGATAGGCCTGTAGTTTTGTATTAGTTGTTGGTCCGAATCTTCCTTGTGTATAAGTGTAATTAATGCCTCTGACCATGATTTCGGAATGTTTGTCTCCTGCAATACATCATTAAATATTTCTAACATTAGCCCTCCTATCTGATTTGTTGTATTCTTATATAGTTCAATCGGTAATCCATCAGGGCCTGGGGTCTTATTATTTTTTTGTCTTTTTATAGCCATCCCAAATTCAGTTTCAGAAATTGGTCTGTTCAATATTTCTTTTTGTTCGTCTGTCAATTTACAAACATTTATTTCCTCCAAGTATTTTTTAATTTCCGATTCTTCTTTTTTTTCTTGTGTTTAGAGAAGAACTTAGAATTTAGAGAAGAAATTATAGATTATTTGTTTTTTATCTTCTTTTCTGTATCAAATTGCCCCTTCTTCATTTTTCAGGCATTGTATCGTTCTTTTGTCCTTTTCTTTTTTCAATTTGTAGGCTAACCACCTAGTTATTTTATTTGCATGCTCAAAATAGTTTTGCTTTGCTGTCTTTATTTTCCAGGCTACTTCTTCCTGTGTAATCAAATTTAATTTATGTTTAATTATCCTTCTTTCCTCTTTAATTTTCTTTTGGGGATCTTTATATAATTTTTCTTCTAATTTTTGGAGTTCTTCCTGTAGTTTATTTTGTTGTTGATTTTTCTCTCTCCTTTTCTTTGCAATATATGCAATCGAGACCCCTCTGATGTAAGCTTTTAGAGTATCCCAGAGATTTTGAGGCGAGGTATCTTCTTTTTTATTTATGCTCAGAAAGATCTCTATTTCTTTTTCCATTCACAATTTATATTCTTTCTCCTTACATACATATTGATTTAGAGTCCACCTTTTATATCTTTTTTGTCCCTTCCAATGAATTATTATAGGGTTATGGTCTGCCCATTTGTTTAATCCAATATCTATTTTTTCAATTTCCAATTGCAATTGTGTTGACATCCAGGCCATGTCAATCCTGGACCGAAACTGATGTGGATGTGAATAATAAGTGTAATGCCTCTCTTCTGTATTGATTTCTCTCCAGGTATCTTTTAAACCTAATTCTTGTGTCATTTTAAAAAAAAAAACTTTATTAAATATTTACAGTAAAATTAACACATAATAATGATTGAAAAACAATATAAGAAATGAAATGTAGGAACACATAAACACAAGACTAAAACAAAACAACAAACATGACTAACTGAGAGTTAAGCTCACTTTCCATTTAATATTAACTAATATCATCCTAACCAAACATTTCAATACAATCAAGTTCTTTTATTTATCTACAAAACAATTGGCCTGTTTTTTTCAAAATTATAAAGAATTATATAGCCTATTAAGTATCTATTTAATCTAATTAGACGATCTTATCACCTATCTCCTAGATTTAACCTTTTTTTAAGCCAGACAAAGCTTCTGTCCCAACTTCTATTATATATTGAGTCTTTCTTATCTTTTAAGATATATGTTAACTTGTCCATTTCAGCACATCGAAGAATCTTATTTATTATCAGATGGTCAGATGGTCAGGGGGCGTATCTGCATCTTTCCACAGTTGAGAATGCCATTCTCGCTGCTGTTGAGACATGGACAAATATATACCAATCCTTGTTGTCAATGTGGTCCGGTCTTATTCCGAGTAAGTAGAGGTCTGGGTGAAGGGGAAAGCTCACACCCGTTATTTCCAGCAGCCACTGCTGTATTTTCCCCCAATAGCATCTAGTTGATGGACAAATCCATCTATCACATGTGGATGTGAATAATAAGTGTATTGCCTCTCTTCTTTATTGATTTCTCTCCAGGTATCTTTTAAACCTAATTCTTGTGTCATATTGAAAAACTCTTTTGGTAGTATTTCTTTCTCTTTTTTTTGTTTTCTTCTCACTATGATAGTCTTTTTTATTATCCACTATGGCATTATAGTCTCCTATTATGCAAATGTTTTCTATCTCTTGTTCTACTATTTTATTATGTAGTCTTTTGTAATATTCTTGATGATTTGGGGCATATATCACAACTAATAAAAATTGTTTGGATTCGGTATCTAATTTGACCATCAAAATTCGTGAGACATCACTGCCGGAAGTCCTGAATTCCTTATCCTTTAATATAGTTTGGTTCAATATCCATCTCAGTTTCTTCCTTTGTCCTTTCCATCTAATTTTTATTAGGTGATCTGTCCATATGTTTCTATTTCAACCTCTTGAACATCTGCTCTTATTTCTGGCAACATCCAAATCATATCTATTCTCAACCATGATTGGTGTCTGTTTGAATAAAATGTATACGTATGGTTTTTCTTTGACTACTGCATTCTAATCAATGCTCCACTATGGCTCATAAAACATATTCTATTGATAAAGTGATGCATTGACCTAGACTGGCTTAATTTCACCATATGTAAAACAATAATATATTTTTATGAATATTTAAACTGTTTTATATAAATGTAACAGATATGCCATACTCTTTATGATCCAAAATTTCTCTCTCCTCCATAAATATTGTTATATATTTCTAAGATGCACCTTTTCCATTAAGCTATTTATAAAGAAACTGCCCTATGTCTGCTATTAGTTCTGCTATTGTTTCTTTGTGGCAGATTGTACTGAACCTCCAGATTAAATCTTACATTTTAAAAACTGATATCAAGAAACATGATATGCAAAGGTATGCAAACCACATATGTAGTTAGGGTCTTTAGTGCTCTCTGAGCTTGGTTGTTTTCTAGAGATGTTTCATTACCCAAACTAGGTAACATCATCAGTGCTAGTAAGTAGTGGGGTTTGCTCTCAATTTATGTTCTATTGGCTTGCTCTATCAGTGTTGGTGGGAGTGGTCTTAGAGGTTCTTTGGTTGGTCCATAAGATCACCTCCATCAACAGTGACAGGGCAAGCCAGTAGAATATAAACTGAGAACAAATACCACTCCTTTCTAGTACCGTTGTTACCTACTTTGGACAATGAAATGTCTGCAGGAAAACAAGCTGAAAGAGCACCAAGGACCCCTCATTTCGACCTTGAGCCACAGATATCCTCCTTTACTGGTATATATTTAGTTAATCAAAGTAACAAGAGGATTAAGAGGAAAATACAGGCCTGGTAGCTCAGCAGACTAAAAGCATTGTGATTAACACCAGCTTGTCTGCAATTACTGTAAGTTTGAATCTCACCTAGCTCAAGGTTGACTCAGCCTTCCATCCTTTCTAAGGTAGGTTAAATGAGGACCCAGTTTGTGGGGGCAATAAGCTGACTTTGTATAAATATACAGAAGTATGAAGGCTATTGCTTAACACATTGTAAGCTGCCCTGAGTCTCCGGAGAAGGGCGGCATATAAATCAAATTAAAAAAAAAACAACCCTGAGGAAATGGGTACTGAACTCTTTCTTGGATAATATATCATTCAAATTAATATTACTTCTCTAGAATAATCTCTTTAAATTGTATGAATAGTAAACCAAATAGTATAGGTGGTTCATTTTAAATAAGTATAGAGTGATGCATTAGAGTAACCACTCTACTTTCACATTTACATGAATGATGTCTGAAGTATTTTCAGATACTAAAATAACGAGGAAAAATATATTGGAACCATAGGGTAACTCAGTGAAATGGGCAACCTCTGTGAAAAAGTTCTATGCCAATATCCCAAAGGTGCTGTTTCAAGAGACAACTGGACTTTCTGGTATTTCTTTGAAGATGTTTCACTTCTCATCCAAGAAACTTCTTCAGCTCTGTCTTCAAAGAAAAACCAGAAAATCCAGTTGCCTCTTGAAAAAGCACCTTTGGGACAACCATGACCTGGATGACTGAGAATCTCCATAGAGATTCTATGCCAATAGTATAATTCCCTCACACAATTTTGGTATTCCTCTATATCTGGAATATAGTGTATAGTTCAGATCACCATATCTAAACACACACACACACACACACACACACACACACACACACACACACTCAAGACTTGGGGGAAAAGTTCAATAGAGGGCAACCAAAATGAGCAGGAATCTCAAAATGCTTTCACTCTGCCTTTCATTGCAAGGAAACCTATTTGGTTAGTCCGGGTGTCTGCAAACTGCAGCTCTGGAGCTGCATGCAGCTCTTTCGGCTCTCTGCTGTGGCTCCCTTTCAGGTGATCCCACCACTGACTGCCCCTGCCCCTCTCCCTCCCCTCCCAGTTACTCCTTCCCTGGCCTGAGAAGGTAAGGGCGATGGCAGGGAATGGAGACTTGCTCCATATCCCAGAGTGGGAGCAAAGTGCCCCTGTACTTGCCTAATCTCTTGCTGGATCTCACAGGTGCTTCTTCTGGCCCTAGTTGGGGAGAGCAGGTTGTGCGTCTCCCTGAGCGACTGAGGTATGTGCAGCACCAACAAGAGCCAGAAGAAGTGCCTGCAAAACCCAGCAAGAGATGAGGTGCAGAGAATCAGAATCAGAGAGAAGGAAGGGAGGAAGGGAGAGAGGGAGGAGAAAGAAAGGGGAGAGCGAGCCAGTGCAGGATCAAATTCTGGGGTGCAAAGGAGTCTTTGAGGGTTGAACGCCAGAGGCACAGATTTCCTCCGCCTTCTACATTCCCACCCCATGCTGAAGTGAATGAAACAGGCCAGAGTTTTCCTCCCCGCTAAGTGGCCCCGCCGAGCCTGCTTGCAAGCCCCACCAAGCACGGCTCCAAATATTCAGCTTGTGCATCCCTCCCTCATCTACCCAGATGGCTGAGACAGACACAGTGTCTGCCTTCCCTCCTGGGCCCGCTTGTCGCTGCGGCCTGGCCCCCTCCACCTGGGAGGCATTGCACCGCTGCCTTGCCATCTGGCAGGGAATGAAATGCTTCCTGGGGCTGAGCAAGGAGACCCCTCTGGGGCTCCCCACATGGTGCAGCAGGGGCAGAGAAGGTGCACGCTCTACCTGCTCCCGCTGCCTCCCAGCCAGAGCGCCATGTTTGTTTGCTTGCTGGCCGTGTCTGAGGAGGGAGCTGCCCTCAGGCTGACTGGGCCCCTGCCGTGGAGGGAGAGGGAAGGGGAGATGTGTCTCCCTGACAGGATCCAGGTTGAGTTGCCTTATTTTGCAACTTATTTTGGATCTCCAATGCTTGGCTTTGCCTGCCAGCCTCCACTCCCCCTCCACAGCCCAAGTGGTTGGATTCTCACAACACGTGAAGCTGGGCAGGAGAGGATGGATGGATGGATAGAAGAGAGACAAAGAGAGAGCCAAAGAGAAAGAGAGAGAAAGAGAGACAGATGGAGAGAGAGACAGAGAGAGAAGAAGAGAGACACACACAGAGAAAGAGAGACAAAGAGAGAGAGGGATAAAGAGAGACAGAGACAGAGAAAAAGAGAGAAAAGAGAGAGAGAGAGAAGAAAAGAGAAAGAGAGAGTCACAAAGAGAGCAGAGAGAGAGAGAAAGAAAGAAAGAGAGAGAGACAGTGAGAGAGAGGGAGCAGAGAGAAAGAGAAGAAGAAAAGAGAAAGACAGAGACAGAGACAGAGAGATACCCATTTCCCACAGAAAAGAAAACACTGGGAGCCACAAAACCTGGGTAGGCGTGGCTGGGAGGTGTCATGTGACTGGGTGGGAGTGAGTGACATTGAATTGGCTATACCCACCCAAGGTTTGTGGCTCCTGGTGTTTTCTTTTCTGTGGGAAATGGGTCCAAATGGCTTTTTGAGTGTTAATTGTTGCAGACTAACCGTTAGTCTGTTCCAGGCAGCTAAAGGGACCTATTTGATTAGTCTGTTCCAAACAGCTAAAGGGGCCTATTTGATTAGTCTGTTCCAGACAACTAATGGAACTAATGGGATTCCATAGGAAGCTTGGGGTTGTTCTTGACAGTCTGCTGTATAGTGCAACTGAGGCTTTGATTGTCACCTAAAAAAGTGAGCAGCAAGTTCTTTGGGTCAGATTGTAACCATGCAGCCTTTTCCCTTTCACAAATCTGGTCATTCTCCTTCCACCTTGACTTTTCTTGATGCCCAATAGACATCCCTGGGCAGATTTGTACACAAAGATTATTGATCCCAGCCAAAAATCAGTACTTTACATTGACCTGGAAAGAAATAAAAATAATTTTATATTAAAATTATGTTTTTTATTTAAAAATGATTTTATAATATGAAAAACTGGAAAGCAATATAGCGCCAGCATTTTGCATGATAGTATCTTTTTTTTTAAATTTTTTATTATAGACAAACATACACATACAAATATAAACATTTAAACATACTAAACATAAACTAACTATACAGTGAAATCAAGTTATCAAGCTTGAACTTTGGAAATAGAGCTACTTCGGTAATTATATATCAATATATCTGTACATATTATCTTTCATCATATATCAGTATTTATATAACGATATTTCATTTTATTTCCTTGTTTTGGTAACATTGGGTGGTATTTCTTTATTTCGTGTTCTTTTTATCTAGCCAATTGTACCATTTTTGCCAAATTAAATAATAGTCTGAGTCTTCTTTTCCCTGTATTTCTTTGGTCAGTTTGTCCATTTCCGCACATTCCATTATTTTTTGTATTATTTTTTCTTCTGGTGGCGTATCTTCCAATTTCCACATTTGTGCGAAAACGATTCTGGCAGCGGTTAGGATGTGTATTATTAAGTATTGTGTCTCTTTTTTATAGTCCTTAGTCAATAATCCTAATAGGTATGTTTCCGGTCTGAGGGGCACTTTTTGGGTGGTGATTTCTTCCAGCTGACTTTGAATTGTTTTCCAAAATTTTTTCGCTTTCGGGCATAACCACCACATGTGGTAATAGGTCCCCTTCTGTATTTTACATTTCCAGCAATTCTGGTTGGTGTTGGGAAACATCCTTGCCAACCGTGCAGGGGGGAGATGCCACCTATAAAACATCTTGTATGTATTTTCTTTGTAGGGCACGGACATTGTCAGTTTAGTGTTTACTTTCCACATTTTTTCCCACTTTTCTAAGTTAATATTATATCCAAATTTTTTTGCCCAACTAATCATGTTTTCCTTCACCACTTCTTCTTCCAATTTGTATTTAAGCAAATAATTATATATTTTAGTTATCAATTTGTCATCTGATTGTATTATGATTTTATCTAATTCATTCCTTTCTTTTTGGATTCCAAATTTTTTCATATCACTTTTATATCTTGATTTTATCTGTAAATACGTCCACCAATCAATGTCCGTGCCCTGTTGTCTCAATTCCTCTGTTGTTTTTATATCTCCCTCTGTATTCAACAGTTCGTCATAGGTTTTCATCTTGCCTATGTCCATTGTGTTCGGGTAAATTTGGGCCTCCATGGTTGATAGCCATCTTGGGATTTTATCGTAGTGTTTTCTCCTTATTTCAGTCCAAATTTTTGCCAATGCTCCTCTGATATAATGTCTCCTAAAATGATCATGTTGTCTGGGCTTTTCCTCCCATAAAAATGCGTGCCAGCCTTTGGACAGATCAAATCCTTCTAGTGCTAATGTTCGTTTATCTTCAAGCGTCATCCAATCTTTAATCCACGTTAAGGCTGTTGCTGTGTAATACATTTGCCAGTCTGGTAATCCCAGGCCACCCCTTTCTTTGGTGTCTTGCAGGTGTTTCAGTTTAATCCTGGCTCTTTTTCCCTGCCATATATACTTTGATGTCATTTTATCAAGATCTTTGAAATATGATTTTCCTGGGTTTATCGGTATTGTTCTAAATAAATATAACATTTTTGGTAAAATAGTCATTTTAATTGAAGCAATTTTGCCTAATAGTGATAGTTTCAATTTACTCCATGCCTCTAAGTCCTTCTGAATTTGTTTAGCCAATTTAATATAGTTGTCTTCTTTAAGGGATGATGCTTTATTGGTGAGCCAAATTCCTAAATATTTTATTTTTGTTGTTGTTTGTATTCCTAATGTCTCTTCCAATTCTTTCTCCTGGGTTTGTGTCAAATTTTTAGTTAGTAGTTTTGTTTTTTGTCTATTAATTTTCAAACCAGCCACTTCGCCATATTGTTCTATCCTCCTTAGTAAATTCAGTCCTGATTGTTTTGGTCGTTCTAAAATAAATACTACGTCGTCGGCAAATGCTTGTAACTTATATTCCTGGTTTTTGGTTCTTAGTCCTTTTATTTCATTGTCATTCCTAATTTCATTCAACAGGGGTTCCAATGCTAGTATATATAGTATAGGAGAGAGAGGACATCCTTGTCTCACTCCCTTGAATATTTTAAATTGGTCTGTTGTCTCTCCGTTTATCCATATTTTTGCAATTTGATCTGAATATATTGTTTTAATCATATTTAAAAATTTCTCGCCAGTTCCCATTTTTTCTAGTTGCAATGTTAGGAATCCCCAGTTGAGATTGTCGAACGCTTTCTGTGCGTCGAGGAAGAGTAAAGCCATTTTTTCATCTGATTTTTGTTCATAATATTCCAGGATATTGACTATTGTTCTTGTGTTCTTATTGATTTGCCTGTTTGGAATAAATCCATTTTGGTCTGGATGGATATAATTCACAATAATTGTCTTCATTCTCTGGGCCATAATTGATGTAAATAGTTTATAGTCTGCGTTTAGGAGTGATATGGGTCTGTAGTTTTTGGTTTGAGTGGGGTCTGAGTCTTCTTTAGGTATCAATGTAATGATTGTCTCTATCCATGATTTAGGAATTTTGGCTTCTAAAATTGCTTCATTCAGGACTTGTAGTAAAATGTCATCAATCCGCTGGTGTTCAATTTTGTAAAATTCCGCCGGGATACCGTCTGGACCTGGTGTTTTATTGTTGTTCTGCTTCTTCTTTGCTTCAATTAGTTCTGACATCGATATTGGTCTGTTCAAGAGTTCTCTTTGAGATTCCTTTATTTCTTGAATGTTGGCTTTATTTATATACTCTTTAACTTTTTCCAATTGGATTTCTTCCTGTGCATATAGTTTCTGATAGAAATTCCTTACAATTCGCTTTTTTTCCTCATTCATATGCTGCAGTTGCCCTTGTTCGTCTTGTAGTTGGTGTATTAGTCTTTTTTCCTTTTCTTTCTTTAGTTTGTAGGCCAGCCAACATCCTGTTTTATTTGCAAATTCAAATTGGTTTTGTTTTGCAATTTTGATTTTCCTAGCTATTTCTGTTGTTGTTATTAGGTTTATTTCATGTTTGATAAGGTTTATTTTCCCCTTGATCTCTTTCCTATCGGGTCTGTTCTGTAATTCTGCTTCCTGTTTTGCGAGTTCAATCAGTAAATTGTTTCTTCTTTGCTGTTTCTCTCTGTTTTTCTTCGCCTTGAATGAAATTGTTAGTCCTCTTATATATGCTTTTGTGGCATCCCATAGGATTTGCAATGTTGTATGTTCCTTTTTGTTTATTTGAAAAAATATCTCCATCTCTTTCTTTATCATCTCTATATATTCTTTATCTTTGATGATCTCTCTGTCCATCATCCATCTTCCTCTTTTTTGCTGACCTTTCCAGACTATTGTTATAGGGCTGTGGTCAGCCCATACATTCGGTGTAATTTCAATTTCTTTGATGTTTTCTCTTAATTCTGCGGTCATCCAGGCCATATCTAATCTGGACCAGGACTGATGGGGGTTTGAGTAATATGTATATTGTTTTTTGGTTTTATTTAATTCTCTCCAAGCATCTTTCAGTTGTAACTCTTGAATCATATCCTTAAAAGTGTCAGGTAATGTCTTTTTCCTAGATTTGTTTTTTTTTGTTACTCTGGTAATCATTGTCCATATCTACGATTGCATTATAATCCCCTATTATACATATATGTTCGTAGTCTAATTCTTTTATTTTATCATGTATCTTTTTAAAGTATTCTTTTTGGTTCCCATTCGGGGTGTATATTGATACCAGTAGCATATTTTGGGTCTCCATCTTAATGTCTATCATTAATATCCTGCCGTCTCCATCTGTGTAAATTGGTTTTGCCTGAATATGGTTTTTAATGTATATTGCGATACCTCTTTTTTTTTGATCTGATAGTGAGGTAAATAATGATCCAAGTTTTCTGTTTTCTAGTAATTGTTTATGTTGTTTTTTAATATGTACTTCTTGTAAATTGATAATGTCTGTGTCTAATTTTTGGAGTTTTTTGAAAGTATGTGTTCTTTTGGTTGGTAGGTTAAGGCCGTTTATATTAATTGAGATTAATTTCAACTCTCGTCCCATTGCCCCTAGTTTTTCTTTATTAGTTTAAGTCTACTTGTGTTTCTTGTTACCATTTGTGTCTTCCCCCTAGCCCCTTCTCTTTCCATCTTCTCCCTTTCTCTAGCCTCCTTTCCTTCCTTTTCTTTTTTTGTTTCCCCCGTGGAGTGTTCCTGGTTTGTATTTTCTGAGTCACGCCTAGTTTCCTGTTCTTCTTCTATTGTAAAGTGTGTGTCAAAAAATTCTTGTGCCTTCTCTATCGTGTCGATTCTATATTTTTTGTCGTCCCATGATATTAGAATTCCCTCTGGCACCAGCCAGCGGAACATTATTTTATGTTGGTTCAGTAGGGTTGTCAAGAAATTGTAGTTTTTCCTGTATTCTCTTATTCTTCTTGGAACTTGTTTTAGAGTTATTATTTCTTTCCCTTTGTAACAGGGTTTTCCCTCTCTCATTAATGTGTAGATCTCTTCTTTTACAGTCTTACGTGCAAATCTGACATGTATTTCTTTAGGTAGTTTGTGTCTGCGGGCATAGTTCGTATGAACTCTATAGATTTCGTCAATTTCCCTACTGATTTCATTTTTCCCCTTCTGGGTAGCCTCAACTAGTATATCTGTCATCAGGTCTCTTAGGTCTTCTCCTTTTGTTTCCGCAATATTTTGAAATCGTAAAAAGAATGATGCCTTTTCTAATTCTAAATGGGTAATTGACTCTTCAAGTTCTCTATTTATCTCCATTTGATTTTGTTCGATGTTATCTATCTTTTGCTCCATTAACACCATTTTAGCTTCCATGTTTTGGATTCGTTCTTCATTTTTAACTATGTTTTGTTGTATTCTCTCAATCTTATCGTCCATTTTTTTTATATTATCATTTATTTGTCCTACTTCTGATTTCAGTTCCTTATGGTTCCTTTTTGTTTCTTCATGGTTATTCGCTATTGTTTCTTGGGTCTTGTTCATCCCCTCCTGGATCATAGCTAATATAGACTGTATATTTTGCATGTTGTGTGCAGTGGCAGCTTTTTCCTTGTCTGTAGTTAGCATCGTGTCTATGGTTTTTTGTTGTGCAGGTGAAGATTGTGTGGGTGTTAATTTTTTCCCTGTTTTCGTTATTGTTATTGAGGATGTTGCCATCGTTCTTTGTATTATTTTTCCCCAAATTTTCATACACTGATTCGATTGGGGGAGGGTGAAATATCGTTATATAGGAGTCAAATTAATTAATTCAGAGGGGTTAGGGGGAAGTACAGTGTTTTAGCAATTCATTATTCTATTTTTGTTCCTATACAATATAGTACGATTAATATTTAAATACCAAGTTATATTGATGCTAAATCACATTTATGTTCATACTTTCTGGTATCACAATACTTAAATTCACTTTAACACTAAACAATTCCCTTTTAACAATTTCTATGTAACTTTTATGTAATAAACCTATGAAATCTAAAATTCTCTATAAATTATCTAAAATATTCTATTAAGTTATATCACAATTGCCAATGCATACTACTTATATTGATAATCACAGTTATTATTCCTTATTATTCCTTAATAATATCTATAGCCGTCTCTCTCCAATATCTATATTAATATCTAGGTTTCTAATCAATAGACAATATAATATGGTATACGATATAATTCCTCTTAATCAAAATATTACTATAAAATCTATTAACTTATTTCAATGGGGTGGGAAACCATAAAACAATAAAGAAAAATATAGTCTTAAATCAATTCTTTGATATATATTATAATAACTTCAAGATCTAGTATTAGTATTCTTTAAGCAAAATTAAATAAGTTTTAAGTGTAGATTTGTAAAGTAAATGAAATAGCTATATTTTAATAAATTAATATTTAAGGTTCTCCGCTATATCACTTTCAGACCAATTGGAATTACTTCCTTCTCCTTCTTCCTTCGTTATTCCGTTCGCCTTCTCCTCACCCAGCTTTCACAGTTCTATTACAATGGCTTCCGTTAAATCAGTAAGTTAATTGTTCCGCTTTTCCTGTGTAGCAAATTATATCTCTTTTGCCAACAGCGTCAATGTATCCAATGTCTCGTTACAAATCCCGTGTCTGTGGTTTAAGTTTGTTGTTGGTGCTGGATACAAAGTAAGAGTTCCTTCTCTGAATCCTCAATCCTCAGTCCGCCATTCGCTACCGTTCAGCTGATTCCTTTCTGTCCGCGACCGTCTTAAATAGTCTTAGTTCTTTAAACTTCACTTCTACAGTCACTCTGTTGATTAGTCTTTGTTCCTTATTAAATCAAGATGTATTATTGTAAAATTATAATCCACCGCTTGCTTCTGATCCTTTCCTTCTATCTCTCGTTCCTTTCGCCTGTCAAATCTGCGTTGTCACTGTGGGTGTCAGACTTCGCTCCGATCACTATCTCTCGCCGCTTGCCTGACGATCTTACTGCCGCTTTTTGGAGTCCTATTCACGCCGATGCCTTAGATCCTTAAATCCTTATAATTATACCTTCATATTCGAATAACTTAATCCATTACCGATGTTTCTCTGTACAATCTTCGCTTCCCCGCTTGTCGGTTGACAGCGCTCCGGCCAGCCAAGATGGCTGGTTTTTTCCCGGCTGGAATTAGGAGGTTTTCCTCTGAACCTTCGGGGAGATTGCTGTCACCCCGAGGTCCTAGGGAGTCCTCCTTTTTCTGTCGACCTCTCCGTGGTCGAAAGTGCCAAAAACGGCTTCCAATCAGGAAATTTGGAACTTCGGGGACGGAGCCTCGTTCCCCTCGTTCCTTACACGCTGACGTCACCGCCGGAAGTCGCATGATAGTATCTTTTAATTACCTTTCAAGCCCAAGAAAAATCATCTAAAAGATGGGTAATTAGGAGAACAGTGACAATAGACAGGTCTCCCTACTCTGGGAAGAACTGGTTGTACAACTTCAGATGTATAACTTGAAGTAATTGGACTCCAGAACATTCTCATGTTTCTCAACATTCTGGGTGAGTCCAGAGTGGGGGAGACGGGGGTAGATCTTGAGAATATTATCTGGGAGGAGTTTGATCCTGTGGCTCCCGAGGATGTGGACAGGATTCTGGGTAAGATTAGTGCTGCCACATATTTATTGGACCCGTGTCCCTCCTGGTTGGTACTGGCCTCCCGGGAGGTTACATGAGGCTGGCTCCATTATAAATGCTTCTCTGAGTGAGGGTGCCATTCCCGCTGCCTTGAAAGAGGCAGTGGTGAGGCCCCTCCTCAAGAAGCCATCCATGGACCTGGCTGAATTAGCCAACTACCGTCCGGTCTCCAACCTTCGTTTTGTGGCAAAGGTTGTTGAGAGTGTGGTGGCACAACAGCTTCCCCGGTACCCGGATGAAGCTATCTATCTGGACCCGTACCAGTCGGGCTTCAGGCAGGGGTACAGCACAGAAACGGCATTGGTCGCATTGGTGGATGATCTCTGGAGGGCTCGGAACAGGGGTTGTTCCTCTGTCCTGGTCCTATTAGATCTCTCAGCGGCTTTTGATACCATCGACCATGGTATCATGCTGCAGCGGTTGAGGGGGTTAGGAATAGGGGGCACCCTGCTGCGGTGGTTCTCCTCCTTCCTCTCCGACCGCTTGCAGTTTGTGTTGGCAGGGGGGCAGAGGTCGACCTCACGGTGCCTCGCTTGGGGAGTGCCACAAGGGTCGGTCCTCTCGCCCCTTCTGTTCAGCATTTATGTGAAGCTGCTGGGTGAGATCATTTGTGGTTTTGGGGTGAGAGTTCATCAGTATGCTGATGATACTCAGCTGTACATCTCCACCCCAGACCACCCCAATGATGCCCTTGATGTGATGTCTCGCTGCCTGGAGGCCGTGCAGGTCTGGATGGGGAGAAATAGGCTCAGACTCAACCCTGCCAAGACCGAGTGGCTGTGGCTCCTGGCACCCCAATATAGTCAGCTGGTGCCATTGCTGACTATTGGGGGTGAATCTTTGCCCCCCACAGAGAGGCCTCATAATCTGGGTGTCCTCCTGGATGCACGGCTGTCTTTAGAAGAGCATATGACGGCCGTGGCCAGAGGGGCTTTTTATCAGGTTCGCCTGATTCGCCAGTTGTGGCCCTTTCTGGACCGGGATGCCTTGCGCACAGTCCTGGTCATCTCCCGGCTAGACTACTGTAATGCTCTCTACATGGGGCTCCTCTTGAAGAGCACTCAGAGGCTCCAACTGGTCCAGAATGCGGCCACGCGGGTGGTTATGGGCGCGACTCGTTGTGTCCATGTGACACTTCTCCATGCGAGCTGCACTGTCTCCCAGTGGTCTTCCGGGTGCGAGTCAAGGTGTTGGTCACCACCTTTAAAGCACTCCATGGTTTAGGACCCGGGTACCTTCAAGACCGACTTCTACCACCAGTACCCTCCCACCGGCCAGTCCGCTCCCACAGAGAGGGGCTCCTCAGGGTACCATCGGCCAAGGTATGTCGGCTGGTAACACCCAGGGGGAGGGCCTTCTCTGTGGGAGCTCCTGCCCTGTGGAATGAACTGCCCCCGGAATTGCGCAAGATCTCCGACCTCTGTGTATTTCGCTATGCCCTCAAGACCCTGCTGTTCTGCCAGGCTGGGCTATCAATGTAAATGATTTTAAATTGGGTGTTTTAAATTTTTGGGTTTTAGTTTGGGCCGAAATTATTTAACAATTTTAATTATTTTTTAATTGATGTCTGTATATTTTTGTGTTTTTAATAGGCTGTACACCGCCCTGAGTCCTTCGGGAGAAGGGCGATATAGAAATAAAATTATTATCATTATTATCATTATTATTATTATTATTATTATTATTATTATTATTATTATTATTATTATTATACAAATGGTTTATACATTTGTACATTGCTTGAGGTTTATCATGCACAAGTGATTATCTCTCGTATCTGAAACATTTTGTTTGTTTGAGGCCATGTGAAATACAGAGTTTTCAAACCATCCAAGGGCATTGTCTCTACCATTTGTTGCTTTCATTATTATGTGGAGTTTTCCTTCTTTTGCTTTTGGATTCTATGAATGTATTTTCATCATTAATGAGATACAGTCAGTAAAGGGACCTAGAAGATCCAGACTATATAGAGAATTTCAATACTCTTTCAAATAAACATTATTTATCTGCCATTTTACTAATGTTTAAAGATATCTCTCCTTCTGTCTCTCTTAGGATACTATTGACATTGGAATTCCAATAACTAATCCCACAGCTGATGTTCTGGAATTAGATGTAGAATTAATAGATACTGTTATACTTAGTGGTAAAAACAAGCTTGTTCTTGAACCAAAAGAAACATTATGTTATGAAGTAAAGTATTCTCCAGCTACCACTGGCCATATGGACGGAAGGTATGTTATACTATTGTAGATGATCTATCTTATACATTTCTTGTCATTAAATGTTTTCAATTTACCTTTATTTTGTGCTTTATTGTGAACTTTCATATTAATAAAAGTGGCTTATTGCTCAGTGCATTTGTCTTATGAATGAATGACTTTTAGATTGCTTCAGTACAGGTAGTCCTCGACTTATGACCTCAATTGAGCCCAGAATTTATGTTGCTAAGTGAGAAATTTGTTAAGTGAGTCTTGCCCCATTTTACCACTTTTCTTGCCACATTTGTAAAGTGAATCATTGCAGTTGTTAAATTAATAACACAGTTGTTAATTGAATCTGGCTTCCCTTTTTGACTTTGCTTGTCAGAGGTCACAAAAGATTATCACATGATCCCGAGACACTGCAACTGTTATAAATATGAACTAGTTATCAAGCATCCAAATGTAAATCATGTGACCATGGCAATGCTGCAATGGTCAAAAGTATGAAAAAATGGCCATACGTCTTTTTTTCAATGCTGTTGTAAATTTGAATGGTCACTAAATGAGTAAGTTTACTCATGTAAGTCGAAGAGTACCTGTACTTGGGTGTTTGCATTTTGTTGTTTTTAATGTTGTCTTTTTAATAATGTATTATGAATATTTCTGTTTGGGACACAACCTTCAAACTGATGGGTTTCCCCCCCTTGAAATACATTCCTGGTGATGAACGACTTTTGTTTCATATTCTCTGTGAATTTAAAAGTATTTCAGTCAACTAAAAATAAGTTATGATTTTTTTAAAAAATGGAAAGATAATGTTGATTACAGTTACATCCAATAGCAGATTGAGACTCAGCTCACCCAGTCAGAAAATACATATTTTTTCCCCCAAAGATTACTTAATTTTTCTGGTGACTTTTCTTGTGCTACTGAGAGGCTGTGCCATCTGGCCTTCAAAGGAACCAACCTCAATAAAGTTAATGAAAGCACAGTGGAAAAGGCAGTGATTGTTTTCTTCTGCCTTCATCACTTTTCTTTAGCTTCTTTTCTGTTAGACTGATCTCTGTGATATGAGTTTTCATTTCTGATGTAAGCTTAGAAAGACATAGAATATGTTATTCTATTTCAGATGGTCTCCATGTAATAATTAATTGATTATTAATTAATTAGCCTATTTTGGGCTAAATTAGCAAGAAAATTATCTGCATTCTTTTTACCATTAAATATCATTACACATTATAGATTTTGAGATTGTAGTTTTAGATAAATAATAGGAAATAATGAAAGGAGCAGGATTTATTGCAATTTTGGAGTATTTTTTGGTGCTTTTTAAAATAAAACTAGTTTTAGAATGCAAAGATAGGATATATATATATTTATTTTGGCACATACGTGCATTTAATTCTGTAATATTTTAAGAAGGAATGTAAGGCAATCTTACTTCTGTATGTTCTTTGTGGATTAGATTATTTTCTGTGGTGTGACCTTTTTAGTTTTATTTATGACAGTCTTTATGTTTTTTACTCCTAATATTCTTTTTAACTAAAATTCCTTGTCTGTATCTTTTCATTTATTTTATTTTATTTTTTTAAAAATCAAGTTTTATTGGTCCCCGTCCCGTCCCCCCCCATTCACCCACATCTTTTTTGAACAGAGTATTGGCCATATCTTATCTTATCTTATACAATTGATCAAATTCAAATACATTTTACTCAATTACAATTTTTGCCACAATTTTCTTTTTACCCTTTTTTTAATCGTATCTCAATATTTCTTTGCTTACTGATATAAACAACATCTTCATTCGCCCTCTAATTCTAATTTTCCTGCTTATTCATATTTATTCTCTTTTATTTTTTAACCATTCATTCTTTATCTTAGTATATTTATATATGTTCGGGGTTGCCTTTCTTCCATTTCATCTTTTTTGTTGTACAGCAATCTTTCTTCTCAATCTTGCCATCTCCCTCTCTTCTTTCCTTCTTACTTTCTTTTTCCCTCCTCTCCTGCCCCTCTCTACTTCCTCTTCCTTTCTCCTTGTCCTCCTATCTTCCTCTCTGTCTAGCCCTCTCTCCTACTCTGATTTCCCCTCTCTTCCTTCCTCCTCTCTCTTCCATCCCTCTCTTCTCCCCTTCTCTTCCATCTCTCTACTCTCTACTCCTCTTTCATCTCTCTCTATTGCTGTATTCATTTTCAATTTAATATTTTCCACTATGATGTCCAGTCAACCCTGATCTTTCTCATTTATTAAAAATATTACTCGAAATTCCCCTCCTCTTTTTAATTATTAACAAATATCTCAACTTATTGCATTTTTTTCCTTGAAACCTTTGTTAAAATAATCTTCCAACCCTTGCTTTTTCCCTTTAACAATGTTTTTCTTCCATTTTACTTCTTACAAGTCTGTCATTTACATCATTTACAAACATTCCATTTTCATTCAATTTTACATTTCAATTTCAATTCCCATCTTAATTTCAATTAATTCTTTTGTTGCTTTTATTTCTCTCCACTTAGTGCTTCCTCCAATATCAAAAACAGTTCTTTTTTTTTCACATTTCATCTACTGATCTATTTTACATTAAACAGTATTTTCACATATAATTTCTACAACGAACATCTTTTTCTTTATTAACATATTAATATTTTCACTGATCTTATTTTTCAATATCTTTCAATATCTTAACCATTTTCTTTTAAACTCCTCACAATCCCATTTCTTGATGCTTTCCTCCCTTTCTCCCATTCCCTTACCTACTTCCTCTTCCTTTTCTTATACCTTTCTGCCTCTTTTCTTTAATTTTCACTCTGTTAATTTTCCCTCTCAATATTTCCCCATTTATTTCTCTTCTTTTCAATTTTGAGATGTATTCTCTCTTAACCCATTTTTATTCTATCACTGTTAATCCCAGTGTAATAATCTTTATCTTTATTTTCATTTATTTCCTTTTCAATATTTTCTCCTTGTTTCTCTTGCTTCTCATTAATCTTTTCTTTCTTTTTTCTTGCATTCTAACCAATCCTCTGCTTCCTTATTTCCCTTAAATGCTTCTCTTATTTTTTCAAACATCTCCCTTAATTTCTCACATTCATCCTCCCAATTCTCCATATTGTCACTTTAGAAGGCTAGAATTTTCCAATTTATTATTTTCATTCATTTATACTTCTAGTTTCAAACTCCATGCGATATCTCCTTTTTCTTTCCAGATAGTGTCCAGTTCAAATGCTCACTTGAGCCATCACAATCTCAGTCCTCATCCTCTCTGCTTCTCTTAATCTTTTCAGCTGTATACTCCTATGGCTCTTTCCCACGATCTCTCCTCCAGCAGATGTCTCTCTTCAATTCACAACTCTTTCGGCAACAAAGAATCCATTTTATAGCTCCACGGGAATGCCTGTTTCCTCTCTTCCGAGTTAAATCTTTTTATTGTTTAAAAAATGTTCCTCTGTCTCCTTTTCACTTGTCTTGTTTTTATTTCTTTCAAAATCCAATTTTAAATCCAGGTGGAAGATTCCTTTTAGGGCTTTCATTTTAACTTTAAAGTTCCTCTTTTTTCCCCCCTCTGCTTAAATTCCCAAGTGCAGATTAGCCGCTAATTGCTCATTGGGACTTTTTTCAGGCTTTTAAAAGTTTTTTCTTCTTTCCTGTGAGTTGGCCAATCACTTATCCGGTAACAATCACCACTCCTGCACTTCCTCTTTCTGATCGTGGCCACTCCGGCTTTTGACAGCTCCATGGCTGCCTTCCTTCGCCAATGGGTCGAAGACTAATGCCGGCACTTCAGGGAACTTGCTCTTTCCCTATCCATGCCAGCCTGCATCTTTTTTCTTCACTGTCCCTACAAGACAGCTATGATCCCTAGGGATCCCCAAAATTGGCTGGGATATCGGAGCTCTTCTGGAGCTCCAGAATCCACACTGTATCGCCTGATGCCAGCCACGCCCTCTCTCCTTTTCATTTATTTTAATTTTACTAGTCTAGCCTATAGATATATAGGCTATATATACCTCATGATTTACTTTGTGCTAGTTAATGATGTAGGAGGAGGAGAAGATGATCATGATGATAATAATTATGGTAATCATGGTGATGATGATATGGGCACCTAATCTGTGATTAGATCTAATAAATTAATTGAAGTATAACAGAAAAGTTCATTTTGTTGACCCCCCCTTTATTATCTCCCTTTCCATTTTTTTGCTGTCTTTTGTATAACAAGATAATTTTACCAACAGATTTATAACTCTCATTTTAGTGTTATATTTACATCAGAGAAATTAGGAGAGTGTTGGTATGCGTTGAAGCTGAATGGACAGATGCCTCATCCAATAAGATTGCCTGAAGTAGAATGTGAACTTGGGAAGTAAGTAAGCCTACATTTAACCTGAATCATGGGTTTAATTATATACTAGAACAACAAAATATTATTTTCTTTGGCTAAATTGTTCTTTGATATTGAGACAACGAACCATTAGTTCAGTTCTTGGCAGACTTGGAAGGAGACTATAGATAATCCTCAGCTACAGTAGAATTTTTTACTGCAGACAAAAATGAAGTTCCAGCATAATAGTTCATTGCATACTATAAATATTTTCCTGAGACCTACAGAATACAGAACACCACAGTTGGAAGGGATCTTGGAGGTCTTTTAGTCCAACCTCCTGTTCAAGTAGGAGACCCTATACCAAGAGTATCAAACTCAATTTCATTGAGGGCCACATCAGAGTTGTGTTTGACCTCGGGGGGCTGGGTGGGCATAGCCAGCTCAACATCACTTCTGTCAGGGGCGCCTGTGGCGGCCCAAGTGCTCTGCTAGTGAAAACAGGCTCCGGAACTCTGTTTTCAGCTGCCACAGCCTCCTGCAAACCTCTGCCAGTAAAAACAGAGCTCAAGAGTCCGTTTTCACTGGCAGAAGCACCACAGGCCGGTCCTTCGCTATTTCCAGGGTGGCCCCGCAGGCCAGATCTAAGTACCTCGCAGCCTGCATCCAGCCCTCGGGCCTTGAGTTTGACACCCCTGCCCTATACCATTCTGAACAAATGAATGTTCAATCTCATCTTGAAAATGTCCAGTAATGGTATACCCACTGGAGGCAAGTTGTTCCATTTATTTATTGTTCACACTAGCAGGAAATTTCTCCTTAAATCTAGGTTGGATCTCTCTTTGATAAGCTTCTATTCATTACTTCTCATCCTACCCTCAGGTGCTTTGGAGAATAGGTTTACCCCCTCTTCTTTTTGAAAACCCCTCAAATATTGGAAGACCTACTATCATATCACTCCCAGTCCTTCTCTTTGTTAGACTAGACATACAAAATGGAATTGATAGTTAACATAATTGGGGAAAATCTGGCATTCATTTGACTAGAAAGCATAAACACAATCATCTTATTTTTTGTGCTCAGACTTACAAGATAATCAAGACATATAGCAGTTCTGCTATAATAAATGCTATTTGCAGGAGTTAATGAATTACAAATTGCTCTTGACAATTATTTATATTGAAAGGAAATGCAGTTATTATCACTTATGTTTTGATAATTATTAATTTGTGTGTTAATTATTACCAATTTTATGGACTGTAGGTGTGCATATTACCTCTTTCTGGGTGCAAAATATTTTTTTCAAAAACTTTTGTAATTGGTGCCTAGCTAGCATGACCTATATAACTAATTTAATTCTAAAGCTGTTAAATTTCATTTCTGAAAGCTGTTATTGTAATGCTTTAGATTTTTTTTTAATAGATCATGCTTGCTATGTTAATTCTGTTAGAGTCTATTACTGGTTTTTAAATATGGTCATGACTCTACCTTGAAGAGAATTGAAAGAATGCTTCTTTTCTTTGATCAGAATTTCTGTCAATTCATGATGACAAAATATGTGAAATCTTTGCCACAGGAATAGGAGAATCAGTATTAGCATTGGTAAAAACATAATGAATAGTGCTGAAGACATTTGCTTGAATAACTTTTCAAAGAAAAGAAATGCTATTTAAATAAAGTAACTAGCAGCAACATTGGAATTAGCCGAGTAATTTATAATGATTAAATAACTGTTTTTTTTTTTTTTTGTGGCACTTTGTTACAGATGGGTCAGCCAGCATATTCCTCTGGTTAATTCTACATATGAAATTCTGGAATTGGAATATGTGAACAGCAATCCAGGTCATTTTTCAATGGAGATTGACCCCAAAGCCCAAGTACGTTTTACTGATAAACATTTGTATTTATGAAAATGTTTCATATGAGACAGTTTCCTTTAAGAATTTAAATATTGGTCACATATTCTGTTTTATTGTTTAGAAGAAAAAAATATCTGTATGAACTCTGTATTTTGTAGAAAATAAGTGGAATTTCAGGCCAAAATTTTAATGAAGTTTATAGGGAACAGTTAAGACAAAGCCCAAGACTGATATAAGAATAAGAAGTAAACACAAATATCTTAATGGAGCAAAGAAAAACAATGCAATATAATTTAGAAGTCACTACAATTATTTTGAAGGAAAAAACCTAGAGTAGTTAATTATGGAAGTTTTAATGTTTAGCATTCCTTTATGTCACAAAGAATATGCAGTATGAATTGAGTCTAAATCTTGGTGACTTCATAAATAGGTTCGTTCTGTTGTCTTCACGACAGTATGGAATAGTTTGCTTTTGTCTTGTCTGAGGATGTGTTTTTCAACCTTGTACTCTAGTTAGCAGCCTGGATTTCTTAGTGGTATCCCATCTAAGTATTAAATGGGTCTGATTTGTTTAGTTATTTTCAATCAGTTAAAACAAGCAAGATACAGAGTGGTGTAGCACTCTTTTTATCATAGTAAATTGTGGATAGTAGGTTGTGGCATTCAGGCGCAATACAAGGTAAAAGCAAAGTATGTTTTATTGAAGAAAGCTAGGGAAGTGACATAAATATTTTAAAAGAATACGTTAAAGTGTTTTACAGAGTTGATAAACCTCTTCAACCACTGGTACATTTCAGTATAAGAGAACTGCATGTTTCTTGCCATTTTTTGCAGCGAGTCTTAGCAAAGTCAGAAAAATTGTTGAATCTCTAAATTTTTCCAAAGCTGCTGAAGTTACCTATTTGTTTAAGTTTTGTACTTCAAAATAGCCAGAGTCTTCTTTGAATCAAATCACTCTTTTGAACCTTGTACTAACTTTTGTAAACAGCTCCAATAAGCCAGTATTACCCTAGTTTCTCAGAATTTATTTCCTTAAAATGAATAGGTTGATCAAAGATATATAACCTCTCTTCCAGTGGGATTTTTACATAGTGGCACAAACACAACATCACTTGAGAATGGAGAATGGAATAGAAATAATCCTACTAAACTGAAGAGGAAGTGAAACTAGCAAAAAGAGAGATGTCAAGTTTGAACTGCTTCCTAACCATTTGTACAGTTATTGCTATTCAACTTGGCAACAAACTGGGGGGGTGGGGGGAGGAAGGGTGAGAAGGAATGCAGATGATCCAAGAATTGACCTGTGAGCCCAGAACCCACCAAGATCACTTCTGCAGGTATCCAACAAAGAAATGAGCTGTTCTCAAAACAAAAGATTGATTCTTAATTGGACAGCATGATCATTATGGGTGGGAAGAAGGGGAAACTAATGTTTAACTATGTAGCATTGTACGGGAAAACCTCACAGCTGGTTTTATTTCTTCAGTGCCAAAATGATTTATCTAATAAAGTTTTACTTTTGGGATTTTAAAGTTCCTGAATATGCCTACTTTTCTTGGGTTTGCTAGTTGGACAGAGGAAAGTAAACCAGCTCTCTTTTTAACCTATATCGCAGCCTACTTGGCTACTTCCAAGAGTGCTGCAAGAGGAGCTGGAGGAAGATGTCTGGTGCAGAACGAAAAGCAGAGATGGCAGCAAAAGCCAGGGCGGCCCTATCCAAGGAGGTGCCGGTGGGAATGCTAGCAGATTCCGGGCACAGGTGGTCATGATCTGATCCAAAGAGTGAAAAGAGAAATCAGAGCGAGGAAAAGTGGGAAAGGCCGCAGAGGCAGAATTCCCCCTATTCCTACTGGGAGTAGCCATAACCCATGGATTGAAGTGGAAAGCCAGGACGGCACTGCCAGAAGGACAGTGGACTGGGAAGAGCCGGTGGACTGGAACTTCTTGACTGTGTTCTGGAATCCTTCAATGGAGCAACTGAGAGCAATTCATGAGTATGAAAGTGCGGGGCGCAACATCAGTGCACTCAACCTCCCTGGGACCAGGAGCTGGTGCCAGTTAACCCTGAGCCACTGTGGGGCCTTTGCTTTCCTGAACCCAACCCGCAATGCTGAGGACCATGACTCAAGGCGTAGGGAGCCCTGAAGGGATGACCATTCCTCCCCAGTTGGCCTTGGGACAAGACCAAGTGCCCCACGGTGCAGCGGGAGTTCAGGCACAGGTGATCTCATAGGCAATGGGGTTGCTGCTGGGAATGTCCTGGTCCAAGACAATCAAGAGCCTCCCTGCCTGAGAAGGGAAACTGGAGAAGCTAGCCTACTTTCTGAACCAGGCGTGGAGCCACATGGATCAGTATGGGGGCTGCCTACTGAACAATGTGGTGATGTCACTGTGAGCATAGAGGGTGAGGCAGCAGATTGGGTGTGCTCATCCACAATGAAGGGGTGCTGGAGTTGGGGAATGTGGACACCTTCATGGAAGAGCTCCGGAACCAATTCGGAGACCCCTCACAGGCACACTGAACTGAAGCAGAAATCTGGATCATCATTGCAAGGGACCAGATGGGTGGCTGAGTACATCGACGAATTCCAAGGCTTGGTGGAAAAGCTGAGAGGGTGGCCGGAGCGATTTATTTTATTTGTTTATTTTATTTAATCTAATTTTTATACCGCCCTTCTCCCGAAGGACTCAGGGCGGTGCACAGCCCAAAAATAAAACAAACACATATATAAAATTTAAAAGCAATTTAAAAACATATTAAAATTGGCCCCGACATCATTAAAAAATAAAATAAAAGCAACCCATCAAAATTAATGTTTAGGCCAGCCCAGCTTGTTGGAACAATAACGTCTTGAGGGCACGGCGAAAGGTGCGTAGGTCAGGGATCATCCGTATCTCCGGGGGCAATTCATTCCAGAGGGCGGATGCCCCCACAGAGAAGGCTCTCCCCCTGGGGGTCACCAGTCGACATTGTTTGACCGACGGCACCCTGAGGAGTTCCTCTCTGTGGGAGTGTACTGGCCGGTGGGAGGCTATCGGTAGCAGAAGGTGATCTCGTAAGTACCCAGGTCCTAAGCCATGGAGTGTTCTAAAGATGGCAACCAACACCTTGAATCGCACCCGGAAGACCACCGGGAGCCAGTGCAGCTCGCACAGGAAAGGTGTTATATGGGAGCGCTGTGTCACTCCCATAATCACCCATTCTGCGGCCACATTCTGGACCAGTTGGAGCCTCTGGGTGCTCTTCAAGGGGAGCCCCATGTAGAGAGCATTACAGTAGTCCAGACGGGGAGTGACGAAGGCATGAGTGACCGTGTGCAAGGAGTCCCGATCCAGAAAGGGACGCAACTGGTGAATCAGGTGAATCTGATAAAAAGCTCCCCTGCCCACAGTGGGGCTTTTTATCAGGTTCGCCTGATTCACCAGTTGCGTCCCTTTCTGGATCTTCTAGAGAAGATCTTCTAGAGACAGCTGCACATCCAGGAGGACACCCAAGTTGCGAGCCCTCTCTGAGGAGGCCAAAATCTCACCCCCCAATAGTCAGCGATGGAACCAGCTGGCTATAACGGGACGCCGGAAACCACAGCCATTCGGTCTTGGATTGCTGGTCTACCATTTCTGAGATGGGCCGAATTGGGAGTTGTATCAGAATTCTCTGCCTCAAGGGTCCCTGACAAACTCCAAGCATGGTACCAGTTGGCAACTGCAGTTGAGTTGGATCTGATGGAGTACAAGCAGCATGTAAGGCTGTCAACCCCGAAAGAGCCAGGAGTCACTGGGATGGAGAACCTTGGCAGCCCCCTCCTCCTCAATCCCAAAGGAGACTCCACAGTGTCCAGCAGGGTGCCTGCTTCTGATGCAGTCAGGAGGGCCATTGGGCCGCTACTTGCCCAGCCCCTCAGCCGATTGTGGCCCCAAGCCAGCCAAAAGCTGAAAAAGTACCAAAGAAGGCAAAGGTTGGCGTATCTATTTGTAGAGGTCTCTCCCCAGTCCAGCAAAGGATAGAGAACTCTGACCACCAATAAGCCCAACCTAATCTTCTATGAGAGCAATAGTGAGGAGGAAGATGACCCGATGAGAAGTGTAGTCATTGCCCCTTTCACTGCCTGAGTGGAGATCATGATGCTCCATTCTGGAATCCAAGGGGTCTTTACTACACTAATAGGTTGCACCCACTGTCTGGTCAGCCTGAAAACAATACAGAAGTTGGGGCTGAGAGTAAGGAAATTGAGGCAGCCTATGAAGTTCAAGCAAGCAGATGTCTCAGTCATGGGGTGGGGGTTGCCCACCTAACAGAGCCAGTGAGCATGAGGGCAGGGAGTCATGAAGAAACAATCTAGTTCGTAAAAGCACCAAAAAGGGCAGAGATGATGATATTGGGGTTGTGGTTGAAAAAGTGTAACCCCACGGTGGATTGGGAAAGTGACTAGTGGTGCTTAAAGCCAGCAGTGAAGAAGCTAAAGCTGATGGGGAGGATGGAGCCAATGAATGTCCTAGCAGAACCTGATTGAGGGGAGCCGTCCATCCCAAGAGAGTGCAGGGACTTGGCAGAGGTGTTCAACAAGAAGGAATCTGATGTGCTCCCTCCGCACCACCCCACTGACTGTGTGATAGAAATATTACCAGGGGCTAGGTTACCCAAGCCAAAGATGTATGCGATGATCCCCAGGGAGATGGAGGAACTGAGGGATTTCAGGGACAAAAACCTGGCTAGGGGTTTCATCCAACCGGCAAAATCCCAAGTGGCAGCCCTAGTACTTTTCAAAGAGAAAAAGGACAGGTCATTGAGACTGTGCATGGATTTTTGTGGAATAAACTGTGTCTGTGTTGAGAACATGTACCCCCTCCCCTTCATGAAGGACATGTTGGGGTACCTATCCAAAGGGAAGATATTTACCAAATTGGACTTGAGGGAAGCACACTGCCAAGTGAGGATTAAAGAGGGTGATGAATGGAATACAGCTTTTAACTGTTTGTTGGGAGTACTATCAATTTTGTGTGACTCCGTTTGGACTGCAAGAGCCCCCAGCCATGTTTATGCAGTTGATAAATAAAGTGTTCATGAGCATCTGTGCAAGTGGGTTCTAGTGTACCTGGTGACATCTTTATCTATTCCGAGATGATGGAAGAGCATGTGAAGTTAGTACACGAGGTGCTGAGGAAACTCCTGGATGCCAAACTTTATGCCAAGCTATCAAAATGTGACTTTCATAAGATCAGTCTGGACTATTTGGGATATCAGGCATCCAAGAGGGGATGGAGATGGATCCTGGAAAAGTGAAAGCAATACTGGAGTGAGAAGCCTCTTGAACGAGAAAACAGCTGCAGAGTTTTTTGGGCTTTGCCAACTTCTATAGGCAGTTCATCCCCTTACTTGCCCAGATCGCCTTGCTAATCACAAAGCTTCTCAAAACAGGGGGGTGGGGGTGGGATGAAGCCTAAGCCCAGCCAGTTGCTGAATTGGATTATGGAATGTCAAGCAGTGTTTGAGAAGCTTATGCGGCTTTTAGTGGATGAATCAGTTCTGAAGCACCCGAGCCTGGACAAGCCTTTTGTTATTCAAGCCGATGCCAGCGATATGGCGGTAGGGGCTGTCCTACTCCAGAGGAATGCTGAAGCAAAGCTACAACCTTGCACCTACACATCGTGTAAATTTACTTACACAGAGAGGTGTTGGACAGTGTGGGAGAAGGAGTTCTATGCGGTATGGTGGGCACTATTGACATGGAGGCAGTTTTTAGAAGGCAGCAAGATTCTGTTCAAGGTGTGGACAGACCACAAGAACATGGAGTTTCTGAGGACCTCAAGAAAACTTTCACCAAAGCAAGTACGTTGGATACAATATTTTAATTGGTTCAATTTCATGCTCAAGTACCTGCCGGGTGGAAAGAAGGTTTTGGCAGCTATACTCTCCTGGATGTCTCACTACAAAAGCACCTGGGAGGAGATAGTCAGCTTCATCATATCCTTGCAGCAACTGGCAGCCCAATGCTCTGAGAAGTGGTGAAGTTGGCTGTTCTCCAATGGTCCAATGAAGGGTTGATGTGTCAGCTGAAAGAAGTCCTACAGAAAGATGAGTGGTTCAAGGCCCACCAGAATGATGACAGTGAGAGAAGACCTGGCCTGGAAAGGGGACAAACTATATGTCCTTGCGAATCCATGTTCTACAGCAGACCCATGATGCAAAGCTGGCTGGCCACTTCGGATTTGTAAAGACTAAAGACTCTCCACCTAGTTAAGAGACAGTTCTGGTGGCCTAAGATGAAGAAGGTCATTGATAGCTATGTGATGAATTGCCCAGTGTGTGTCCATGAAACGGATGCCAGGGAAAACCCCTGGATTCTTGCAGCTGGTAGCCAAACCCAACAGGCCATGGGAAGAAATCGCTATGGACTTTATTGTAGAGTTGCCGGAGAGTGGTGGAAGTACTGTGATTTGGACAGCTATCAATCTGTTTTTGAAACAGGCTCATTATGTTGTCTGTCCTAAACTCCCTTTGGCTCAAAGACTAGCCAAACTGTTTGTGCAACACATCTACAGCTGCATGGAGTCCCAAAACATATTATCTCAGATCACAGGGTGCAATTTACTGGCAAGTTTTGATGGGAATTTTTGAAGCTGATAGGATCCTCCTAAGCGCTAGTGTTCCATCTGAGTACTAATGGGGTGACAGAATGGACCAATGCAATGATGGAGCAATACCTACATTGCTATGTGAACTATCAACAAACAAACTAGGCAGAGCTTCTACCATTTGCAGGGGTGGCCTATAATAAATCAGTGCATAGCAGCACTGGTTTTACTCCATTCAAGGTGGTTACTGCCTATGACTGAATTCCCAAGGGAACCTCCCTCCTTAGTAACACAGGCAGAGTGGATGGACATCCTAAGAAGCTCTTGGGGGAACATGCAGAAAGCATTAGTGAAAGCGGGGGAATCATAAAGGAAACAAGCTGATAAAAGGAGAGCTCTGCAAAAAGAGTTTAAGATTGGGGATAGAATCTATTTATTTGCAAAATACTTAAAGTTGAGACAACCCTGAAAGAAGCTGGTCCCTAACTACATAGGTCCTTTCTTGGTTGTACGTGTCATAAACCCAGTCACAGTATAGTTAAGGTTACCAAAAATATTAGAGAGGGTTCACCCAGCATTCCGCTGTAGTCTGTTGAAACCGTCCAAGGCTCCAACCTAAGACCCGTAGGCAAAGAGCCTCCACAACCTATACTGGTGGCAGGAGAGATCAACAGGATTTTAGACTCCAGATATTTTAAGGGAAATTTACAGTACTTAGTATAATGGAGGGGATATCCAGCATCAGAAGTAAAGTGGGTAAAAGCGAAAGATGTAAGAGCAGCAAGTTGATAAAATGTTTCCACTCCAAGTACCTGAGTAAATCTGGAGGAGGAGTGGGATCCCAACCATTGTGATTATGATGTTAGCCCATACTTATATCTCTTCCAGGTTTCCCTTTATCCCCAGCATGTAAGTTTGAACCACTTCTGAACCATTTGAACACTTATTGCTATTCAACTTGCCAATGAACTGGGGGGAGGGAAGGGTGAGAAGGAATGCAGATAATCCAAGAATAGACCGTGTAAGGCAAGAACCCACCAAAGTCACTTCTGCAGGTGTCTGACAAAGAAATGAACTGTTCTCAAAACAAAAGACTGATTCTTAATTGGACAGTGTGATCACTATGGGTGGGAAGAAGGGGAAACTAATGTTTAACTATGCAGCATTGCACGGGAAAATCTCAGAGCTGGTTTTATTTCTTCAGTGCCAAAATGATGTATCCAATAAAGTTTTACTTTTGGGATTATAAAGTTCCTGATGTGCCTACTTTTCTTGGGTTCACCAGTCGGACAGTTGACAAGGGAAAATGAATCACTTTTTCCTTGGAAAGGTCATTCTTGTTACTAGAATTGCAGTATCCAATAAATGAACAAGAGTAGATGAGGGCAACCTATTTTTCATCACAGTAAGATCCTTTTCCTTAGTAGAACTACTTCCCAGATTGTTTCTAGAACATGAAATTATCAGTTTTATTGTAGAAGATAACTGTTGTCTGCGATTTTTATGTGTTTGTTTGACTATAATATTAATAATGGGCATTTTACGACTTGTGGGCCACATTCAGCCTTTCAGCTTTCCCTGTCTGGTGGTGGCAGTGGCGGTGGGGGATGGGGCAAGAACAGAGTGGCATCGTGGAGGTGGCAGTGGCAGCCCTCCACAACAGTCCCAGTTTCTTATGTGGCTCCTTGAGAAAATTTATTGTCCAGCCCCAATTAGCCAAACAGGGGATACAGTTTAGAGGGATAGATTAAATCAGGCTACAACACCATTGAAACTGGATTGAAAATTATTTTATTTCTGAATGAGAAAATAACTTGGATAATGCTTGTTAAAATTGCATTTTGACTTTTTAAAATTGTGTCACATGCAAGACTTAAAAATATCTCTGTGATGTGCAAAAAAAAGAAGAAGAAATTTGGCAGCAGTGTATGACTTGAAAAACTGAAGCTCTCTTTCCCCCCATATTTTAAAAGCAACCCCAGTTCCATTTTTGTGGTTAGCAACATATTCTATAGTTTCTAGGGAATAAGCATGCTGTGATTTCACTTAGTACTGTTTACTGCAGTGTATTTATCAATTTTAGCAGATCCTGCATGCTGAGAGTAGGGAAGTCACATAGTGGAACATCTTAATCATGTAAACATCAACAGTGCTGATACAAGAAACAAGAAAAGAATTGGCTTGAAAAAAAGGAAAGGAAAGGAAAAAAAGAACATTGGGGTTTTTTGTTTGTTTGTTTACTTGCTTGCTTTTCATCTCTCTCTTCCCTATCCATGTTTTTGCAGTTGACTGTTGCTCCTCATTCCACTACTGAAGTATCAGTTCTGTTTTGTCCATCTGCACTAGGAAGAACAAATCACACTGCAAGCATAATTTTCAAATGCCCACAGGTAGGAATGTCCAATTAGATTTAATGAATAACAGATTATCTAATATTAACACAAGCAAATGTTAGGCTGACAATAAAAGCTAGTTTTTTATAGTATGGCTCAACTGTAGTTTTCCTCCTCCTCCCCCCTCCCCTTCTTCCTTCCTCTTCTTGTTGGACAACCCACTCCCTCTTTCAATCTAACCAAGAGTGTTCCTATATACTTGAAAATAAGTTGAGAATTTAGGTCCCAAAATGCACCTCCAAAATTGGGTTTGACTTATCCATAGATGTGCGGTATATATATGGTATATAAAGATAAATATTTTCCTTCCTTCCTTCCTTCCTTCCTTCCTTCCTTCCTTCCTTCCTTCCTTCCTTCCTTCCCATATTTTTTCTGAATATAATTTATATTGTAATTAAGATCTTTAGTAATAATTATGAAGGGGGAGTACAAGTTGTCGTGGCTAAATCATGGTATTTGAGACTAATTTGCATTGCTAAGCAATGCAGCTATAAAACACATGTAGCCACATTACTTAAAAACAACAATTTCAGTAATCTCTGTTGCCTTCACTGAGTGAGGATTGCAGGTCTTCAAGCAACTTCCTACTGGCTTCCAAAAAGCAAAGTCAGTGGGGAAGCTAGTAGGAAATTACAAGTCTCAGGTGGCTGATGAGCAGGTAAATGGTTGCAATGCAGCGCTGCATAAATGTACTGTACTGGGCAGGGGATGGATGCTCTGGAGGGCAGAAGAGTATACAAGTGGCTGCTATAGCCTGATACAAGTGCAGCTTGATGGGAATGGGTACTATGGAGGATAGATAGTATGAAAGTTGCAGGAGCGACTAGCAATCTTCCCTATTGGCTTCCTCTTTTTCTTTGGATCTTCAGGGCTGACATGCTTAGTGCTGTGGGAAACTGGGAGGGTGGATTGCATGGAGTGGTGGAGATATCTAGCCCTAATAACATTCCTTTCTCTGAGAATCAAGGACTTTTGGCCTGCACCTGGAGTGGCATGACTGGGAGGCATCTCCAGATGGGACTATGCACTGATCGGACCATGTGATGGACATGTGGGTGCAGGGGAAGGGATTTGGATTTTCTTTGGGTGTGGAAAACCTGGAAGCTTTCAGATTCGGGTTTTCCCAGATGTGCCAATATGACATCTCTAATAAAATGGAACTTTGAGGAATTTCTAGCCTTGGAGTCTTCTTTCATTGGGAGTGTTAGTTGGAACCCTGACACATAACTTTAAACAGTTTTGGCTATTAACCAAAAATTATCTGTGATATTGTGGGAAGCCACCCCCAACCTAGAAGAATGAAATATTTTGAGGAATATTAAAAAGAGCAGGGAGAAATGGAGAAACACGGTTTTTTTTTTGAGGCAGAAAGCAGCCTCCAAATCTTTCTTAATAACTCAGCAGATGCTGAGGCCAGCTTTTAGAAATGCAGATTTGGACTTCCGGCATTTTGGCAACCCCTAAGGAAGAGGATCAGTTCTGGTGGGACCGGCAAGAAAGAGGGGAAGCTTCAGACGAGGTGTGGAGAGGTGCGGTCTCCCACCACACCAAGAAGGACCCTCAATCCAGACGCAGAAGAAGACAGCCGGTATGGCTGACCCAAGGACCTGACATCCTGATTGAGAACAGCAGGAAGCAGAAAGTGAAAAGGGTGCAAGATGCGGCAGTGAGAGCGGAAAAGTAAAAGTTTTAAGTTTTTTTGGATTATTTGAGAAAAACAGACCGGAGGGGCAGTGGACAGGAAAGAAAGGCTCTGAAAGTGAACAGGCGGCAAGCGACGAGGAGAGCAAACGTGAAGAGGGCAAACTTTAGACCAGCAGAAGAGCACCAGGGGAGTGGAAAAGGAGACAATTGGAAGAAAAGTGAGTGTTCCAGAAAGCTGGGAAAGAGAGACAAACTGAACAAGAGGTTCTGTGTTTATCCCTACAATTGCTGCTCTAACGGAAGTAGAAGTGCGGACAGGCAAAAATAAAAACCGCACCAGAGTGACAGGTCAGATTGAAAATCTCCATTTTAAAGATAAGGACTAGTTGATTACCACTTTTTGAGTGAGAGATTAAACCTCAAAGGAAAGACTATACTTGAACTCTTAAATATAAACTTGAACCCTAAAAATATATAAGAACTGAAAGTACTGTGTATATTTATATATAATTTATATATTGATATATTTATTATTTATAGAGTAAATTTTATATTTATAAGTAATTAACAGCAAATTATTATTAACTATTTATTGTCTCTTTGACTCTGATCTTCTCTTTTCAATCTTTTCTCTTTCTCTTTTCTCTATCCCCTTCTTTTGATTTGTTTATTTAATATTCAAACAAATATATAAAGTTAATATTAGACTTTTAAAAAAGGATAAAGTTGTAATAATATAATTATTGAATCAATTATCAATTAATTAAGGTAACTATTAATTAAGGTATTTATGAATTTTTCTTTTTAAAGGAAAATATATTAATCAAGTAAAAATCACATTATAAAACTAGGTTTTTGAGATATAATACATTGTGAAGGGTAGAGGATTATTGTACAATTTAGTAGTGGGAGATAGGCAGAGAAGAGAGGGAAAGGAAGTTGAATACGAAGTGGATGGTGATCTGGGAAAAGATAGATAGGATTTTAGGAGAACAGTATAGAATACTAAAGGAAATGACCAGCACCACCACAACCACCGTGAAAACAGGAAAAAAAACTACCTCGACATTGATTGGACCAGCGGCTTCTCCTGAAGCACAGAGAACAATAGAAGGGGTGTTCCCATCAGAAAAACAACTGCCTACTTTGAGTATGCAAACCATGCAGGCTACCCTTGTAACAATTCAAGAGACTATGATAAAAATGCAGGAATGTATGACAAAGAACCACGAAGAAACAAGGAGGGATATGGATGAGGTCAAAAAAGAAGTTAAAAGTGATATTCAAAAATTAGATGAAAAGATGGATTCAATACAAGAAATTATACAAAAAAATGACCAACGAATAACAGTCATAGAAAAAAGAACAGAACAAATAGAAGAAAAATTGGACTCACTGGATCAGAAAATGATGGGACTAAATAAAGAACTGGAAAATACAGTGGCACATCTGGAGATGGAGAGAGCTGCATTTTACCTGCAATTTCAAAACGTGGTTGAAGATAGAGAAGAGGACTTAACATTGGTGATGGCGGAAGTGATCGCAGAGGCTCTTCAATGAGATAAAGATGAAATAATAAACAAGTTGGACGAGGTTTATAGAGGCCACACGAATTGTGCCAGACAATATAAATTACCAAGGGAGGTCCACGTAAGATTTGTACGACGAAAAGTGAGAGACATTGTTTATAAAATAACGAAAAATGAACCCATGTTTTATAGAAGCAAAGAAATAATTACATTAAAGCAAGTCCCTAAGAGAATAAGGGAATTGAGAAAGGAATATTGGTTCCAACCACACTATTAAATAAGCAGCATATACCGTTCAGATGGATAACAACAGAAGGAATGTTGGTGTCGTGGCAGGGGAAAAAAATAAAAGTGGACTCACAAAATAAAGCACAGCATCTACATGACCAAGTGATGGGCATAGAAGGAACAAACAGTAACAGGGAGGAGCCTGAACGGAGAACTAAAGGGAAACAGAGACAAGAGGAATGAGAAAAAGTACTAGAGGAGGGAGATAAAGAGGAAGAAGGAGAAATCCAAGAGGAAGAAGGAGTGAGAACAAGAGCCAAGAGAAAGGGCAGGAAGTAATAGGAAAGAACGTATAGGACAACCACTAAGGAATGGAACAGAATTTAAAAATCTTATCATTGAATGTAAATGGTCTTAACTCTCCAGCCAAATGACATCAAATTTTTAGAAAAGCAGTAAAACAAAAAATGGATATTGTGTGCCTCCAAGAGGTACACATAAGAAAAATACTTACAATGCAAAAAATTAGGTAAATCATTTGTAACACTAGCAGAAGAAAAGAAAAGAGGAATAGTGGTGTACATTAAAGAAGGAATAGAGAGTAACTTGAAGTATGCAGATTCAGTAGGAAGAATATTGATGATAGAGGTAAAATTTAAATATAAAAATATTTTATTGGTGGTCATATATGCGCCGAATAGTGGACAAACAGAATTTTATAAAAAAGTACATGAAAAAATAATAGAACAAAAAATGAAGAATGTATGTTTGATTGGCGATTTCAATGCAATTGTAGATGTAAAAAAGGATTATAGAAGTGATCAGAGCAAAAAAAGAAAGAAAAATGTGCTGCCTAGAACTTTTATGGATCTAGTAGAAGAACTAAATTTAGTAGATAGTTGGAGATTTTATAACCCTGAAGTAAAGAATTTCACATATTATTCCAATCCCCATAAGTCCTGGTCTAGAATAGACATGGCATGGGTAACTAAAATACTTTTACAAGAAATAGAAATAGTAGAAATAATGGCAAACAATTGGGCTGACCATAACCCAGTAATGTTGATATGGAAAGGACAACAGAGGAAAAAGAGTAGATGGATGATGAACCCACAGATATTGAAGGAAAAGGAATGTATTGAACAAATGGAAAAGGAATTAAAATTGTTTTTTAAAGATAATACAAAATATCACACCTCCCTTCAGAATTTATGGGACACAACGAAAGCTTATGTGAGAGGATTAACGATAGCTTATAATGTAAAATGAAAAAAGGAGAGGGAAAAGGAATATAATAATGTACAAGAAGAGATTAAAAATTGGGAAGGAAAATTACAAGATAATCCTGGGGATGAGCAAACTAGAGGTAAATGGATAGCAGCTAAACATAAATTGAACAGGAATATTAGAACAGGAAAATTATGTAAAGGCATTGAAATTTATAAAACAGAACCATTTTGAGCACGCGAATAAGCCAGGGAGGTGGCTTGCTTATAGATTGAGAAAAGAAAGGGAGAAAAGAATAATTCAACAACAACAGGACAAAAGGGGTAAAATGCAACATAGTTTAGAAAAGAAAAAGGAGATAGTAATTAAATTCTTTCAAGAACTTTATGAGCAAGATAAAGTGACAGCCGAAGAAATAAATCAATATCTGAGTGGGGAGAGAATATCAGCATTAACAGAGGAAGAAAAAGATATATTAAATAGGGATATCACCATAGAAGAGCTAAAGGAAGCGATTAAGAAGCAAAAAAAATAATAAAACCCCAGGGACAGATGGATTACCAATTGAATTCTATAAAGGACTAGGAGAAACATTGAATTGGATATTACTAGAAACATGTAATGAGGCATTGACAGAGGCAAAACTACCAGACTCATGGAGGGAAGCTGATACCGAAGGAATCCATTTTGCTGATACCGAAGGAAGGAGCAGATATAACACAAATAAAAAATTATAGACCAATTTCTTTATTAAACACTGATTACAAAATTTTTATGAATATATTGGCAAATAGGATGAAAAAATTATTGAATTATAGAATACACTCAGATCAAAACAGGTTTTTACCAATGAGACAAATAAAAAACAATATAAGAAAAGTAATTAATGTATTAGAATATTATGAGGTACATCCAGAGAGGCAGGTAGCACTGGTGTTTCTGGATGCACAAAAAGCTTTTGATCAGGTCAATTGGCAATTTATGATTCAGCAAATAAAAAACATGAAATTCGGGGAGAGATTTGAAAAAATGATAGCCTCTATATATATGAAACAAAAAGCAAGTATACTAGTAAATGGAGACTCTACTAAATTATTTGAAACAAATAAAGGAGTACGGCAGGGATGTCCACTTTCACCTTTACTTTTTATTTTAACATTGGAAAATTTATAACATTATAAGAATTAGATCAAATAAAAAAATGAAAGGACTAAATGTAAAATGAGAAGAATACAAGGTCCAAGCATTTGCGGATGACCTTGTATTCTTCTTAGAAGAACCATTAAAAACAGGACCAATATTAATATAAGAGATAGAGGAATTTGGAAAAGTAACAGGTTTAAAAATTAATAAAGATAAGACTAAAATGTTAACGAAAAATATAACAGGAAAACAAATAGAAGAATTAGTTAACGAACTAGGATTACAGGTAGTAAAAAAGGTGAAATATTTAGGTATAAATTTGACAGCTAGAGGTGCAACCATAAAGGAGAACAATTATGGAACCTTAGTCCAACAAATAAAAGAAGATTTAGAAAAATGGGGGAAATTGAAATTATCACTATTAGGGAGGATAGCAGCGATAAAGATGAATGTACTGCCGAGACTCCTTTATTTATTTCAAACAATCCCGGTAAAATTGGATAATTTTTTTTTCAATAATTTGAATAAAATAACTACAAAATTTGTATGGGAAGGGAAAAAACCAAGAATCAAATTAAGTATATTGCAAGACGATAGAACCAGAGGTGGATTTGGATTGCCAGCATGGAAAACATACTACAAAGCAACAAGTCTGACATGGATTAGAGGATGGATGAGTTTGAAAAATCAAAGACTATTAAAATTAGAAGGACATGATTTGTTGATGGAGTGGCACGCCTTCTTATGGAACACTGGGAACCAAACATATAAATATTTTAGTAATCATATACTAAGAGGCTCATTAATTTGTACATGGCGAGAAATCAAAAACAAACATTACATGAAAGTTCCTGGATGGTTATCCACAATGGAGGTGACAATACATCCCAACACACTGGCAATACAAAAAATGATAAGATATAATGAAATATTGGACTCCCAGGGAATACTAAAAACACAGGAACAACTTAGAGAACAAGGAATACAGATAGACTGGTGGCCCTACTTACAGATAAAAACAAGATACAAAAAGGATCAAGAGGAAGGAGGAATTGAACTAAAACCGAACTAATTAGATAAACTTTTAGAAGCCAAGGAAGAAAAATTAATTTCAAAAATTTATAAATACTTATTGGAATTTGACTTAGCAGAAGAATTAGTAAAAGGACAAATGATAGCATGGGCAAGAAATATTGGACATAACATACAATTAGAGGACTGGGAAAGAGTGTGGGAAGCTAATTATACCATGACAAAATCTGCAGTTTATAAAGAGAATCAGTATAAAATGTGGTATAGATGGTATCTGGCCCCTTCGAGATTAGCAAAGATTTATCCGAATTTAAACATGCAAATGCATGTTTAAATGCAAACAGGCACAGGGCACTTTCTTTCATGTCTGGTGGCTTTGCCCAAAAATTAGGAAATACTGGGAAAAAATAAAAACTTGGCTAACAGAAATAACAGCAGAGGAAATAGAGTTTAAACCAGAATTTTTTCTATTAGGCATGATCAAAGAAAACCATAGGAAAGAAACAAAATATTTAATATTACATATAATTACAGCAGCCAGTTTGGCACTAGCTCAATATTGGAAAATGGATCAATTGCCAACAGATTAACTAATAATCCCAAAAATTTACAATTGTGTGGAAATGGATAAATTAACATTTGAGTTAAAAGATAAGATAGACTCAAAATACTACACAGCGTGGAATAGATGGTACGACTGGATAATTCAAAAGAAAGGAGAGTCAAGGTAAAATTCTGTAAGACAATAAAATTAACAAATAGGCACCCTCAACAAGATAAAGGATGTGATAAAGTGACAGTCACTTTCTACAATTTTTTTTCTCTTTTGTTTTATTTTGTTTTCTTTTTCTATTTTTGTTGTGAGTAAATAATGATGTTCGGATTAATATAAATGTATTCTGTATATACTTGATATGGTATTTTATCTTTTTATGTTTAATAAAGTTTGTTTTTTAATAAAAAAACTAGATATGCAGATTTGGTAATCCATTCAAGACAGTATATTTTGAAACAAAGGCAAAATGGCAGGATTAGAAGCAACCTTCACCCAAGAGCCAAAATAGGACAAAAGCCATTAAGACACAATAGGAATTACCCAACACCCTTCCAGAACACAAGCCCCTTCATTGCATCACCCCCAGCAAACTTCAACCAAACCTGGGAACTCAGACAACCTATAGAGCCAGCTATGACCCCTACATAACCCCTACAACAGCCATTAGAATACATGTTCTTGCACAGGAACCGGAAGCTCAAGTGCAAAGCCCATGAGAAGGAATAAACGGTAGATACGTGTCCTGGCCCTTACGAACAAAAGAGAGCAAAGGAAATTGTGTAAAGAGTTGGCTTTGCTCCGGGGCGAAGCTGGAAAATCAATTTGGCTAAAAAAGGTACTTAAAAGAAAAGGGAAATATATAAATAGGAACATTGATTTTTTTTTCTTTTGTTCCTTTCTGTCTTCTATGCAACCATGTAATATGTTTATTAAGATTTGTGCCTTCCCTAAATTAACTGAGATTTAGGTGGAAATGACCAGGATGTAAACCTGGGAGTTCTGTTTTCCTTTCCATTTCTCTTTTCCTTGTCGTTGTATGTATAAGTGTTTCTTTGTGTGACCTCGAGGTAATTGCAACTGTTAAATATCTCTGATTCCTAGAGACAAGAATTTTAAATTGTTGGGGGTCGGGGGAGGTTAAAGCAATGAAAAGAAAAAAATACCTTTACCCTGGGTTTGCCTGTCCAGCAGAACAGGGTGAAGAGAACTATGTTCATTTTTACTTTCTCTCTTAAATTCATTTACAGGAAAAGTTTCATTCTTGCATTTACTGTATGTGTTTAAGTGGTTTTATCTGTCTATTTAACATCTGCAATGTTAACCTTAATGTTTTTTTAAAAAACTCTGCCTGATCCACTCCCTACTCTACCTCTCCATCTCTTATCCTCCAACAATGCCTTTCCTGGGAAGATCACTCATGGGGGGGAGGGGCCCTGTTCTCATGTCTTTCAGCCCTGCAGAGATGACTCTGCAACCTGTAGAAGCAGATCACACTGACCTAGATGCTGCATCCAGAGGAGACTATCCATTTGAGCCAGGGAATTGGGTTTGTATCCAGCCATCCACTAGAAAGACATCACAGCAACCAGAATGTAGCAGACCTTTCCAAACCTGACTGACTGGCTTTATCACCAAGCCAAGCATAACACCATCCAGCAGACATGAAAGAGAGGACCCTGAGATGGAGAAGTGGAGACTAAAGACTCTTTTTAATTCCCAGAAGACAGCTGGAAAGACTATGGGGGGAAGATGGAAATTCATTGTAAAGTTTTCTTTCTTGCCTCATTTATGTTGTAATCAGTTAAATGGATTCATGGAGGGATGACAATTGGGAGTAGTTGGCACAGCAAGTTCTGAACACCTTGGACTTGTCTGGTGAGAGTGAAATTTGTCCAGCATGTTTGTATTGTCTGACTTGTAGACGTAGCTGCATACACACACACACCCTACTCAGAATCTGATTGGAAAGATGGTTTAATGATGAAGCAGAACCACCAAGCACATGGTTCTGGTACAGTTGACTACATGCAGTTGAGAGTGGGGTTTGTTTATACTTCTCTTGGGCTTTGCACTTGAGCTTCCTGTTCCTGTGCAAGAACATGAATTCTAATGGCTGTTGTAGGGGTTATGTAGGGGTCATAGCTGGCTCTATAGGTTGTCTGAGCTCTCAGGTTTGGTTGAAGTTTGCTGGGGGTGATGCAATGAAGGGGCTTGTGTTCTGGAAGGGTGTTGGGTAATTCCTATTGTGTCTTAGTGGCTTTTGTCCTGTTTTGGCTCTTCATTTCATTTTCATTTTTCATTTTTCATTTTATTAAATTTGTATACCGCCCTACTCCCGAAGGACTCAGGGAGGTGAACAGCCATAAAATAAAACATATAGATACGAAATTTAAAATAGAGATAAAACTAATTAAATAAATTTGGCTGAACCATTTTAAAACCCCAATAAATTAAAATCAAATTTAAAATTCCATTTAAAAAGAGGAAAAGTTTAGGTCAGGCCAGCTTGATGGAATAAGAACGTCTTAAGCGCGCGACAGAAGGTACGCAGATCCGGAATCCTCCGTATCTCCGGGGGGAGCTTGTTCCAGATCGTAGGTGCCCCCACAGAGAAGGCTCTCCTCCTGGGGGCTGCCAGTCGACATTGTTTGGCCGACGGCACCCGGAGGAGCCCTTCTCTATGGGAGCATACTGGTCGGTGGGAGGCTATTGGTGGCAGCAGGAGGTCCCGTAAATAGCCATGTCCTAAGCCATGGAGCGCTCTGAAGGTGATAACCAAAACCTTGAAGCGCACTTGGAAGACCACCGAGAGCCAGTGCAGCTCGCGCAGGAGAGGCGTTACATGGGAGCGCCATGTCGCTCCCATCACCACCCATGCAGCCGCACTCTGCGCCAGTTGGAGCCTCCGGGTGCTCCTCAAGGGGAGCCCCATGTAGAGAGCGTTACAATAGTCCAGACGGGAGGTGACGAGGGCATGAGTGACCGTGCGTAACGAGTCCCGATCCAGAAAGGGACGCAACTGGCGAATCAGGCGGACCTGATGAAAAATCCTCCCGGTCACGGCCGTCAAGTGCTCTTCTAAAGACAGCCGTGAATCCAGGAGGACACCCAAGTTGCGAACCCTCTCCGTGGGGGCCAATGCTTCGCCCCCAATAGTCAGCGATGGCACCAGCTGACTATATCGGGACGTCGGAAACCACAGCCACTCGGTCTTGGGTTGAGCCTGAGCCTGTTTCTCCCCATCCAGATCCGTACGGCCTCCAGGCACCGGGACATCACTTCAAGGGAATCGTTGGGGTGGTCTTGGGTGAGGGCTGCTTCTAATCCTATCGTTCTGCCTTTGTTTCAAAATATACATTTAGAATGGAATGACACTAAGTGCTATTAGAGGTGAGAAGGTTCTGTTATCAGGTCCTGCAAAATATTCTTTGCTTAGCTTTTTTGTCTCCTTATTTAATATACTACTGTGACTATGTAGCTCCTCTAAATAAGCAGAACATTTGTCAGAAGTAACAGGTATAGATAGGATCAATCACAAAGCTTGCAAAAAAAAAAATCAAAATTATTATAGGATTGGGTTTATTACCTTTCTTGTTTTGATTGAACATAATTTCCATTTAAATGCAGCATCTGTTATAGTAGACTTTAATTTAGTGACTTCAGCTTTTTAAAATTACTTTTCTGGAATGCTTTTAGAATGGTTATTTGTATAGTTGATCCAACTGTCAAATATTATGTTCTTTTTGCAAATGTATTCCTATTTACTATTAATATTTCCGTATAAGTGAGGATGAGCTCCAATATTCCAAGAGCTCCTCAATCCTCTAGAACGGGGGTGTCAAACTAAAGGCCCTCGGGGTGCTTAACTCTGGCCCATGGGGTCAGCCTGGAAATATCAAAGCACCAGCCTATGGTGCTTCTGCTGGCCAAAATGGGCTACAGGGGGCGCGTGTCCCCCCCCCCAGCAGCCGTTCTTGGCCTCCTGCAGCACTCTGCCGGCTGAAAATAGGCTGCACAGAAGCCCTGTGCTTCCCATTTTTGGCCTCCCTGACCTCCAGTAGCACTCTTCTGGCCAACAGTGGGCTGCTGGGGGTCTCCATGCAGCTCATTTTCAACCGGCAGAGTACTGCAGGAGGACCGGATTGGATTGGATTACAATTATGTGGCCTCAAGTTAAGTGCCTGATCTGGATAGAAAGCAAGCAACATCCTATGTTAATACTACAGTTTAATGCCAGATTTTACATACTGTAGTCCATTTAATCTACAATCAACAATATATAATTGACAGCCATTTCTATTTACTATCCTGGAAATTACCTCTGCTGTTAGATCTTGTATTGTCATGTTATTTATGCTATTGCTATTGTACTATTTATACTATAGTACAATAGTATAAATAGATTTTCTGCCTGGAAAAGCAATTTACTATTAAACAATGGGGTATAAATTTAGAAATAATTTTTTTAGTGGAGTATAAAGAATAAGTAATAAATGTTTGCCAGTAATATCTGGTAAAAGAGATAGGAAAATGATTATAGTAAAGAACTGTAGAAATAAAGAAGAGAAGGGGGAATAATGCATCTTGAGCTTGTGTCAAATGCCCACCATGGCCACGCCCACCCTGACCATGCCCCCCTCTGAGGTCAAACACAATCCTGATGCAGCCCTCCCTGAAATCGAGTTTGACACTCCTGCTCTAGAACAATTTTTGAATGCCTTCTGAAGTAGGGGGCTCCCAGTATGGGAAGTACAACTTTTGGAAACAAGATTGTCAGTGCAAAAGCAGCTCATTGTGTTAAAATGATTTAATTTCTGATACTGTGTTTGGGATATAATCTTTGCTGCGTCACTGTTACTTAAGTATCTGTAAAAAAAAATAAATAAATAGTTACTTTGTAATGTTTCTTGACCTATGTGTAATATGTATTTTGGATTTCTTAACTATGGGTCGGACACGACTTCGCAACTAACAACAACAACAACAACAACAAAGTACTTGTTTCTTTAAAAGTTGCTCTCTATAATAAGTCTTTTCTGTGTAGAATGCCCAACTTATTTGCTCTCAGGGCAGTGATTTTTCATTTAATGTTTTTATAGTTTTTTGACTGTTATCAAAATAGTGTAATAGTTATTCATGACAGAAATCTGATTCGTAAGAGATTTGTCATCTTTTTGTTGTATAAACAAATGCAAAACTTAGGTCTCCATGTGAAGCCATTGTTCTGTGTGCTATAGTATTGAAGAAACTAGTCCACTATCACAATGACAGAATAACCGGTTTGTTAAGAATGAAAACTATCTTATAGCATTTTCCCAAATCATAATGAATTATAGTAATCATAACCAACAATGACCTCAGTGGAAAAGCAGCAGAAGACTTTCCTGTGGTAAAAGAGTATTTTCCTTGCACTCTAGCTCTGAGTTTGTGTTGTAATAAGCATAGGAGTACCAAAGCTATTTGACTGGCATGGAGTAAAATGCATTTATACATTTTTATTTGATATAAGATTTATATATTGTATTTTAGAGAGCTAAAACATTTAATCTACTTAAAATATGAGCCTTTCTATCCATTTACAGTTTGAGGAATGGGTGTTTTACTTGTCGGGTATTGGTCTGATACCTCAACCAATGGAACCAGCTAATGTCAGTTCTTGTCTTGGTCACCATTCTTCTATCATTGTAAACTTCAAGAATCCTACATTTGAAGAAGTTGTGGTGGATATCATTTTAACAGGTATGACTGCCCTCATTTTCTTTTATGACTGGGAAATTGGATTATCCATCTAAAGAAATCTTAACATATTTTCTACTGTATACCATGGAATGATGTTTTCTTTTTTAAAATTTTAACTATATAAAACTAATTTCAACAGTGAAGATTGGGATTTATGGTAGGCATTCTACCATAGTAACTAGGATGTGATATAGGGTTTTATTCTGCTAACAACTACTCAACCCTAGAGAAGATAGGCATGTATAAACAGAGGCATAGAATCAAAAGCACATGGAGTATTAGTACCACTTTATAAAGCCTTAGTAAAACTACACGTGGAAAACTGCATCCAGTTTTGGTTGCCACATTACAAAAAAGATGTTGAGAATTTGAAAAAAGGTGCAAAGAAGATCAACTAAGATTAAAGTCCTGGGGACTAAAACATATAATGAACAGTTGCAGGATTTGGGTTTGACTAGTCTAGAGAAAAGAAGGACTAAGCAGTATTCCAGTATTTGAGAGGCTGCCACAAAGAGGAGGGGGTCAATTTATTTTCCAAAACACCAGAGGACAGGACAAGAAACAATGGATGGAAATTAATCAAGGAAAGAAGCAATCTGGAATTAAGGAGAAACTTCCTAACAGTGAGGATAATTAACCAGTGGAACAGCCTGCCTTCAGAAGTTATGGGTACTTTATCACTGGAGATTTAAGAAGAGACTGGACAGTCACTTGTCTGAAATGGTATGGGGTCTCCTACTTGAGCAGGGGGGGTGGTCCAAGGTCCCTTCCTGCTCTATTCTGATTGATTGATTGATTGATTGATTGATTGATTGATGCTGATAGATAACAGCAAGTTGGACTGTAACTTTCTGGATCAGTTTGTTTTCTTGAGTAGCAAGAACAATATAACTGCAATAATGTGTGCTGCATGATCATTGAACTTAATAACTTCTATCAGTCATTTTGGAATTTTTACTTAGAAGGTACATAAAACAGAATGAGAGATACAGGGTATAAACTTTATTGTCTCTTTCCAACAAGAACCAATACAAGGAAGATCTGAACCCATCCATGTACAACTGTATAACTATAATTGTGCAATGCTCATAAAATAGCAAAGGAACATTAATTAATATTCTTTATGTTTTTCTATAGGAATCTTGATTTTCATATTACCAGACCCTCACTGGGAAAACAGGAGTTAACATTTATGAAAATCAAGACAGAATTTTGTTGAATTTTGAACTAAAAGATTAATGCCTCTGGGCAATTACTAATATGTTCTAGATGGTAACTATTTCGTATTTTGGATAAGGTTATATCTACTGGGTGTGCTTTTTAAACTTTAAAGCAAGCTATGAAGAAATATTTGAAATTGCATTTAATTGGTATACTTTATTGTCACAGATAATAGTTGTTTCATTTGCGGGAGCATTGCTATTAAGAGCATTTACAGGATGAAATTGTAGACCATGCACCTCAGTCACTTCATTTCCATTGTGAAATTGCTATTTTTCTGCTACTCTGCTTCTAAGGGATACTATTATTTAAATAAAATATTTAACAGAATTATATGCTGGATACAATCTAATCTGATCTTGGCTCTTCTGATCCGCGGCTGGGCAGCTCTTCAGATGAATCACCAAATGGAAAAACAGAGTTTAGCCAAACAAGCTGAAGTGTCGAGCTGATGTCGGGCTCGACATCCAAATTCGTATTGTTTATTATAGTTATAGCAATTTGTATATTTTAAACTCTGACAATATTCAGTATATTTATTAAGAACAAATTATTTTCACATTTATTTACATTTGATAATGAAAACATTGATTTTGAGAACAGCTATAATTCTCATTTAAACTATATTATAGTTTAACACGTATAGGTAGATATTCTGACAAATACCATAAATTAATTCAGTGACAGTTTTGTAATACAATGGTAGCATAATTCCCTCTCCAAGCTGAGGGATTTAGTTATGCTACCTTCACATTCTACACTGAATAAGTATGATGCCTGAAGTTAATGTGAAAACTTATGTGTATCCTGAGACAGATCACTCTGTGATTGCTTTCTGGTTCATCGTCATTCTCACCCATTCAATTGGCCCATTCCAGGAAACTGTTGGACTCAATGGTGATCCAACCAGCAATGGAATGTCTGGTTACTGACTATTCTTAGAGCAGTAAGATGTGGTTTCTAATTATGTTGCTAGACTCACTCATCATTTCAGTATAATTGCTTAAGAAATGCTTCTATTATATTCATCCATTTGTTTTCAGTTTTGCCTTGTTGATGATGTAACTTTTGACTGGTTGAAGACTATAACAAAGTTATCATTCAAATCATGCTATTCTTGAGGAACAGTATTTTAGAATCTTTTTTTGTAAATTAATAGTAACAGAAGGGAGTAATTAAACAAGATAGCTCCATAACCTTTGCAAACTGCCAACCATGAGTAAATGGATTACTACTGTGACATGAGTTAACTCTATACCGGAAGAGTTGGAAAAAATGACTCATTGCAGTTAAACTTTGTGCAGTAAACTGCAAGATGGTTTGATGTTACAGATGTAACATTATTTTATTCTTTTTTATTGTATAAAATACAAAAGAAAAGAAAATAGAATTAAGGAAAGGAAAGGGAACGGGAAAAGGGGGTGTGAAATACAAGGAGGAAGAGAAAAAGAAAGAAAAGGGGGCATTGACTTCCAACTTTTCCTAGCATAGAACAAGATAAATAAACTTCAAACTCAATTTTTTGCTTTTACATATTAATATATACTGTAACTAGCCATTTCTATAACACCAAATCTTTCTAATCAACAAAGCCAAAATCAAAATTTCATTTTCCCCCCACAAGCACAAATTCCAGAAATGATACCTAAATAAGAACATATTTTCCTCTTTAAATAAAGTATTCAATGTAACTATTCCTGCTTTATTTTCCTTGCTATGGAAATAGTATGTATTTCTATTTGTACTAGTAACTTTGTGAACTGTCACCATTTTTATTTACAAAATTTATTGTATTCTTTCAAATATTTGGCCTTACCGAAGCGTGGGGGGACCTTTTTTCCCCTTCCCCTCAAAGTACTAAACTTTTTAAAAACAAACAAACAAACAAACAAGCACTTTTTAAAAAAATCAAAACTTTCTAATATATCTTATTCTTTGACTTTAAAATGCAAGTTTTAAACTTCAATATTGCATTTAGCTCCCTCCTTCCAAACTACCCTTATATAATATTTTTTCTTTTATAAACATCCTTTTTAACATACAGAATTTTTCTTTAAACTGGTACATCATTTTCTTTAACTTTCTCTTAATACAGGTACTCTCAGATACATTTACAATAGCTTTTGCTTACTTTAAGAGTTGCTTTGAGGGTCATGCCATGTCAAGTGGTCTGGGGGGTCCCTGCTAGACCATCACGGATTTCAATGAAATTTTGCAATGAAAAACCAACCTTACTTTTTTAGGGCATATGAAACATGCTCTTTCTAATGAGAATGATTTATTAGAGTTCCCAGAAGGTCTTTTTTTGTGAAAGTGGGCTGAAAATACTCTATTTTTGGTGTTTTTATAAAAAACATCAACTTTACACTCAATTTGTAAACTATTGGAAAGCAGTAGGAGAATGAAATTTTATATTCGAAAACCTTCTGTTGCTAAGTTATTACACACAAAGTTTCACATTTATCATACCTTTCCTTCCAGAGATATAAAAAGTCAAACTTTACCTTTTTTTGAGCCGCACTATTTTCAGCCAACTTTCCTCCAATTTATTTAGATTGAGATCACTCATGAGAATATTTTTATTATTTTGTTTAATAGAGCACAAAAAGTTGTACAAGATGGCCAAGTTTTTTTTTCTCTCAACAAAATATTGCCGGAGATATTATGACTCAAAGTTGCTGGAACCTCAGAGTCATACTGTAGAAGGCTGTGGTATGGGATCAAACAAATGCCTATATCTCCATAAGTATTGCATTAGCACAAGTAACACTTTACTAATGTTATTGGGGACATATGTTCATGTTCACACAAAATTTCATCAAAATCCGTGATGGTCGAACAGGGCACTTTTCTGAAATCAGACCACGTGACATGGAATGACCAATAAGCATTTTATATATATGAAATCCTCAACCTTGTTAATGTCTTTAAAGAAAAAATCCCACATTTGTCTTTTTTCTTGCCATTTGCCATTTCTTCTTTTTTTTATTCAAGAGTTTTACAAAAATTTTTTTTACAAATATTTCCCCATCCCCCCCTTCCTTATCCCCCCCACCAACCACCACCACCCCCGAATTTCCCAGAACAAAATACAGGGTATAACGATTAACAATCATATACTAAACTAGCTAACTATGGATTCCTATCCCCCCCTTCACACTTTAACTCCCCTTTTACTTAACTAAATATAAGTACTCTCAATTTTTCTATTCATTCATAAGCTATTTGATACTTTTTAGTCCGATATTTGTTTTGAATATAATCAATCCATCTTCTCCATTCTGATATATATCTTTCTTGTGAATGATCTTTCAAATAAGCTGAAATTTTTGCCATTTCTGCCAAATTCGCTACTTTTAATGTCCATTTTTCAATAGTAGGCAAATCTTCCTTCTTCCAATATTGCGCCACCAAAAGTCTAGCTGTACTTATTAAATTTAAAATCAATTTAGTCTCTATAACTGTACAATCTGTGATTATACCCAGCAAAAACAATTGTGGAGTAAACTTTATCTTCTTTTTAAGAATATTTTGGATAATCCACCATATTTTAATCCAAAATGCTTTAACTTTTTTACAAGTCCACCATATATGATAAGTGGCGTCATCACAATCACATCTCCAACACTTAGATTGCAAATTCAGATACATACAAGCTAACTTTTTAGGATCTAAATGCCATCTATAGAATATTTTATAAAAAAATTCTCTTAAATTTTGTGCTTGCGTAAATTTCACATTTCTAACCCATATTTTTTCCCAAGTTTCCATCATTATCGGTTCCTGAATGTTTTGTGCCCATTTTATCATACAATCCTTAACTAATTCCGTTTCTGAATCTATTTCTATCAATATATTATATAATCTTTTTATGTGCATTTGACCTTGATCTCTAATTTGTTTTACCAAATTTTCCTCATTCTGCATGATACCAATTCTCTGATCTTCTTTCCATCTAGCTTGCAACTGGCCATACTGAAACCACGTTTGAATTATCCTTTCTTCTTTTAATGCATTTAAAGATTTTAACTGCAATATACCCCCTTCCATTTTAAGAAGCTCTTTATAGGTAATCACCTCTTGCTTTTGTTCTACACTTATATTCTCTATCGCATGTCTGGGTATTGCCCATATAGGTATCTTATAATTTAACATATATTGATACTTTTTCCAAATTCGTAACAAGGCATTTCTTAATATATGGCTTTTAAAGGTCTTATCCATCTTCTTATCATATAATAAATAAGCATGCCAACCATATAACAAATCATATCCTTCAATATTCAATATTCTTTCTTCTGTTGAATTAATTCAATCACTAATTATTGTTAAGACAGCTGCTTCATAGTATAATTTTGAATTAAGCATTTTAAGACCTCCTCTTTCACGTATATCTTGCATTATTTTTAACTTTATTCTCGGTCTTTTTCCTACCCAAACAAAATTATTAATACCCTTCTGCCATTCCCTCAAATTTTCATCTTTCTTGAATATTGGTATCATTTGGAACAAAAATAAAAACTTAGGTAAAACATTCATTTTTATTGCTGCTATTCTTCCCAACAGAGATAATTGTAGTTTTCCCCAATTCTCCATCTCTTTCTGTATGTTTTGCCATAACAATTCATAATTATTTTTATATAATTTTACATTTGAAGCTGTAATATATACCCCTAAATATTTAACCTTTTTTACTATTTCAAATCCTGTTAATCTTTCTAGTTTTTCTTTTTGCTTTATCGTCATATTTTTAGTTATTATCTTTGTTTTTTGTTTATTTATTTTAAATCCAGACATTTGTCCATATTGGCTAATTATATCCATTAAACCTGTAACTGATTGTACTGGTTGAGTTAAAGTGACAACCAAGTCATCTGCGAATGCTCTTAGTCTATAATCATGATGTCTAATTTTAATTCCCTTTATTTTATTTGACCCTCGTATTTTATTCAATAAAGGTTCCAAAGTTAAAATAAACAATGATGGTGATAAAGGGCATCCCTTTCTTGTTCCTTTTTCAATTTTAAAAGTTTCTGTTAAACCACCATTAATTATTATTTGTGCTGTTTGTCTCTGGTATATTGCCCTAAGAGATTGTGTATAGTATTCTCCAAACTGCATCGTTTCTATTATTTTCAATAAAAATTGCCAATTCAATCGATCAAATGCCTTCTCCGCATCCAAAAAGATAAGTGCTGCAGGGACTTGGTTGTTTCTTTCCAAATATTCCAATAAGTTTACAATTTGTCTTACATTACATTTCATTTCTCTCCCACTTATAAATCCAGATTGGTCATTATGAATCATTTGTAGCATGATTATCATTAACCTATTTGCTAATATTTTAGCAAAAATCTTATAATCAGTGTTTAAAAGCGATATTGGCCTATAATTTTTAGGTTGACTACGATCTTGGTCCTCCTTTGGAATCAATGAAATAAAAGCTGTTCTCCAAGATGGGGGTACATCTCCTCCGGCTTGAATCTTACTAAGCAATTCCTTAAGCGGTTCTCCCATTTCTAACTGCAAATTTTTATAATAAACAGCTGTCAGTCCATCTGTGCCTGGAGCTTTACCCCCTTTTAACTGTTTAATTGCTAAAATAATTTCCTCCGAAGTTATTGGTTGGTTCAATCCTTCCCTTTGCTCTGGTGTAATTACAGGAATATTCTCCTCCTGTAAATATCTATCTATGTCTTTGTCTTGAATTGTATCACTAGCATATAACTTTGTATAGAATTCTAAAAAAGCTTTTTTAATCATATTTTGTTGATATACCTCTTTACCTTTGTATTCTATTTTTTCTATAGTACGTAGCTTTTATTTTTTCCTTAACAAGTAGGCTAACCATCTACCTGGTTTATTCGCATTACAAAAAGTATTATGTTTAGCATATTGTAAATTAGTTGCCACTTGATCTGCCATCAACATATTGAACTGCCCTCGCAACAAATTTATTGTTTCCTTTATTTTCTTATCTGTTGGATTCAATATAAGTGCCTGCTCTTTCTTTTTTATTTCCTCTTCTAAATCCCTCCGTTTCTTTTCTTGTTTACGTCTATATTTATTATTCAAATGTATTAGGGTTCATCTCATATATGCTTTACTTGCATCCCAAACCATTTCCATAGATGTACCTTTGTTCATATTCATAACAAAAAATTCTTTCATTTGTTTTTTACATTCTTTCACATTTTCCTCATATCTAAACAAATTTTCATTTATCCTCCAAGACCTTCTAGCTCCCTTTTCCTGCTCTAATTCCATCCACACCGGACTATGATCAGATAAAATTCTTGAACATATCTTCGTCTTCTTTACCCTAGAAAAGAAATCATTAGTAACAAGAAGTCTATTGACTAGCTCTTAAGAAACTCTCACATCAGTGGTTAATTTCTATTTCCCTTATTTTTCCTTTATCTTACATTTTTCAGATTAATTTGCTTTCACTTTGATATACTTTATACATTTTGAGCTGTATCTTTCTACAATCATGTTAACCATTTGTTTATACCATCATACAACTCTTCTCATGTGACTAGTTCTATGTTTCTTAATTTGAGTTCTCCTGTTATCCTATGTTGTTGGCCCTATCCTTCCCTCTAGCCATAGGTACCATCTTTGCCAAACTAAATAATAATCGGTATCCTCTTTTTCTTGAAGCTCCTTAGTGAGCTTATCCATCTCTGCACATTCAGTTATTTTTACAATTATTTTTTCTTCTGTTGGTAATAGTATATACGTGCCGCTGTCAAAATGTGGATGGTAGGACTTCCGCTTTGCTGGCCGCCGGCGAGGACGGTCTCTTCTTTAGGACCGCCAGCCCCGCCGTCTGTAGAGCCGCTTCAACATCGTGAAGCGGCTTGAAAACTCCAAAATCCGAAGGATTACAGGAGGAGAGAAAGGCAAGGCACTGGTTGAGCCCCTGTGAGCCCCCAGAGAATCGCTGCTGGGGAGGAAACAGGCACGGCTCCCCTTCAACTTGCCAGACTCCGGACGGCATGGGACGATTCTGCTTCCTGCAGAACAAGCTGGCTGCTGCAAAGGTTTTAACTGAATGAAACCAACCTTAATAAACAGTGGAAAAATCAACTTGAACCTCCAAACTTGGAAATCGCAAGTATAAATGCTTTGGTGACTTTTTAACTTAAGAGAAAATACGATCGAGTGAAACTGACTTGAAAAAAAATGGCGCCCAGCAGCAGAGTTAATGAGCTAGTGAAAGTGATTCTGTGAAGCTACTTTGATCTGTTACAAAATTGCTGTGCCTGTAATATAGAGGAACAGGAGAAGAGGAAAAAACTCTTTCTTTAAAATCTGAATCTGCTTTAGTCTAGCTTCTATTTGATTAAACCTGGGGGACTTTTTTAGAAGTCTTTGTGGAGGTGGAAAAGAAAAAAGGATTTCCCTTTTCAGAAAAACTAACTTACGTGGCAGGATGGCTTCACAGAAGCAGGAAGGAAAGGCAGCGGGGGGGGGGGGATCCCCCACACACAAACATGAATTACAACCTCCTTCTGCCCAACAGACTCAGAAAAAAGATTTTGATTTTGAAAATTTAAAAGAATTTATTTCTCAGGCTTTGGATGATAAATTTCAAAAATCTCAACAGGAAATAGATGATAAACTTCAAAAATCTCAACAGGAAATTATGCAGGAAATTAATGAAATTAAAGATATGGTGAAACAGGATTATGGCAAGGTGACTAAAAAAATATCGGATGTGGCGTCTGGCCTTGCAGAATTTATTATTAAAGTGGACTCCAAAGTGGAAGAATTCAAATCAGAAGTCAATGTTAAGATTAAGGACAATGATTATAAAATTTCTGATGTTGATGATAAAATGCAGAGAGTTGAAAATGAAATTGTGATGATGCAATTCAGGGCCATGGAATTTGCTATAAGGCTCCGAGGAATTAGAGAAGATGACAGACAGGATTTGAGACAGATTTGTGCTGAGGCCTTGGCAGTGTTATTAAAAATTAATCCTGATGTGGTTTTTTATAAAATAGACAAAATTTACAGAGTCAACTCTTGGGTGGCCAGACAAAGACAATTGCCTAGAGATGTGGTGATATATTTTACAGACAGAGCAATAAGAAATGATATCCTGCAAAGATCTTTTATCTCCTCTGTGCAAGTGGGGGGGAGCTCAAATTGGAGTTTACAAGGAACTCCCACCTAAAATGTTGAAAGCTAGAAAAGATTTTGGCTTTCTAGTAAATGAACTGAAAAAACAAGAGATACCATTCCGGTGGGATGCCCCAACTGGTATAATTTTGAAATACAATGGAGAAAGATATCGCTTGAATACTGTTGAGAAGGCGGAGCATTTTTATCCTACTATTCTTAAAGAAAGAACACCATCTCCACGTACGTCTACAGTGCTGGAGATTAAGGAGAGTGATAAGAAGCAACTCCAGCAACAGTCTAAGCAGGTGGAGCCAGAGGAAATGCAGGGTGCTGTAGGAGGCCTTCTCGAGGAGCACCTGATAGAATCTTCTCCAATTTTGGACCCGGCTCGGATGGTTGAAGTCAAAGACCAGCATATAACTCGTGCAAAATCTAAGCAACTTAAAGAAAAGCAACAACAGGAAGGACAATACAAAAAGGGAGCTAAGAGTACTACACAAGAGTCTGAAGCCATGTGGGGAGCAAAACCGAAGATTTCGGAGGGTCTTCGGCTATTCTGCTCGTCGCTTCAAAAAGATAAAGATGACAATTAAGTGCTTATCTTGGAATGTGAATGAGTTGAATTCATTACAGAAAAGGAAGAAGTTATTTTTGTATTTGAGACAATTTAATAATGATATAATCTGTCTACAAGAAACTCATATTAGAACTCAAGATCAAAAATACTTGATAAATTCTAAACTAGGAACACATTTCATAGCTTCAACTTTGCAAAAAAAGAATGGTGTGGTTATTTATGTAAACAAAAGATTGACAGCTAAAATTATAGAAGCAGACAAAGATGGTAGGTTTATAGCAATTGAATTGCTTACAGCAAATGACCAAATTCTTTTGATTGGAATTTATGCTCCCAACCAACAACAGGATCATTTTTACAAAATGTTACACACTAAAATACTGCAATGGGACTATAGATCTATTTTAATTATGGGAGACTGGAATGGTGTAATTGATTCTAAATTAGATAAAAAGAGTTTGGCAAAACCTAGGATTAGACTACCACAGACTTTTTTTGATATGAAAGAAGATTTGGAATTAAAAGATATTTGGAGAATACACAACCCAAAAGAATTGGACTATACTTTTTTTTCTGATAGACATAGATCCTTCTCCAGGATTGACTTTATTTTGTTGTCAGATGATCTACTTGTTAAGACAAAAAGAACAAAGATTTTTCCAAGAACTTTGACCTACCATAGCCCAGTATGGATAGAAATTGAGATGGGCAAAATCGAGAGACGATCATGGAGATTAAATGAAAACTTGTTTAGATATGAAAAAAATATAACAGAACTTAAGAAGCAGTTGAAAGAATTTTTTGAAATGAACTTGAATAAGAGTACCCCAGTTGAAATTGTGTGGGATGCGAGCAATATATGAGAGGGGTACTCATTTATATGAATTCTAAACACAGACTGAATCGACAAAAGAAAAGATCTGAACTGGAAGCAGAAATAAAGAATAAAGAACAGCTACTTATTAAAAACCCAACAGATGAAAGAACACGTGGTGTTATAAAACTTTTGAAAGATCAATTTCAAATGCTTATGGCGGAACAAGTTGCAACAAATCTACAATATGCAAGGCATAACACATTTTGTAACGCCAATAAACTGGGCAGATGGTTGGCCTATACATTAAGGAAGAAGCAGAGTATACGGACTATTGATAGTATTGATATTGGAGGAAAAGAAATTTTTCAACGAAAATTAATTAAAGAAGCTTTTGTGGACTATTATACTAAACTATATGCTAAAGATGATATGCAGAATGGATATATAGAAAAATACTTAGATAATAAGAGAGTTACAAAAATTACTAATCAACAAAAGGAAAGAATGAATTATCCTATAACAGAGGAGGAGATAGTAGTAGCAATTAAACAATTAAAAACAGCTAAAGCTCCTGGAACGGATGGTTTGACTGCAGTGTATTATAAAACTTTGCAAGCAGAAATGGTGCAACAACTCAGAGATCTATTTTGTAATATTCAACAAGGGGGTATAAAATACCCCCATCATGGACAACAGCTTATATTTCTTTGATACCAAAAGAGCAAGTAGGTCCTAAAAAACCGGAGAATTATCAACCAATATCTCTTCTGAATACTGATTATAAAATTTATGCAAAAGTACTAGCCAACAGGTTGATGCCAGTAATTCAAAAGGTGATTCATGAGGATCAAGCAGGATTTATCGAGGGTAGATACATGAAGGATAATGTAAGGCAAGTAATAGACTTATTGGAATATCTTGAGAGGAATAAACAGATAACTGCAGTGCTGGTTTTTTTGGATGCGGAAAAGGCCTTTGATAGAGTGGATTGGAATTTTCTATTAAAGACTTTAAAAAAGATGGACTTTGGGGATCAATTTATACAGGCGGTTTCAGCAATTTACCAAGAGCAAAAGGCACAGATTATTATTAATGGAAGCTTGACAACAGAGTTTAAAATAGAAAAAGGAACAAGACAGGGATGTCCGTTATCCCCATTGTTATTTATTTTAACATTAGAAGTCTTGTTAAACACAATTCGGGACTCTAATATCCTGAAAGGTATAATGATTAGGCAAGAGGACTATAGAATAAAGGCATTTGCAGATGATCTGGTTGTTACCCTAACACAGCCAATGGAATCAATAATCCAGATGAAAGACATTATACAAGACTATGGTAAAGTTTCAGGTTTTAGATTGAACCAGAAAAAAACCAAGATGATAGTTAAAAATATGACACAAGATCGTAAATACGAGCTTGAAATGAGGGCAGGTTTTGAGATTGTATCAAAGGTAAAATATCTAGGTGTTCAGGTTGCAGAATCAAATATGAAACTGTTTCAAAATAATTATGAGGCGTTGTGGCGAGAGGTTCAGAAAGATATGGAGATTTGGAAAAAATTGCAGCTGTCTTTACTTGGAAGAATAGCAGCAGTTAAGATGAACATTTTGCCAAGATTTCTTTTTTGTTCCAAATGATTCCGGTGCTTAAAAGTGATAAACAACTGAAAGTGTGGCAAAGTGGAGTGAATAGATTTGTCTGGAACGAGAAAAAACCGAGAGTGAAATTGAAAATTATGCAAGATGTTCCAGAAAGGGGAGGTCTTAAACTTCCAAACCTACAATTATATTATGAAGCAGCAGCTTTGACTCAAGCAAGCGATTGGTTTGGAAGGAAAAAGACTGGAATATTGAATATAGAAAGTTTTGATCTTGAATTTGGATGGCATGCTTATTTATTCTACGAGAACAAAGTGGATAAAGTATTTAAAAGCCATATACTTAGAGACTCTTTGATGAGGATTTGGAAGAAGCACCGACTCAAATGGGATTACAAAATACCGTTATGGTTGGATCTTGGTCATATTATGTGGAATACAAATATAATGTCACTCGGGGGGGTTTTATATAAAGAGGTTCTTTTTACAGATGCGGGCAGATGGCAGCTGAAGACATTAGAGACACTGTTGGATGAAGGGATTAACTTAACTTGGTTACAATATAATCAACTTCAACTGAGATGGAAAGAGGACCAAAAAACTGGTATTATGTTGCATGAGGAAGAACTGGTTAGACATATAAAAGAGAAAGGTCCAATGCATATTAAAAGGCTTTATAATGTTTTGTTAGAAAGGGATTCAGAAACTGAATTGGTTAAAGATTGTATGATTAAGTGGGCACAAAATTTTGAAGAACCAGTGATGTTGGAAACATGGGAAAAAATTTGGGTTCAGAATTTACACAGTCGCAGAATTTAAGGGAAAATTTCTATAAAATGTTTTACAGATGGCATTTAGACCCCAAAAAATTGTCATGTATGTATCCTAATGTTCAGCCAAAATGTTGGAGATGTGATTGTTTAGATGCTACATATTATCATGTTTGGTGGACTTGCAAGAAAGTTAAGGCTTTTTGGATAAAAATTTGGTGGGTTATGCAGAATATTTTGAAGAAAAAGTTCAATTTTCTCCACAACTGTTTTTATTGGGTATAGTTAAGGGTTTTACTTCGGGTGAAACAAAGTTGATATTGTACATGATAACAGCTGCGAGATTATTGATAGGTAAATATTGGAAAAATGAAGCTTTGCCCATGATTGAGGAATGGACTTTGAAGATGGCCAGTTTTGCAGAGATGGCGAAGATTTCGGCATATTTAAAAGATTGTTCACAAGAGACTTATGAATGGGAATGGAAAAAATGGATAGATTATGTTCAGAACAAATATCAAACCAGGAAGTATCAAATAGTTTTTATTTGAAAATGTTATATTAAGATAGAAATATTTTAATGTAGTGAAGATGAAAAATTATAAGGGGGAGGGTGGGGTTCAAGTTTTATACAAAGGCGGGTTTTTCTCTTGATCTGAGTATATTGTATGGAAGTCCGGGGGGAGGGGAGGGATAGGGAGGGTTAGGGAGGATGAGGTTGGGAGGTGTGGGTGGGTTGAGGGGGGGGGGAAACGGGGTGAAAATGTAATTGTAAAACTTTTGCAATAAAAAAAAATGTGGATGGTAAGATATTTTATCTCTTTAGTGTATTGTGGTGTAGTCATTCCAAATAGGAAAAATTCTGGTTTCATTTCTACTTTTTGCCTTGTTATTTCTTCAATTATTCTCTTAATCTCCTGCCAGTAGTGTTGTGCCTTCCTGCACGACCACCAGAGATGGTAGAATGTCCCCTTTTGTGTCTTGCATTTCCAACACATTGGTGATGTACTTGGAAACATTTTAGCCAAACGTGCCGGTGGGAGATGCCATCTATAGAATATCTTGTATAGTTTTTCTTTGTATGGGATTGACATTGTCATCTTGAGATTTTCTGCCCATAGCTTATCCCATATTTCCAATTCTATATTGTGACCTATATTTCTTGCCCAACTTATCATGTTTTCTTTCACCGTTTCCTCCTCTAATTTATATTTTATTAAATATCCATAAATTTTTGATATCATTTTCTCATCCTTGCCTTTTAATATTTTATCCAATTCGTTCGGTTTGCTTTGGAATCCATACTGTGTCCGGTCTGCTGTAAATCTTGATTCTATTTGGAGATATGGCCACCACTCGATAATTATACCCCGTCTTTCCAATTCTTGTCTCGTATATAGGTCTCCTTCACTATTCAGCAGCTCCTGGTATTTCCTCATCTTTTCTATTTCTATAGTATTTGGGTAGATTAGTGCTTCCATGGGCGACCACCATCACGGGATTTTACTATAGTGTTGTCTTCTGATACCTTGCCACGTTATATAGTGAACCTCTGATTAAATGTCTCTGAAAGTACCCATGTTGCTTGTCTGTACGTTCCCACAGAAAAGCATGCCAACCTCGACTCAAGTCAAATCCCTCTAAATATAGAGTTCTCCTGTCTGATAGGTCAATCCATTCTCTGATCCAATTTAACGCCGCTGCCTTGTAGTATAGCTCCCAGTCTGGTAAACCAAGGCCTCCCTTCTCCTTTGTGTCCTGTAAGCATTTTATTTTGATTCTGGCCTTCTTTCCTTGCCAAATGTATTTCCTTATCGTCTTATTAAGATCTTTAAAAAAATCTTTTCCTGGGCCAATTGGTATTACTTGAAAGAGGTAGAGGAGTCTTGGTAATATGTTCATTTTGACTGATGCTATTCTACCTAGAAATGAAAGTTGTACCTTATTCCATCTTTCCAAATCTTTTTTAATTTGTTTCATCAATTTAACATAATTGTCTTCTCTAAAAGTTGTTACTTTTGTGGTGAGCCAGATTCCTAGGTATTTTACTTTCTTTACAATTTGTATTCCTAGTTCCTCTTCTAATTTTTCCTCCTGTGTCGTTGTCATATTTTTAGTCAGAACTTTGGTTTTTTGCCTGTTAATTTTGAGTCCCGCCACTTGGCCATATTCTTCTATCTTCTCTAATAGTTTAATTCCTACTTCTTCTGGTTGTTCCACTATGAAAACCTCATCTGCGAAGGCCTGTAATTTAAAATCCTCTTTCCGAATCCTCAGTCCTTTTATTTCTTCTTCCTTTCTTACTTCGTTTAGAAGGACTTCCAATGAGATTATAAACAATAGGGGCGATAGCAGACATCCTTGTCTTACCCCTTTTTGTATGTTTATTTTTTCAGTCATGTCCCCATTAATTGTGATTCTCGCTGTCTGAGAAGAATATACTTTCTTAATCATTTTTAAAAATTTGTCGCCAAAATCCATAGTCTCTAATTGTGCTATAAGAAATTTCCAATTCAAATTGTTGAATGCCTTTTGCGCATCGAGAAAAATTAAGGCTACCTGTTTGTTAATTTTTTGCTCGTAATATTCTAAAACGTTTATTATTGTCCTCATGTTATTTTTTATCTGCCTCCTTGGGACGAAGCCATTTTGGTCGGGATGTATATAATTATGTATAATTGTTTTCAGTCTCTGTGCTATAATTGTCGTGAATAGTTTATAGTCAACATTTAACAGTGAGATAGGTCTATAATTATGAACCTTAGTCGAGTCTGTATCTTCCTTAGGGATAAGTGAGATGATTGTTTCAGCCCAAGATTTAGGTGTTTCTGCTTCCAGTAATGCCTCATTGAGGAGTAGTAATAGTTCATCTATTGCAGACTGGCAGTTTTTATAAAATTCCGTTGGAATTCCATCTGGGCCTGGGACCTTGTTGTTCTTCTGTTTCTTTTGGGCTTCCATCAACTCCATCATTGTTATCGGTTTATTTAATATATCTCTGTGGGTTTCCTCCAATTTTGGGATATTTGCCTTTTGTAGATATTTCTTAATATCTTGGTCTTGAATCTCATCTTGTGTGTAGAGGTTTTGATAGAATTCCTTAACTATACGTTTTTTGTCATGGTTCATATTATATGTTTGTCCTGTTTATTTTTTATTTTTTTTATTTTTTATTTGATTTATATGCCGCCCTTCTCCGGAGACTCAGGGCAGCTTACAATGCGTTAAGCAATAGCCTTCATTCTTTTGTATATTTTATACAAAGTCAGCTTATTGCCCCCACAAACTGGGTCCTCATTTCACCTACCTTAGAAAGGATGGAAGGCTGAGTCAACCTTGAGCCTTGGAGAGATTCGAACCAGCAGAAATTGCAGGCAGCTGTGTTAATAACTGCAACTGATATATTATTCTCTTTTCCCTCTCTTTCTTCAGTCTATATGCCAGCCAGCAACCTGTTTTGTTTGCATGTTCGAAATATTTCTGTTTGGCTGTTTTAATTTTCTGTGCGATTTCTGTTTGCATAATTAAATTCAATTTATGTTTAGTGAGGTTCAGTTTTGCCCTTATTGTTTTATCTTCAGGTTTTTCCTGTAATTGTGACTCATATATGCTGAGTTCTTCTAATAGATTCTTCCTCTTTTGTTGTTTATCTTTATTTTATTTTTATTTTTTTTGTATATGCTATTGTGAGGCCTCATATATAGGCCTTAGTAGTATCCCACAGGTTCTGTACTGAGGTTTGTTCCTTTGTATTTATTTGGTAAAATATTTTTAGTTCACTCTCCATCATCTGTACATACTCCTTCTCTTTTATTATTCCAGTGTCCATCATCCACCTCTTCTGTTTACGTTGTCCTTTCCATATTATTTTTATAGGGTTGTGATCTGCCCATGTATTCATCATGATTTCAATATCTTGTAATTCTTTTCTGAGATCTGGCGTCATCCAGGCCATGTCAATCTGAGACCATGACTGATGTGAATTTGAGTAAAAAGTGTATTGTTTAGTTTGTTTGTTGGCCTCTCTCCACCCATCATATAGTTGTAATTCTTCAGTCATGTCCTTAAATGTATCCGGTAAGGTTCTCTTTCTGGTCTTAGTTTGTTTATTACTATAAAAGTAATAATTATTTATAGTCTTCTTGTATATTCACAATTGCATTAAAATCCCCGACAATGCAGATGTTCTCATACTCCAAGTCTTTGATTGTATCGTGTAATTTCTTATAGAATTCCCTCTGGTTTTCATTAGGTGCATAAATAGATGCTAGCAGTATTATCTTTGTTTCTGTTTGTATTTCCGTGATTAAGGTACGCCCTTCCGTGTCTGTATATATCTGTTTCGCTTTTAAGTAGTTTCTGACATATGTTGCCACTCCTCTCTTTTTACTATCTCCTAGGGATGTATATAGTCTTCCTAATTTCTGGTTCTCCAGCAGTATTTGTTGCTGTCTTTTAATATGTACTTCTTGTAGTGTTACAATATCAAAGTCCAATTTTTGCAGTTTGGTAAATATATGTTTCCTTTTCCTTGGCGAATTGAGTCCATTTATATTAATTGATATGATTTTGATTTCTCCTTCCATCTCTATAGGGTTTATCTGTTCGTTATTTTCAACTTTGTTGTGTTTCTGGTGTGTTTCTTTTCCCTCGCTCCCTCTCTCTCCATTCTTTCTCTCTCTAGTCTTTTTGTGTCTTCCAGGTCTTTTTCTTCTCTCTCCGTCCGCTGTATCTCTTGTTTCCTAGCTTCCGTTTCTCTGCTTGTCTCCTGTTCCTCTTCGCTGGTGAAATGCTGTTCAAAGAATTCTTGAGCCTTTTCTAAATTGTCAATCCTATACTTTCTTTCATCCCAGGAGATAAGCAGGCCTTCCAGTAGTAACCAGCGGAATTTTATTTTTAATTTGTTTAGCTGGGTGGTTAGAAAATTATAATTTCTTCTTTGGTCCCTTGTTCTTCTCGGTATTTGTTTGAGAGTTAAAATTTCTCTTCCCTTATGCATGATTGTCTCTTCTCTCATTTTCCTATAGATCTCTTCCTTAACAGATTTCTTCGTAAATCTTATGTGAATTTCTTTGGGTAGTTTATTTCTTCTTGCATAATTCGTGTACACCCTGTATATTTCATCGATTCCGTTTCGCAGTTCTTCCTTATCCATCTGGGTTGCCTTTGCCAATATCTCAGTCATTATTTCACTTAGGTCCTCCTCCTTTTGTTCTTCTACATTTTGGAACCGTAGGTAGAACGAGACCTTTTCCATTTCCAGGTAAGTTAATGCGTCCTCAGTTTCCTTATTAAATGCCCCCTGATCTTGCTCCATTCTTTCCATTCTATTGGTCGTATGTTCTATTTTTTCTTCCACCTTATGGATCCTCTGCTTGTTTTCCGCTATATTTTGTTGAATTTGTTCTATCTTCTCATCCATATTTTTGATGTTATCTTTTATTTCACTCACATCTGCCCTCAGTTCTTCGTGGTTTTTCCTTGTTTCTTCGTGGTTGTGTGCCATGGTTTCCTGCATTCTGTTCATGCCCTCCTGAATCATTGCTAATGCAGAGTGAATATTCTGTATGTTGAGGGGAGAGCTCGTCTTCTCCTTTTCTGTAGTTTCAATTACTTATTGTTGAGCTGGCGAGGCCATAAGTATCATTTGGCTCGATGGTGTTTTCTTACTTATTTTAGTTGTTGTTGTTGTACTAGTAGTTGCCATTATTATCTCTTTTTTAATTAATGCCCAGACTTTCATGTACTAATCAATAATTCTAAATCTGGTTCTTGAGATTACACCCAAATTTAATTTTCACTTTTCGAAGGTTCTTTCTAGCTTCCTCCATTCTTATGAGACAATAGCGTGGGAAACTAAAGGAGAGGGTTGAGGGAAAAGTGAATATTCTAGCAATCCATCAGTTAATTGTCTCTAATATTAAATATTTAAATATTTGTATATTTGTTATACTAATAAATAGGAATCAGTTTCTATTTGTTTCAAATTTCTTTCAGACAATAAGGAATTATGATTATTTTAGATATAATTGATGTGCTGTGAGCTAAATCTTTAACTCTCTATATATATATGAATCAAATTGATATATCACTTAATATACTAATTATCCACCTTGTATAAATAAAGTTATACTATGCAATCATATATCCCCAAGAATGGATTCCCTAAGCAATTGTATATATATATATATATTACTTCTCTAATTTATCTAATTTATTCTAATTTATCTGGCATACATATATAAATATACTTTTTTGTCGTTATAATGAGTATCTAAGTCTTTGATTCTAAGTATATAAAGACAAATTAACAAACCAATGATTCACTTAATAAGTACAAAATAATACTATGCAATCATATAAGAATAAATTTCCAGGATAGTGAATGTGTATATATAGATATTACTTCTTAATCACTGTTGACAATTGCTAAGTAGTCTTATTAACAACTTGTATCCTTGCAGATCTTGTGATAAATGTCTGATTATAGTCCAAGTCCACTTCCTTTCAACTGTCAGTAATCTCTTAATATATCTATATAATATCCAATTATTCCAAAATCCTCAGTTCAAATCTTCACCGGAGGTAAACGATAGAAAAAACAATATTATAAATATTATATTATAAATCCAATATATTCCACGTCCGTTTGTACTTTATTCCACCGATGCTTTCTTTTTCAATCTTCGCTTCCCTCTTATCAGCTGTCACTGTTTCTGGCCAGCCGGGTGGCTGGTTCTTCCTCGTTCCGAGTTAAGGGAGTTTTCCTGAACCTTTGGGGGGATTGCTGTCCTCCCTGAGGTCCTCAGAAGTTTCCCTTTCTTCTATCGACCTCTACGGGGTCGATAGCACCTAAATCGGCACCTGAAGCGAGGATATTAGGGGCTTTGGGAACGGAGAACCGTTCCTTTCATCCCTAACACACTGACGTCACTGCTGGAAGACTTCTTGTTTCTTTTTTGTTTTAGTACTGTGTTAATGTATAGTGTTAATGTTAATGTTATATGTGTTCGTATGTATTTGTGTTCTATGTTCATGTTAATAAAAAATATAAAAAAAAGAAAAAAAAGAAAAGAAATCATTAGTGATCAGTATAAAATCAATCCTAGAAAAAGATTGATGTCTATCAGAGAAAAAAGTAAAATCCTTTTCTTCAACATTTCGTTCCCGCCAGATATCTCTCAACTCCATATCATCCATCATGTCAAAAAAAGATGTGGGCAATCTTGCACAATTTTGGATATTTTGAAGTAATCCTTTTTTGTCCTTTTGAGTATCCAGTGTTCTGTTTTTGTAGCTTCTTGAGCTTTCATTGGAGTTTGCTGTATCTTTAAATCTTGTTCTTTTTGTTTAGCTGCAGCACGAGTCTGTCTTTGATCTTTTGGTTCTTCTCTTTTTTCTGCTACTTCCAAAGGTTGAACAGTACCAAAAAGTTGCAATAAATCTTCTTCAATAAGCGAGGTCTCTCCTGCAGCTTGTGGCTGTTTACTTTCCTTCTGTCCCTGTATTGCCAGCTCTTCTTTTCTTCTCCTCGTTTCCTGAGATGGTGGGCATCCATCCAGCCTTTAATACATTAGTATAAAAATCTCTTGCCTTCCAAATTGTGTTAAGGTGATGCCTTTCTCCCATATAATTCACCACCAGTCCAGTTGGAACATCCCATCTAAACTGAATCTGTTGATTTCTAAGTTCATCCACCAAAAAAGCAAACTCCTTTCTGCTTCTCAACATTTTTGGGGGGATTTCTTTCAGCACTAAAACCTCTTGTCCTGCCATTTGAAGTTTATTTTTATAGAAGGCTTGTAAAATTTCATTTCGACTCCTTCTCATTGTAAAGTAAATCACAATAACTCTTGGCAATTGATTCTGTCTAGCAAACCAGGAATTAATGCGATATATTTTGTCAATTTGCAATGAGAGATCTGCTTCTTGCTCCCCAGTTATCTTTGCAAAAGCCTCTGCAAAGATCTCTCTCAGATTCTCTCAATTATGTTCTCTCAGACTTCTTACTCTCAGGGCAAACTCCATTGCTCTATATTGTAACATCACCACTTCATCATCTGCCCAATCCACCTTGGTCTGAACTTCATCCATTTTATTTTCCAAATTCAGATTAGACTGATTAATTTGCTCTACTCTTTCACCCAACAATTCAATGTGTTTTGCCAGAACCTGAAATGCCATTACTATATCTTCTCTTATTTCCTTATTCCGAGTTTGAATGACCTCTTTAATTTCAGCCATCTCATCAGACACTCCTTTAATTTTCCCCTCTAAAACAGTGGTTTGTTGCTTAAAAGCCTCCTGTAAAGATTCCTGTAGAGCTTCCAAAGTTAATATTCATGGGTTTGAAGTAGACAAAGATTGTAGTTTTGATGGTTGTGCTGGCGATCCTCCAGCACTTTTAAAGCCAGATTTTATTTGCTTAGAAGCCATTTTTAACTTTCGATTTATACTTCTTACAACCAAATCAGTAAGTCCAAATGTTTTTAAATCTTTTGTAAGTATTATAGTTTATTTAAAGTCCAAACTGTAATCTTTCAACTTTAAATCTTTCTTTCTTTAATATAGAATCCAATAGTCTTAAACAGCCTTAGAAGCGCTAACGATGTTAACAATCACTTTCACTATAACTTTCACTTTTCCCATGCCCTGTTACAGTTCAGGTGCCATGTTTCCTTTCCCTTTGGAAGATCTTAGAAGGAAGAAATATTGATACAGAGTTAAAGTTCAGTACTTGCAGTTGCTAGGACTCCTGTTTTTGTTCTGCCTGCTTTAAGATTATTTTGAAGCTAAATGTTGATTGCAGGGGTGGTCGTGGTGTCTTGTTCTGCTTAAGCAGAAAAGTCCTGGATCCGGAGCTCGGTCGGACTACCAGGGAGCTCTCACCCTCCAAGCCCCAGAATTACTCCTAGGGCTTTTGGGGAGCTCTACCTTTGTCCGGCTGCTCGCCTTCCTCTCTTCTCCCGAGGGGAAGGTTTCCAAACCGCCAGACAGCTGATTTGCACTGTCTTAGCGGTTTTAATGAGATCGCGGGGCTGACATTCCAAAAGGAGCGTCTGCCAGCGCCTGCGGTGCCACTGGAAGTCCGCCATTTGCCATTTCTTTCCGTTGTGTTGAGAGGTTTACATTTGAACCTAGTGAGGGTGAAAATGAAAGTTAATATCCAGTTCTTTCAAGGCTGCGATATACTCCTCTGCATTTTCAGCTATTTTAAAATTTACCTCTGCAGTTTGGTAACATTCTCCACATATTTGTATCTCAGAAGTGCTTTGAAAGGATTTTTTATCACCAGAGAGCAATTGGCCCACAAATTGGCAAATTTAATTTAGAAACCTTTCAAATACTTTGTTCCAGCATCTTTTAGTCAAAATTAGAATCAGAAAATTTTAGCCACCCACAGCGAAGAAGATCAAGCTGCCAGTTACCAGAACAGTAAACTAAAATCACGACTTTAAAACTTTATCTTTCTCCGACAACTTTTCTTTTTTTCTCTCTCAGCAAACTTTCTTATTTGGCTTGCCTTAGCAGCCTTCTCCCTTGTTCTTTAAGACAAAAGAAATTCCTGAAATGGCGCAGATCTTCAAAAAAGTATAGCAGGCTGTTGCTAGAAAAAGCCTCTATTAAGTTGATTTAAGATAGAATAATAATCTTTGAAGGTGATTAAGAAAGGGAGGCATAACTTACTGTTTAAAAAATAAACTTCAAAACGGACAGCTTCTTCAACCCCCGAATAGATTGCAGCCCCTCCTCTTCCAGCTTTTGGCATGCAGACAGCTTCGGAGTTCAATTCCAAAAACAATTTGCTGGTTTACAGCTGTATTGAAGGGTCCTGAGAGGAAGTTCTTTGACACACCCTAACTGGGTGGGTCATAAAAACTGATGGGATATCAGTCCCTTCAGTTAAAAGGTAGAAGAGCAACATTACAGGGAGAAATACTTCAGAGATCTCTCCCCATGCATGTGTTCAGTTAGCTATATTCCCCGGAAGTCGTAACATTATTATCAGATGTAACTTTGTTTTATTCTCGACAGCCTATTTTTCCACTAATAGTAACATTTTTCGTCATGTCATTTACCATAACAAGTGCAAGTTTTTTTTTATTATTGAAAAAGTTTTTGAATACAATTTTTTCCCCCATTTTTCTTCCCCCCTCCACCCTAACCCCCCCTCACCACCCATCCCCCCATGACTTCTTCACAACAAAGACCTAATCCATAACAGATTATATAATATTTTACCATCCCCTTACTCCCTCCTCTAAATACTGACCCTTACTTGCTAATAATATTATTAATATTGTTACTTCCCCCTTTTACCATACATTTCAAAATAACATTCTACTGTAACATTGTATAACTTCTAATTTATAACTTATAATATTATTGTAACTCCCAATTTAGCAATAATCTGCCCTTTTTCTTCTCCTCCATACTTATATCTGTATATTAATACAACATTTCAAAACAACCTTCCACTTTAAAACTATATAATAAATTCTACTTTAACATTTAATCTTTTGTGTATATTAATGTAACATTTCAAAGCAGCCTACCCCATAAATCCTAATTTAACATTTATTCAACTCTATCCATTTGCTCCACTCCCCTAAATATATCACTTAAACATCCCTTTTCTTAAACTAAACAATCAGTAAACGAACCTATTTCCACCCACTTTCCTACAAAATTGCCATGCACAACAATTCTTAATATCTTTAATCCACTGCCCACTCTGCTAATATATATATATTAGCAGAGTGGGCTAATTATTATATATATTCCATTATATAAAAAAAGTCAATGACTTTAAATTTATAATCCATATAATATCTTCTTTGATGTCTTTCCACTGGATTGTTAAATCCATCATCCATATTAGGGTAACATAGCATCCTGATGCAACAGTTTGTTCAAAATCCTCAGTCATCATCTGCCCCCATCAGTAATGGATATCCTCATATATATATAAAAGAGAAAAACAACCACCCGAGTGACATTACGATTATATTCCATATAGTTGTAATTGTGGCTTTCATCAGGATTATTAATTCCCATCATCCTAATGGGTAACAACCAGATCTTCTGCGTGCCCCAGCGTAGCTCTCTTGCCTTATAGCTCAAGATAATTATAATATATTTATTAATAAAAGAAAGAAATCCAAAATAGATAATTCAAATCCAACAATTTAAGGCTCTTTTCACATCCCAAAATTACAGCATTGCAGAGGCCTGTCACTCTCCTCAGGATAATATTAACCAATACTTCGCCTCCACTATCTTTTCATATATTCATTCATTTTTTTTAATATAACTGGCTTCACTGTTGCTTAATTTAGAAATTTCTATTTTTGTGAGACCTATTTCTTTTTTTCTTTTCTTTTTGTGGGTTTAATCTCCATCCTGGTTTCCTTTCTACAAGTTGTATATCAACTGATCGGTTTTCATTCTGCTTTATAACTTGATCTTGTTGGTTTTGCTTTTGTGTCTCATATTTCTTTTTTATCAATTGTGTATCAGCTAATTGGTTTCCATACTTGTCTGTGACTTGATGAATCATCACGTTAGAGTCCGATGCCACTTCTCTCGTATTTGTAGATAATCCACCTGAGGTGTCTAAAGAGTCCAGAGGCAGTTTGTCCACAGCAGCCTCTATAATTCGATGTTTTCCCTTTATTTCCAATTCCTTCTGCTTATCCTGTATTGTGCCTAAAGATGTTAGGTTCATTTTCAAGATTTTTTGATAAAATTCTTCCACTTTTTCAACAGTATTTAGTTGGTATCTTTCTCCTTGATATCTCAATATTATACCAACTGGAGCGTCCCACCTGAATAGAATATTTCTTTTTTTTAGCTCAGTCACCAGAAAACCAAATTTCTTCCTTTCCAATAACATCTTAGGCGGGAGCTCTTTGTAAATCCAAATCTTTCTTCCAAACAATTGCAAAGTAGAATTGAAAGAATTTTGCACAATATTATTTCTTATATCTTTATCTGTAAAATAAATCACCACATCTCTAGGCAATTGCCTTTGCTTTGCAATCCATGAATTTATTCTATAAACTCTGTCAATCCTACAAAATACTTCCTCAGGTTGAACCTTTAAGATCCCAGCCAGAATTTCAGAAGATATTTTCCTTAAATCATCTCTATCATTTTCCTGCAGTCCTCTTAGTCTAATTGCATATTCAGTAAAATTATATTGCATCATTAAAACTTCTCTTTCAATCCATTGTTGTATGTTTTCTGCAGTACAAGTCTTTTGGTCAGCCTCCATTTTAGGTTTTTCTTCTGAGCTATTGTCTTGAGTGTTTGTCAAATCATTTTCAATTTTTTGTATTCTATTATCCAAATTGTCCTCAATTTCTTCCACTTTAGACTCTAATAAGTTAGTATTTACATCCAACTTGATCATAAATTCTGCAAAACCATCAGCCATTTTTATAATCTTTCGGTCCAAAATATCAAACTTTAATTGCACTAATTCTTTAATTTCCTGCTTAAATTTTTCAAAGTTCTGCTTCACAATCTCATCCCTTCTTACAATCTCCTCCAAGAGAAATTCAATTATATTAAAATCAGTTTTCTGAGACTGGAGATTTAGAACTTGTTCACGTAATTTATTAATGGGGGACCCCCCCACACTGCTTGTTTGTCCGGCTTTGCAAGCTTTAATGCCATATTTCCACACAGACAAACTATTTTTAAAAAAAGAAAAGAGAGGCAAAGAAGAAAAAAAAAAACTTCTTTCCAACCAAGATCAATATCAGATCTCCAGGAAGAACAAAACACAAAAGTAGAGCTTTATCTTCAATTGTAGCCAGAAGTATTTATTCCGCTACTTTGTATCTTAATAGAAAACGGAAGGACTCTCCCTTTCAGCCCCTTCTCAAGCCTCGGCAGTCGCCATTTTTAAAAAATTATTTTTCTCCTTTTTCTTTTCCTTCTTCAGTAATTGTTATAAAATAGATAAAATACTTGCGATTCAGGGTCACAGGTCCAGCTCATATCCTTTTTAATTGTTCTGTTAGTTTTTATAGGCTTGATCTTGTCACTAGCTCTGCATAAGCAGAGGTCTCCCAAAGCCCGGAGCGACGACGAGGGAAATAGGGAGCCTCATCTGCTTCGTCCCCAAAAGTAAAAAAAAAACTTTTGGGGCTAGGCAGAGAGCTCTACCTGCCCCCGCCGGCTCTATCTCCATTTCCACATGGAAATGGAGGTTTTTTGAGCCGCCTTTCAGTTGTAAAGGCGGCTCTTTACAGGCAATGGGGCGGCGATCCCAAGGGATCGTCTGGTGGCGGCAAGAAGCAAACCGGAAGTTCGCAAGTGCAAGTTTTTGAAATTACTTTTTCTACATTCTCCATAAATGCCATCTTTATTAATTAGGTACCTATATTGTTATGTGCATTAACTATCTCAACATATTTTTTAAAAAACGGGTATCTTAACTCATAACAGAAACAATTATATGAACAATTTGTAACTATTAAATCATGAAAAGTATATCTGTACAGGTTATGATAAATCTTTGTAATCATGAAAAAGATATAAAATGTGATTGGTTTGCTCATGACTAGCTTATTTGAATATTCAACATAGAGCTCTTCCTGCTATGCATTTACTTGTCTTATTTCAAATTGTATAGTTTTAGTAAAGGAATATGTATCTCTTACTCATTTCCTAGTTCTGGAATGGACTGTCTGTGGATCAGACATCTTAGTTTGTTTTTATATATATAAAGAAGCCTGGTGCAGGATATTCATTTGACACTGACTAATATAATAAAATGTCAATAACTTTCATGCGATAACAGCATTTTTTACATAATAGTGATATAACTGAAAACTGCAGTTATTTAATTCTGAATAGAAATATCTAGTTCATAGTGTGAGGGCTGAGGCTGACAAGGCTGGACCCCAGGAAGCACACTTTCATCCTACAGTATACAGCCATTGCATTCTCATCATATACTCTTTGTGAAAGTAGTATTATGCTCTTTCCTTCCCCTTTCCCCTTTTTCTTTGGAGAGCTTTGGTCTTCATATGACATGTCTAAAGTATAATAATTTGGGTTTAGTTATTTGTGTTCCCAATAAGAATTCTGAATTGATTTGTTCTATGATCCATTTATGTGATTTTTAGGCTATCCATGGTATTGTCAGGAGTCATCTCCATCACCAAAGTTTAAGCATCAATACTCAGAAAGTATTGATGCTTAAATACTTCTTCAAAGGCTAGCTTCTGCCTATCACAGAGAAACATTGCCTGTACTATTCTGAACTTCGTAAATATAGATCTGAATTTGTCTTCTAAGATCTTCACTGGTAGTCTACCAAGTGTTAGTCCTTGTGTAAGGATCGCCTCTCCTTCCAATTTAAGAAAGTACGAACTCTTGAAACGTAGTTGTTCAAAAGGATTCTTTTATTAAGCAGAAGTGAAAGCCATCCAGCTAAAGCACAATCTGAATACCTTTAGGCAAAGCAATAGGATTAAAGTGGTAGAGACCCCTCCCTTTAAATCAGAATGCAGATTTTAGCCAATACACAAGTGTGAAGATGTTTTCTTTACTATTTCATTTGAGAACCTGAACAAACATGCATTCCCACCACTACCCTTTAAAGTGAGACAACCCACATGGCTATCATATAAATTCCAACAGGTAAAGGGAATCTCAGGCCTCCTTGGCGCCAGGATATAGGTTGTAAAATATTTGATGACACAGGCAATGCTAGTAAATCGAATCCAAGTCTCCCCCTTCCTCCACTTGAATGGCAGTATCACTTTTAGGGATCTGACACCTTGACATATTTCCTGGCTGCTGGTTCCTTTTCTCATAATAGTAAGAAAGGCCTACTTAATTATCTGCTACTTAATTATTTTCATTGTCAGTTCTAAGATTGCTTGTTGTACCTATTGTTATCAGTTTGGTCTTCTTTATATTTAGCGTTAGCCCTAATATTTCACTGTCCTCTTTGACTTTCATTACTAGAACTTAAAGATCATCCATCTTTTCAGCTAACAGAGTAATTATCAGATTAATACTGTTAGCCTAGCAGTTCAAAGACATGCAAATGCAAGTAGATTAATAGGTACCACTTTGGTGGGAAGGTAACAGCATTCCATGTACCTTGGTTGTATAGCCATGTTGGCCACATGACCACGGAAGTTGTTTTTGGACTATGCCGGCTCCCTCAGCCAAAAACCGGAGATGAGTACTGTGTCCTAGAGTCGGACATGACTGACAGGGAAAACTTTACTTATAATTCAGATTACTTGTGTTTCTGCTTCCATCTTAAAATCTTACCCAACTTTTTTCAAACCAGCCTCCCTCTACATAGCTAGTCCTTGAGTTACAACAGCAATTGGGACTGGAATTTCTGTTGTAAGTGATGCAGTTTTCAAGTAGTCCCTATTACTCTTGTTAAACAAAGATCATTAAGATGGTTCATTAAGCAACCAACCCACCTTCCTTAATAGCCCACAGAAGATGTCAGCACTTAAGAGATAAAGAGATAGATAGCAATATTCATAGGCAAAAATTCCCTGCAACAAGGTCTGAACAAAGGCAGAATGGAATTAGCCCTCACTCAAGATGTTAATTTGTTAATTTGTCTCTTTAGCTTGCCATTTTGTAGCCCAAATAAGCTCACCCACTTTCTGGAGAGCTTAAATGACCTCTCTGTTAAAGGGTTTCACTTTATGAACAAGAATAACTTGGCTGCTGATAGTTATCCTTGTATTTTAACTATTTTAATTCCTCAATGTACCCTGGCAACCTGCTTGATTTGTAACTCCGGGGTGCAGGTATTGCTGAGGAAAAGGAAGGTATTCAGACAGAATGCTTTAGGTTTCCATGACAGCTGTGACTCATTAATCTTCAGTGTGTATCCCCCCCCCCCACATTTCTAATCTAATGACTGGTATTTAGGGCAGCTTTTTGCAAGCAAAGAAGCTTTTTGTACAGGTAATCCTTGATATACTACAGTTCATTTAATGACCATTCAAAGTTACAATGGCACTGAAAAAAGTGACTTATGACCATTTTAAACACTTACGACCGTTGCAGCATCCCCATGGCCATGGGGATGGCGAGGGAGGGCGAGGGAGGCAAAGCACCCCTCGACGTGACATTGAGTTGGCATGCCCACTCAGTCACATGACCACCCAGCCACACCTACCCAGCAGGTCATTAGGGCAGAGGACTGATTGTTAAATTATTTGAATCCCACCATTGACTATGAGGTATTCTGGAATTGCCATTTTCTGAAATACATTCTACAATTTGACATTGAGAAAATAATCAAAGGCCTTTGAATATAAAATAATTCACACATACATTTCTTTTTAGTTTCTTTGTTTTTCTAATGATTCAGCATGCATCAGTAGTAAAATCTATTCTTCCTCAGCCTTTTTAAAAACCAGCTTGAGTTTTTAACATCTCCCTTTCTATGTTTTTTTTTGGGGGGTGTGTGTGATTTTATCTCAGTGCAATTGCACTTGGAGAGAGAATGCCAAAAGCAACTTATAGCCTATCACTCAGGGGTGAAATGCTCCCAGTTCGGACCAGATCACCCGATCCGGTAGTGATGGAGGCAGGTGGTTTGGAGAACCAGTAGCAAAAATCCCTGCCCCCCCCATGCCCAGCTGAGCCGCATAATCATAAGAGGCTTTTTTTTAACTTTTAAAAGCATTTTTTCTACAACCTCTTCGGCCAAAAAATGCTTTTAAAGGTAAAAAAAAAAGCCTCTGATGATCGCGCGGCTCAGCTGGGATCGTCAAAGGCTTTTAAAAGAAAAAAACCCCTTTTTTTCTTTAAATGCCTCTGACGATCCAAGCTGAGTTGCCTGATCGGCAGAGGCTTTTTAAAAAACCTCTGTCGATCAGGCAACTCAGCTTGGATCGTCAGAGGCATTTAAAAGAAAAAAAACCCTTTTTTTCTTTTAAATGCCTCTCACGATCCAAGCTGAGTTGCCTGATCGACAGAGGTTTTTTTAGAAAGCCTCTGCCGATCACTCAGCTGGGATCGTCAGAGCCTTTTGAAAGCATTTTTTTACAATCTTTTTGCTGAAGAAGTTGTAGAAAAAATGGTTTTAAAATTAAAAAAAAAATTGGCCACGCTCACCCAGTCACAATATCCCCCCCACCAAGCCACGCCCACAGAACCAGTAGTAACAAATTTTAGATTTCACCACTGCTATCACTGTTTTGCAAGCTGCAACATTTCAAGAGCAGTTTAACAGAAGCTAGTTTAAAGAAAGGAAATTCTGTTTTCTCTTCGCCTTAACTTTAGTGAACACAATGGATTGTATTCAAAATGAATCCTAGATTTCAGGAATTATGCAGTGGAGAACTTTATCTTTTCTACTTTAAAAAAATGTTTCTATTTTTAAAAGGAGGTTTTATTTAATAAAATGTAGAAGTTATCTTTGTGTTTACTTGTTATGTAGACAAAAAAATAACTATCAAAAGTGATGTGATTTTTACCCAACATTTACCCCAGTGAAATCATTAAATCATTGTATTTATTTCACCCTTTAGAGAATCATGGTATTGCATATATTAAGAATTCTTATGTTAGGTGTCTGCATCTATTTATTGTACTGGAGTCAGTTGAAATAGCTTGTACATCAGATAGATAGATAGATAGATAGATAGATAGATAGATAGATAGATAGATAGATATTCAACTATGTAGGCATATATAGCAATACATAATCAGATTATCCATTATTTCCCTTTTTATTTTTAACCAAACTGTCTTATTTTTCTCTCCAAAGCAGCAGCACTCATTACTTTCTACTATTGTAGAAACAGTAGTATTTATTCCTTCCTATTATTGTATTTTTCTATTATATTTAAAAAGCATTTTATCATCAAACTCTATTCAGAGACTTGTTGAATCAGAACATTACAAATCTTCAGAAAATTTATTGCAAATAAAAATTATAAAATAAAGAATTACTAAAAGTACATCTTAGTCTGATTATGTTTTCAGTGCAGATAATTTCTTTTAAACTATGTAAGCATTGTTTTAAATAGCAAACCTCTAACTCAACCCTTTTCCTAAATAGATATTTTTGGGGAGGGTAGGAAACAGCAGAAATTATTTATACATTATTTCAAAGAATGTTAAATATGTCTCTATGAATATTCATAGTTTTTTGGCATGTAATGTATAAATTAAAATGCAAAAAGACATTTTAACTGTCAATTTCTGTTCCAAGAAATACCCTGAAGAACTTTAAAATAGCCTTTGATCATTTCAATCTTTAGCAAATTCTCCTCCTTGAATGTGGCATTGTAATATGAGAGACTTTTTTCCTTTTTCATTAGATCGAGATCACATCACAGATTATCATTATGCAACTCCATGCCACCATTCCCGTAAAGACAGTATTTTCTGGCTTCCACTCAAGGAAAAACAAGGTAGCATTTTATGGTTTAAGTTTCTAAAGGACACTTTTATCTAACTGTGAAACTATATGGTTATGTACAGTGGTGAAATCTAAAATTTGTTACTACCGGTTCTGTGGGCGTGGCTTGGTGGGGGCGGTTAATGTGACTGGGTGGGTGTGGCCAATTTTTTTTAACTTTTAAAACCATTTTTTACATGTAAAACCATGTAAAAAAAATGCTTTCAAAAGGCTCAAATCAGAGCCCTACAAGCTACACAAAATAAAATTGCTACTGTGATTAATGAAAAAATTAATGAAACCAATGAAAAAATTAATGAAACTAATCAAAAAATACAGGCTGTTTCAGATGAGATTTTAATTCGGAACCAGCAGATTAGAGATGATATTCTATTGGCATTTAAATGTTTGGCAGGTGACATTGAAATGGTGGATGATAAAGTTGAAGAAATTAAGCAATCTACAGAAATTTTGGACAAAAAATTAGGAGAGACTCACAGCAAACTTGAGAGAGCTGAAGATGATGTAATAATGTTACAATACCGAGATATGGAATTTGCTTTAAGATTTAGAGGGGTGAAGGAGAATAAACAAGAGAACTTGAAAGAAATGATGTCAGAGGCATTGGCACAGTTGCTGGGGGAGACGAAAACTGAGCTGGGCTGGAAGATTGACAAGGCATATCGTGTCAATTCTTGGGTGGCTAGACAGAAACGCTTACCAAGAGACATTGTAATATATTTTATTACAAGGAGAGTACGCAATGAAATTTTACAGGCTACTTTTAAAACAAGCTTCAGGTTGAAGGCCAGGAGGTGATGACAATGAAAGAAATCCCCCCCCCCAAGATGCTGAGAGCGAGAAGGGAGTATGCTTTTCTGGTGGATGAGCTGAAAAAACGTCAATTACAGTACAGATGGGAGGTCCCAGCCGGTTTAGTGGTGATGAATTCTGGAGAGAGATATCGGCTTAATACAATATGGAAAGCAAGAGATTTTTATATCAACGTATTAAAGGCTGGGACACCCAAATCACCAGAAGGAAAAAGAAAGAAGGAAGTACTGGAAGGAGAGAGAGAAGAGCTACTGACAGTGGTTCAGGGGAGAGTTTTGACTGGCCAAGAAGAACCACTACAAATTCAGATGGCTGTTCAAGATGTGGAGCTAATTGATATTTTTGAAGAACTGAAGGATCAAAGACAGACTAGAGCAGCAACAGCTAAGCGTAAGGAAGAATTAAGACAACAGCAGCAACAACAACAACAACAACTGCAGATAGCAACCCAAGAAACTACCAGAACAGAAGCTGTGGGGGGAGCAAGACTTAAAGGTCAAATGAGGCAAGACCATCAAAAATTGCTCCAGACGCTTTAGAGGCCCAGAGATGGGAACTAGATTTTTGACTTGGAATGTCAATGGTTTGAATTCTCCACAGAAGAGAAGGAAAATATTTTACTATCTTAAACAATTTAAGAATGATGTAATTTGTTTACAAGAGACTCATATTAGGATACAAGATCAAAAATATTTGACAAATGCAAGATTAGGTATACATTATGTTGCAGCAGCATCAGAGAAGAAAAATGGTATAGTTATATATGTGAAAAGAAACTTAATTGCAAAATTAGTTGAAGCGGATGATCAAGGAAGATTTTTAGCGATTGAACTTTTAATAAAAGGAGAAAAAACGCTTGTAATTGGAGTATATGCCCCGAACCAACAACAAGAAAAATTTTATAATTTACTACACTCAAAGTTGACACAATGGAGATATAAAACTTGTATCCTATTGGGAGATTGGAATGGTGTTTTGGACGTAAAAAAAGATAAGAAGGGACCTAAACAAAATGTTTTAACAAGAGCAAAATTGCCCAAATCATTCTGGGAGATGATGGACGACTGGGAGTTGAGGGACATTTGGCGCGAAAGAAACCCAGAAGAAAAAGATTTTACTTTTTTTTCGGATAGACATCAATCTTTTTCAAGGATTGATTTTATATTAATTACTAATGATTTATTATCTAGGGTGAAGAATACGAAGAACTGTTCAAGAACATTGACAGACCATAGTCCAGTCTGGAGGTTAAATGATAATCTGTTTAGATACGAAGAAAATGTAAAAGAGTGTAAAAAATTTATGAAAGAGTTTTTTATTATGAATATGCAAAAGGGTACATCTATGGAAATGGTATGGGGTGCAAGTAAAGCCTACATGCAAGGAATTTTGATATATTTGAATAATAAACATAGAAAGAAACAGGGGGCAAAAAGAAAAGAATTAGAAGAGGAGATTGTTAATAGCAGATCAAATGGCAACCAACTTACAATATGCAAAACATAATACTTTTTGTAATGCCAATAAATCAGGTAGGTGGTTGGCATATTTGTTAAGGAAAAAGCAGAAAACAAGGACAATAGAGAAAATAAAATACAAGGGTAAGGAGGTTTATGAACAAGAATTGATTAAAAAAGCCTTTTTAGAGTTTTATTCAAGGCTGTATACTGGTGATAAAATTCAAGATATAGATATAGATAGATATCTGCAAAAAGAGAATATTTGTATAACTTCAAAAGAGCAGAGGGATAGCTTAAATCAATTGATAATCTCCGAGGAAATTATGCTTGCAATTAAGCAGTTGAAAGTGGGTAAAGCTCCTGGAATGGATGGTTTGACAGCTATTTATTATAAAAGTTTACAGGAGGAAATGGTGGAACCACTGAAGGAATTATTCAATAATATACAACAGGGAGGAGAGGTACCTCCAACTTGGAAGACAGCATTTATATCGCTGATCCCAAAAGATGAGCAAGACTATACAGACCCTAAAAACTATAGGCCGATTTCACTTTTAAATACAGACTATAAGATTTTTGCTAAAATTTTAGCAAACAGATTAATGACAGTTATGCAGCAAATGATTCATCATGATCAAACTGGTTTTATAAATGGAAGACAAATGAAAAGTAATGTAAGGCAAATTGTTAATTTATTATTGGGAAGGAACAACCAGGTCCCCGCAGTGCTAGTTTTTCTGGATGCTGAAAAAGCTTTTGACAGATTGAACTGGCAATTCTTATCAAAACTAATAGAAAGGATGCAATTTGGAGAACATTTTATACAATCTATTAAGGCAATATATCAAAAACAAACAGCGCAAATAATAATCAATGGTGATTTAACAGATAATTTTAATATAGAAAAAGGAACAAGGCAAGGCTGTCCCTTGTCTCCGTTATTGTTTATTTTGACGCTGGAAATTTTATTAAATAAAATACGTGGGACTGATATAATAAAGGGAATCAGAATTAGATGGCATGAATATAAGTTACGAGCATTTGCGGATGACCTGGTGGTTACCTTAGCCCAACCGGTACAATCGATTACAGCCTTGATGGATATAATCTGCTCATATGGACAAGTATCTGGTTTTAAAATAAATACAGCTAAAACAAAGATAATAGCTAAAAACATGGACAGAAGCCAGAAAGAAGAGATAGAAAGGTAAACAGGATTTGAAATAGTTAAGAAGGTTAAATATTTAGGGGTTTATATTATGATTGCAAATATGAAATTATATCAACATAATTATGAACCGTTATGGCAAAAAATACAGAAAGAGATGGAAAATTGGAAGAAATTGCAACTGTCTTTGCTGGGTAGGATAGCCGCTGTAAAAATGAATATCTTACCAAGATTCTTATTTCTTTTTCAAATGATACCTATACTTAAAAAAGATGAAAATTTGAAGGAATGGCAGAAGGGCATAAACAAGTTTGTGTGGGCAGGGAAGAAACCACGAGTTAATCAAAAGATAATGCAAGACACCCGAGAAAGAGGTGGTCTTAAAATGCCCAATTTAAGACTGTATTATGAAGCTGCTACCCTCTCAGCAATTACAGATTGGATAAATTTAACGGAGGAAGAGATACTGAATATTGAAGGATACGGTCTGGTCTACGGCTGGCATGCTTACCTATTGTATGACAAGAAAGTAGATAAGACTTTTAAAAGTCATATATTAAGAAATGCTCTACTGCGTGTTTGGAAAAAGTATAAATATAAACTAAAGGATAAGTTACCAATATGGACAGTACCCAGACATGCGATAGAGAATATAAATTTGGAGCAAAAGCAAGATAAGTTTACATATAAGGAACTCCTTTATAAGGAAGGAGTTAGATTACAATTAAAATCTATGGAGCAATTAAGAGAAGAAGGAATTATTAAGACTTGGTTTCGATATGGTCAGCTGCAGGCCAGATGGAGAGAGGATCAAAAAATTGGTATTATGCAGCAGGATGAGAATTTGATAAAGCAAATAAGAGATAAAGGTCAAATGCATATTAAAAGGTTGTATAATGTGTTAGTGGAGATATCTCTATCTATCTATCTATCTATCTATCTATCTATCTATCTATCTATCTATCTATCTGTAAGGACAGATACAATCATGATTAATATTTCTTCCCACTATCTGTCATGACTGAATGGAAGGAGAGGTCTCCCAAGTACATTGCTTTTATTAACAATACTACTCTGATTATAAAAACTTTCTATTTTACTGCAATTCTGGCATTCGTTCATAATGTTGGGGGAATCTCACTGCAGTGGCCACCATCTGCAACAATTATAGTCAGAGATACAACAAGAGATCCAAGTTGCCTTTCCCTGGTGGAGTTTTGAGGGCCTTAAAACGTGGCTTTTTACCAATGGTTTTTCTAAGATGGGTTTAGCTCTTCTGAGAAGTGGGTGCATATTTTCTTGCTGCCCAATTTTACACTGTTTGCTTTCTGGGTTACCTTATTTTACTACTGCCTTTTTCATACCCTGGTGCTTGAACCATGTGAATTTCTTCCTCTAATTCTGCATTGAGGAATGCAGTGGTTATGTCAAAATGTGAAATTTTAAGGCCATGTGCCGCTGCCAACGCTAGTGCCAGCCTTATGCTTTCACTCACTATGAATTTGTTATGTTCACCCATGGATTTCATTTCCTTGTCCATGGCTTCTTTCCAGTTTACTTGTTCAATTTTAGGTAATGCCAATACTTCCTTATAGTTCCTTGGCTCATACCATACATTACACACTTTAACTTTACTAGCAGAATACCTGTCAGATGGAATCCCTTTGTTCCTTCACTCTGACCTGTGTGACATTGACTGCTGCTGTGTTTCAACCCTCTCTTGCTTCATATCTTTTTCAGCTTCTCCTGAATGCTGACTATGTCACTAAGTGAGTTACCATCACTGAGTTACATCACTAAGTGAGTTACCATCACTAAGTGGATCATTCCTTAAATTTGCATCAATTCTGTTCCAATTTTGCTCTGCAAAGCTAGCATATCTGGAAATCACTATTATTTTGCTCCCATCACTAAAGCGATAGCTCTTTGAGCCTGGCTCATAGCCCATAAACCTGAGCTTTCTAGCCTTTGGTCGTCCCTTTCTTCTAATTGCTTTTGGAATATGCACCTGCGCATTGCTTCCAAGCACCCTTAAATGTGCCAGAGATGGTTTTCTCCCATATAGCACTTCATATGGAGTATCATTAATTGATGAACTCCACAGCCTATTGATTAAATAATTAGCAGTCAACATGGCTTCACCCCAATATGACCTGCTCAGACCAAAATCCTCCAGCAGTGAGTCCTTCATTGTCTGTAAGACTCCATTCCACCTCTCAACTACACCATTCTCAGCTGCTGTGTGTATGTGTTTTATTCCTAACTGTCCCAACCACTGTTGAAAACTTTCTGACATGAATTCTGAACCTCTGTCAGTTTGCAACTGACATATCTGTTGTTTATGTCTCCTTTCCACAAAGCTTACTCATTGCTTAAATTTCTGTAGCACCTCTGTTTTATGCTTTACTAAATAGCAGAACCCAAACCTGCTGTAGTCATCTACAATGACCAACACATACTTAGCTCCTCCTAAACTGGCTTGCATTGGCCCAACCAAATCTGCATTTATCAGCTCTAGAACTCTTGTTGTATGCCTTGTGCTACTTTTGCTTACTGGGAATGCCTTGGACTTTATTTTATTTTATTTATTTTATTTTATTAAATTTCTATACTGCCCTTCTCCTGAAGGACTCAGGGCAGTGAACAGCCACAAGATAAAACACATAAATTCAAAAATTTAAAATAAATTAAAAATGAATTAAATAATTTGGCTGAATTTAAAATACCCCATAATTTAAAACAAATTAAAATTTACATTTAAAAAGGGGAGAAGATTTAGGCCAGGCCAGCTTGATGAAATAAAAAAGTCTTAAGCGCGTGACGGAAGGTGCGCAGATCCGGGATCCTCCGTATCTCCGGGGGGAGTTCATTCCAGATTGTAGGTGCCCCCACAGAGAAGGCTCTCCCCCTAGGGGCCGCCAGTCGACATTGTTTGGCCAATGGCACCCGGAGGAGCCCCTCTCTATGGGAGCGTACTGGCCGGTGGGAGGCTATTGGTGGTAGCAGGCGGTCCCGTAGATAACCAGGTCCTAAGCCATGGAGCGCTTTAAAGGTGATAACCAGAACCTTGAAGCGCACTCGGAAGACCACCGGGAGCCAGTGCAGCTTGCGCAAGAGAGGTATTACATGGAAACTCCATGTTGCTTCCATAACCACCCGCGCGGCTGCACTCTGCGCCAGTTGGAGCCTCCGAGTGCACCTCAAGGGGAGCCCCATGTAGAGACCATTACAATAGTCCAGACGAGAGGTGACGAGGGCATGAGTGACTGTGTGTAGAGAGTCCCGATCTAGAAAGGGACGCAACTGGCGGATCAGGTGAACCTGATGAAAAATCCTCCCGGTCACGGCTGTCAAGTGCTCTTCTAAAGACAGCCGTGAATCCAGGAGGACGCCCAAGTTGTGAGCCCTTTCCATGGGGGCCAATGATTCGCCCCCAATAGTCAGTGATGGCGCCAGCTGACTATATCGGGACATCGGAAACCACAGCCACTCAGTCTTGGATGGGTTGAGACTAAGCCTGTTTCTCCCCATCCAGATCCGTACGGCCTCCAGGCACCGGGACATCACTTCAAGGGCATTGTTGGGGTGGTCCAGGGTGGAGATGTACAGCTGGGTGTCGTCAGCGTACTGATGGTACTTCACCCCGAAACCATGGATGATCTCGCCCAGCGGCTTTACATAAATGTTGAACAAAAGGGGCGAGAGGACCAATCCCTGCGGCACCCCACATATGAGGGGCCTCGGGGTCGACCTCTGCCCCCCTGTCAACACAGACTGCGACTGGTCGGAGAGAAAGGAGGAGAACCACCGTAGTACGGTGCCTCCCACCCCCAACTCTTCCAACCGGTGCAGCATGATACCATGTTCGATGGTATCAAAAGCCGCAGAGAGATCTAACAGGACCAGGACAGAGGAGCAACCCCTGTCCCGAGCCCTCCAGAGATCATCAACCAACACGACCAATGCCATTTCCATGCTGTACCCAGGCCTGAAACCCGACTGGAACAGATCTAGATACGCCGTTTCATCCAGGTACTGGGGAAGCTGTCGCGCAACCACACTCTCAACAACCTTCGCAACAAAGTGAAGGTTGGAGACTGGACGATAATTAGCCAATACTGCCGGGTCCAGGGAAGGCTTCTTGAGGAGGGGCCTCACCACTGCCTCCTTCAAGGTGGCAGGGAAAGCACCCTCACCCAATGAAGCATTTATAATCCCCTGGAGCCAGCCTCACGTCACCTCCCTAAGTAGTTTATGTTTATAGTTTTTGAGCTATAAGGAGTTAAAGACCTAGGGAGAATATGAATGCAATAATTTGTTAGCATATTTTAGCTTTATGTTTGTGAATGCTATACCCTGTGCCTGTTCTGGGAAGTCTAGGAGTATAAGAAATTAGAGAAAGAATTACAGAACAATCCACAGAACAAAAAAAATCAAAAATTTGATGGACTTGCAAAAACATAAATTGAATTTAATGAAAAATGAAGAGTTGGCAAATAAAATAAAATTAACAAAGCAAAGTTTTTTTGAAAATGTGAATAAGCCAGGATGATGTTTGGCATATAACTGTGAAGGGAGATAATTATTATAAATTGAGAAATCAAATTGAAGTAGACTTGGAGAAATGGAAAAATTTGCAATTATCACTAATGGGAAGAATAGCGTTAATTAAAATGAACATACTACCAACAATTTTGTTTCTCTTTCAAACAATACCAATAAAGTTGGAGAAAAAATATTTTGAGAATTTGAACAAAATGATGTGGAAATATATATGGCAAGGGAAAAAAGCAAGAATTAAACTTAAACTGCTTCAAGATTCTAGAACTAGAGGCAGGTTTGGACTACCAAATTGGGAACTATACTATCAAGTGGTGACATGAACCTGGTTTAATGAACGGATTTTATTGAGAAACACGAGAATATTGACTCTGGAAGGACATGATTTGCAAATAGGTTGGCACGCTTTTCTCTGGTATGAGAAAAATAGGATACATGGGTATTTTCAGAGACATTATGTAAGGAATAGTTTGCTAATAGCATGGGAGAGAGTAAAAGAAAAACATTATATGAAAATACCAATGTGGCTTTCAACAATAGAAGCTTTGATGCTATTATATTATTAATATGGAAAATATTGTGAGATATAAGGATATCTTAACAGAGAAGGGAGAACTAAAACAGAAACAAGAACTAGAAAAACAAGGGATTGAGAAAGATTGGTATACACAATTGCAAATACAATCAAAATATGATAAAGATTTGAAACAGTATGGTTTTAACCCAGGGAAATCAGAATTGGACAAGATATTGACTGGGACAGATGAAAAAATGATTAAGAAATTGTATAATTATTTACTGAAATCATATTAGAAGATGAAGAAGTAAAAGAGACAATGATAGTATGGGTAACATGGTACCCATTGGTTACATGATAGAATTATCGTGAGAAATGGCAACAACTATGGGAAAGGAATTATAAATTAACAATGGCAACTGAATGTAAAGAAAATTTATATAAAATGTTTTATAGATGGTATAAGTCACCAGAAAAATTAGCAGAAATGTTTAAGGATAAATCAGCTAAATGTTGGAAATGTTTTCAATTGCCAGGATCATATTATCATATGTGGTGGACATGTACAGAAGCAAAAAATTATTGGGTTAGAATACAGGCATGGTTAGAGGAAATGTTGCATCAACGTATAGAGTTAAAACCAGAGGCATTTTTATTGGGTATATTACCGGAGAAATATAGCAAAGAAGATACATATTTGATTATTCATATAATAACAGCGGCAAGAATTGTATTTGCACAAAAGTGGAAGGCAGAAAAAAATCCCAAGTAGTAAGGAGTACATACCAAATTTTGTATAGAGGTTTAGCCCCGCCCCTTTGTGACGTTTTTGTTTATTTTTTAGCCTCGCCCCTTTGTGTGACATCTTTGTTTATGTTTTCAGCACCACCCCTTTTGTGATGTCACAACAACCCCACCCCTTTTGTGATGTCACAACACCCCCACCCCTTTTGTGATGCCACAACACCCCCACCCCTTTTGTGATGTCACAACACCCCCAGCCCCTCCTTACCTTGGAGGTCTATAACGTCATAACCCTGGCCCTTTTCCCACAAGCCCTTTTTATCGGAAGTACTTTTACGTCATGGTGAGCCACCCCCACTTGACCCATAATCCTTCTCACCGGTAGTGCGGTGACAATACCACACACGCCCCTTCTCTGACCCAGGGGGCCTTTCACCCGGAACTGCTGAAACAGCAAACACGTCTGTCCCAGAAGCCCTTTCAGCTTGACACATTAATTATGCATATGAGGCTCTTCTCATTGGTCCATATTTGCAGAGGCGGGGATTGACAGTAGCAGCCTATGAAGTTGTTTCTCTGATTCAGAGGCGCTTCCCATTGGCTGAAAGAAAATGATTGACAGGCCGAGCACATGGAAGAGGCTAACCCGCCCTGAAAGGCTTCCCATTGGCATAATCAAAATGATTGACAGGCCGAGCACATGGAAGAGGCTAACCCGCCCTGAAAGGCTACCCATTGGCAGAATCAAAATGATTAACAGGCCGAGCATGGGAGGCCTTCTATTACAAAAAGCAGAAGCATTTCTGAGCTTCAAACCCCACAAAAACATATTTACACAGACCAAGAAGTAAAAAGCATTATCAAAAAGCAGACTTGGAACCTGTTTGCAATTGTAAAGGTTGGAAGCTGAACACATCCTTTTCTTTGTTCTCAGAGGATTTTACTTTTGCAGAGGTGTAAAAATAAAATTACTATTTTTTGCAAAGAAAGCCCTTTTTTGCAAAGAAAGCCCTTTTTGTATGCAAAATGTTTTTATTTTTATATATTTCCGAAAGGTTTTGGTAATGGTTAGGGCTAGAAGGCTGGAAAAATAAAATTAAGAGAAAGAATAAAGAATAAAAACATGAGATTATGCGCAGGCTCTGTATGTTACAAGAGGCCCCAGGGCGTGTTGGGGCATGCCCCAGGGAGGGGTGGCCCGCGGTCATGCGCTGCGTATATGGGTGCTAGATAACGGGAGGGCGATGAGCGTGCTGGCACGTGCGACAAGCTTGTTTATGGTGTGTTCTGACATGTCCCAGGCGTGGCCTGTGGTTCACAGACTGATAAAAGAGGGCCTCTGCAGAAGGGCGACAATTCAGCCGCTTAAAGCCTAGGCCTCGTTTAATAATATGGGGCAAGACGAAGGAAATAATAAAAGGGTTGTAGACCCATCATGGCCCGAGGCAAGGCCTATTCTGAATGACTGCCACAAAATATGTTGTACAATGTTTGATGAAGACTTACAAGCCTTCAGGCCTATTTTGTTTGGATCCCGCATATCATGCTGTAATGTATGGGACGCCATAGAACGTGAAGATGTGAACGATCTCACCAGGTCTTACCTGTCACGATGGGAAATGACTAAGAGATGCTCTTTATCGCCGGTCCAAGGAACAGGCCTGAGTAAGTAAAAAATCGGTTATATATTCAAATGTGTAATTCAGGATAACACTGTTACCATCATGATAGGTAATGAATTAATATATTTTCCAGGTTCTGTCCCAGGTTATAGTCACAACAACAGTGACCCCTTAATGTCAAACTTATCAACCGATGAAGAGTCTGCAGAGGGGCGCTTAGGTAAATGAAACTAAATTGACTTTTTACTACAGCTATTGATGATGACTTTATATAATAAATGGAGAAAGTTGCTGTTAGATTTAGTAATGATATATTTTTTATATTTAATCAGAAATGTCCCATGGATATAAACATGACAAGAGTCTGGTTTTTTTAAGAAGCATCTCAAGCGAGGAAGAATCTACAGAGGAGAGAGGTGATTGTCAGTGCCCTACGAAGACCATTACCAACGTGCCTATGGCGGATGTTAATAATGGTATTAATGAAGCGGTTCTGAAGCTTACCGAATACCCCGTTTGTCTACCAGAGGATGTAAATAAAGACATTACAAATGTAGTTAACATTGCTAAAGTATGTGAATGTGGGCGTGTTGGTTGTATTTGTGATGTGACGACAGAATTTGAATATAGTGATGATGATGATGATGATGATGATGATGACTATTACTATAGATCTACTAGTGATGAAGGTTATTATTCTGCTAGTGAAGAATGGTAAATGATATGTAAATTACAAATGAAAGGCTTGTGCTAAAGAGCAAAGTGTATTTATTGTAAGGAGCGAATGGTGCAGAATGAAGTATGAAAATATTCTAAAGGAGTTGTATTATACACCCGAATGCACAGGCAGTTATGGAGGTGTAGACCCACTATTTAAGGCAGGACGGAAACGCATTAAAAACCTAACCTTGAAACGTGTCAAGACATGGCTTTCCGGACAAGATACATATACTCTTCATAAGCCAGCAAGAATAAATTTTCCTAGGAACGCAACAATAGTTTCTTGCATTGACTGTCAATGGCAGGCAGATCTTGTGGATTTATCAGGATTTGACTCTGAAAACAACTGTTTGAAATTTATTTTAACAGTGATCGATGTACTTTCGAAATATGCCTGGGCTGTCTGTTTACTTGATAAGTCAGGACGGGGGGTGTCCGAAACCTTCCAGACCATCTTCCAATCAGGAAGGGCCCCCAGAAAGTTACAGACAGATGCTGGAAAAGAATTCTTAAATAAGCCTCTAAAGACACTTTTGGAGCGTTATGGCATACACCATTTTGTCACACATAGTGAAACTAAAGCGGCTGTTATAGAGAGGTTTAATCGAACTCTGAAAAATAAACTCTGGAGACATTTTACAGCTAAAAATACTCATAGGTATGTGGATGTTTTACCAGCTCTCATGCAGGGATACAATGGCTCTTACCATCACAGTATCAGGACAGCCACCAACATGGTGAAACAATCTAACGAAAAAGACGTGTGGCTACGGCTATATGGAAAAAGTTTTAAAGCAGTCGGAAAGTTAAAAACCTTTAAGGTGGGGGATCACGTTAGAATATCCAGACTAAAGGGTAGGTTTGAAAAGGGATATCATCAAACCTTTACAGATGAAATATTTATTGTCAAAGAACGGGTTCAGAGGGGAGAAAGAGTTGTATATAGATTAATGGATTATGCAGAGGATCCCGTACAGGGAACTTTTTACCCAGAAGAGCTGCAAAAGATTCCTAGCGAACAAGAACGTGTCTACAGAATCGAGAAAATAGTCAGGAAAAGAGGGAGGGGAAAACAAAGAGAATATCTAGTTAAATGGTCTGGGTGGCCGGAGAAGTTCAACAGTTGGGTTAAGGAATCCGAAGTGTGCCACCTTTGACATGGCTGGTTTTTATATTACACTGCCCAGCAATGCATCAGCAGCTGCATTTCCCAACAACAAAAGTTCCAACTTTACTATTCGACTAGCAAAAGTGTTGGAGCTTCCAGGATCGTGGGAAGTAGGACTGGTTGAGTTACAATATCCGCACACTTGGAATACATTAAATGCAAAGGAATATTTTGAAATCGCTAATGAGAGGAAAAAATGGCATTTTCCTTTAAAAGCTGGTCACTATGCAACCATCCAGAAAGTAATAGAAAATATGAACAAGGTTATGACAGAAGCCGAAGATCCCCCAGAAGTAATTGTGAAGTATGATGCAATTGGACGGAAAATCAGACTTAAATGCGAGGGTCCCTACAGCATCCTAGTCACTGAAGGCCTTGGTAAAATATTAGGATTACAGCCACATGTACGTACCAAAAAAAGCAACTTTGTCACGGACATTACAGGGGGATTCAACACGCTGTATATTTATACAGATATTGTAAGCCCACAGGTAGTGGGTGACTTCTATGTGCCGTTACTACGTTGTTTACCTGTGCAGGGTAAGGACAACGAAATAATCACGATGACCTACGAGCAGCCGCATTATGTTACCGTCAACAAACATTATATTGATACGATTACTGTAGAAATCAAAACGGATCAGAATGAAAACATAGCTTTTAACCACGGTAAGGTCGTTGTTAAGCTTCATTTCAGGCCTCAGAAAAGTGAAGGATGGTCGTGATAAAGAAGTGCGGGAGTCCTCAAGCATATGTAGACTATTACAGGGCACAGGCTGGAAACGGGCTGCCCGGTTTCCGTGGATCGCCCGTTATGTATGGTACCGGTATAGGGGGCCTGTTCCGGGGTCTTTTTCGAAAAGCAGTGCCGTTACTGAGGAGAGGCCTAGAAATCATTAAACCTCACGTAAAAGCGGCGGCTAATAACATTGCCAGAGACGTGTCAGGACAGCTTGTATCACGTGTTATTGGGGTGGGCAGGGGGGATCTGGCATGGCAGTGATCAGGAAGAAACTGCCTGTTGGCCCGCCCATGCCTCCTAAAAAGAGGCGGCTTGTTAAAAAAACACGTCATACAAAGAGGAAACGTACACAAGGAAGGAAGCGCGGTGACAAACAGAACATCTTCTAAGATAAAATGGTATTTATCCACGAGGCTTCAGAGGAATGTGTCAAATCGGAGCTAGATCTTTTTCAATTGGCGCCTACGCAAACTAGCATTGAAAACTGCACATACATCGAGATCCCCCCTTTATCAGCGCTGACTCCCAATGCCCCTTTGGAATTTTTTATAACAGGGCATGGCGATCATTACACGGATTTAAACAATACTCTGCTGTATGTGAGCTGCAAGGTTGTGAAGGCTAACGGCACGGATATCGATGACGGAGCAAGAGTGAGTCTTGTCAACTACCCCATAGCGTCACTGTTCAACCAAGTGGATGTTACATTAGGCGATCGTGTGATTACACAGAGTCACCACTGCTACGCTTACAGAGCCCTTATTGAACTTATTCTGAACTACAGCGGAGATGCTGTGGGGACCCAGTTTTCAGCGGGTGGCTTTTACAAGGATGATGCAACGCTCATGGAGAACACCTTGCTAACAGTCGCCGGTAACTCTGGTTTCAGAGCACGAGCCAGACATACAGCTGGCAGTCGTAAATGGGATCTGCTAGGGCCCTTGCATCTCGATCTGTTTTTTCAAGACAAACTATTGATTAACGGTGTGGATGTGAACATTAAACTCTCAAGAAGTAAAAATGAGTTCTGCCTGATGAGGGATGGTAATGAGAATTACAAAGTACAGATCCTGGCAGCGTCTCTCTTTGTAAAGCGTGTAAAAGTATCACCTGGTGTACGGTTAGGACATGCGGAGGCTCTGCTGAACTCCAACGCCAAATATCCTATTGATCGTGTTGGTATGAAAGTTTACAGCATTCCTGCAGGCAGTCTTGTGTGTTAACCAGGAAAACCTATTTCTAGGGCAGTTACCTAAACAATTAGTGATTGGTTTCGTGGACAACGCTGCAATCAGCGGTGATTATGAAAGAAATCCTTTCAATTTTCAGCACTATAATGTCAACTTTTGTGCCCTGTATTGTGACGGTGAACAAATTCCTGCTAAACCGCTGCAGCCTGATTATGAACATAACCTTTTTGTGAGAGAATATATGCAATTGTTACAGACGTCTGGCAAAGCAATGAAAGATCGATCTGTGCTAATCAACCGTGAGGAATTTAACAACGGCTATACTTTATATTGTTTTGATTTGAGCCCCGATCAAGGCTGCTCAGAGCACTATTTCCTGATCAAGAACGGAAACCTCAGAGCAGAAATTAGATTTGCTGTACCTCTCCCCAATACCGTCAACATGATACTCTATGCAATCTTTGAAAATCTTATTGAAATAAGCCACACAAGGAATGTATTGTTTGATTATATGTGAGGATGGATACCATGCAGATACTACGTGTGTTGTCTGGAAATGCGTTCTTTCTAGGCATATACCCCAGTGATTTGTTACCCAAGAGAAAAATCTCCAAGAGACCTTTCGGTTTAATTGTAAACACCCACCCCCATACTCTACCTGGTGAACACTGGTTGGCGCTCTACTTTCCAACACACAGCAATGGTGAATTTTTTGACTCTTACGGAAGAGCTCCAGACGACTCTGACTTCCCCATTGGCATCGTGAGGTTTTTAGAACTGCAAGCTAAGAAGTACACATATCAACCGCTTCAACTGCAGCATCCCCTGGCAATAACCTGTGGACAGCATTGCTTATTTTATCTTGTTAAACGCTTTAAAGGGCTCCCTTATGAAGATATTTTAAAGCTATATTCTGACAAAGATGTCAGAAATGATCAAATGGTGAAGCATTTTGTAGTAAATATGATGCCTGGAAGGGTTTCTGGAGTGTGCTACAATTACCAATGTATGCAAACATGTATGGTACATTATAAAATAAACACAAAACGTTAAAAATATTGCATGTTTCACAGTGTTTTATTTGTTCACAATTGGAGCCAGTCACCAAAATTTAGAACACTTTTACAGTCTGACATAGAACTTGCAGCAGGTGCAGACATAGCAGAGATTGGTTTTGTAGAACTTACAGTCTTAATACTTCCTGCCTCTTTCATCTTTTCGAGTTGCTCTTTAACAACGTTAGAACCTAGCAATACTGTTGGTACATTCATCTCAGCCATTGCCGACATAAACTCATTCCATCCCTTAGGATAATATTTCGCAGTACGCATCCGGTGTTGAGAAACCCCTTTGACCAGATCTACAATGTTAGACTCCGGCACCTTTGTACCTTTGTAGGAAATGGTTCCATAATCATCCCAACCCAAAATGTCTTGATGTTGTTTCATTTTGTTCAACAAAAGAGAAGCATTTTTCTTGTATCGCGTGCTCACGCCCTCTAATATCTCCTGCGTTGTTGGATCCAGCGGTGAGAGAGGTGGTGTCTGTTCTGGTACAACAGGTGTTTGTTTAAATGCCTCTGGAGGTTGAATGAGATTCAGAATACCTTTCTCAGAGTCATTTTGTCTGGTCAGCCTTAGAAATCTCTGCAGCACTGAGTTGTATAGTTTTATCTTGTCATCTTCACTTAGATCCGCTCTCTGAAGAATGGTCCGCATGTCATCGTCCAACCGGCTAACAGTAGTGGTTCCTATTGTAGGTGTCTGACCGCGTAGCTGCTCCATCTCATGCCTCGACACCAAATACATTTTCTCTGCGTGCTCCATGTTTACCGCACTAATAAATTAGTCAGCAATGGTATAGCGGCCCCTAGTAATGGTGCTATAAAACCACCTGACTGAAGAATAACTGTTTCTTCTTTTTCAGAGAGAGCTTACTATCGCTCAGTTTTTTAATACAGTCTTTCTTTCTCTTTAAATTCCGATATTGTGAAGGCTTCAGAGGCAGGTTACTTTTTAAAGTGTTCAGGGCTATTTCGGCTATGGCCCCCACCAGGTCATTATTAGCATTGCATAAGATGGCTTTTATCTGTTTCGGGCCTGCCTTTACTAAGATTTTTAATAACCCCCAATTTCTGCGCAGCCTCTCAGACATCCTGTATGAACTGTGAGCCCTCCAGATACAGCTGTTACTTTTTACTCTTCTTTTTTACAGTGTAAACTACCGGCCATTCAGGGGGGTAGATGCCAGTTCTCAGCCTAAAGTTTTCTGGAGTAGTGGCAGCCAGATCAACTAAAAGATAACCGTGAGGCTTGCTAGTGGCATCTTGGAATACTTCTAAAAAGTACCGCGTGTTAGACGGATACATTTGACGTGCCAATGTGACTACTTGCATCTGATCACGGGGGCTGCGGAATAACACCAAATATTTTGCATTTAGAGTTATTGTTCTCATTTTCTTACCTTGAAAAAACAGGTTTTGAAGTATGAGAATAATGCTAAGGTTTTTGTGATGAACATACTGTGTAAAAGCTTTCTCTATTTGTTCGCTGTCACCAGCGGCTGCCATGAGATCGTCTACAACAGCTAAATTGGTTTGATTCATTGGAAACAAGTCAGTAGCCTCAAAAGAGTCAGGAAGGCCCTCCATAAACTTAATATTAGGAAATTTATTAAGTAATTCGTTGTACAGAGGTTGCCAACAGCTATAAAACCATATAACATTTTGAGGCTTTTCAGATAATACATGCTCACCGTGTTCTAACATTTGTTTTATAAAATAAGATTTTCCCGAATTGGAAGGACCACTTATAATACATGAGAAAGGATGTACAAACGATGCCCTGTTTTTCATCATAATTAATAACCGTAAGGTAACGTACAATAATCCTCTGTTTTGAGCACTCTTTTATTATAGACAACTTTTAGAGTTTTTCTGAGTACCCGGGTTTCCAGAGCCCACTGTTTCTTAATCCTAACAATTCCCGGCTGCTGGATCCTGATCTCTTTCTTTTCCTCACCTTCTGATTGGCAATATTCATCAATCAGATCTTTCAGACTTTCAAAGTTAACCTTAACACAGTTGGCACTATTTAATGTTATACCCTTCACCTTTAATACAGTAGAACCATTTGACAAAGCATACCCATAGGTTTTTGGACCAACCGCCACAAACTCGGTGATGGAAGTGATTGGAGGAATCTCGCTTGTCAGCTGCCCTAAATAATCACCTAATGCCGGTGACCACGCCCCCTCTCTGCTAATAAAAATGACAGAATCAGTATCGTGATAGAGGCATCTGTCCCCCAAACGATCCAATAACCTGTATAATTCTAGCCGTGCATAAGCAGTTGTAAAACAAGCAATGAACAAGTTTGTACACGTTGACTTAGTAGGATGTTTTTTGGCTGTTTTCCATGTTACAATGGCTGTTTCATCATCCACAAATTCACAAGAGGACACTTCGTAATGGGGGACAAAATGGTACTTAAATAATTCCTCAGGTTCTGTCACCACCGATGTAGTCAGTTGAGTGGTACTCTGGCCAAATTTACCCCACAAGGAGTTTAAAAACAGTTTAGCAATCTGCCTTTTAGCAGGATTGACTTCAATGTGCTCCTTGCGTAAACGGACCCCTTCGTTCTTTTCATAATCCCGAACGTAACGCTCTTTATCTTCCTCTGTTTTGCACCAGACGGGATAACCGCTAGCCTCCTGTTTTTGACGGAGATGAATGTTAATATAACCAGAAAACAAGGTTTTTGACTTCCTTTCAAAATGCCAAACTTCATAGATCTCTGCAATTCTGTAGCCTTTCTCCACAGCGACATTCAATTCTACAGTACACCACGTTCCAGTTAGGGCTCTTTCTTCATCATTGTGGAGACACTCTGTAACTTGTTGTTTTTCTGTACAAGTTGCACACAGACTAAACATTAATTTGCCACCAGACTTATGTGGCAGTACTGGAAAGTAGAGACCCCTTGGTGTGTACACTTTAACTTTAGCAAATCCAAAATACTGTTTTATATCCCCAAAGTTTTGGTATATTATTTCTGGGTGCCCTATAGGGTACAGCTTGTTCTTGTTCACAAGGGGATATAAACTTGTAAAATCATAATATAAGATTTGCTCCCCCTGTTTTGGTTTATAGTACAGACATGTAGCATTTGTTCGGCCCCCCAAAAATGCATCTCTGGGGTTCAAGGGGGTTGTAAAATTACTATCTACTAGAAAATGTTTCAATCCCTCATTGTTCTTCAACATATCATTCCACTCGTGTTCCCAGATGATGCGTACTACATACCCCATGCTCTTCAGGTATTCTTCTCTCGCCCTAGTGCGTGAGTACAACAGGCCGTAGGTTGAATCAAGCAGATTGTTGAAGTCTTGGGCCTTGTAGCATATAGGGCATCCGTGAAAAAAACAGCCATAAAATTCAAAAGCGGTGGGGGACCCGTTTATGACAGCAAACCCATCCAAAAAGTAAACCCCTACTTGCTTTTCTCCACCTTGCAGAGCGTGTTGGATGTTTATACCCTCGGTATGCTCTATATACATCAGCCATTGTACAGAGCATGCAGAATAGCTTTTCTTGCTCTTCTGGTAATTGTCCAGAGGTGCTAATGCTACGGTATCCTTCTTCAAAAACATGAAACGGTACTGCGCCATACAAATAGATGCTAATGTTACATATTGAAAAGGATCAATGCAACGAATTTCGGACTCTTCAAGAATATCACCACCACGGCCTGTGAAAAACTCCCTTTTTGTCATTTCCATCACTTGCTCCCTAAACCTGTTACAAGCCTCTCTCAGTATCTTAACATCTTGTTTGCAGTAGTAAGCAAGATCTTTTTTGAGGTTAAATGTTGTACCTTTATTAGCAGCATGCCATTTCTCAAATTCCTCTTTTTCCCCAGGCATCATGGTGTCAGAGCTATAATATTTGATATCCGGCAACGCCCCCACATAATCTTGATTCTCTGCAGTATTGAACAAATGAGGGAAATAACCCTTGGAACCTTGAAAGCCCATAGCTTTGGGTAATTTACTCAATTTCATGGGTAAAAAAGAAAGGCTATCAATAAAACGTATATGAAAGTGTGGTAGGGTTATGCATAGCAGCTTACCACCCTGAGTTAAGAGTTGTACCTTTACCTTTTCATGAATGAGCTGCCTGAGGACTAGGTATCCATCATAACTCTTGGAGTTGTGAGCTATGAATGTGGTCCCTTTAAACTTAGGCTGTACAAAAGTTTTCACAAATTCCTCCAGACACTTATCACCATACCATTCCCACTTCCTAACATCACCATCATCCAGCATGTCCGTGGCATAGACATAGTTCGGTATGTGAGCCCCAGTTTCTTGACAACATTCAAAATCATACACAATGTACATGTAACCTACAACTGGCTTAAAAAGCCTTTTCAGATAACATAAGTGACCTGCCAGGCTGTCTACTTTGGTGCCACACTGTCCACATGTTGTTTTCTTACATTCGACATGTGGTGCCGGCACATAGATACCACACCTGGAACAAAACACATTATCCTCACAACCAATTTTTCCTTCCACAGCTAGCTGCTCATGTCTTTCAAGACAGGCATTAGAGCGACAAAGCAGTTTACATATACGGCACCTCACCCTCCCCCCAGCCACTTCGCGGCATTCTGAACCCGTACAAGCTCTACAAAAATATTGACAATCATGTCTAAATTTGTGATGATACGCTGTATGGCACAATATGCAGAAGTAATGTACCCCCATGAAGCCTTTGATGTTTTTTATCCCATAGTAATGACTGTCGTGTAACAGCATAAACACTACTCTTACTTCTAGGGTCCCTCCAGTTACAAAAAACCTCCAACCCCCTTCGTGATAAAACACAATCTTTATAGTTATACCAAAGTGGTCTTCAAATAAGTGTATCTGTGAAAAATCAATTCTGTGAGATGTAGATATCCCAAGTGTGTTGTGGAGGTCTGTGGCTCTGGTAATAATTTCTTGTTTACTAGACATTTCGTTATCTAACAATGATAGCAGGCTGCCTGCAAAACACAGAAATACCCCCTCCACATTGAAATCAATCAGGTGTTGTCTTTTCTTCTCTAAAATCTTACTGAATAGAACAGTTCCTAATTTCCTAAGACCGCCCCCCTCATGGTTCTTCACAATCGTGACTGTTAATTCCAAAGAGTTCCTCCATAAGATCTCCACATTGCTTTGTAATAAACTCTCTACATAACTAAGGAACTCATCAGCATCTAACTCTTCAAGATGCCTTCTAACACTAAAGAGGGGCCTACTTAATTCCTCAGCATCCAGCCGCAATTGTACAAAATCATTTGGACTTATATCCCTGGAAATACAGTTCAAAAGATTCTGTATCTCATTATGAATAACATCTATAGCAAGTCTAAATGATTGAACATGCTCCATATTTACAAATCTATAACGTTCATAGTACTCTATTGCTCTGTAATGTTGCAGGGGTCTCTGCCATGATTGAACTCTCTCCAGGTACACGGTCGGTGCTTCAGGTGTACTTAGCGGTTCAGAACCTTCCAAAGAGCCCCATTCCTCTGCTGATTATGTTTCTGACATATCACCCTCTTCACTGGAGATGTCACTGTATGCAGATGTTGGATGCTGCTTCTCAGGCTCCCTTTTAGACTTTTTACATACAGGTTCTAAATAAATAAAAAAGACATATCGAAGGTCTGTCACTGTTTAATGAATACATATAACCCTATTTACCAGTTCTTGTACATTTTAATTAACCTTGTATGCCGCGGGATGTGGATGGTTGGGGTTCAATTTCCTGTTCTTGTACAGCCCTGGCATTGCATGGGGGTGCCTCCTGTAGTTCAATATTCTGATCAATGCTTTGTGTTCCTGTTGGACATGGTTCTTCTGCAGCTCCCTGTTCACTGTCTCTATCTGTAGGTACACAAATAATTAACAATTAGGATTAGTACTTATTATAGCACAAAAACATATTGAATATCACACCCCAAAATACATAATTGCTGCTTTTCCCTAAAATCCATATGTGAATATAAGTTCAGACCTTGCATTTTCATTTCTTCAGTCCCCTGTGCTGTTGCTATCTGCTGCACCATTTCTGGCAGCTGCTCCTCCACAGGCGCCTGTGATATGCTTGCTTGCTGGTTCCCACCCCTTTGACCATGATGTGAAGCACTGCATCCTGGGAATTTGGCATGCATCTGCCCATTCCACCATTCTGAAAGGAATGTACAGCAATAAGGTAAAAGGTTCTCACGTTTATTACAATAAATAATACGGCCTATAGCATAACACATAACACATACATACACGTCCCCACACATGCCCACTCCTCCACCACACATATTGTTACTTAGGGACAGTCATTTATTACAAACCCTAGCACATTACAGCTTTTATACAATAATTATGCCTGCAAAATAAAATGCCATACCTTCTAATTTGTTTTCTTGGGCGCTTTGTAATGTGGATTCACCATGACCACTGTTATATGCAGCCCATTGAGAGTCCGTGGGCATTGTAAAAGCAGCAAACATTTCATCATCATCATCATCATCATCATCATCATCATCATCATCATCATCCCTATCTGAAATAAACAAAGAATCATATAGGTATCCTTCTTGTTACAGAAAAGACAGAGAACCCATAGTATACTAAAGTATACTAAAGACCCAAAGTATACTAAACATGTATACTTTGAATAAAGTGGCCACCCCCAACCCTTACACATTATTTTTGATGATAGATCAACATTCCCTAACAAACACTGCTGTTTATCCAATAGTAATATCTGCAAATTAAATGACATACCTCCTAATATCCTCTCTGTAGGGCATCCTAAGAGGCTTAAATTGCCACCCCTGATATATAAATTCCATTGTGAGTCTGTGGGCATTGTAAATGTCCCAAACAGCTCATCCTCCTCACAATCTGAAAGAAAAATTGAATCTTACTGGAATATGCACTGCCACAAAAAAAGGACAACCCACCCCCCTATAATATTTGCATGGTAAAAGGAAAATAATACCTTCAACGGCCTTTACACATTGGGAGTCAGTTGCATCCTCCTAATAACCACAAAATATATATCATATATATAAAACCAATTTGACTTTTTTAATACATATAAATCGGTATATAATAATATATCAGTGTTAAGCTATATCTTTCATAGTTATAGAAACACTTACATCAGCGTCTGTCATCCTGAAGCTGACTTCTTCACCGGTCAATTGGAAAGGGTATCTATGCCTAGCTGACCACTACCTTCTTATCAGTTTCAACCAGCTAAGACTCCAACGCCCAATGTTCTTGATGTCATCTTTAGTTCAACATGCGTATTGGCTATCCTGAAGCCTTAACATAAAACACCCTCCAACCCACCCACCCACACCCCACCCACCCACACCCCTATTTTTTTTTTGCAAAAACAGTCAAACTCCCCCCTCCCCTAACCCTATCCGTACTTCTAAATATCCCTTTACCAACCAGAAATAACAACAGTTTTCAAAGTTCTTCAGTATACATGCTTTATTAGAAATTCACATCCTTTACATTAACATTTTCTTGTAATCAATTTCTGATACATTTTGACATATCAATCTCTTGATTGAGATTGGAGTCTCATCTCTTATTCTTGTCATTAAAACCAGTGGATCCTTCATCCTCTCAATGTTTTGTATACATTCTTTGACTTCATCCAATGTATCCCTTGTGAAATATAACTTATTCATTTTATCTGAAATATAAATGATCATCCAGACAATTTGGGGTATAGATATTTGAAGGCACATTCTTTTAACAATGCTAGTTTCATCCATTCCATCTAATTGATCTTCATTCTTCAAACATCCCAGTAAACAATGATGCAAAATTTTCACAACACAGCTCTTGACAATTTGCAAAAGGCCTGTATTCTGGTGAACATCCAGTTCTGAAAGAAGAAATAACACGTTACGTATTTGTTTTCAACTCATAATACTTTTTAATTTTCAGTGCCTATATATACGCACCGTTTGGTGACTGGCAGAAGCGACAATAACAAATCTTAAGCATCAATTCTTGCTCATTCTCAATATTAACTTTTTTACAACGTTTCCTAACTCGGCGTGTCCTCTTTGGGAGTTCTGGTGTCACGTTTACATCAAATAAATCATCAACTGGCTCTACATTATCAACCCTTTTATTATTTCCTTCGTCTTGCCCCATATTATTAAATGAGGCCTAGGCTTTAAGCGGCTGAATTGTCGCCCTTCTGCAGAGGCCCTCTTTTATCAGTCTGTGAACCACAGGCCACGCCTGGGACATGTCAGAACACACCATAAACAAGCTTGTCGCACGTGCCATCACGCTCATCACCCTCCCGTTATCTAGCAACCATATACGCAGCGCATGACCGCGGGCCACCCCTCCCTGGGGCATGCCCCAACACGCCCTGGGGCCTCTTGTAACATACAGAGCCTGCGCATAACCTCATGTTTTTATTCTTTATTCTTTCTCTTAATTTTATTTTTCCAGCCTTCTAGCCCTAACCATTACCCAAACCTTTCGGAAATATATAAAAATAAAAACATTTTGCATACAAAAAGGGCTTTCTTTGCAAAAAAGGGCTTTCTTTGCAAAAAATAGTAATTTTATTTTTACACCTCTGCAAAAGTAAAATCCTCTGAGAACAAAGAAAAGGATGTGTTCAGCCAATGGGAAGCGCCTCTGAATCAGAGAAACAACTTCATAGGCTGCTACTGTCAATCCCCGCCTCTGCAAATATGGACCAATGAGAAGAGCCTCATATGCATAATTAATGTGTCAAGCTGAAAGGGCTTCTGGGACAGACATGTTTGCTGTTTCAGCAGTTCTGGGTGAAAGGCCCCCTGGGTCAGAGAGGGGGCGTGTGTGGTATTGTCACCGCACTACCGGTGAGAAGGATTATGGGTCAAGTGGGGGTGGCTCACCATGACGTAAAAGTACTTCTGATAAAAAGGGCTTGTGGGAAAAGGGCCAGGGTTATGACGTTATAGATCTCCAAGGTAAGGAGGGGCTGGGGGTGTTGTGACATCACAAAAAGGGTGGGGGTGTTGTGGCATCACAAAAGGGGTGGGGGTGTTGTGACATCACAAAAGGGGTGGGGTTGTTGTGACATCACAAAAGGGGTGGGGTTGTTGTGACATCACAAAAGGGGTGGTGCTGAAAACAAAACAAAGGGGCGGGGCTAAACCTCTATACAAAATTTGGTATGTACTCCTTACTACTATCCCATTAAAAGGAGAGGTAATAAAAAAACATTGAGAATAAAAGATAAAGAGGAATCGGTGTATTTCAAGACATGGGGACGATTTTATGCATGGCTAGAAAAGAAATATGAATAAAAGGTTATAGATTAATAAATTAGATAGAGTAAAAGTAAATGAGTGAGAAGATATCTGTGTAAATGGAAAAGGGGGAAGGAGGGGGGGGAAAGGAAAAATGTTATTATATAATTGTACATTTATGATGATATGTGTAAAATCAGTAAAATAAAGAAACTGAAAAGAAAATGTATATAAATAGAAAATCGGGGTTGCTTGGATACCATTTTGGAAAATATTGAATTGAAAATGAATGGAGAGAGAATGAAAAGAGGAGTAGAGGGCTAGATAGGAGGGGAGAAGAGAGGAAGGAGAGAGGGGAACAGAAGAAAGGGAAAAGAAAAGAAAGAAAGGGAAGGGAATAAGAGTAGGAGAGGTTAGAAAGGGAGGAAGAAGGGAGGTGTGGGGGAAAGGAAGGGAAGGGAGAGAAGGGGAAGGAAAGAAGAAAGTAGAAGAGGCTAGAAGAAGGGAGGGAAGGGAAAGAGAGGAGAAGGAAAAGAAGAATGGTTGTAAAATAAGGGAGATGGAATGGTAGAAGAGCAACCCTGAGCATATTCAAATTTTTAGGCTGTATTTACTTAAAAGAGAATATGTAACAATGGATAAGAGACTGTACATTTAAGACATATTTATGAGAAATAATTTTTTTAAAAAAAAATTTAAAAAAGTGACCCTTGGGGTAGCTTATTTTTCTGCCTGAATTAGTCTCAAGGTCCTGGAGCCAGGGATCATGTCACTAGATCCTTTGGAAGGCTAAAGATTGTCCATTAGAAATAGAGATAGCAATATATTTCGTATAAATTAATCTAAAAGAAAGAGAAATAATCTCAGGGTTGTATTAGATAAGGGTGAAATTAAAGAAGCAATGTATAGATTAGGTAACCGCTATTCTCATAGCTCCACTATTTAGATATTAAACATTTGTGGTAAGCTTGTTACCTGTTTCTGAGAAATAACAGTTTTAATGTTATTTATATATGATAGTGGATTTTTTTTTAATGGAAAAGAGGTTCTTTATAAACAATTGTGTTTCCTTTTATGCTGCATATTTTTAAAATATATAATTAAGAGTAAATAACAAACCAATTATTTATACTATTTAATTTTCTGCTTTTTAGGAATAATATTACCTCAAAAAAGCAAGCTTGATATTCCTATATTATTTGCACCTCTTTCTATGAAACTCTATGAAACTTTTCTTGTTATTGACGTTAAGAAGATACATGAAGAAAATTGGATTTATGATGACACATTTGAATTAAGGGAAGCAGTAAACAGGTAAATATTTTAATCATTAGATATCCTTAACTAATGTTGTTTTAACTTTGAAATCATTATGTGAATTTAGTTGATACATTTAATAATTTATATAATTACATAATAATTACATAATTAATATAGAATATTTCACACTTATTAAATTTGAACAAGTATAGGACATCTTAAGAATTTCATACTATAAATCTTTAAATAATTCTGTACTGCCTAAAATTATTAGACTGTATAAGTAGAATAGAATAGAATAACAGAGTTGGAAGGGACCTTGGAGGTCTTCTAGTCCAACCTCCTGCCCAAGCAGGAAACCCTACACCACTTCAGACAAATGGTTATCCAACATCTTAAAAATTTCCAGTGTTGGAACATTCACAACTTCTGCAGGCAAGTTGTTCCACTTATTAATCGTTCTAACTGTCAGGAAATTTCTCCTTAGTTCTAAGTTGCTTCTCTCCTTGATTAGTTTCCACCCATTGCTTCTTGTTCTACCCTCAGGTGCTTTGGAGAATAGTTTGACTCCCTCTTCTTTGTGGCAACCCCTGGATATTGGAACACTGCTATCTTGTCTCCTCTAGTCCTTCTTTTCATTAAACTAGACATACTCAGTTCCTGCAACCGATCTTCATACGTTTTAGCCTCCAGTCCCCTAATCATCTTTGTTGCTCTTCTCTGCACTCTTTCTAGGGTCTCAAAATATTTTTTACATCGTGGCGACCAAAATTGAATTCAATATTCCAAGTGTGGCCTTACCAGGGCATTATAAAGTGGTATTAACACTTCACGTGATCTTGATTCTATCCCTCTGTTTATGCAGCCCAGAACTGTGTTGGCTTTTTTGGCAGCTGCTGTACACTGCTGGCTCATATCTAAATGGTTGTCCAGTATGACAAAGCCATCTTTGGTTATATTATCAGACACTCTTTCATAAGATTTGTCAGCTATCCAAGAGGGTATGGATATTTTTCAGCCACTAAACTGAATGGAATGATGGTTATATAAGATGAGCCAAATTGCCATCTTTGCTGATTTAAGCAAATTAAAGCATGCCTGATCTGGTTAATTGAGAGAGTCAATATCTCTGTTATAAATAATGTAACATCAGTAGCTGTGAAAGAAGCTATAATGAGGTATGTCAACGCATGTGTTGTTATTTCTTTTCTATTTTGATGTTACATCAGTTTTTTGTACTAAAGCCACTTAAATTGCTTGGTGGGTGGCATATATTATGAAATGGGATCAGTCCTAGTACATGACATAATTTTGTAAGAAGTAGATTTTTAAATTAGATTTTGTATCAGATATATTATTGATACAAGAAATTTCAAACAAGTTTAAATGGATAGATAAGGCCACAAAGTATATGATTGTACTAGGTTTTCTTAAAAAATGATAATATTAACATTTAAGTTGCTTATATTTCTCAGCCAAACTGTAATAATAAAGGATGAAGAACTTAAAGGACTCCGTTGGATCTACCCAATTTATGGAATTCCTGAAGCTCCACCCGATGAATCAGCTCCAGGTGTCAATGAACAATTAAAATTGGGTAGAGAAAAAGAACATTTCCCAGCTATGATCCAAGCTAAAATGAATGGAATAGTAGATAAAGAGAATTTAGCACAAACATTCAAATGACAAATTAAATTACAATTGCTATTATAATCAATCAGTTCCTTCTTGTGCTATAGTAAAGAAATGTGTATTAGTGTACAACATGCATATCCCATTTGATATGTAATAGGGCTTGAAAAACCGCTATTGTCCTGGAAAACTGCAGAAAGGAGAATAGTAGAACACACTTTCCCCTCTGTTTGGCATTTACTGCTTCAAAAAAAGAAAAATTAGCAGGTTAGAGAAGAGAAACTTCTCTTTCTCCCATTTACAGTAGGTGAAATAACAGTATGCAAAAATAGAGACTGATGGAAGCTGGCAAGTAGATACAGGAGGTTATTGATTCTCTATTTTGAATTTAAATACCATTTGAAGAATAATTTAGGCATAATATGAGAATTTGAGAATTTATAATTTGCCAAGCCATAATTATGCATTAAGAATCTCCCATGCATAACAGTCATTGGAGATTTTAATTTACTAACTTTAATGTAATAAGAGACTTGAAGCATAGCCAACACTATCTTGGATCATTGCTGCCATCTCATTAAATCAATCAAATCAATTCTATTTTAATATGAAAAAGCTGAACCAAGAATACTGAAGGTATTGTTTGATATGCTGTATAGCAGTCATTATTGTTTATTAAGACTATTGGTATTACATATTTTAACTTTAAGATTTAAATTGGGGTGGGAGGCTCATTTTATAAAAAACCAATTTGTATGACATTTTTGTGATTGACTTTAAGTTAATTATGCAGCTAAAACTTTTTTGCATTGAATACAGCTGTTAAAGACATTTAAGGCAAAAGGGAAGAATTCAAAATTCTGGCAGCCTGTGATAATTAGATCAGGCAAGGGCAGAAGCAAAGGAAGTAATCTCACATTAAAGTTCTTTTGATAGGTCCCATGTAGGATTTTTATCAGAATGTCTGCAATATGATACTTTTTTGCAACAGAACCAAATACGATATGCATGCTAACTTCATAGCAAAGCTAAAAGCTATCTTTGATATCTCTGCCAAATGGGTAATCGCCAATAAGAAGATGTGACATTTACAAGTTGAATATGCAGTATATGACTAATTTTCAGTTGTTGGATCAGGGTGTAGATATTCATAGTTGATCAATTTAAAGAGGATCTATATGATGAAATATAGGATAAGCTCATTTAATTAATGAATTCAGTGGAAACATTAATGCTCCATGTTTGAATATAAAACCTTAAAGAACTAGCTCTTCAGGAAATGAGAGTCCCAATCTCAGAAGGCTCAGAAGTAAAAACCACTCCAAAATTAATTAGAAGTAACCACTGGAATATGGAAATGAACAGGCTGATTTTCTATCATGCAAACCTAAACCCTTTATTCCTTATGGCCCCTGTTTGGTGACCTAAACATTTTACTGTCCCAGGTTCAGTTTGTGAAATCACTGGAGCACAAGAAAAACTTTTCTGACTAAGCAATTTTGCACATAGAAACTGAGCTGATATATTAAATAGAAGACATTTGACATATCAGGAGAATAATATTTTTGACCTTTCCTCCACTTCAGAGATGGTCCATCTGGTTATTCACCGTGTTTTTTGACATTGAGGCATCCCTAATCAACTGAACTTTAATAGAGATTGTCAATTCATGGCCCATTTCTAAATTTTTAAAAAAGACTCTTAAATGTTAAATATCATTCTTCCACACCATCAATTGCAATCTGATAGTAAAACTTAGATGAATGCCACATTGAAACAATGCTCTCATTCAGAGGTGAAATGCTCCTGGTTCGGACCGGATCATTTGATCCGGTAGCGATGGTGGCGGGTGGTTTGGAGAACCGGTAGCAAAAATCCCTGCCCCCCCCCCCACATGCCCAGCTGAGCCGCGCGATCATCAGAGGCTTTTTTTTTTACTTTTAAAAGCATTTTTTCTACAACCTCTCCGGCTGAAAAAATGCTTTTAAAAGTAAAAAAAAAAAAAGCCTCTGATGATTGCACAGCTCAGCTGGGATCGTCAGAGGCTTTTAAAAGCATTTTTTTCTACAACCTCTTCAGATGAAGAAGTTGTAGAAAAAATGCTTTTAAAAGTAAAAAAAAAAGTTGGCCACTCCCACCCAGTCACATTACCCACCACCACCAAGCCATGCCCACAGAACCAGTAGTAACAAATTTTACATTTCACCACTGCTCTCATTGCTGGTTTAACCAGAGATAGTTCTTTCATTCACTGATTGTTCAAAGTTATCACAGCACTAAACCAATGGTACTTACAATCAGACCTTGGAATTCTGGTCATTGCAGCATCCCCATAGTCACTCAGTATACAGCTCATGATTATGACATTGCAGTGAGCTGTAGCCACATAATAGCAATTTCCAATATTCCCTGCTGATTTCCCACAAGCAGTCAATGGGGAAGCCAGCAGGAAATCAGAAGTCATGATCATGTGATTTTCTTCCTTAAAAACCCAGATGGTCCTTGCTTAATAATGGCAACTGGAATTGCCATCTCTAATCTAAGCAGCCTGCTCATGCTATGTTGTGCTTTACAATCACATCACTTAGTAATGGAATTTCTGGTCCCAATTGTTGTTGTAATAGGACGACTATCTGTACCTGCTTTCTCTAGGAACTCCAAGCTAGGGAACAAATGCCCAGAGAACAACTGGATCTTGCCAAATCCTCCCACAAACATATTCTTGGCTCACATTGCTAGGAAGTTCCCTTCCCCATTCCTCTGGAAAACTATCTGGCATTCTATTGTAGTTCTTCCTCACTACAACCTTCTCTAGAAAGCTGGACGTCAAGTTTATTAAATCATTCCTTGTAATCATACATGGAGGTCACTTTATGGCCTGCATTATGTAGATAGTCATGGCAGAGGGATGAAAGAGTTGTTGCCCTGTCGTGGCCCCTGCACTTGCCTTTGTGCGAAACAGCATTCTGCCTTCATCGCAGTACATTTACTGTTGCTACACCCATGGCCTACCTGCTGCTCTCGCAGTGCCTTGTGCAGCACAGTGAAATTTAGCATGCTTCACAATGGAGGAGATGGGATCCCCTCCTCCTGGAGCCCATTATGACGTGGAGCCACAATGCGACCCTGCAGTTGGCGTCAGCTTGCTCTCACCTCCCGGATGTCAGTTGCTTTTCCTGCAGAGCTGCTGCTGTTGTGATGCCCTGCCTCCCCACTGGCCAGCTGGTCTTTGGCTCTCAGGTGACCAGCTGTTCATTGGCACACTGTTCCTGGGTTCATTGGCCTCCAGACATCGGATTCCCACCACCCAGCACCAGTTCAGGGGAGAGGGGGGGAGGGAGGAAGGAGAAGAGAGGGGGGGGAGAGAGGGAGGGAATAAGAGAGAGAGAGACAAGAGACACAGAGACGAAGATAGACATAGAGTGAGGGAGGGACAGAGAGAGAGAGGGAGGGAGGGAGAGATGTATATTTTAAGGGTGAAATGTGTCCCTGAAAGTCCTGAAAATAGTTCTGTTATTTTGCTCATCAACTCATTGAGAGAGGGGGGAGAGAGGGAGGGAAAGAGAGAGGGGGGAGAGAGAGATAGACAGAGAGAGAGGGAGGGAGGGAAAAAGAGAGAGAGACAAGGGACACAGACAGAGAAAGAGAGATAAAAGAGAGACAGAGAGAGGGAGGAGAGAAAGAGAGAAGGAGGCAAGAGACAGAGAGACAATGAGAGAGAGAGCGTGTGCCAGAAGTGGCACTCAGAGCCATCTCTCTGCGCATGCCAGCCATTGCCTATTGTTCTTCTGGGTTCCGGTGTACATATGTGCACCGGCCAGCTGGTCTTTGTGCGTGGGAGGGTGCCAGAAACTGGAAGACCAGGTGACTGGCTCATCTTCCCAGTGCACACATGTGTGCTGGGGAACTGCTCTTTGGGTTTCCGGTGCTCCTGGTGCCAAAAAGGTTCACCAACACTGATATAGGCCAAGATACCTGTCTCTCACCCTCTTATACAGGCAAAATATACAAATGTCTCTCACCGTCTTATACAGATAAAATAGAGAGCCAGGTTTTCTACCTCTGCCACTCCGCAAATGCAGAGATATCCATTATAGGGTATAGAATGGAATCTCCCATATCTGACCATCGTGTCAAGCTGTTGAAATCTCGCTCATGTAAATATCTCCCTAAGATATTTTGGCAGTTGTAACTTTAAATAGCTGTCTATTTGAAAAGTAAATTTGTATTTGCTCAGCTATATCATTTTGCACTTCTATATCCTTGATTCTTTGGGCAGCTCCTTTTTAGATTGTTCCCCTGTGACGCAAGAGACAGGAAAACAAAATTTACAAAATTTATCAGCTTAGTGATCCAAGAGGTTTTTGATTGTGATTTTATCTACTCTTATGTCTTCTCCATTTTGGAGCCCCCAATCCACGTGAACTACAGTATCTGTGAATTAAGAGTATGTTTTGAAGCATGGGCTTTGCTATTTGCTTCCTTATCTAATTTAGAGATGTAGTTTCCCATTAGAGACTTTAATTCTTCAATCTGTTGGTTTGCTTCCAAGAGCTGTCAAATATAGCAATAACTGTACTGTCAGGAGGCAATTCTTGGCAACCAAATCCAAGTCTCCTTTAAAATTGCTCTTAATATTATTCTTATTCTCCTCTCTGTCTCCTAATGGAGCCTCATTTTCCAGGAAAGACAATCCTCCTCCTCCCACTCCAGCAAGGAACAGGGCTTATTTACTGAGGTTATGAGGAGGGAAGAACAAAAAAAAGACGACTTACTTGCAGAGTCCATTATTTGAAATAAGTCCTTTATCTTTGGTTGTCTGGTTGTCGTTACCACCATGTTGTATTTGGGGTTTCCTCCCAAATGTATTTCCAATTTATGTCTCCTTTTAAGTTTTCTTTTCAACACCTTTTTTGCTTTTGCTACTGGCCTTTGTTTCTGCATCCTTGGGTGGTTAAATTTTTTTTAAAACATACTCCCACAGCATTGGCAAATGCTGATAAATTCCAGAACTCGTAATCTAAAACCTAAATGCTATGTAATCCTAAATCTAAAACCTAAAATTACTACTCCTAATAAAATAAAACTAACTTAACTAATTTATAGATAATATTAAATAAAAAATAAACTATTTTACATCCAAATAAGAGTAGCTATAATAGGCGGATAAGGAGATCACTAAAAAGGCTGTCACACTGCAGCCATCTTGCCTCCCCGCTGCATTATGTAAATCAGGGGCATCAAACTGACGGCCCATGGGCTGGATGTGTCATGCACAGGGCACACCCACCCCAGCATTGCCAGTGGGGAAAACATCACAAAATCTCACATTGACGGCAAAAGGACATGGCAAGTTTGACACCCGTGATGTAGATGAAAATGGGAATAGTGGGAAGATGTGAGTGCTAGATTTATTTCTTCACTTACTTGTGACCAATCAATCACTTTATGTCGCCCATCTCAGATGCATGACTGTCAGCAGACTAAATGAATAAAAACAAGATAAAAGCATCACAACAAAAACTAAATAACATATACAGTGGCCAAAATAAAACCAACCAACACAATCAGTGTAACTATGACACAGGCTCAATCATATATCCAGGATCTCAAACTTGGGAATAATACAAGGTCTTTGTGTCCTTAAGGAAAGCCATTGGAGTCAGGGTAAACCTGATTTCTGGGGGAGTGATATTCCAGGGGACAAGATCAGAAGTTTAGGGCCTGACCAGACTAGTCTACTACAGTAACAATATAGAGGCATTAATTACTATTTTTAGTACTATTTTATTCTTCAAAACAATATATCTGCCCATCTAGGTTCTGGATAGTGTTATTTGGTTTTCTTGTTCTTCATTTTTTTCTTGTTCCCTCTATTGTTTTGGCATAAAATGTGTTAAGTTGTACTCCTTTTAAATGCATCTGTTTCATTGTATCTTAAGGACTGGGATTTGCATAAGGAGCTATTTTAAGTATGTGCAAAACTGAAGCCTTTTTAACTTCTATATTCACTCTTACCTGGATTATTATAGTGTTTGAAAGGCTATATGCAGTTGATTACATTGGGATCAGGCCTTTCTTCTGTATCTTCTTTTTTAATTAAATAGGTGTTTCACAGCTTATTGGAGTTCTGAATCCTTACTGGTTAATAGGAGATTCAGATACCCCCTGAACTATATCTGAGACTCACAGATTCTGCTTGGAATAAAATCTGCACTAAATAGCCCAATGTGGATGGATAAAAATGTATTTTGTATAGACAATATCTCTACATACTAATAGATAGGAACTGAAAAGCAGTTTCTAGCTCCAGACTAAGATGAAAGAAGATCTTTTTTTTTTTTACCTGAATGAATAAAAAGTTCTTTTGGTATATATTTCAGAGATGTGTCAATGTTGTTATAAATATTGTTATAATACTGTGATGCTCAAGTATGAGAAACATATCCTTCAAATTAAGATGCTGACTGCTTTTGTAACAAGTGTCTTCTACATATTACAATGGTTCTTCATGTATAATATGATCTCAGATAAAGTTATGAAAACTAAAAAATATCTCACACGTTTTTTCCTAGCTGTTGTATGCTGTCGTGCCTGCAGTAGACTGGAGGAAAAGATAGAAGTGCTATTAACTGGTATGGTTCCTCGGACAACTGCTTCACAAATACTCCAAGATACTACAATGTTAACTCTTTCTCAGAGCAAGTCATCTCCAATTCATGATGAAGTTCAAGTTACTGATGGTAAGGAAAATTACAAAAAAAATTACAGTACAGATAATGCTATAGCTGTCTTAAAACTATCATTAATTCCTTTTTTCTAATATTATTAATCTGAGCTTCTTGATTCTTGTTACTTGGATTAACTCTGTTTTTATTGTAACTAGTGAAATCTGATATTAATTCCAATAGTCTTTACTCCGTGTACAATACAACCCTTGCTTTGAATGCTTAGACTTGGATTCTGGCAACTGGTTCTCTTGCTTTGTTGTTGACTACAGTTGTTACAGGTCACCAATACTTTACTCTAAGCTAAGCTTCTAGTTGCTATTGGCTACCATACATGATTTTAAGAATCATTGGGCTTTATAGGGATTAAGTCAGCAACTTTAGCTTCTATATCATTTATACATCTATGAAGTTAGCAGTTGCCCCAGAATCTACAAGAACAGAAAGTTCCACCATCCAAATTAACAATAACAAGAGTAAAAATAAGTATGCTTGCCTTTTGTTAGTTGAGGGAAATTCTGTCCCAGTTGCTGCATTAGTTATATCATGGCAATCTGTAAATTGGTCATCTGTACATTTAATTGTTTTTTTATTTATATTGTTTTTTATTATACATTTTCTTTTGTTATACATCACTTTTCCGCAATGACAGTATACTGTCCATATCAAATCTCTTTTGAATACACATAATATTATACACGTTAATTATAGCCATTATTCTTATAATATATACAATATAATCTTCACTTCTGGCCATTCTATACAATTTAATCTGTAATCAAATGTAAATCAATAATATTAATAATAATATTGCTTATAGTGTTATGCTTATATATATCTATATACATTTACCTCTATTTTATTAATCATACTTATAAATTTACTAACTTCTGCTTCTGTTTTCTAACCATTTGTAAAACAAGTCCCATGTTAAATAATACTGTTTCCTCTTTATACTTAATTCTCATAGTTGACCTGTCCATTTCAGCTCAGTCTAGTATTTTCTTTATTACATTTTCATCTAAAGGTGTACTGTCCCATGATCTATCCATATTTGTAAAATATGCTCCCTTTCTTTGTCTATTTTAATTTGGTCTCTGACCGCAATAAAGCTTACTTACTCTAAAGGTATACTTTCATTTTTCCAGTTTTGTGCATACATAATTCTCGCTGCTGTTATTACATGCAATATTAAATATATGATTCTTTTGTTATATTTCCCCAGTAATATACCTAATAAGAACAATTCTGGTTTTAAATTTATTTGTTGTGCTATCATTTCCTCTAACCACCTTTTTATCTTTAACCAATTTTTTTTGCCATTGGACAAGTCTACCACATGTGGTAATAGAACCCCAGTATTTGTTTACATTTCCAACACACTGGCAATATGTTTTGGAACATCTTTGCCATTCTTGCTGGTGGCAAATGCCATCTGTAGAACATTTTATAAAGGTTTTCTTTGTATGCTATTGATATCGTTAATTTGTAATTTCTTTCCCAAAGTTTTTGCCAATTGTCTAATTCTATAATATATCCAAAATTTTTGGCCCATACTATCATAGTTTTTTTTACATGATGTTTTTCCATTTTAAAGTTATTATAAATTTTCTTTATTAATTTATCATCTATCCCTAGACATATCTGATCTAATTCTAGAGGTTCCTTGTAAAATCCATATATCTCTGCATCTTTCTTGTGTCTCATTTGTATTTGCATTTGTGGTCACCAGGCCAGATCTATTCCTTGATTTTTTTAGTTCCTGTTTTGATTTTAAGTCCCCTTGTTTGTTTAGGATGTCTTTATACCTTACATTTTTTTCCAGTTCTATAACATTAGGATGTATTAGCACTTCCATCATGGATAGCTAGACCGGTATTTTTATATAATGATTCTGTTTGATTTTTTTCCCATACTGAAATCAGAGCGTTCCTGATATAGTGCCTTTGGAAGTATCTATGTTTTTACTTTTTCCATACTATACAAATGTGTGCCACCCTAATTGTAAGTCATGTCCTTCTAACATCAATATTCTTTTCTTCTTCAGATTTATCCACTCCTTCACCCATGTGAGCATAGAGACCTGGTAGTACAGCTCCTAGTCTGATAGTCCAAACCACCACCACCACCCTATTTTTGGTGTCTTGTAGCATTTTCAGTTTGATTCTTGGTTTTTTGCCTTGCCAGACGAACTTTAGAATCAATTTATTTAAGTCCTCAAAGAACTTTTTCCCTAGTTTTATTGGGGTTGCTTGAAATAAAAATAACAATTTCGGTAGGATATTCATTTTTGTTGTGGCTATACTTCCAACTGATGACAACTGTAGGTTTCTCCATTTTTCCAAATCTGTCTTTATTTGTTGTAATAATTTAGTGTAGTTGTCTTCTTTGATGGTTATGCATCTTTCTGTTAACCAGATTCCCAAGTATTTGACTTTTTTAGTTATTTGTATGTTCATCTTTTCTATCAGTTCATTTTTCTGTTTGTAAGATTCTTTGTGAAAATCTAATCTTTTCCTTGTTTATTTTTAGTCCTGCCACCTCTCCAAAGTCTTCTATTCTTTTTATTAATTTTTCTTGTTTCTAGGGCTTCCTCCAAAAAAAAAAATACTAAGTCGTCTGCAAATGCTTTACTTTGGAGTGTTCTTTTTTTATTTCCAAACTTTTTATTTCTGGATCTTGTCTAATCTTTCTAAGCAAGACTTCCAGGGTTAGTATAAAGGAGATAGTGGACATCCTTGCCTTATGCCTTTACTTATGATAAAATTTTCTGTCATCTCCCCATTTACTATCACCTTCACCGTTTGTTTCGAATATTTATTTATTTATTTATTAATCAAATTTCTATACCGCCCTACTCCCGAAGGACTCAGGGCGGTGAACAGCCAAGATAAAATACAGATAATACAAATATTAAAAAATCCCTTAAAATTATTAAATATTTTGGCCGAAATACAGATTAAAACACCCAATTTATAAAATCACACAAATTAAAAATTTAAAAGAGGAGAGTTAGGCCAGGCCAGCCTGCTGAAATAAAAAAGTTTTGAGAGCACGACGAAACGTGCGCAGGTCCGGGATCCTCCATATCTCTGGGGGGAGCTCGTTCCAGATGGTAGGTGCCCCCACAGAGAAGGCTCTCCCCCTGGGGGCCGCCAGTCGACACTGTTTGGCCGATGGCACCCTGAGAAGCCCATCTCTATGGGAGCGTACTGGTCGGTGAGAGGCTATTGGTAGCAGAAGGCGGTTTCATAAATACCCGGGTCCAATGCCATGGAGCACTCTAAAGGTGGTAACCAAAACCTTGAAGCGGACCCGGAAGACCACCGGGAGCCAGTGCAGCTCGCGCAGGAGGGGGGTCACATGGGAGCGCCACGTCGCTCCCATAACCACCCGCGCAGCCGCATTCTGGACCAGCTGGAGCCTCCGGGTGCTTCTCAAGGGGAGCCCCATGTAGAGAGCATTGCAGTAGTCCAGGCAGGAAGTAACGAGAGCATGAGTGACTGTATTTAACGAGTCCCGATCCAGAAAGGGACGCAACTGGCGAATCAGGCGGACCTGATAAAAAGTCCCCCTGGCCACGGCCGTCATGTGCTCTTCCAAAGACAGCCGTGAGTCCAGGAGGACACCCCAGTTGCGAACCCTCTCCATGGGGGCCAATGACTTGCCCCCAATAGTCAGTGATGGCACCAACTGACTATATCGGGATGTCGGAAACCACAGCCACTCAGTCTTGGATGGGTTGAGCCTGAATCTGTTTCTCCCCATCCAGATCCGCACGGCCTCCAGGCACCAGGACATCACTTCAAGGACATCATTGGGGTGGTCCGGGGTGGAGATGTACAGCTGAGTATTGTCAGCGTACTGATGGTACTTCACCCCAAAACCATGGATGATCTCACCCAGCGGCTTCACATAAATGTTGAACAGAAGGGGCGAGAGGACTAACCCTTGTGGCACCCCACATACAATATATGCTTGGATCATACTTACATAATTTTCGCCAAAGTCCATATCTTTCAGTTGTAGTATCATAAACTGCCAGCTCATATTGTCAAAGGCTTTTTGCACATTCAAGAAAATCAATGCTAGCTGCTTTTCAGAATGGGCTTTGTAATATTCCAATTCAAGATGATACTCATATTATTTTTCAGTTGTCTTTTAGGTAGGAAAACATTCTGATCCGGATGTATGAATTCATTTAAAAATCTTTTTAATCTCTCTGAAATTATAGAGGCATATATTTTATAGTCTACATTTAATAATGATATTGGTCTGTAGTTTTTTATCTGTTGGGGATCTGTATCTTCTTTTGGTATTAATGTAATATATGCTTCTGGCCATGTTTTGGGGAGCTTGGCCTTTGATAGCACTTCATTATAGACCTCCAGCATTGACAGTCCTAATATCTCTTGTAGATTTTTATAGAGTTCTGCCGGAAGCCCATCTGGTCCAGGTGTTTTATTATTTTTTTTGTCTTTTAATTGCTTCTGTTATTTCCATTGTCGTTATTTTTTCATTTAACATTGGTCTCACAGTGTCTGATATTTTAGGTAGACCAGCCTTTTCCAAATATTGTTTTATTGTATCTTCTGCCTTTTTTTCTTGACTGTAGAATTTCCTAAAAAATTCCTGGATTATTTTCTTTTTGTCCTCATTCTGGTAATGAAGGATCTCCTTCTCGTCACAATTTGCAGTGATGTTTCTTCTTTTCTATTTTCTTTGAAGAAAAATTCAATTTCTTTTCCCATCATTTGTATAAACTTGTCAGAGTTTTTTGCAGAAATCACATCCAGAAAGCACACTCAGATAACTGATTCAGCAGGATTCATTAAATAAGAAACTTCTTTATATACATAATATAACATGAGACATATATATAATTCCAAGAGCAGTTCTCAGAATCAGAAGCATAATCACAGAAGCATAGTTAACAGAAGGAAGGACAATAATAGCAGCAGACAACTTATATTTATACATATCAGTTAACCTAAGCCATGCCCAGGCTCATTGGCTGATTTAGTTGCTATGCCTATACATTGGCTGACCTTGTTACCATGTCCTATTACAGCCAGTCCCCAATGGCTGACCTGTTGTCATATCTATCCAAACAGTCCCCATTGGCTGATCAATTCCAGTCTATGAGTATTCATACTCTGACAAAACTCCTTGTCTTTTAAAATAGTTTGATTCAGTGTCCATCTCGATTTCTTCCTTTGTCCCTTCCATGTAACTTTTATGGGATTATGGTCTGCCGATATGTTCATTCTATATCTATCTCTTGAACATTTGTCCTTGTTTCTGACATCATCCACACCATGCCTATTCTCGACCATGATTGATGTCTATTCTAGTAAAATGTATATTGGTTTGTCTTTAGGTTTCGCTCTCTCCATATATCCTGTAGGCCTATTTCTTATGTCATTTCAAAAAAGGTTTTTGGAAGTGTCATTCTTGGGTTTTTTTACTTTTTTTTATTGCTTCTATAATCTATTTTGGCAACCACAATTGCATTAAAGTCCCCTATCATATATATGTTTTCGTGATCCATTTCAATTACTGTTTTGTGAAGTCTTTTGTAAAACTCTTCCTGCTTATTGTTTAGCGTGTATATTGCAATCAAGAGGATCTGTTTCTGGTTCTAGCACCTCCACCATTTATCAGCATTCCAGAAAACCCCCGACTCCTAGTAAAGACGCGGAAGCAGGCATTTACCAAACTTCTGTTTACTAGCAATAGGTAAACTGGCACATCTGGGAAATCCCGAATCTGAAAAACCCGGGCTATCCTCCAATAATACAAAGCTCCCAAAACCAACCCCTTTCTCCCCTTTCGGTCACATGCTCCGATCACAGTCGGTTTCGCCTCGCCCCAGCCCCTGACCACTCCTCCTCCAGATGCTGGACCGCCCTGACCTTGACCGATAGGAAAAAATGCTATTAATGTCTACTAATTCCCCTCTCCTAAATCCCCCCTCCTACTTTCCCACACATGAGGAAGTGGCAGCATTGAAGCTTCCGGCCTAATATGTCTTCCAAGGCTGACAGGCATCCCCCCACTCTGCAGAAAGAACCACATCCTGAAAAATAAAACAGACAAAACACAAAAGAAGGGGTTAATGCTTAGCACCAATCCCTTTAACCCCCCTCCCCCCCCGGAGGACCTTTTGGTTTGTCAGAAAATTTGTCATGAAATTGTTTCACAAGCTCATCAGCCTTCACGTCCCAACTCTTAACCCAAGTAGCTTCAGTCAAAGGATAGCCTTTCCAGTGCACCAAATATTGTAATTGGCCCCTGTAAAGTCTAGAGTCCACGATTTTCTTCATCTCATAATGAGTCTCCCCTTGTATTACTAAAGAAGGGGGCGGAGCAGCTGGCAAAGGTCTGAGGGTGGATTCTCTGTCCAGTTTCAATAAGCTGCTGTGGAAAACGGGGTGTATTTTCCCTAGGGGAAAAATTCCTTAGGGAGCCTAAGTTGGACAGTCACTGGGTTAATCACTTTCATTATAGGAAAGGGACCTATGAATTTGGGTCAAAACTTCTTACTGGGCACTCTCAATCTTAGGTATTTGGTTGACAAATACACCTTATCCTCTATTCGGAAAGGTGGTTGGAGACCCCGATGTTTGTCAGCTTGAGCCTTATATGTTTCTGCTGACTCTGCTAAAGCTTTTTTTGTATTCTCCCAACCCTTTTTCAATGAGGTCATCCTGTCTGTTAAGGACATAGAAGTAGACAGGTCTCTAAGCAATTCAGGCATGGGCACAAAATTCATGCCCGTAGTTATTTGAAAAGGGGTCAGCCCAGTACTGCTGTGTACTGCATTATTATAAGCAACTTCTGCGAATGGTAGCAAGTCCACCCAGTTCTTCTGTTAATAATTCACATAACACCTAATGTACTGCTCCACCATTGAGTTCAATTTTTCAGCTGATCCATTAGTCGACGGGTGAAAAGCTGAGCTAAGCCCCTGGGACGACTCAATGGATTGTAGAAATTCCCTCCAGAACATAGTGGTAAACTGGACCCCACGGTCCGATATTATTCTTCTTGGGACTCCATGTAGCCTGTAGATGTGTTTCACAAACAGCTTTGCCAGTTTTTTAGCCGAGGGTAGTCCGCGGCAGGCAATGGCGAATAAATCAATGACCCTCCAAATGACTTGGTTGCCCCCACTGTCAAGGAGCTCAACTATGAAGTCCATCGCAATCTCCTCCCAGGGCTTGGTGGGTTCAGCCACAGTCTGGATAAGGCCAGGGGGCTTCCCTGGTCGGTATTTCATGGTGGCGCATGTGGCACAGCTCCTCACATAGTCTTCCACTTCAGTTTTCATTTTTGGCCACCAGAATTGCCTCCTAGTCAAATGGAGGGTTTTTAAATACCCAAAGTGGCCCCCCAGGTGAGAATAATGACTTCTCTTCAGTACCAGGAGCTGTAGGCTGTGGGGTACATAAAGTTTATTCCCCTTCCACACCAACCCATCCCTTAGGGTGAGGTCCGCCTGGTGCTCTTTGAACCAGGAATCATTTGAAAGTGCTGCTTTTAGCTCCACTGTCAACTTGTCTTCGGGAAGGTTGGAAACCTGGCGCTTTTGCACTTTGGTGTGCGCTTGGGCGGCTGGCTGAGACTCTGAAATCATGGCGTGTACTATCTCTTCCCATTGGCTGTCAAATTGGGGTTTGCGGGAGAGAGCGTCAGCCAGAAGGTTCTCCCCCCCCCCCCGGATATATTTCAGATTAAAGTTAACTGTTTGAAATATTGAGCCCAATGAACCTGCTTTGGAGAAAGCTTCCTCAGGGTCTTCGATGCCTCAAGGTTTTTGTGGTCAGTCCAAACCTCAAAAGGCTCCTCCACCCCCTCCAGGAAATGTCTCCAGAACAAGAGAGCCCATCGCACCGCAAACGCCTCTTTTTCCCATACCGCCCATCTGCACCCAGTGTCAATTAACTTCCTTGATACATAAGCACACAGCATTAGATTGTTACAGGGGTCCCTTTGTAGTAGAACAGCCGCCACCGCCACATCACTTGTGTCAGCCTGAACCACGAAGGGCTTATTTGGGTCAAGATGCTGTAGGATTGGCTCCACCACAAATAGGCGTTTTAACCATTCAAAAGATTTTTGGCAGTCCATTGTCCCAGCTAAAGGCTGGCTAGGTTTTGGCCTGGTGGGAGACGGGCCAGTTTTTAGTAGTTCTGTCAAAGGGAGTGTGACCTCAACGAAGGAAAGGATGAATTGTCTGTAAAAGTTTGCAAACCCCAGGAAGCTCTAGAGTTGCTTACGAGTGCGTGGGGGCTGCCAGTCCAGTACTGCCCTCACCCTGTCTGGGTCCATTTCGATCCTCTTATTCGACACTCTGTATCCCAAGTAGTCAAGGGCTTCCTTATGGAACTCGCATTTGGACAATGTTGCATAAAGTTTGGCTGCTAGAAGTTTTTTCAGCACTTGTCCGACCAATTTGACATGGTCTTCCATATTTTCGCTGAATAAAAGGATGTCATCAAGATAAACAAGAACCCCCTAATATAAATGCTCATGCAAAACTTCATTGATCAGTTGCATAAAGACCCCTGGGGCCCTGGAATCCAAAAGGTATGACCCGGAATGGGAAGCTGCCCAAAGGGTAGTTAAAACAGTCTTCCATTCATCTCCCTCCTTTATGCGAACGTGGTAGTAGGCTTCTCTTAAATCTAGCTTTGTCAAGATTTTTCATTTCGATAGGTGGTTTAGTAAGATGTGCTAATGCGGAATATAGTTTCCCCATTTTGGGATGTTCCAATAAGTTGCCATGTTGTTTTTTAATATGCACTTCCTGAAGAAAAATTATATTCAATTTTAAACATTGTAGTTTTGTGAAGATTTTTTTCCTTTTCATGAGGGAGTTCAATCCATTTAGTTAATGGATAGCATCTTTACTTCTTCTTCCATCTTTTCATTTGTATATAGGTCTTACCTTTCTAGTTGTTCTTAACTCTCTCTGTCCTTTTATTTTTGCACCTCCTTGTCTGCCCACTCTTTTTTCACCTTCTCTCTTCTTTTTCTTCTATTTGTATTTCCTCTTGATTTTTACTTTCTATCTCCTCTCTGCTTTCTTGTTCTTCATTTGCAGTAAAATGGTGTTCAAAGAATCCATGTGCTTTATCTATTGTATCCACCCTAAGTTTTTTCTCTTGCCAGGTGACCAGAATTCCTTCTGGTATCAGCCATCTAAAAGTCACGTTGTCAGCCTTGGAAGCCATATTAGGCCGGAAGCTTCAATGCTGCCACCTCCTCATGTGTGGGAAAGTAGGAGGGGGGATTTAGGAGAGGGGAATTAGTAGACATAATAGCATTTTTTGGTTAAGGTCAGGGAGATCCAGCATCTGGAAGAGGAGTGGTCAGGGACTGGGTTGAGGGGGAACAGAGTTTGATTGGAGCATGTGACCGAAAGGGGAGAAAGGGGATGGTTTTGGGAGCTTTGTATTACTGAAGGAAAGCCCTGGTTTTTCAGATTCGGGATTTCCCAGATGTGCCAGTTTACCTATTTGAGTAAAGAGAACTTTGGAAAATGCCTGCTTCTGCATCTTTACTGGGAGTTGGAGGTTTTCTGGAACGCTGACATTATCCCAAATCTCACAAAAATCTAACGGCACCCCATAAGGGGTGCTGAGCCCCAGCATCTACTAAAACTGGTGCTGCCAAACACAGGGAAACAAGCAGAACTGCCAGCAATAATAGATACCGGCTGCACCAGATGTTTAATCAGGCTTAAAGTAGTAGAACAGCTGGGGATCAAAACAACACCCTTAAAACACCCAATTAAATTTTACCAGGTAGATGGGATGTTGATTGGGGGAGTCCCTGCCACCCATATTACTGAACTAATTAAATTAGAAATGGGGAAACATCATGAACTTATACGATTTATAGTAGCCCCAAAGATGTCAGAATCTATCATACTAGGCCTAGCTTGGCTGGACACCATCACATGGGAAGATGGATACCGAAAAATCAGGATAGCAGTTTGCCCATCACCCCCTACCCCTCCTCCCAAACAGCAACCTACCCATAAAGGCCAGTGGCCAGAAACAGCAGCAGTTTGTTCAGACGGGCCTCCAGGCGAACACCAGATCCCTAAAGTGTATGCAGATTTAGCTGAAGCTTTCAGTGAGGAAGAATGTAACCTCCTCCCCCCTCATCGGCCCACAGACTGCGCCATCGAATTACAACCAGGGGCTAAATTTCCGAAATCTAGAATGTACTCCATGACACCTGCTGAGATGACTGAATTGAGGAAGTACATTGACACCAACCTAGCCAGAGGGTTCATCGAGCCTGCAAAATCCAGCATGGTTGCCCCAGTACTGTTTAAAGAAAAAAAGGATGGTACTTTAAGATTATGTATTGATTTTTGGTCTGTCAACGCCATTTACATACAAAATACCTACCCCCTTCCACTGATGAAGGACTTACTGAACCACCTATCGAAAGGAAAAATTTTCACCAAGCTAGGTGTAAGAGAAGCCTACTACTGAGTTCGCATAAAGGAGGGAAATGAATGGAAGACTGCTTTTAACTGCCCCTTGGGCAGCTTCCAATTCTGGGTCATGCCTTTTGGACTCCATGGGGTCCCAGGGGTCTTCATGCAACTGATCAATGAAATTTTGCATGAGCATTTATATCAGGGGGTTCTTGTTTATCTTGATGACATCCTAATATTCAGCGAAAATATGGAAGACCACGTCAAATTGGTCGGACAAGTGCTGAAAAAACTTCTAGCAGCCAAACTTTATGCAAAATTGTCCAAATGCGAGTTCCATAAGGAAGCCCTTGACTACCTGGGATATAAGGTGTCGAATAAGGGGATTGAAATGGACCCAGAGAAGGTGAGGGCATTACTGGACTGGCAGCCCCCATGCACCCGTAAGCAACTCCAGAGCTTCCTGGGGTTTGCAAACTTTTACAGACAATTCATCCCTTCCTTTGCTGAGATTGCATTCCTTTTGACAGAATTGCTAAAAACCGGCCCGTCTCCCACCAAGCCAAAACCTAGCCAGCCCTTAGCTTGGACAATGGACTGCCAAAAATCCTTTTAACGGTTAAAACGCCTATTTGTGGTGGAGCCAATCCTACAGCATCCTGACCCGAATAAGCCCTTTGTGGTTCAGGCGGATGCAAGTGATGTGGCGGTGGTGGCTACTCTACTACAAAGGGAGCCCCGGAACAATCTAATGCTGTGTGCTTATGTATCAAGGAAGTTAATTGACACTGAGCGCAGATGGGTGGTATGGGAAAAGGAGGCGTTTGCAGTGCGATGCGCTCTCCGGTCCTGGAGACACTTCCTGGAGGGGGTGGAGGAGCCGTTTGAGGTTTGCACTGACCACAAGAATCTCGAGGCACTGAAGACCCCGAGGAAGCTTTTTCCAAAGCAGGTTCGTTGGGCTCAATATTTCAAACCCTTTAACTTTAACCTGAAATATATCCCGGGGGGTAAGAACCTTCTGGCTGACACTTTCTCCCGCAAACCCCAATTTGACTCTCTCCCACAAACCCCAAGTTGACAGCCGACGGGAAGAGTAGTTCACGCCATGATCTCAGAGACTCAGCCAGCCGCCCAAGCCCACACCAGAGCACAAACGCACCAGGTTTCCAACCTCCCTGAAGACAAGTTGACAGTGGAGCTAAAAGTGGCACTCTCTAATGACTCTGTTCTGTCTCCAACCCCATGCACACACACCAACAGACGTTCAGGAGTTAAAGACCAAACCAGCCGACAAAATCCTTTTCCTTATGATAGTGGAACTTGGCAACAACCTAGTGGCTGCCTGCCAAGAGTTTATTATTTACAAAGAGAAGAGATAACTTCTCCCCACTTCTGATACATCAAAGGAAAGCAGCTCAATAATTACAATCAAGTCCAGAGATAATCCAGTCTTAAAGCAAAAGTCCGGCAATGCAGAATGGCATGGAAGCTTTCAGCTTTGTTCATCACAAGGTTTGACTGGTCACCACGCTCCCTTTTATATCCTGTGGGGTATGGTCCAATGACTCAGCCTAATCTCGGGCACGCCCTTTCTTCTGTTGCGCACTTATCTCTGCGATGCTGGCGGGGTCCAGCCAAGACTCATTACCCTCATCACTGTCCATCTGTGGCTGTGTGGATGTGCTTGACCCTGGCCCTATCTCTTGCCCTTCGGCGGACACCGAAGGCATTGCCAGAGAGGAGGGTCCTGGAGAGGGAGGCCTTGCCAACTCCTCCCCTTCACTCTTGGAGTCCTCTCCTGACGATGACACAGGCTCCGGTAACGGAGCCAAAACAGACTCCTGATTCAAAGAACACCAGACGGACCTCACCCTAAGGGATGGGTTGGTGTGGAAGGGGAATAAACTTTACGTGCCCCGCAGCCTGTGGCTCCTGGTACTGAAGAGAAGTCATGATTCTCACCTAGAGGGCCACTTTGGGTTGTTAAAAACCCTCCATTTGACTAGGAGGCAATTCTGGTGGCCAAAGATGAAAACTGAAGTGGAAGACTATGTGAGGAGTTGTGCCACCTGCGCCACCATGAAATACTGACCGGGAAAGCCCCCTGGCCTTCTCCAGGCTGTGACCGAACCCACCAAGCCCTGGGAAGAGATTGCAATGGACTTCATAGTTGAGCTCCCTGACAGTGGGGGCAACCAAGTCATTTGGACTGTCATTGATTTATTCTCCAAGCAAGCCCACTTCACTGCCTGCAGCGGACTACCCTCAGCTAAAAAACTGGCAAAGCTGTTTGTGAAACACATCTACAGGCTACATGGAGTCCCAAGAAGAATAATATCAGACCGTGGGGTCCAGTTTACCGCTAAGTTCTGGAGGGAATTTCTACGATCCATTGGGTCATCCCAGGGGCTTAGCTCGGCTTTTCACCCGTCGACTAACGGATCGGCTGAAAAATTGAATTCAATGGTGGAGCAGTACATTAGGTATTATGTGAATTATCAACAGGAGAACTGGGCGGACTTGCTACCATTCGCAGAAGTTGCTTATAATAATGCAGTACACAGCAGTACTGGGTTGACCCCTTTTCAAATAACTACGGGCATGGATTTTGTGCCGATGCCTGAGTTGCTTAGAGAGCCACCCACTTCCATGTCCTTTTTTTAAAAAAAATAAATTTTTATTAGAGTATAAATATTAAAAAAAACATAACATAACATACACACAACAAACATTTATACAACATATAAACAAAAGAAATTATGTTTCCTTCTTAAGCATTTTTTCAAAGTGATATTCTGCTTGTTATATATTTCTTCACCTCTCCTTAATGTAATAACATTTTCTATATCGGTAATATTTCCCCTCTAGGTTTTTTGTTCTATTTTTGTTTCTGCTTTTCTAATTCTCTGTTCATTCTCTACTATGGATTGTTGAATAGCCCCAATTTTATCATTCATGGTCTTAATGTCCTCCTTAACTTCTCCTATTTCATTTCTAATCTCTGCATGGAAAGTTCTCATTTCTTTCTGATTTTCCGCTATTTTTTCTTGTGTTTTGAGTAGTAATTCCTGAATCGTTTGACACATATTCTGTATTACATTTGATGACATTTCCAATTTTTCTTTTTCTTTTCCTACCATGCTATCTATTGTTTTTTGCTGTAGTGGGGAGGCAGTCATTACTGTCGTGCTTTTTATAGGTTTTTTCCCTGTTTTTGTTATGGTGGATGTTGTAGACATTTTCAATATTCATGTAAAACTTTCCCACCTTAACATAAAGTTTTAGATTATTTCTTAGTATTTTCCTTTTCCCCCACACAACCACTTATTCCTCACATGACTTATTTCTATTATTTCCCAGTTACCCCACTTTTTAAAAAAATTTATTTTTATATGCCACCCTTCTCCGGAGACTCAGGGTGGCTTACAAGGTGTTAAGCAATAGCCTTCATACTTTTGTATATTTTATACAAAGTCAGCTTATTGCCCCCACAAACCGGGTCCTCATTTTACCCACCTTAGAAAGGATGGAAGGTTGAGTCGACCTTGAGCCTGGTGAGAATTGAACTCGCAGTAATTGCAGGCAGCTGGATGTTAAATGCTGCCTTAGTAGGGGGCATTAGCCTCCTACACCACTCAGGCTACTTCTTTTAACTTAGTCAGTTAATTTCTATTCATAATACAAATCAATTTACTTATACTTATTTCATCAATCATAGTTTTTAGTTTTCTTAATTTTCTGATTACCAATCTATTCAATCACTCAATTTATCTATCTCAAGAGTATAATCAGCTCATTCACTATTTCATATCAAAATTCCAATCAATCACTCTAACAGCAATTCCTTATCTTTCTTTTATCACCACTTATAATTTCACCATATAATTTACATTTATATATAAATTATTGCTTATATATAATTCTAATTCTATAGATATTAAACGTATTAGCTTTTAAATATTAACTTTTTTTTTCCAGAGTAGTATTCACTTCCCTCTTAGATTAAATCGTAATCTATGTCCATCTGTATCAATTTTAGTAGTCCCGGTCTTTCAATCACTGCATTCGATTTTCAAGTCTTTTTAAGTTTAAATTGTTATAAATCCAAAGACCAAGCAAATCTTCTATGCTCACAAATTCCACAACTTGTTACTTCCGCTAGAGTTCTGGTATTTCAGTCTCTGTGTTCAGTTTTCAAGTCTTTTTAAGTTTAAATCATTATAAATCCAGAGTTCAAACAAAGCTTCTATGCTCACATATTCCGCAACCTGTTCCTTCTGCTCAAGTTCAACTGCCTTCGTCTTCTTCAAGCGCTCCCACTCCGTCTCATTATATTTGGTTAGTCATTCTATGAGTCCCTTCTTTTCCGGGCTGTATTATTTCATCCACTTTCCTTTCTCCTTTATACCGCTGCTGTCGTATTTCCAATTTCCCTCCTCCGCTTCAGTCGCATGTCTCCTGCTTACCGCCTTTATTGTAGGGGATCTTTTTACCCGTCACTTGAAATTGCTTTCCACTCTTTGCTTCAATCTAGGCGGGCGCCATTACTCCTGTCCACCAGAAAGGCTGACTTCTTCTCCACCAATCTAAAAGGTTAATCGCTCGTCCTCCCTGACGCTAGCACAATGCCAGGAGTCTTCGCGAATTCCTCTTTTGTTTCCCGATCCCTCCAAGTTCGGGAATGCCCTTAAAGAGCAATTAATGAAGAATTTTTGGGTTTCAGAAACGGCGCCTCCGTTTCCTCGCCCTTTCGCGATGATGTCACCGCCGGAAGTCCCCCACTTCCATGTCCTTAACGGACTGGATGACCTCATTGAAAAAGGGTTGGGAGAATACTAAAAAAGCTTTAGCAGAGTCAGCAGAAAAATATAAGGCTCAAGCCGACAAATATCGGGGTCTCCAACCACCTTTCCGAATAGGTGATAAGGTGTATTTGTCAACCAAGTACCTAAGATTGAGGGTGCACAGCAAGAAATTTGGACCCAAATTCATAGGTCCCTTTCCTATAGTGAAAGTGATTAACCCAGTGACTGTCCAACTTAGGCTCCCTTGCATATTAGGGAAAATACACCCCATTTTCCACAGCAGCTTATTGAAACCAGTCAGAGAATCTACCCTCAGACCATTACCAGCTGCTCCGCCCCCTCCTTTAGTAATACAAGGGGAGACTCACTATGAGGTGAAGAAAATCCTGGACTGTAGACTCTTTAGGGGTCAATTACAATATTTATTGCATTGGAAAGGCTACCCTTTGGCTGAAGCTACTTGGGTTAAGAGTTGGGATGTGAAGGCTGATGCACTCATGAAACAGTTTCCTGACAAATTTCCTGACAAACTGAAAGGTCCTCCTGGTGTGTTTGTGGGGGTGGGGGGTTAAAGGGAGTGGTGCTAAGCGTTAACCCCTTCTTTTTTGTTTTGTCTGTTTCATTATTCAGGATGTGGTTCTTTCTGCAGGGGCGGGATGCCTGTCAGCCTTGGAAGCCATATTAGGGTGGAAACTTCAATGCTGCCACTTCCTCATATGTGGGAAAGTAGGAGGGGGGATTTAAGAGAGGAGAATTAGTAGACACAATAGCATTCCTCCTATCAGTCAAGGCCAGGGCGATCCAGCATCTGGAGAAGGAGTGGTCAGGGGCTGGGTTGAGGGGGAATGGAGTTTGATTGGAGCATGTGATTGATTGGGGAGAAAGGGGATGGTTTTGGGAGCTTTGTATTATTGAAGGAAAGCCCGGGCTTTTCAGATTCGGGATTTCCCAGATGTGCCAGTTTACCTATTTGAGTAAAAAGAACTTTGGAAAATATCTGCTTCTGCATCTTTACTGGGAGTTGGGGGTTTTCTGAAACGCTAACACACGTTATATTAATCAGTTGTGCCATCAAAAATTGGTATTGTCTCCTCTGCTCTTTAACTCTCTACATTTATTTGTTGTTGGAGTTGTAACAATGTGGCTACCTGGTATTAGTGATTAGTGTGGTTCTCTGAGGATTGGAGGGCATTTTTGAAATTCTTTTCTTTGGAAGAGTATATGAGACTTGCAAGGCTGATGTCAGCCTTCCCTTACAAAATATCATGAAAATATTAGTAATTTTGTGTAAGAACAGGCATGATGAAAGTATATAATCATGGATAATGTTGAAAACGTATCTGGAGAAAAATTATCTTGTTCTCTCAGAATATTAAAATCTTAAGTCATTCACTAAAGAAGTAAGTACGTATACTGTATAATTTAGTGCCACCAAATGTTTTGGTGGTCATTAATTTATGTAGTTGTATAGGAGAGGTAGAGAAATTCATGTTAGATAGGACGGTATTAATCATAATTTCTGTCATTTCTGCCATAGAGAAATTTCTGATTAAAATCTACATCATTATTAAGAAGTCTAAATTTCCATTACTCAGTTACGTGCACTGATGGACATTAGTCTGACATTTTGTATTTCATTCACTTTGTCAGCCTTCACTTTTTCATTGCTTGCTTGCTCAGCTGCCATTGTAACGGGGGGAGGGGGAAGCTATTGGAATGTCTGGGAGGAGGGAAGTGAGCTGGTGGGGAAGAGAAGAGAAAGTTTTCTTCAGTGTTTTCTTTGAAGCTGATAACTACTCAAGGTCAACCGTCATGGCATAGCAGGAGGATGGCACCATCAGACGCTGCACTCCACATGACCCCTGGGGGGAAAGTGGATTGGATAATTCTGGCTGGACAGTTGGGGAAAGGGTTTTGGGAATGCTTTCTATATGTAATTTTCGCACTTTTTGCTTCAGACTTTGCTTTTCTTTGGTTGCATTCAGTTCATATTGAATAGTATGATAATAGCCTCCCACCGACCGGTTCGCTCGCACAGAGAGGGTCTCCTCAGGGTGTCACTGTCTGGCTGACGACCCCCAGGGGGAGAGCCTTCTCTGTGGCAGCACCTGCCCTCTGGAATGACCTGCCCCCTGAGATACGCACAATATCAGACCTCTGGACTTTTCGTCGGGTCCTGAAGACACATTTGTTCCATCTAGCTGGGCTGGCTTGATCCCATCCTCTCAGTTTTTTAATTGAATTCGGTTTTAATTGGGTTGTTTTAAATTCGGGCCAAAATTATTTAATTGTTTTTTAAAATGTTTTTAAATTTTATATGTTATGTTCTATCCTGGCTGTACACTGCCCTGAGTCCCACAGGAGAAGGACGGTATAGAAATAAAATAAAATAAAATAAATAAATACTCAGTAAAAGTACCTTTCTCTATAAAAATGGAGTTGGGGTTTTTCTTTCTTGAGTATTGAAAGGAGGCATGTCTGACATTAAGCAAGGTCTTTAACAGCCATCCTGGAAAACAACCGTGGGGCTGAGCAAACAATGTCTGACCAAGACAGCGACCAGGACAGATGGGAGCGGCCGGCTCAGCAACTCCATCATCACACCTCTGGGAGGCATCAGACTGGATGGCTAATTTACAGCTGGAGGAAAAGCCAGAGAGAGTCAAATGGTCCCTGGGCATGGGGAGGTTACCGGAGCTGGAGAAGACCCGCCAAGGACTAACAACTACCAGATGCCGAGGTGGAGAGGCTGCCTGGCAGCAAGAGCAGAAAGAAAATCTTCTGGTCGCACAGACTCTGCAATTACTGAGAGAAGCTGAGGAGAGCCATAAAGCCCGTGAAAGGTATGCATGCCATGCTGGGAGGGAGGATGAATGCTCCCGGGGTGGAACGGAGGCTGCTGCTTGTGTAGAAGAGAGAGCCCAAGCCAGAGAAGAGACAGCTCAGGCCTCCAGAACTCAAGTGGCTGCTGCAGCCTAGGGCCCCCCTGCGGGACAGGCACTGCCACAGAGGCGAAGCAAGCCCAAAATTCTCTTGCTATCAGAAAGATACGGGGGAGAGCTGAAGAAGCTGGGATTCTTTTTAACCCAAGTGTGGAACCACATGCAGGACTGGGGGGAGGATTTCACCTCAGATGCCGCGTGCGTGAGGTGCATTACCAGGGCCCTAGAGGGGGTAGCAGCTGAGTGGATGGTGGGACTCCATAATGAAAATTCCCCCCTGCTGAGGAATTATGATCAATTCATGGCAGCCCTCAGAATGCGTTTTGAGGACCCATTAGCTGAGCGAAGGGCGAGGATTAGAATGAAGGTCATTCATCAGGGGCGGAGATTAGTGGCGGAATACACCCAGGAGTTCCACAAGTTGGCACCCTATATGAGAGGGTGGTCAGAAGTGGTTCTGCTGGAGAGCTATAAAGATGGGCTAAATGAGGATGTCTACAAGGATTGCTGTTTCCGAGGGTCCCCTAGGGATCTGCAGTGTTGGTACGTGTTGGCTGCAGATGTGGAGATAGACTTGGCCCAAGATTGTTTCTGCGGTGGGCGCACCTGGAATCAACCACCCTCATCACTCCACAAGGGGGTGCCAAAGGCCGCAGTGGGGCCGGCAGGTTCAAAACCAAAATCCTCTGTGTGCTTCAGATGTGGGAAGGAGGGGCACTGAGCCGCTGAGTGTTTCTCCAAGCCTGGACCCAAGACAATCCCTACTGGAGGGAAGAGAGCCGATAAAGCACCCGCGAAACCGCCCTAAAAGGCGTAGAAGTCATTAAGTTCGCTCCCATGAAACAGGGTGAGTTGGGAACTCTGACCATCACCGACGACAGCGGTGTCACATTCTGTCAGCTAGACGGATCGATGGCGGGGGGGCAGCCCATTTTGTAACCGAACCAATTGAGATGAGGATGGGGGATCATCTAGAGACTCTGAGTTTTATTGTGGCCCCAGGCATGGAACGGCCCCTCCTACTTGGGTTGCCCTGGCTCTGAAAATGGAACCCACGCATAAATTGGAAAACGGGCGTGTTGTGCATCTGCTCCAATCAACAAGGGAAGAGAGGGAAGGACCCCCATTGCATGGCTAAAGTGGTGAGAGAGGGAGTGGTGACTGCGACAGACCACATTGTGGGGGAAGAAAAGATCCCAAAAGAGTAGCGGAACCTCCAGGAGGTGTTCAGTGAAAAGGCATTAGATGTGCTGCCCCCCCCCCACCGGCCAACAGACTGTACCATTGAAATCCTTCCTGGGGTAAAACTCCCTAAACCAAAAATCTACCCCATGATCCCCTGGGAGTTGGGGGAATTACGAGACTTTATTGATAATTTATCCAACCGGCGAGGCCGCAGGTAGCCACACCGGTATTATTCCAGGAAAAGAAGGATGGGTCCTTTCATCTGGTGGTTGACTACCGAAATTTAAATGCCATCTGCGTAGAAAACTGCCCCTCATGAAGGACATGTTAGCACACCTGGGCAAAGGGAAATTGTTTACAAAACTAGATTTGCGGGAGGCATATTATAGAGTTCGGATTAAGGAAGGTGACGAATGGAAAACGGCTTTAAACTGCCCACTGGGATGTTTCCAGTTTCGGGTGCTCCCTTTCGGACTGCAAGGAGCCCCTGCCATATTCATGCAACTGATTGACAAAATACTGCACGAACACCTGTACAAGGGGGTACTGGTTTACCTTAATGACATTCTTATTTACATTGAGACCATGGACGACCACGTAAAGCTGGTGAGGGCTGTCCTGAAGAAACTTAGAGCTGCTGAACTGTATGCTAAGTTATCAAAATGCGAATTCCACCAGACTAAAATTGACTATCTGGGGTACCGCATCTCACATGAGAGCATAGAAATGGATCCAGAAAAGGTCCGAGCCGTGCTAGAATGGGCTCCCCCATGCACCCGCAAACAACTTCAAAGTTTCCTGGGTTTTGCTAATTTCTATCGACAGTTCATCCCCTTGTTCACTAAAATTGCATTATCGATTACTAATCTTCTGAAAACGAAAGGAGAGGAGAGGCCAAACCCCTCCTGGCCTCTCAAGTGGACTATGGACTGTTAGGCGGCTTTTGAGAAATTGAAATGGCTGTTTGCTGCTGAACCGGTCCTTAAACATCCTGACATGGAAGCTCCCTTTGTTGTTCAGGCTGATGCCAGCAATGTGGCTGTTGGGGCGGTGTTACTCCAAACAAATGCAGAGGGGAAGCTACAACCCTGTGCCTATACCTCTCGGAAATTATCAGAGACCAAGAGAAGGTGGGCCATATGGGAGAAAGAGGCTTTTGCTGTTCGTTGGGCGCTGTTAACATGGAGACTCTTCTTTGAAGGGGCAAAGCACCCGTTTGAGGTGTGGACTGACCACAAAAACTTAGAAGCTTTGAAAATGCCATGAAACCTGTCCCCCAAGCAAGTCAGTTGGGCTCAACACTTTAAACGATTTAATTTCTCCCTGCACTACCTTCCTGGGGGGAAGAACTTTATGGCAGATGCCCTTTTAAGACTACCTCAATACAATAGCATTAGAGAGGAAGTGATTCATCCGATTATCCCCTCGAAACAGCTGGCGGCACCAGTGGTTACTAGAGCCCAGGCAAAAGTAGATCTAACTTTGTCGGGAGACTTGAGTAAGCAGCTGAAATGAGTAACCCACTCAAATGAATGTACACTTCGAGAGGGGCTCACTTGGCTGGGAGCTAAGCTGTATGTTCCTGCCAGCCTGAGAGGAACGGTATTACAATACGCCCATGATGCTAAAATCGCTGGGCATTTTTGCTTTGTGAAAACATTACACTTAGTTAAACAATAATTCTGGTGGCCAGCACTGAAGAAGGACATAGAAGCATACGTGGCGAGTTGCCCCGCATGTGCTTCAGCAAGGAGATCTTCGGGGAAGCCATCTGGACTGCTTCAGAATGTTGCCAGGCCGGGAGCCCCATGGAAGGAAATCTCTATGGATTTTATTGTTGAATTGCCCGAAAGTGGGGGGAATACAGTTATTTGGGTGATTACTGATTTGTTCTCTAAACAAGTGCATTTTATCCCATGTCCCAAGATCCCTTCTGCTAAAACGCTTGCAAAGTTGTTTGTCCAGCATGTGTACAGATTACATGGGGCTCCAGAGCGAATAATCTCGGACAGAGGGGTACAGTTCACCTCCCACTTTTGGAAAGAGTTCTTCAGGCTGTTAGGCTCCACCCAAGGGTTAAGCTCCGCCCACCACCCTCAGACCAATGGGGCTTGTGAGAGAACTAATTCAGTGTTAGAACAATACCTTAGGTGTTACATAAACTATCAGCAAGATAACTGGGCAAACTTGCTGCCATTTGCAGAAGTTGCCTATAATAACTCTATACACAGCAGTACTGGTTTTACTCCTTTTAAAGTAGCCTCTGGCCAAGATTTTGTACCCACACCAGAGTTACCTCAGGAAAACCCACAGACACCCTCTTTGGCTGAATGGATTGAACAGTTATGTGGTTACTCAGTAACACGCAAGGCATTGGATGAGGCTCACCAAGCTCATAATATCCAAGCTGATAAGAAAATACGTCACGGTCGGGATTATAAGGTAGGAGATAAGGTTTTCCTTTCCACCAAACTACCCAAAAGTCAAAAATACTTGGGCCCAAATATGTGGGTCCTTTTCCTATAGTCCCCATATTTAACCCAGTTACAGTGCAATTAGAGTTACCCAAAAACTTGCGAAGGATTCATCCAGTATTTCATGTCAGTCTGCTGGAACCTGAGCATTCGTCCCCTTTGCGTCCAGACCAAGACCCTCCTCCTGTCCCCATACTAATTGAAGGGGAACAGCATTTTGAAGTCAAAGAAATATTGGATTCCAGAAAACATCGTGGTAAGGTGCAGTACTTGGTGGCCTAGAAACATTTCCCGCTAGCTCAAGCTGAATGGGTGAATAAATGAGATGTTCAGGCTCCAAAACAACTGCAATTGTTCTATTCCAAATATCCTGATAAACCTTAATCTTGATGCTATTGTCATGTTCCTGGTTCTGTAATTACCTATTTTCTCTTATTCTGGTTTTCTTGTAGGAATAATGTCTCTTCTGCAGGAGGTCCGAATGTCAGCCTTTGCTTTTTCATTGCTTGCTTGCTTGGCTGCCATTGTAACGGGGGGAGGGGGGAGCTATTGGAATGTCTGGGGGGGGGGAAGTGAGCTGGTGGAGAAGAGAAGAGAAAGTTTTCTTCAGTGTTTTCTTTGAAGCTGGTAACTACTCAAGGTCAATCGTCGTGGCATAGCAGGAGGATGGCACCATTAGATGCTGCACTCCACATGAGTGGGGGGAATGTGGATTGGATAATTCTGGCTGGACGGTTGGGGGAAGGGTTTTGGGGATGCTTTCTATATGTAATTTTTGCACACTTAGTATTTATAAAACTTATCATATTTCACAGTTGAAAACATTCTGTTCTTGAGCAAAACTACAGATTTTATAGTGTCCTGTAGCATCGGCTTCATACTAGTCTTTGAATAAATAATTGAATATTTTAAAATTATTAATAGTTAATATAATTATAACTTCTTCAATAACAATTATATAATTAACAAATGCAATATAGTTTCACAATAGCAGCCAGCAAGCCATGATACCTTCTTACAAATAGTATCTGGAAATAGTAAACCTGCCTCTGAGCCACGTTATAAAATATGTAAGTGACATATTTTGCTGCTTGTGGTCTAATTGTCACCTACCATACATTCATAATATACCATCCATTTATAGTAGTATAAAATAAATTTGGGATAGAACAGAAAATTTGCTATCTAGTTTAGCTTTCAGGGATTGCACATAAGACTTGCAGAATAGAAACATGCTGCACACATTCCCTTTGACATATTTACAAAAAGACTTAGTATAAACCTCTTGTTTTCTATTTGCTAGCATTTTTTTTAAAGCTGAGACTGCTTCATAGTGATCTTCAATTGGATTCTTAAATGGTACAGTCTATAAATATTTTTACCATTCCCTCTGTGAATGTCTGTAAAACAGATGAAGATGTATTTTAAAATATATCAATATTTTGATACAATGTACTGTATTTTCTCATGCATAAAATCTATTAGAACAGATTTAACTACAAGATTCAGATTATTCAAAATTTTCTACAAGTCTGATAGTCCTCTGATTTATTTCAAATGTATCTATGAGTTAGAGATGAGACGTATTGTGATGACGAAACATGCCCTTTTGGATTGTTTATGTTTTGTTTTGTTTTGTTTTTAGTAACTGGCAATATATTTAGGCATCTTATAAAATACTTTGTCTTAAGGAACTCTAACTCATGTTTCTATACTATTGACTACAAACCCCCACTTCCTAGGGGAATGCTCCGTATACAGTGTGGTTTGTTCTGTAACTGATTCCCCATCAATAAAAAAACCAAACAAACCCTTTTTAAATATTACATTATTTCTCCCTTATGCTTCCCTATATTATTTCAATTCACAATTACAAGTAGTACCTGTTGTGTGATAGCTAATTTTAATAAATTGGCAGCACTGAGCCAATTTTACATTGTTTATAATATATATTTTTGCTCCCATTAAGATAGATTTAAAAGGAAATAATATCTCTAGAACTCTTATTCAATCAAGAATTCTTGCAGCAAACCATTCTGTTGTCTGGGTGTAATTAAGCCATAATTAATTAATTAATTAAGCTTAATTAAGCTCCCAAAGCTTTCACCTTCTGCAGGTCTACCTCAGACTACTCATACGCATTACCAATTAGTTTTCAAATTATCCATCAAATGCCAATGTTAGCTTCTTGGCCCACAGAAAACTTTCAGTCATTCTGAGCAGCTGGCAAACTTGGTTTTTCCTTCAAATCAAATTTATATTTGCAGTGTTCTCAATATAATTATTTTGTGATAGTGATGCCATCTATTATTATTTCTCATTATTTTCCCAGTTAGAGACTTCCAATACATGTATCATTTTTTCCCATCATAAAGGATCCAAGTTGTATCCTTTATTGATGAAGTATTTATTTGCACTATTCCACAAACATGCCTGCCATCTTCAGAATAGTACCCAACTTGTGGTGGAGTTTGCTCAGCTCTGCTACCTTGAATATTCTCATTTCTTAATTTTTAAACTCCCCCCCCCCAAAAAAATAAAATCTTAATTTTCTTAATTACTTTTAGTATTTCATCCTGTATTAGGCCAACTAGGCCATTGAAGACTGCAAATCTCATTTGGTGCTGCTTCCCCCCCACCCCAGAGATGTATAAATATAAATACAAATTTCACTCAGTCATTCCTACTGATACCTATCCATCTTAAAATCTGGCTAGTTTCCACATGTGTAGAATTTAAATAGTAGATTTGGTTCCCAAGATTTACAAATCCATGACCCACCTTGATGTTTGCTTGCACCCCTCCTGATAATGTTTCACTAGAATGCATTGCTTCTTTCATTTCACAAAAGAAATACTTTTTATTGAAACATCTTTATATCTTCATACTTTCTTTTAAGTTTTTTATTTTTTTATTAATTTTTTTATAAAAATGTCAAATCAATGTGTGAACAGTGTGGCACCTGGATTCCATACATTCCAATACAAACAAAACTGATCAGATTAAACATTATTCTTACATTCAATCAATTTATAAAATTCCCATAACACTACACATCTGTATAATATATCATTATTCAATTATTCCACCTATTTCTCACTATCACTTTCATTTTATCAAATAAAATGTAATACATTAATATTTCCTTTATTTCTATCACTTATTCTAGCTTTTAATCATATCACCCTATATTAAAAAGCTTTTTTTCTTTCCTGTATAACTTCTAATCATGTCACCTGCCTACAAAAAGAAAAAAAGAAAAAGAATAGAGAGGGAGAGATAGGGAAAGACAATTCAAAACAGCAACCGAGAAAAGGAATCATCTCTTGCCTGCTTTGTACTTTACTTGCTATACTTAAAAAAAAGAGGGGTAAAAGGAAAAGCAAGTCAAAGCAACAATAAATAAAGAAAAAAAGAAATCTACTCGCCCACTTTGATACTTCAAGGCCTTTTTCAAGGCCTGGAATGCCTGCTGCTTGAGGGTACTCCACCGGATGGGACTTCTTTCTGCAGAAGCTGAGTGAGGGGCGCAATCAAGGAAGCAAAGCCGGGAATGAAGGTCCAATAGTAGTTGGCGAACCCAAGGAGTCACTGGACATCCTTCACTCGCCGAGGAGGTTGCCAACTACACAAAGAATCCACCTTGCTCAGCTCCATGGCAATGCCCTCAGGATAGATGTGATGCCCCAGGAACTCGATGGTGGACTGGAAAAACTGGCATTTCTCCAGTTTAGCATACAGGTGATGCTCCTGAAGATGTTGCAGGACCAGGAGGAGGTACTGTTGGTGTTAGTTGTATCTCCAGAGTCAACCAAGGCGTGAGCCAGAATCCCCTGAAGACTATTGAACAGGAATACTCTTGCCGCCAGGATGAAGTGCCGGGGAGGGGGGGGGCGCAGGCTCCAAGTCTGCTGGGCATGACTTGATGTTGGTGTGTGCCCAACTCCCCTAGATCGGGCTCAGGGCATTTCCTGACAGGGTTTTCTGTGGCTGTGGGGCAGGCCCAGGACCCAACTCCTTTTGTTGCTTCTTGGGGCAAGAAGCGGCCATGTGCCCAAGTTCCCCGCAATACAAACATAACCCCCCTGATTGCTGTCTATTTTTCTTGGCCACCAACAGATGGGGTCTGGCTGCGCCTATTTCCATGGGCTCCTCCCGTGGAGCCAGAGTCTCACACATGACTGGTACCACCTGGTCTCCTGGCAGGCATGGCAACTGGTCCATATCTGCAACTGGGCATCGATCCTAAGGCACAGATGGACCAAGCGTGTTGAGGGTCGGAGAGATATCAACCCGGACCAGCTCGTCCTGCAACTCCTCCGATAACCCATCATGGAATGCGTCCATGAGGGCAGCCTCATTCCAGGCTGAATCCTGGCTAAGCAGCCGAAACTCACTGATATATTCCTGCAGCGGGTTCCAGCCCTGCTCCAGGGTCTTCAGACGTCTGGTGTCAGTTTGCGTTTTGATGGGGTCCTCATACATAAGTCTGAGATGCTCACAAAACCCCCTGAAATCGTCCAACAGAGGACTAGCCTGGACCAGCAGGAGCGTGGCCCAGCGAACTGCAGAGCCAGAGAGCAGGCTGATCATAAACCCCACTTCATCCTGATCAGTGAGGAAGTCTTCAGTTCTCAGGCTGATAAAAAGCTGGCCCTGTCTCAAAAAAGCAGGAAGCATGGCCTGATTGCCATCAAAGTTGTCTGGCACAGCAACGAGACATTTTCTACGGGGAGGGGGAACAGCAGGAGCTTGGAGCTGAGCCATCTGTGCTGCCAAAAAGCTAATTGCTGCTGAAGCTGCGTGTTCTCGGCACGAAGCTGTTCCATTGTGATAAAGATTTGTTGGTAATTAGTTTTGAGGCAGGAAAGCAAACTGATAACCGAGGCTTCCTGAGTCATTAAAACACAGGAGTAGTCCCAAAAACCTCTTTTATTGCAACAGCTGTGAATTACGTTCATTCACAACTGAGTCCCAATTAGTTGCAAAAAGTCCTTCGGGAGAAGTCCTTCGGGATAATCACCAACCTTTATCTCCCTTGACACTCTGCCAAAGACTTCTGGTAGCTCTGTGCATGCTCCTCCTGTTCCTCTGCTTCTCTGCTGTCTGACTCTGGAGGCTCCGGAGTTCGCGCATCACTCCCAGATGGCCCTGGACCCAGAGCCCAGATGGCTCTGCCTCCAATGCAGAGCCCTCATCCGGGCTTTCCCCAGACTCCAGGACTGGCCCATGTTCCTCCACAGTCTCCTCACTGTCCAACTCTGCTGCCAGCTCTGCAGGCTGCTGATGGACCACAACATCCCTTCAAGGCAGCTTAGGCTCCCTCTGGAGCCCACAAACATGAAGAATTCAGCACAGGGAATGCTGAGACCTGTTCCTCTGTGTTTGTATTGCTACGACATCAACCGGAAGCTCTCTATATCTTCATACTTTCTATTCTGATACTTTTCTGCATGGTGCTTTGAACTGAAATCTTCTTGAACTTTTTGGCCTGCTTTAAGAAAGTCTCACATTCAACATTTTTCATATACATCCATTCATGCTAATATACGGTATAAAGCTGCATTATTTTTCTATCATGACATTATATAATAAGTGGTTTGATCCTAGTGCTAATCCACTTACATTAATATATTAATACATTGTTCATTATTTAAAATTATTATTCATGATTAATATATTCATATTCATATTTGGCAAAGACATAATATAGTATATAAAATAAAGATTTCAAGAAAAATAAATAGTGAATGATAGGAGAATGGTGAGTGTATATGGGAGAAACAAAACTAACCATTTTTTAAAGAAATGCATGGAAATGGAATATACAACACAATTGTAAGTTATAGTTCAGACCTACATATCTGAACACCATGATCTTCAATAACCATTGTCTTTGCACAATACAGTAATTTGATTGCTGATTGATCAGTTTTGTTTGTGTGGTAGGTTTCAATTGATGTCATTCATCCTCTCTCCTATTAAGTTTATTTTTATGTTAGAATCTCTGCATGATGACATTTTATGCGGTGGAATAATTATGAGTCTTCAGTAGTATCCTACTGTGAATGCACTACTTTGGTACACAATTAGTAACTGATCAATTTGACAAAGGCTGGAAATGGTATTCATACCTTAATAGAGTGTGCATGTGTGCTAGAGAAGATCATGATTTTATATATGACATAAATAAATAAGTTCTAATATTTTAACCAAGAATTCTCATACAGAATTTAATCTTTGTTTATGAACTTCCATCTTTGGCATTATTACTTACTGCAGTCCTGGTCCAACTTTCAGTTACTGAAATAAATGTTGTATATATTATATATATATATATATGTTTTTCTTCTAGCCAGGTTTTCCCTACGTAGCCAAGGTTTTTTTTTGTAGCTCCAGCTCAGTAGAATCTCATCTACTCGGTTCTGGGCTTTTTTCCTTTCTAACACCTAGCAAGCTCTGACTGCTAGGTGGGAGACCTAAATAGATCCATTTCTAGCTCGTTAGCTGTCGTCAGTAGGCCACACCCACCTCCTCCCTGTAAAGGCATAGTATCAATTTTCTTACTTCTTCGTAGGGTCTATGTGTGTTTTTCTTCTAGCCAGGTTTTCCCTACGTAGCCAAGGTTTTTTTGTAGCTCCAGCTCAGTAGAATCTCATCTACTCGGTTCTGGGCTTTTTTCCTTTCTAACACCTAGCAAGCTCTGACTGCTAGGTGGGAGACCTAAATAGATCCATTTCTAGCTCGTTAGCTGTCGTCAGTAGGCCACACCCACCTCCTCCCTGTAAAGGCATAGTATCAATTTTCTTACTTCTTCGTAGGGTCTATGTGTGTTTTTCTTCTAGCCAGGTTTTCCCTACGTAGCCAAGGTTTTTTTGTAGCTCCAGCTCAGTAGAATCTCATCTACTCAGTTCTGGGCTTTTTTCCTTTCTAACACCTAGCAAGCTCTGACTGCTAGGTGGGAGACCTAAATAGATCCATTTCTAGCTCGTTAGCTGTCGTCAGTAGGCCACACCCACCTCCTCCCTGTAAAGGCATAGTATCAATTTTCTTACTTCTTCGTAGGGTCTATGTGTGTTTTTCTTCTAGCCAGGTTTTCCCTACGTAGCCAAGGTTTTTTTGTAGCTCCAGCTCAGTAGAATCTCATCTACTCGGTTCTGGGCTTTTTTCCTTCCTAACACCTAGCAAGCTCTGACTGCTAGGTGGGAGACCTAAATAGATCCATTTCTAGCTTGTTAGCTGTCGTCAGTAGGCCACACCCACCTCCTCCCTGTAAAGGCATAGTATCAATTTTCTTACTTCTTCGTAGGGTCTATGTGTGTTTTTCTTCTAGCCAGGTTTTCCCTACGTAGCCAAGGTTTTTTTGTAGCTCCAGCTCAGTAGAATCTAATCTACTCGGTTCTGGGCTTTTTTCCTTTCTAACACCTAGCAAGCTCTGACTGCTAGGTGGGAGACCTAAATAGATCCATTTCTAGCTCGTTAGCTGTCGTCAGTAGGCCACACCCACCTCCTCCCTGTAAAGGCATAGTATCAATTTTCTTACTTCTTCGTAGGGTCTATGTGTGTGGCTAGAAGCCCAGAACCGAGTAGATGAGATTCTACTGAGCTGGAGCTACAAAAAAACCTTGGCTACGTAGGGAAAACCTGGCTAGAAGAAAAACACACATAGACCCTACGAAGAAGTAAGAAAATTGATACTATGCCTTTACAGGGAGGAGGTGGGTGTGGCCTACTGACGACAGCTAACGAGCTAGAAATGGATCTATTTAGGTCTCCCACCTAGCAGTCAGAGCTTGCTAGGTGTTAGGAAGGAAAAAAGCCCAGAACCGAGTAGATGAGATTCTACTGAGCTGGAGCTACAAAAAAACCTTGGCTACGTAGGGAAAACCTGGCTAGAAGAAAAACACACATAGACCCTACGAAGAAGTAAGAAAATTGATACTATGCCTTTACAGGGAGGAGGTGGGTGTGGCCTACTGACGACAGCTAACAAGCTAGAAATGGATCTATTTAGGTCTCCCACCTAGCAGTCAGAGCTTGCTAGGTGTTAGGAAGGAAAAAAGCCCAGAACCGAGTAGATGAGATTCTACTGAGCTGGAGCTACAAAAAAACCTTGGCTACGTAGGGAAAACCTGGCTAGAAGAAAAACACACATAGACCCTACGAAGAAGTAAGAAAATTGATACTATGCCTTTACAGGGAGGAGGTGGGTGTGGCCTACTGACGACAGCTAACGAGCTAGAAATGGATCTATTTAGGTCTCCCACCTAGCAGTCAGAGCTTGCTAGGTGTTAGAAAGGAAAAAAGCCCAGAACTGAGTAGATGAGATTCTACTGAGCTGGAGCTACAAAAAAACCTTGGCTACGTAGGGAAAACCTGGCTAGAAGAAAAACACACATAGACCCTACGAAGAAGTAAGAAAATTGATACTATGCCTTTACAGGGAGGAGGTGGGTGTGGCCTACTGACGACAGCTAACGAGCTAGAAATGGATCTATTTAGGTCTCCCACCTAGCAGTCAGAGCTTGCTAGGTGTTAGAAAGGAAAAAAGCCCAGAACCGAGTAGATGAGATTCTACTGAGCTGGAGCTACAAAAAAACCTTGGCTACGTAGGGAAAACCTGGCTAGAAGAAAAACACACATAGACCCTACGAAGAAGTAAGAAAATTGATACTATGCCTTTACAGGGAGGAGGTGGGTGTGGCCTACTGACGACAGCTAACGAGCTAGAAATGGATCTATTTAGGTCTCCCACCTAGCAGTCAGAGCTTGCTAGGTGTTAGAAAGGAAAAAAGCCCAGAACCGAGTAGATGAGATTCTACTGAGCTGGAGCTACAAAAAAAAACCTTGGCTACGTAGGGAAAACCTGGCTAGAAGAAAAACATATATATATATATATAATATATACAACATTTATTTCAGTAACTGAAAGTTGGACCAGGACTGCAGTAAGTAATAATGCCAAAGATGGAAGTTCATAAACAAAGATTAAATTCTGTATGAGAATTCTTGGTTAAAATATTAGAACTTATTTATTTATGTCATATATAAAATCATGATCTTCTCTAGCACACATGCACACTCTATTAAGGTATGAATACCATTTCCAGCCTTTGTCAAATTGATCAGTTACTAATTGTGTACCAAAGTAGTGCATTCACAGTAGGATACTACTGAAGACTCATAATTATGGCTACGTAGGGAAAACCTGGCTAGAAGAAAAACACACACATATATATATATATATATATATATATATATATATATATATATATATATATATATATATATATATATATATATATATATATATATATATATATACAATTATATATATTGTATATAATATATATAATATATACAATATATTAAGTGGTTAGTGAGCAATCTCTGGTTCATAGGCCATCTGGTTCATGGCACCGATTTCTAGTCTATGACCAGTTAAAGTTCATTCAGGAGGTGGAAAGAAATTGTTTCCTGCCTCATCTTGCCCTGTTTTCTTTATTCTATAAGAGAGAAGATAAGAAAGGAGAATATTTGTAACTCAGGGGCCTTTGGAGCTATCTGATCTTGGCTGTTATTTTGCAGACATTTCATTGCCCAAACTAGGTACAGTAACACCATCAGTGCTAATAAGGATTGGGGTTTGCTCTCAGATTATATTCTAGTGGCTTGCCCTTTCAGTGTTGGGGTGGTGATCTTAAGGTTCTTTAGTTGGGCTGTTTATTGTTGATTGTCTCTTTTGCATGATTATCTCTTTTGCTTGCATATGTATATGTTGAGGTCTTCTTCACTTCTTCTAATCCTTATGCTGAAGCATCAACCAGCCTACAGAGAGTCTGTAGCTTATTTGGCAGTTATAGAGAGTACTATAGACAGCCATTCAACTAAGCTATAATCTCCTGCAAGAGATGCATTTGTAAAATTTATTGACCTTCATGTGCAGATACGCATACAAAATATTATCTCTGTCTGAAAATGTTATTTTTCCAATTCAGGAATAATTAATTACATTTGAAAAATATATTTTCCTCTTTCCTCTTTTTGATAAATATAATACTTTTATAGATAAGTATTGGGTTTTTCAGTTTTGACATTTTTCTACAAAAACTATGTGAAGAAACCCATAAGTGATTGTAGCCAACCTCTACATTGGTTTGCAGTGCAAGATTTGTTTGTGCTTAGCTATTCTTTGGGGAATTGACTCATATTTCTTGATTAATTACTTTGGTCATTAAAATCTCTGTAACATTTCAAACTGTTTAAAGAGCCAAATGCATTTATATTATATGGATAATTATTTTGATTTTACAGGATTCTCCACAACAGATGACTTTATGTATGAAATTCAATTTGAATCTGAAAGAATGAATTCTCAGCTGAAATCTGCAATAGCTATAAATTTGATAACGAAAGAGCGAGATCTGAAAACTGGAATTGTGACCTTGATCTTTAATATAATATTTACACCCTACAAACCAACAAGGTATATTAATGATAGTATCCACAATTTACTTACTAGAATTGAAACATAATTTTTCCTTTATTTCCTATCTTGGATAAAACTAAAGAGTTGATTCTAATCCATTAATTCAACAATTTGGAGTATGTCACATGCAAAATATTACTGTCTTGTAAACTCTGATTTAATAAGCTCTGGAAAATCTCACATAATTCACATGTTTATTTTAAAAACCAAAAGTTCTTGTTCGTGTACTAAACTATCCCCTGTATTGGTAGCTGTAGATATCCCAAGCAACATGTGTTGCAGTGTTTTGATACAAACTCTGCTCTTTACATGATGCAGGATCCAAATACAAACTAACACAGCATGTATCATGAGGTCAGAACACAAGACATTTTGGTATTGTCATGTTTAGAAACAGACTCCTATGTCTCTAGTCATGGAATTCACTCAATCAAAGCTTTGTATCCTCTAAATTGAATATAGGACTCTATGTTAGGAATTTATTTAAATTTATCTGCTTTTTAAATGACAAATTTTAGCCATTTCAAGTCTTGGAATTTCCACTGGATAACATGGGTTTGCTGTGAACATTGATCTCAAAAGAATTTAAATATCCCAGAAACAAGGGTGAAATCCATCACGTTCTGGAGAACCGGTAGAGGAAATTTTGAGTAGTTTGGAGAACTGACAAATACCACCTCTGGCAGGTCCCAGAGTGGGGTGAGAATGGAGTTTTTGCAATATCCTTCCCTTGGAGTGGGGTGGAAATGGAGATTTTGCAGTATCCTTCCCCTGCCACACCCACCAAGCCACACCACACCCACCAAGCCATGCCCACAGAACCGGTAGTAAAAAAAATTGAACTTCACCACTGTCACCAAGCCACGCCCATCAACCCATGCCCACCAAGCCACGCCCACAGAACTGGTAGGGGAAAATGTTGGATTTCACCACTGCCCAGAAATATATTGATCAATGATCGGAAGTAGTTACTGTTTATATTTAAGGTTGCATTTGAATTTGAATAGGTGAATTCAAATCCAGCTTCAGCAAGATTTGACAAAAATGACCTCAGAAAGCTTTTTTTCTCATTCTCTCTTCCACTGTATCTCCAATTGTCATCAAGCTAAACTATATCTGAAAAACACTTTCGGCAGTTCAGTCTCTGGTTGTGCAGAAGGGGAATAGGAGGGAAAAGTTATCTTTTCTAACTATAGTTTCCTTAAGAGTGAAATCTCACCTCTGATGGAATGTGGAATTTATGATAGAATGTTATATTATTTTTGGAACTTAAAATACATCTCTGTTATTGTTGTCATATTATAGTTTTCTCTTCACCATACTACTATCAAAATGTACTGTGGTTTAAGTGAATTAGATTGCACCAATTAGTTTGGGTTTTTCATTAAATAAAGAAGCACATAAAAAAAAATACAATATGTAGCTGTCAGCTGTTCCAAAGTAAGAAAAAATATATTATCCTGCCTAAACATAATATCTACAATCCAATTTAGAAACAGCTGTGTAATGCATTACGTGTTAAAGAATATAAGCTTCCATTGCACTTTCATCATTGACTTGACTTGCGTTTCATGAAACTTTTAATGATAATTAATATTGTATGCTTAATTTTTTTTTAGGAATCCAGCAACTTTGGTGGTACAGCATAGCACAGGAGGCATTTGGAAGTTTCCAATGTTGTTTGTTGCCACAGATCCAGAAGTAGATGATGTTATTGATATTGAAGCAATTGGTTTAAATAAGGAATCTGTAGTCAGCTTTAAGCTTACAAGCCAGACAAGGTATGAATATTCAAAACAAAATGTCTCATCTATTTGTTTAGTAGGGTAATATGTAGACTCTAGTGACCATTTCATCATGATATAAGTAGCAGAAGCCACAAAATTAATCAATACAATGCTTCACTGAACATTTTCTTCAACTGTTCATATACAAGTAAATCAGCATATAGGTGAAAAGAATATGGTATCAGAATAAAATTCTAAAGCAGATTAATAATTGCTGTAACTGTGAAGTTATTGAATCTCTCCAAAATCCAATCCGGGGTAGTTTTTAATTTTTAACTTACTATTAGATTTGTGTTTTACTTTCCTTAAGGAGGTCAAACCAGGACACAGAGAGTGTTATCTTCAAAACAACCACCTGGAAAACCTGATGATTGTGCAATGAGCAAACCCTTCACTCCAATTATTATACAAGAATGGGAGGGGGATTGGGAAATTGCTATAATTCTTTAACTTCAGAGGGGAAGGAAAACGCCAAGAGCCCAATAGGGGATGGACCATCAGAGAATGCTTGCTCTACTGTTCCAGATAAAATAGGACAAAATTGTATTTGTATTATTATTGTGTTATGAGCAATAAGTGTCAAATGTTCTAACTGATGAACCCAACCAAAGCAAGCATGGTCGAGATGACCCAATCTCTTAATGCAAAAGACTAACCCTAACTTTATTGAGTACTTCATTTCAGCACAGATGAGAGAAAAATCAGATCTAACCATTTCCCACACACCCATATAGTCAAAGTTCAGGTTCTCCCTCCCTCCTATTAGACTGGGTCACATTGTCCAATGGAGTCTCCTGGTATTGTGAAAAAGTCTTTTGGCTCTGGTAAACACATGCTTTAGGTAGGGCCTTTTTTACATTTCCCCACAGGTTTTGGAGAGAATCTACTCACTCCGTTAGAGACATTGATGAGGGAGACTCTCTTGGGTACTCTGGCATGGGCACAAACTCCACCCTATGGCTATTTTAAATGGGGTGAGTCCAGTGTCCTATGCACCACGTTGTTGTAAGCAACCTCAGCAAATGGTAGGAGTTCTGCCCAGTTTGATTACTGATAGTTGTCATAGCAATGTAGTTACTGCTCCACCATTGTGTTAGCTCATTCTGTGGCTCCGTTCATGCTTGGATGAAATGCAGAACTGAGCCCTGGGAGGACCCTATTAGCTTTATGAATTCCAACCAGAATTTAGCCATAAATTTCACCCTTTTGTCTGAGATGTTGCACTTCGGCATTCTGTGCAGTCAATAGATCTGCTGCAGAAATGTCTTGATTAGTCTTTGGGCTGACAGGAGATTCAGGCAGGCTACAAAGTGAGCTTGCTTGGAGAACAGGTCAACTATAATCCAGATTACAGTAGTCCTCCCACTCCAGGAGCTCTACTATAAAGTCCATGGCTATTTCCTACCATGGCCGGGTTGTCTCAGTCACTTGTTGTAGCAATCCGGGGGTCTTCTCTGGTCTGTTTCATAGAAGCACATATAGTGCAACTTTTCACATAGCCCTCTATGTCCTTTTTTCATGCCTGGCCACCAGAATTGCTGTTTTGTCAAGTGTAAGGTTTTTAGGAACCCAAAGTGACCCACTTGTTTAGCGTCATGGCTGCTTTGCAAGACTAGTGCCCGTAACTTTTTGGAGATGTACATTTTGTCCCCTTTTCAGGCCAAGTCCCCTCTTAGTGTCAAATCTCCCCGATAGGCCCCAAACCATGCATCTGTTTGCAGCTCTCTTTTCATCTGTTGAGTTAAATCCTCACTGAGGTTGGGGGTTTTCTTCCTCATTTACTGCCAAGTGGTCACATACATGGCCAACCGGTTCATAGGAATAATTGAATTAACCACTTCTTCTCGAGCGCTTTTATATTGGGGTATGTGGGAAAGTGCGTTGGCTAGGAAATCCCCCCCCCCCAGGATGTACTTCAATGTGAATGAAAACTGATTGAAGTATTGAGCCCACCGCACCTGCTTGGGGGAAAATTTGCGGGGGGTTCTTAACGCCTCTAGATTCTTGTGGTCAGTCCATACTTCAAAAGGGATTTTACTGCCCTCTAAGAATTGTCTCCATGTTATCAGTGCCCATTGCACCCTGAAGTATCTTTCTCCCGCACTGCCCAACACCGGCTGTCTCGTTCAGCTTTCGGGACATGTAGGCACATGGTTGCAGTTTCCCCTTTTTGTCCTTTTGGGGGAGAACTGCCCCCACTGCTACATTGCAGGCATCCATTTGGATCACAAATGGTTCCTCGAGTTGGGATGCTTTAGGACTGACTCAGCCGCAAACAGTTTCTTTAGCTTCACGGCTGCTTGACATTCCATTGTCCAGTTTAGTGGCTGGCTGGGCCAAGGTTTTCCTCCCCCTCCCCCTGTCTTTAGCAGTTCTCTGATTGGTAAGGTGATCTTTGCGAAGGAGAGGATGAATTGCTTATAGAAGTTTGTGAAGCCCAGGAAATTTTGCAATTGTTTATGGGTTTGTGGGCTTGCCATTCTAGAATGGCTTTCACCTTCCCACGTTCATCTCCACCCCTTCACAAGACACTCTATTTCCTAAATAGTCTAGATGTCTAGGTGTGGCCAAGCAAGCCATGATTAGGCTGTTCTTGTGGAACTCACATTTAGACAGCTTGGCATACAACTTAGCTTTCAGGACCTTCTCCAGGACTTCTCTATGTACTAATTTTACGTGTTCCTCCATTGTGTCTAAATAGATGAGAGTGTCACCCAAATACACTAGGTCCCCTTAGTATAGGTGCTCATGCAGCACTTCGTTGATTAGCTGCATGAACACAGCTGGAGCTCCCTGTAGTCTAAAGATCATCACCCTAAACTGGTAGCATCTTAATGGGCAATTGAAGGCAGTCTTCCATTCATCATCTTCTTTGATTCTCACTCAGTAATATGCTTCCCTGAGGTCCAGTTTGGTGAACACTTTCCCTTTGGCTAAATGTCCCAGCATCTCTTTCATGAGGGGGAGTGGGTACATGTTCTCTACACACATGCCATTTATACCCCTACAATCTATGCATAATCTCAGTGATCCATCTTTTTTCTCCTTAAATAGCACGCTGCTACTCGGGATTTGGAGGCTGAATGAAACCCCTTGCCAAGTTTTTATCAATGTAGTCCTTCAATTCCCCATTTCCCTTGGAGTCGTTGAGTATATCTTGGGTTTCAGAAGTTTTGCTCCTAGCAGGATCTCAATAGCACAGTCTGTGGGATGGGGGTGTGTGTGGGGGTAGGATGTCACATTCTTTTTCATTGAATGCCTTCTCTAAATTCCAGTATTGTTGGGTGATGGTTTGTGCTTTTGGAAGCAATTTAGATTCTGCTTTTGTGCACTCAAGTCCTCCCTTCTCTTTTTTTCTGCTGGCTGGGCTCGGCATGGTTTTCTTTTGGGGATTTCTTTTCCTTCCCTGTTATGGCCATGCACCTCTCTCCCTTTCCCCAATGTATGATGGGTTTCTGCTTGGTCAGCCAGGCTAACCCCAATATCATAGCTTCTGCCATCTTAGAGGCAACCATGAACTGAATGGTCTCTTGGTGAGTTCCTAACTTAAGGTGGACAGGCTCTGTTAGGTAGGAGGCAGGCAAGCCTCCAATGATGGAACCATTGACCTGTTCAAATCTCATAGGTTGGCATAGCTTTCTCACTTGCATCCCCAACTTCCAAACTGTCTGCAGGCTGACTAAGCATCAGATGCACCCTGAGTCTATTAGGTTTCAGAGTTCCAAGTAATACATCCATAGCAAACAGAACTCTGAGGCAGGTAGATTCCTCAAAGAATAGTTTTATTGGGTATATCATATTGGCACACTTCTGGTGAAAACAAATACTGAAGGGTCCCGTGGTTTTCACCTGATTAAAAGTAAAAGATTTTCCCTTTTCCCAAACATTCAGTCACATGATCCAATCAAGGTGCCATCCGGTTGCCTGGTAATGTCACTCCTCCTCTTTCTCTGGCCACCTGTGGGAATGTCTTTGGTTCCCAGGAGAAAGTATTTTGTTTTGGCTACAAAACCCCAGCTATCTTTATTCCCCCCTCTCTATTCCTCAGCTTCAGTGTGGCAACATTGAAACTTCAAAATGGCTTCGGTCATGTCAGCTTCAGGGTTGACAGGTGACCCTTAATTGAAAAGGACTTCCTACAAAGAAAAGAAAGTGCAGAGAAGTTACTCAAGGTTCAGCCTAATCTCCCCTTCCTCCCCCTGGAGGCCCCTTAGGTTTCTGGGGGGTATTCATCATGAAACTGTTTGACCAACCTATCTGCCTTCACTTCCCAGCTCTTGACTCAGGTGGCTTCAGAGAGTGGGTACCCCTTACACTGCATAAGTTACTGCAACTGGCCTCTATGCAACTTAGAATCCAGGATATTCTCCACCTTGTAATGTGTTTCCCCTTGCACCACTATTGGTTTTGGGGGTGCCCGATCTACCAGCCTGATCTGGGAGCCTACCACCAGCTTTAACAAGCTGCTGTGAAAGACTGGATGCATTTTCCCTAACAAAGGAGTTTAAGCTGTACCAGGGTAACAGGGTTGATTACTTTCACTATAGGGAAAGGCCCTATACACTTTGGTCCTAGTTTTTTTGCAAGGGAGCTTTAACTTTAGGCACTTCATTGAGAGGTAGACCTTGCTCCCAACTCAGAACGGCACTTGGGGGCTGCAGTATTTGTTAGCTTGCATTTTATGGGCTTTTGCCGCTTCTTGTAAAGCCCGCTTGGTATTTTCCCATGCCTCCTTCAATGCTTCCATCCATTCATTTAGTAACATGGATGAGGGGGGCTCCTTGGGGGAGTTCAGGCATGGGGATGAATTTCATGCCACTAGTGACCTGGAAAGGGGTCAGGCCAGTGCTGCTGTTGCACCGCATTATTGTATGCCACCTCAGTGAATGACAGTAACTCTGCCCAAATAGAGTGCTGATAGTTGACATAGCACCTCAACTACTACTTCACCATTGCATTTATACATTCCATGGACTCATTGGTACTTGGATGAAATGCTGAGCTGAGCCCCTGCGAGGACCCAATAGACCTAATTAACTCCCTCCAGAACTTAGTGGTGAATTGGATCCCCCTGTCAGAGGTGATTCTGTGGGGAACGCCATGCAACCTATAAATCTGCCTTATGAACAGTCTGGCCAGCTTTTTTGCTGATGGGAGCCCTGGGCAAGCTATGAAATGGGCTTGCTTCAAGGACAAATCTATTATGGTCCAAATGACTATATTTTCCCCACTCTCAGGGAGCTCAACAATGAAATCCATGGCAATTTCTTTCCAGGGTCTGGACAAATCTGCTACTTGTTGAAGCAGCCCTTGGGGCTTCCCTGGCCTTTTTTTCATGGCTGCACAAGTGACATAGCTTTTGATATAGTCCTCAATGTCTTTTTTCATCTTTGGCCACCAAAATTGCCTTCTGGCCAAGTGCAGAGTTTTCAGATATACAAAGAGCCCTGCCTGCTTAGAATCTTGACTCTGCTGGAGTACTTGGAGTCGCAGGCTCTTAGGCACATACAATTTTGAGCCTTTCCAGGCTAGTCCATCTCTCAGGGTCAGTGCCTTTCTGTTGTCATTGTACCATGGGTCGGTTGGCAGCTTGTCTCTTGTCCCCCACATCTGTAGCTCTTTATCGTCTAGCCTATCCTTGGGTCATGGCTTGTGAGGCAGGTTGGAGGGGGGAATCATAGCATGAACCACCTCTTCACATTTACTATTGTATTTTGGCTTGCTCGATAGGACATCTATCAGGAGGTTCTCCCCCCACCCCCAACCCCAGGGATGTATTTTTGCTTGAAATTAAACTGTTTGAAGTACTGTGCCCAACCAATTTGCTTTGGGGGAAGTTTCCATGGGGTCTTGAGTGCTCTAAGTTCTTATGATCAGTCCACACTTCAAACGGTACATGGCTGCCCTCAAGGAAGTGTATCACTTCCAGTAGAGCCCATCAGACTGTATGGGCTTCCTTCTCTCACACCACCCATCTCCTCTCAGTCTCCATCAATTTTTTGAAGGTGTATGCAGAGGGTTGCAAGTTCATCAGCTTTGTTCTGAAGGAGAACTGCTGTGATGGCTACATCACTGGCATCAGCTTGGGCTATGAAGGACTGTCCTGGATTAGGGTACCTGAGGATTGGCTTCTTGATGAATAGGGCTTTCAGTGCCTCAAATGCCCGCTGGGATTCTAAAATTCAATTTAGGGGTTGGTTTGGCCATGGTTGCTGCAGGCCTCCCCCAGTTTTTAATAGCTCAGTGATGGACAGGGCAATTTCAGTGAATGAATTGCCTATAGAAGTTGGCAAACCCCAAGAAACTCTGAAGCTGTTTTCATGTGTGAGGGGGCTTGACAGTCTAAGACCACTTTAACTTTAGCTGGGTCCATTTCTATGTCCTATTTTGACACTCAGTAGCTGTAAGGCCCGGCCTCTCCCCCTTATTCAAGAAAGTAGACTCTTCAAACTTGGCATTTCAAAAGGAACCTTTTATTGAATAGAGGTGATAGCAGGGTGAAAAGAAAGCAGGCTCTGAGAGCCCTTTAGTTAGAATAAAGGAATTAGAAATCCCTCGCAACAGTCCAATGTGGATTCAGCCAATCCACAGGTGCAAAGATGTTATTGTACCGGCCGCTCTGAGAAAGTGATAATGGAACTTTCCCAGGGTCATCCTCTGCCGGCTCTCAGGTGATGCAGTCCACATGGCCCTCCCTCCCCTTACATTCTGCAAAAGGAACAAAATGCCAGGCTAGAAGTTATAAATCAATAAATTGCACGATATAGGATATATATGAAAGAAAGTAATAAGTAGAGAAATTTTTTTAAAAAACCTTCCCCTGAAGAATGGCAGATATATGGATCTGACAGTAGCCCAGGTAGTCCAGGCTAGTCTTGTGGAATTCACATTTTGATAGCTTCACATATAGCTTAGCCACAAGGAGTTTCTTCAGTACTTGGTGCACCAATTTAATGTGCTCTTCTAGGGTCTCAATGAAAATGAGGATGTTATCTAGGTACACAAGGACTTCTTTATACAGGTGCTCATGCAGCACCTCGTTTATCAGTTGCATAAAGATTGCAGGGACTTCCTGCAACCCAAAGGGCATTACTTTGAATTGAAAGCTCCCTAAGGGACAGTTGAAGGCGGTTTTCCACTTGTCTCTTTCTTAATTTGCACCTGATAATATGCTTCTCATAGGTCTAGCTTAATGAATACCTTTCCCTTGGCTAGGTGTGCCAGCATGTCTTTTATGAGGGGGAGTGGGTACATGTTCTCCACACATATTACATTAATTTCTCTAAAATCAACACAAAGCCTCATTGACCTGTCTTTTTTCTCTTTAAAGAGGACTGGGGTGGCCACTCTGGATTTTGCTGGCTGTATGACCCCTCGGGCTAGATTGGTGTCGATGTACTCTCTCAGTTCTCTCATCTAATTGGGGGTCATAGAGTACATCTTGGGCTTGGGTAGTTTTGCCCCTGGTATGATCTCTATGGTGCAGTCGGTGGGTTGGGGGGGGGAGCATGTTGCAATCCCCCTCACTGAACACCCCAGCTAAGTTCTGGTATTCTCTGGGGATCTGTGGAGTTCCTGGGGGCTGCTGTGAGGCAGTGGCCACTTTTTTGCTTTGCTTAGTGCCATTCAATCATTGGACAACTCCTTTCCTGTAAGCATTGGGAGGGGGGAGAGGGCCTATTCCCAGCTTCAGCTTTATGTAACCACCTTTCCATGAGATGGTGGGGCCCCATTTGTCCAGCCATGCCAGCCCCAGAATCACTGCTTCTGTCATTTTTGATGTCACTATGAATTGGATCAGTTCCCAGTGCTGGCCCATCTCTAATCTCACAGGTTCAGTGAGGAGCGTGGCTGGGGCTCCTCCTATTGGTGACCCATTGACTTGCTCGAAGCTTATGGGGTTGGCTAGGGGCTTTGTCATGATTCTTAGCTTCGGGACTGTGGGCAGACTGATCAGACACTGGGTACAGACTGTGTCTATGATTGCTTCTACTTCCCCCTGTGCTAGTGGTCTTGGGTGCCACTAGCTTCAAATGAATGGTGAAGGGACAGATGATTTCACTTAACATCGGGTCATACTCGCCGTTGTCCTCACTGTCATAGATTGTCGTCAGTTGGGTCTCCGGGACCGGAGATCCCCCCTCCTTACTGATGGGAGGGGGGATCTTGATGGCTTGGTGGACAAACTTTCCCTTCTCCATATCTTTTTGTGGTGACTTTTTTGGCTTGGCTGACTCCGAGGTCTTTACTTGTGGGATGAGGGATGGAGCCAGGAACTCAGCCACTCGGTGGCCTTGCTGGCCGTATCAGAAGCATTTAATCGTCAGGGCTCCCCTTGACTGCTCTTCCTCTTGGCGGGGGTTAGATTGCTGGGTGAGCTGCCACCGCTCAGGTTGGCTTTTGGATTTTTTATCAGTCAATCCTCCCTTCTTGTGCTGATGCAGCTCGAGGTCCATGGCCACTGCCATCCGGTACCACTCGTGGATTCAGTTGGGGACTCCTCAGCAGATGTAGGTGTGAAGCAACTCCTTGTCCAAGTCTTCTTTAAAGAAGTAGATCAGGAGTCACTCAGACTATTGTCATAGCTTGCCAGCAACTCTCCTGAAGTTTCGGAGGTACTCTTTGGTTGAGCAGCCCCTTTGCTTGATCTCTCTGATTTCCTCCCCATCCTGGGCTTGGGATTCATCCTTGAATCTGGCCCTCAGCTCCTACAGGAAAACATTGCTCTGCTGCATCCTCGTCCTACAGTTGGGTCACCCATTCTGCTGCTTCCCCCGTTAGGTTGTCAGTGATGGCTCGGACTATCGCTATGTTGTTGGGGTAGTCACCTCCGTACTCATCAAAGTGGGCCCACAACTGGTTCAGGTAGAATGCTAGCTTGTCTGGGTCTCCATCGAAGGTAGCTCTGAGGCGTGTTGGAGCAGAAATCCGGGCTGGCGGTGAAGGTGGTGGTAGTGCCGGAGGCATAGGTCCATTGAGTTTGGAGTCAACCATGCCCCAGGTGGTAGGCCCAGCCAGGTGACACTTGCCAATTCAGTGGGAGCTGGGGCTGGCCAGGCAGGCTGGCTGCTCTCAGTGGCCCTCAGTGGCCAGGCATCTCAGTGGTCCTGGGCTCAACTGCGCCAAAGGAATCCATGGAGGGCTAGTCAACCAGGATGTCAACCGTGGGGGTAGAATGGTTCCTCCAGGGAGGAAACAGTCCCACGTTTGACTGTGCTGAATGAAGGAGGACTGGCACACCGATCCCACTGGGGAGGGAACATCAAAGTCAGCTGGTTCAGGATCAAACCTGTGTGTTTGGGCTGGTGCAAGCACCCCATGCTGCCAAGGCTCAACTGGTTGAACCTTTCTGGCAACTCCTCCAAGGTCTGGCTGCACACCATGGTCTGATATCTCCAGTCTCCAGAGTCACTCAGGTCCAGCGGTTCCATTTCCCTCCACTTGAGGATTCCCTGATCAATGCCACAGGACAATCCCTCACTGGCTCCTGGAACGAGCCTCAGCCGCCAAGGTCATTCTGAGCCTGATACAGGTCTCCGGAGACAGGCCACTCAGTGCAGACTTTGGGCCAGGTGCCCACCTGGCGTGCGATCTTCACCACTACTTCTGCCACCCATTGGGTCTCTGAGGGGTCCTGCAGGCTTCCCAGGGTCTCTCAGCAGACACCTGCATTCTCATCCCATTTCTTCTCCATCTCATCTTCCCTGAGTCTTCTTGCTCCTGGGGTAGAATGGATAGCAGCCAGGGCTCAGGATCCTAGAGAGCTGCTCCAGTTGGAGCGGAAAATTAGGAGAGTTGGTTTAATGTCAGGATTCCAAGTAATACACCCATAGCAAAAAGAACTTTGAAGCAGGTAGTTTCCTCAAAGAATAGTTTTATTGGATATATCATATGGCACAGTTCTGGTGAAAACAAACTCTGAAGGTTTCCATGGTTTTCACCTAATTAAAAGTAAAAAAAATTCCCCTTTCCCAAACAATCAGTCCAGTCAAGGTGCTGTCCAGTTGCCTGGTAACGTCATTCCTCCTTTTTCTCTGGCCACTTGTTCCCAGGAGAAAGTATTTTGTTTTGGCTACAAAACCCCAGCTATCTCTATTCCCACCACCCTATTCCTCAGCTCCAGTGTGGCAACACTGAAGCTTCAAAATGGCTTTGGTCAGGTCAGCTTCAGGGATGACATTAGGGCTTTTACAACCTCACTATGATCTCCACTTGGGCTGATAGGGGGTAATTGTTCCACTTAACATCAGGTCATCTTTCCCTTTGTTGTTGCTCTTGTAAAGGGTCAGCTGGGGACCATCCTCAGTTGGAATTCCCTCTCCTTCCCTGATTGGGGCGGGTGGGAGAGCTCTATGACCTGATGTGCCACTTCAACTTCTCCTTCTATGGTCTTCATGGCTACATCAGAAATATAAGCTGGGCCCATGCCTCAAGGCTTCAGGAAAGTCTGAGTCTTTCATGGTGGGGTTCTTCTGGCCCAGCGTCCACTTCTCTTGGCTCCTCTTTGGGCAGCCTTCCACTCCTCCACTTTGTTTGTAATCCACTAGATCCAGCTTCACTCTTACTACCAGCTGATACCAGTCATGGATCCATTTGTGTATTCCTCGAAGTAGGCAAGCATGGTACAGCTCTCAGTTTAGGCTTTCTCAGAAATAATGGACCAGGAGCTACTTCAGCCAGTGCCTCAGCCTCCCTGCTAGCCTTCGGAATTCACAAATGTATTCAGCTGCCAGTCCATTTCATTGCCTGATGGCCTGGACATCGGATTGCACCTGTTAGACTAGTGTTATATCTCTGAATCAGTTTCTGAGCTCCTCCAAGAACGCATCAGGATCCCCCAGCTCAGAAACTACTTCATCATGGAGACCTGTCACCCATTCCACTGACTCTCCAGGTTTGTCAGCATTCATACAGTGTTCATACAGACCACATCGTTGATGTAGGCCAGCCTGTAATGGTCCAGGTGAGCCCATACTTGGTTCAGGAAGAATGCCAACTTCCCTGAGCTCCCATTGAACATGGCCTTGATGCAAAACTTTATTGAGTACCTCATTTCAGCACAAATGAGAGCAAAACCAGATCTTACCATTTTCTGCACAAACCCACATAGTCAATGTTCAGGATCTCTCTCCCTCCTATCAGACTAGGTCACATTGTCCAACGGAGTCTCCTGGTATTGTTGTGAGAAAGTCTTTTGGCTCTGGTAAACACCTGCTGAAACATCCTTGGCTCTCATGGATGGCATCTTGATGTCTGGAACCTAAGTTCTATCTCCCCTTTTCCTCCCCCCATAGTTCGTTGGCAAACTGAGAAGTGATAATAGTCGCAACAGCAAAAAGTGTGTCAGGTGTGCCTCCTTTCAATACTCAAAAAAGAAAAACCCAACTTCATTTTCATAGAGAAAGGTACTTTTACTGAGTATGAACTGAATGCAACCAAAGGAAAGCAAGGTCTGAGGCAATAGGCACGAAAATCACATATAGAAAGCATCCTTAAAACCTTCCCCCCAATCATCAAGTCAGGATTATCCAATCCACATCCCCCCCAGGTGTCATGTGGGGTGCAGCTTCTGATGGTGCCATCCTCCTGGTATGCCACAACGGTTGATCTTGAGTGGTTATCAGCGCTCTTCCCTGCTGCAGAGAAAACGTGAGGAAAACTTTCTCCCCTTTTCTCCACCAGCTCACTTCCCCCCCACCGACATCCAAACAGCTCCCCCCTCCCCCTGTTACAATGGCAGCCAAGCAAGCAATAAAAAGGTGGAGGCTGATAAAGTGTCCTTTGAAGCTTGACAGTAAGATTCAAAGTAAATTAGCACATCAGGCAATGTCCATCAAAAACTTCACAATATAACAAGGCTACAGGGGTCCAGTGTCAGTTATAGCAGTTTTTCCTCAAATTTGACTATCCCAGAATTCCCCACCCAGCACACATCTTAAAGCTGCTAAGCTTGAGAAAGACTGCTTTAAAAGAATGCTCTGAACTTTCAAAAGGCAGTGAGAACTTCAGTAAGATAAATAAGTATATGAAATAGAAAGTCATGATGTTGACAATTTAATCAAATTATGATAAGGAAGCTGATATTTTCCTAAGCCAGTTTCTGGGGGAAAATAAAGACCAAAAATACTGAAAAGAGAATAGGCTTTCTTCTGATGTGAAATGACATCTAGGCTCAAGAATTACTAGTATGGCTTTAGCTGCCAATGCCTTCACGTGTCTCTAAAAATTCAGTCTATGAAATATTGTGCTGCCTAATTACACTGTGTAGGGCTGAATTTAAAAAGTCAGGGTGTAAAGTTGCAAAATGAGTAGAGTGTGTCAATTCCAGGGATTACGTAAAATAATGGTTTTGGGATTTTCTGATTTTGTTTCACAAAACATTTGCAATCTTTACAGCAACTAATGAAATTAAAAGACCACCTGTCTCTCTTGGAGCCTTGTTCTGCCTTCATAAACATTGCTAAAGATACTTTCTGAACTAGAGAATATATTAATCAGGGGTGAAATGCTCCCAGTTTGGATCGGATCACCTGATCCAGTAGCGATGGTGGCAGGTGGTTTGGGGAACTGGTAGCCAAAATCCCTGCCCAGCCGAGCCGCATGATCATCAGAGGTTTTTTTTTTTTTTTTTTTTAATTGAAAAAGTTTTCAAATACAAGTTTTTCCCCCTTTCCCCCCCCCTCTTCCCTAACCCACCCTTTCCACCCAACCCCCCCTGTGACTTCTTCACAACAATAGGCTATTTCATAACTAGTTACATACATAATATCTTCCCTTTCCCTTAATCCCTTCTCGGAATACTGACCCTTAACTTGTTAATCTTATAACTCCCATTTTTACGGTAATCTGCCCTTTTTCTCCTCCCCTAAACTTATTGAGTATTATTACAAATTAACCTTTAATCTTTTATATATATTAATATAACATTTTAAATCGGCCTTCTCCCTGCAACCAAATTTATTCAATTCTGTCCACTTCCTCCACTCCTCTAAATATATGACTTGAAATCAGACAATACAATTCTAAATATAATCCACTACCCACTTTACTAGAATATACACATATCTATATATGCATCCCATTTTATAACAATCAGTAAACTAACCTATTTCAGCCCTTCAATTCCTACAAAATCATGCAATACGATTCTAAATATAATCAACTGCCCACTTTACTAAGATATACACATATCTATATATGCATTTCATTATGTAAAAAGAGAAAAGACAATAACTTTAAGTTTATGATCCATATAATATCTTCTTTGATGTCTTTCCACTAGATTGTTAAATCCATCACCCATAATAGGGTAAAATAACATGCTGGTGCAACAGTTTGTTCAAAATCTTCAGTCATCTTCTGCCCCCATCAGTAGTAGATATCCTCACACCTGTATAAAACTAAAGACAACCACCCGAGTGACATTATAATTATGAATATATCCGTATGGTTATAGTTGTGGTATTCATCAGGATTGTTAATTCCCGTCATCCTACTGAGTAACATCCAGATCTTCTGCATGCCCCAGCAAAACTCTCCTGCCTTATAACTCAAAGTAGTTATAATATATTTCCAAGAGAAAAAAAAAGTAAATAAGAAAAAATTAGATGATTCAAATCCAACAAAGTGAAGCTCTTTCCACTTCCCAAAATCATGGCCTTGCAGAGATCTGCCACAATCCTCAGGATAGTATCAGACAATTGTTCGCCACCACTGTCTTTTCTAATATTCATTCATTTTTTAAAGCGCCTGGCTTCACTGTTGCTTAGTTTGGAAATTACTGTTTCTATAAGATCTGTTTCTTTTCTTTTTCTTTTTCGGGTTGAATTTCCATCCTCTTTTCTTGCTTACCAATTGTATATCTGCTGGTTGATTTTCATTCTGCTTTGTGGATTGTTCTTGTTGGGTTAATTTTATCATCTCATCTTTCTTCTCCATCACTTGTATATCAACTGATTGATTTGCGCACTTGTCTGTGACTTGATGATTCATCACCTTGGGTTCGGATGACACTGCTCTCTTATTTATAAACAGTCCAGCTGGGGTCTCCAAGGAGTCCAAAGACAATTTATCCATCACAGCCTCTGTAATTTGATGTTTTCCTTTTATTTCCAACTCCTTTTGCTTATCCTGTATTATGCCTAAAGGTGTTAAATTCATTTTTAGAATTTTTTGATAAAAATCTTCCGCTTTTTCAACAGTGTGCAATTGATATCTTACGCCTTGATATCTCAATATTAAACCAACTGGGATGTCCCACCTGAATAGGATATTTCTTTTTTTTAATTCAGTCACTAAAAAGCCAAATTTCTTCCTCTCCATTAACATCTTGGGCGGGAGCTCCTTGAAAATCCAAATCTTTCTTCCATGAAATTGCAAATTGGAATTAAAAGAGTTCTGCACAATATTATTCCTAATTTCTTTATCTGTAAAATAGATCACCACATCTCTAGGCAGTTGCCTTTGCTTTGCCCACCAGGAGTTTATTCTATAAATTCTATCAATCCTGCAATACACTTCATCAGGTTGAACCTTTAAGATCCCAGCCAGAATTTCAGAAGATACTTTCCTTAAATCATCTCTATTATTTTCCTGCAGACCTCTCAATCTAATTGCATATTCTGTAAAATTATATTGAATCATTAAAACTTCTCTTTCAATCCTCTGTTGTACATTTTCCTCATTACCAATCTTTTGGTCAGTCTCCATTTTAGATTTGTCTTCCAAGCTATTATCCTGAATGTTTATCAAATCCTTTTTAATTTTTTGAGTCATGTCATCCAAATTCTCCTCGAGTTCCTTCATTTTAGTCTCTAATAATTCAGTCTTTGCCTCCATCCGAATCAGAAAGCCTGATAAACCATTAGCAACTTTTGAAATCTTTTTATTCAAGAAGTCAGACTCTGATTTCACCAATTCACCAATTTCTTTAATTTCCTGCTTAAATTTTTCAAGTTGCTGATTCACAATCTCATCCCTTCTTACAATCTCTTCAAGGATAAATTCTAATATATTAAAATCGGGTTTCTGACGCTGGAGAGTTTAAATTTGTTGGCGCAATTTCTTAAGGGGGGAAATTCCCCCCCCCCTGTTTGTCCAGCTGTATAAGTCCTGATGCCATTTCCCACACAGACAAGATTTAGCAAAAATAAGAGAAGAAATAGAAAACAAAAAGACTTTCCCTCATTAAAAAAAACTTCTGAGCAGCACAGGAGCGAGGTTTCTCTAGAAATGTAGCCAATGATATTTATTCCGCTACATTGTAATAATGAAAAACGGAAGGACTTTCCCTTTTAGCCCTTCTCCAGCCACAGCAGACGCCATTTTAGAAGGCTCTTTTTCCCTCTTTTCCTCTGCTCTTTTCTTTTAAATAGTTTTTGAAAGGGTGAGATACTTGCGGTTCAGTATTAAGGGTCCAGTTCTTCATTTCTTTAATTATTCTTTTAGATTCACAGGCTTGCTCTTGACGCCTGGCTCTGCATAGGCAGAGGTCTCCCAAAGCCCGGAGCAGCGGCAGGGGATATGGGGCTTCTCATCCGCTCCGTCCCAAAAGTTAAAAAAAAAAACTTTTGGGACTCTGCGGGGAGTTCTACCCACCCCTGCCGGCTCTCTCTCCGTTTCCTCTTGGAAACGGAGTTTTTTCGAGCCGCCATCCGCTGTAACGGCGGCTCTATACAGGCAGAGGGAGCTGACGATCCCAGAGGAACGTCTGGCGGCGGCCAGCAGCAAACCGGAAGTCAGAGGTTTTTTTTTTTTTTTACTTTTAAAAGCATTTTTTCTACAACCTCTTCCACCGAAAAAATGCTTTTAAAAGAAAAAAAAAGCCTCTGATGATCGTGCGACTCAGCTGGGATTGTCAGAGGCTTTTCAAAGCATTTTTTTCTGCAACCTCTTCAGCCGAATAGGTGATTTAAAAATGCTTTGAAAAGCCTCTGATGATCCCAGCTGTGTTGCCTGATCAGCAGAGAGGCTTTTCAAAGCATTTTTTTCTGCAACATCTTCGGCCAAAGAGGTGGTTAAAAAATGCTTTGAAAAGCCTCTGACGATCCCAGCTGAGTTGCCTGATTGGCAGAGGCTTTTCAAAGCATTTTTTTTGCAACCTCTTCAGCCGAAGAGGTTGTAGAAAAAATGCTTTGAAAAGTTTTTTTAAAAAAAGTTGGCCACACCCACCCAGTCACATTACCCCACCACCACCAAGCCACGTCCACAGAACTGATAGTAACAAATTTTACATTTCACCCCTGATATTAATGTAGGAATGAGGAGCAAAATTTTGGAACATACCCCAATGAAAGATTGATAAGACAAACATGTGGCTCTCAGTGAAATTCTACCTTTACAGTATCATTTTCCTATCCTTTGTTATTTCCTATGAATGTGGGCAAATGACTAAGGGAGGGAAGTTCTTGGTATAATCTACTGGTAAGGGTCGATAGTGGTGAGAGATTTAATGTTCTCAGGAAAGGTATAATAAAATATTTATAAAAAGGACTATGGTGCAACCTTGATTTTGCCATTGCATGTCAAATGAAATTAGAAAATAATCTTATTGTCAGTGTTTCAGAAAACCCCTGACTCCCAGTAAAGACACTGAAGCAGGCATTTTCCAAAGTTCTCTTTACTAGCAATAGGTAAACTGGCACATCTGGAAATCCCAAATCTGAAAAACCCAGGCTTTCCTTCACTAATACAAAGCTCCCAAAACCAACTCCTTTCTCCCCTTTCTGTCATATGCTCCAATCACCGTCGGTTTCACCTCGCCCCAGCCCTTGACCACTCCTCCTCCAGATGCTAGACCGCCCTGACCTTGACCAATAGGAAAACTGTTATTATGTCTACTAACTCCCCTCTCCTAAATCCCCCCTCCTATTTTCCCACACATGAAGAGATGGCAGCATTGAAGCTTCCGGCTTAATATTTATTTATTTATTTATTTATTTATTTATTTATTTATTTATTTATTTATTGAATTTCTATACCGCCCTTCTCCCGAAGGACTCAGGGCGGTGAACAGATTAAGATTTCATATACATTTATTTATTTATAATTTTTATAATTTATATTTTATATAATTTAATATATAATTTATAATATATAATATTATATATAATATTATATTATATAATATAATATATAATATATAATTTAATTTAATTTTAAAATTTATAATTTATTTTTTTTATAAACAGTAAATAATAAATTGAGTCAACTTGGTGTATCTGCTAAGATCTTGGCATAGAATTTAGATGTTTATGCTAGCCCTGCTTGTTGAAACAGAAAGGTCTTCAGGGCATGTCGGAAAGTGCGAAGATTTGGGATTATTCGTATTCCAGGGGGTATTTTGTTCCAAAGAGTAGGTGCCCCCACAGAGAAGGCTCTCTCCCTTGGAACTACTAGACGACATTGTTTTAATGATGATACTATGAGTAGGCCTACTCTGTGAGAGCGTATTGGTTGGTGGGAGGTTATCGGTTGCAGCAGGTGGTCTCGTAAGTACTCAGGTCCTAAGCCATGGAGCACTTTAAAGGTAAGAACCAACACCTTGAAGTGCACTCAGAAGGCCACCGGAAGCCAGTGCAGCTCACGTATAAGAGGTGTTACATGTGAGCGCCATGTTGCTCCCATAATTACTCGTGCGGCCGCATTCTGGACCAGTTGGAGCTTCCGGGTGCACTTCAAGGGGAGCCCCATGTAGAGAGCATTGCAGTAGTCAAGTCGGGAAATGACGAGGGCTTGAGTGACTGTGCGTAATGAGTCCCGGTCTAGAAAGGAACGCAATTGGCGAATCAGGCGAACCTGATAGAAAGCTCTTCTGGTCATGGCTGTTATATGATCTTCTAAAGACAGTCGTGCATCCAGGAGGATGCTAAATTGCAAGCTTTCTCTGCGGGAGTCAATGACTCATTCCCAATAGTTAGTGATGGGACTAACTGGCTGTACTGGGACACCGGCAGCCACAGCCACTCAGTCTTGGAAGGGTTGAGTTGAAGCCTGTTTCTCCCGATCCAGACCCGTACGGCCTCAAGGCACCGGGACATCACTTCAAGGGCATCATTGGGGTGGTCTGGGATGGAGATGTACAACTGGGTGTCATCAGTGTACAGATGGCACTGCACCCCAAAACCACGGATGATCTCACCCAGCGGCTTCACATAAATGTTGAACAGGAGAGGCGAGAGGACCGACCCTTGCGGCACCCCACAAACCAGGTGCCTTGAGGTCGACCTCTGCCCCCCAGCCAACACGGACTGTGACCAGTCGGAGAGATAGGAGGAGAACCACCATAAAACAGTGCCTCCCACTCCCAACCCCTCCAGTTGGTCCACCATGATCAATGGTATCAAAAGCTGCTGAGAGATCTAATAGGACTAGGATAGAGGAACATCCCCTATCTCGAGCCCTCCAGAGATCATCAACCAACACGACCAATGCTGTTTCTGTGCTGTATCCAGGCCTGAAGCCGGACTGGAATGAGTCTAGATAGCCAGCTTCATCCAGGTACTGTGGGAGCTGTTGTGCCACCACACTTTCGACAACCTTTGCTAAAAAGCGAAGGTTGGAGACTGGATGGTAGTTTGCTAAAACAGCCAGATCCAGAGAGGGCTTCTTGAGGAGGGGTCTCACCACCGCCTCTTTCAAGGTGGGAGGTAAGAATCCCTCGCTCAGAGAAGAGTTAATAATTCTCTGGAGCCAGCTATGTGTAACCTCCCAGGTAGCCAGCACTAGCCAGGAAGGGCACGGGTCCAATAAATATGTGGTCACATTCAACTTCCTCAGTAACCTGTCCACGTCCTCAGGAGTCACAGTATCAAATTCATCCCAGATAATGTCCTCAAGATCTGCCCTCGTCATTTCATCTGAATTAACCCAGTTAGAGTCCAAGCCTTCCCGAATCTGAGCGTGCAGATATTGTGCAAAATCCTCAGCTCGTCCTTGCAGAGGGTCTTCCCGGGCTCTCAGTTGGAGTAGAGAGCGGATAACCCTAAACAAGGCGGCTGGGTGATTATCTGCCGATGCAATAAGAGCGGAAAAATAGTTACATTTTGCCACTTTTATCACCACTAAGTAGGTCTTAATATAAGATCTCACTAGTGTTCGGTTGGATTCGGAACGGCTGGTCCTCCAACTGCTCTCTAGGCATCTTTTCTGGCGTTTCATCCCTCTCAGCTCATTAGAGAACCAAGGAGCTGGGTAGGTTCAACGCCGGGTCAGAGGCCACAAAGGCACGACCCGGTCTAAAGCACCAGTGGCCATCCTATCCCAGGTCTTCAGCTGAGTCATGAGCCAAGGTCTCAGAAAATGGTCCAAGCTCCATCCGGAACCTATCAGGATCCATCAGGCGCCTGGGGCGGAACCATTTAATTGATTCTGCCTCCCTGCGGTGGGTTGTAGTGGTCAGAAGGTCAAGCTTAAGGAGAGAATGGTCTGACCATGACAAGGGTTCGATGACTATATCCCCTATATCTAAACCATTCAGCCACTGGTCAGAGATAAAGATCAAATCCAGAGTGTGTCCCGCCGTGTGAGTAGGGCCATGAACTAATTGGGTCAGGTCCATGGCCGTCATGGAAGCCATAAACTCCCGAGCCCCTTCAGACGTTTCACCAATGGATGGCAGGTTGAAATCTCCCATAACCAGTAGCTTAGGAATCTCAACTGCCACCTCGGCTATTACGTTGAGGAGCTCAGGCAGGGCTGCTGATACGTGGCAGGGAGCCAGGTACACAATCAACAGGCCCATTTGTAACCCATAACCCCACTTCACGAGGAGGGACTCACATCCGGTTGTCTGAGGGACAGTGACTTCCCTAGGGTCAAGACCTTCCTTTATCATGACCGCCACACCTCCACCCCTGCCCTGAGTCCTTGGCTGATGGAATGCATGGAAACCTGGTGGGCATATTTCTACAAGGGGGATCCCCCCTTCATTGCCCAACCAGGTCTCTGTAATACCTGCCAGGTCCGCTTTTCCCTCCTGAATTAGGTCACAAATGAGGGGGGGAGCCGCGGACCTGGTGTTGCATAACATCAGCCTAAGGCTCGGGCTCTGAGACCTTGAGCAACCCAAGGAACGAGAAGAGTTTTGGAGGTCGGAGCACGCCACCGCTTGAAGATAGTGGGTGCGTACCCCCCTGACATGATGTGGCCTCCTCCTCCCACCATATCTGCCCCTCCCAACCATAACCTTGATGGAACAGCCCATTTCCATGCCAGTATTAAGTCTGCCTATTCCCAGTTCCGAGTTTCCTATGATGTAATTTTGTGTTGACTTTGGCTTCACTTTTGGAAATTTATTTACTAATCCCTCCCTCTGTGGATTGCCCCCCAAATCCACATGATCCACCCTGTTTATATCCACCCCCCCTTTCAGAAGCCATTAAGATTTTGGTTAGAAAATTAGATAAGAAAGCCCTTAATCCCCTCTTAGCACTGTGCCACCTCTCGGGATTCCAAAATCCGTCATCAAGGTAGGCCCTCGATAATGTGGAGGGCCAAATTTGCAAGAGGGGGGAGTCTCGCAATGCCAAGAGTTCGGTTGCCAAATACATCTAGTAAGTCAGATGGATATAGCATTTGGGTCTGATCCAACAGTCTGATGTAAGAGTCTTGAGGCAGGCTTACACAATATGGCTTACACTGACACTTATCTCATTTGGAAAGTGTTTTCCCCATTCCTCCCTTGTTCACATTTGTACTTCATTATACTACTATAACAAGTCAGCATAGTTAGCTATATCAATATTTTTTCTTCATAAAATTGTGAATTTTGCTTTTTCAGCAGGTATTGAAAATAATTTTAGTTGCACATCTAAATAGCAGAAGTCAGATAATGTTACTTTCATTGCTAGGCTATGAATGCTTTGAAAATGATTTAGAAGAATGTTTCTCATCTCCCTGATAGGGAATCAATAGAACATTTACAACAGCAGCACCTTATTTTCAGGTTTCCCTGGAAGTCTGAAAAAAGTTGTCTCTGGAGATTCTCAGTCATCCAGGTCATGGTTGTCCCAAGGTGTTTTTTCCAAAAGCGAACTAGACTTCCTTGGCCCATTCCCCACAGGTCTATGACAATTTGCCACGGCCAACTTGGGTCAATTCAATTCAGTACATCTCACTGCAGGACAAGAGTTACATTAATATCAAAGAAATGGTGGAATAGAATCATTAAAGAAAGGATGCAAAGGGAAGGATGGAATGAAATGTTAATGGCAAAAAATAAAATATTTATTTTAAATAACTAAGTAGAATTGTTAAATTGTCCCACAGCAAATTGTTCCATGGTGAGTTGGCCACAGCAAGTTGGCTGTGGTAAGTTATCCCATTCCATTCCCCACAAATCAGTTAGAACTGAAGAGGCTTCTTGGATGAGAAGTGAAATGTTTTCAAAGAAAAAAACCCCCAAAAAGTCCAGTTGCCTTTTGAGAAAAGCACCTTGGGTCTGAAAAAAATTGGGACCATTTTAATGAAGAGCAGAGAGGTAGTGTGTTTGAGAAGTCTGTCTTATAAAGTAATAGACGGTTGAAGGGGAATGCCTGACCTTTGAAAGTCAAACATGGAGCAAAACTACTGCCATGTTTTTTTTTTAAATAGTGCTATAGCAAATAACTAAGTAGAATTGTTAAATTGTCCCACAGCAAGTTGTCCCATGGTGAGTTAGCCATGGTGAGTTGGCTGCAGCAAGTTGGCTATGGTAAGTTATCCCATTCCATTCCCCACATGAGCTTTCTAGTTCATGAGCTTTCTAGTGTATGTGTTTTTGAAATAAATAATTAGAATATAAATGACTTCTAGCTTTCACTCTTACTTTGCAGGGCAAATAAAAGATTTTTGCATATTACAAAAACTATTACTACTTTTTACCACCTTTGTATCAGATAGCGTGTAACATGTTATCTCAGGACAGAAGAATTCTTTGTAAACTTTAATAAAACTATCATTAAAAAAACCACAAAGAAAACAAACTAATACAAATAAAAAATATATAAAAAGTAAAGAAAAAGAAATTACAGAAGTGAAAACAGAGAGGAAGTATAAAAGATGACTCCTCCCCTCCCTCCAGACAAGTATACTGTAAACAATTTGGGTAATAATTTGGCTAATTAAAACACACACACACGGGAGTAAAGTATGATAGTGACCAGCAACAACTGGAGTTTTTCTTGGCGCATGTCCTCACATACATGCAAGAGTCCAGGCGGGATTTCCAAACCCAGGGTGCCCAAGTCCGAGTTGTCACCCTGGCCCTAGAAGAGACAGCAGCCCGATGGATGGTGAGCCTCCACAATGCCAACACTCCTGAGCTGAAAAATTATGACCAATTTATGATGGCTCTCCACCGCCAGTTCAACAACCCCCGGTGGACTGAAAAGCCCACGACCGCATCAGAACCGTGAAATTGGGCCACCAGCAGTGGCTAAATACACTGAGGAATTCCAAGTCCTTGTCTGCAGGATAGACTGGCTGGAAGACATCCTAGTGAGCTGTTTCAGAGATTGCCTGAACGACAACCTCTACCAGGCCTGCCTAGCCAGAGGGGGCCCAAACTGCCTACATGAATGGTATATCCTAGCTGAAGAATTAGAGATCGACCTATCCAGGAACCAGTAATGGGCCAGGAGAGTTTGGAAGAGATCCCGACCCCAGGGGAAGTGAGAGGTATCCAAGCCACAAACTGCCCTAGTGCCAAGATCATCCACTGGTTTCAAGTGCGGGAAGGAGGGGCACCATGCAGTTGAATGCTGTTCGAAAAACCTGCCAGGATACCTGAAAGCCTGTCAGGCAGAAAGGCCACGAAAAACAACCTACACGGAAAAGACACCACGCTGAGAAGTGGAGAAACCATGGAGTTTAAACACTGTAATCTTAGAGAACATGTACCCCCTTCCCCTCATGAAGGACATGTTAGCCCATCTATCCAAGGGGAAAATCTTTTCAAAACCAGACCTAAGAGAGGCTTATAACCGAATCAGGATTAGGGAAGGGGATGAATGGAAACAGCTTTTAACAACCCCTTAGGGTGTTACCAATGTAAAGTGCTTCCATTTGGACTACAAGGGGTTCCTGCTGTGTTCATGCAACTCATAAACAAGGTGCTCCATGAGCACCTATACAAAGGGGTTTTTGTGCATTTAGATGACATATTAATATACACCAAAATGAAAACTGAGCACATAAAATGTGTCCGGGCAGTCCTAAACAAACTCTGCACCACTAAGCTTTATGCAAAACTGTTTAAATGTGAGTTCCACAAGGATAGGATAGACTACCTGGGATACTGGATATCCCATGAGCATGTGGAGATGGACCCAGGGAAAGTACAAGCAGTGATTGACTTGGGCCCTCTCCATTCGTGCAAACTACTGCAGTTTTATGGGGTTTGAAAACTTCTATCGACAATTTATCCCGGACTTTGTGCAAATTGCACTCTCCATCACTAATCCTTTGAAAATAAAAGGGGGAGACAAGCCAAAGCCTAGGCAACCCTTAAACTGGACTATAGAATGTCTGGTGGCATTTGAGAAATTGAAACAATTATTCTCAGCTGAGCCAATCTTAAAGCACCCAGACTCAGAAAAACATTTTATCATATAGGCAGATGCCAGCTATGTGGCTATCAGAGCAGTCTTACTCCAAGAAAATTAATAGGGCCAACCACAACCCTGCGTGTACACTAGCAGTGGATTGCTACCACTTCTCCCCAGTTCTTGCAAACCAGTAGTGAAAATTTTGAGTAGTTCGGAGAACCAGTAAATACCATCTCTGCCTGGCTCCACCCCCAATCTATTTGCTGCCTCCCGAGTCCCAGCTTATTGGCTAGAAGAAAAAAAAACTCTAAACTCTTGCCGTGGCATTTCAAAGGGCTGCCCTACAGCTGATCAGTGGTAAAAGGCAGTGTGGTGGTAGACCAGAGCGCTCCAAAAACAAATAGGTAGACCAGAATGCTCCAAAAACAAATGGGTAGACCGGTATGGCTCTGCAAGCAGTTAAAAGCCTGGTAGACCAGTACCTCTGCTAAATCCTAAAGAATTGTCACATGACCATCAAACCATGCCCACAAAATAAGCCACACCCACAAAACCAGTAGTAAAAAATTTTAGAACCCACCCCCGGTGTACACCTCTAAAAAACTAACAGACACTGAACAGAGATGGGCTATCTGTGAGAAAGAGGCATATGCAGTGCAAAGGGCTCTCCTTAGCTGGAGACATTTCCTAGAGGGGAACAACATCCCTTTCGAAGTGTGGACTGATCATAAGAATCTGGAGGCTCTTAAAACCGAGCGGAAACTCTCCCAAAACAAGTGCCCTGTGCTCAATATTTTAAACATTTCAACTTCAGCCTCAAATATTTTCCTGGGGGAAAAAATTTCTAGCAGATGTGCTGCTAGAAAACCACAGTATAATAGTGAAAACCTGAGGTGATCAAACCCCTGCTCTCAGTCTCCCACAATGTAAAAAAGATGTTGAGACTCTAGAAAGAGTGCAGAGAAGAGCAACAAAGATGATTAGGGGACTGGAGGCTAAAACATATGAAGAACGGTTGCAGAAACTGGGTTTGTCTAGTTTAATGAAAAGAAGGACTAGGGGAGAGATGATAGCAGTGTTCCAATATCTCAGGGATTGCCACAAAGAAGAGGGAGTCAAACTATTCTTCAAAGCACCTGAGGGTAGAACAAGAAGCAATGGGTGGAAACTAATCAAGGAGAGAAGCAATTTAGAACTAAGGAGAAATTTCCTGACAGTTAGAACAATTAATAAGTGAAACAACTTGCCTGCAGAAGTTGTGAATGCTCCAACACTGGAAATTTTTAACATGTTGGATAACCATTTTTCTGAAGTGGTGTAGGGTTTCCTGCCTGGGCAGGGGGTTGGACTAGAAGACCTCCAAGATCCCTTCCAACTCTGCTATTCTATTCTATTCTATTCTATTCGATTCTATTCTATTCTATTCTATTCTATTCTATTCTATTCTATTCTATTCTATTCTATTCTATTCTATTCTATTCTATTCTATTCTATTCTCCATACGTTCTGTTGACATCTATATCATATCTATCCTTGACCATGATAAATATCTATTTGAATAAAAGGTATATTGCTTTTCTTTCATACGGCTTTGTCTCCAAACATCTTGAATGCTCAATTCTTCTGTCATTGTGAAAAAAGATTTTGGCAGTGTTCTTCTAGACTTTTTATTTAACTTCATTGTTTTTTTTATTTAACTTCCAAGTCTACATCTATTATAGCATTAAAATCACCCATTATACATACATAATCATAGTCCAGTTCTAAGATTTTTTTGTGTAGTCTTTGGTAAAATTCTTCTTGCTTTTTATTTGGGGCATATACTGCTATCAAAAGTACCCCCCGCCCCCGAACTTCCCAGAACAAAATACAGGATATAACAATTAACAATCATATGCTAAACTAAGCTAATAAACTAAGGATTCCTATCCCCCCTTCACACTTTAACTCCCCTTTTACTAACTAAGCATAAATACTCTTAATTTTTCTATTCATTCATAAGCTATTTGATACTTCTTAGTCCGATATTTGTTTTGAATATAATCAATCCATCTTCTCCATTCCGATATATATCTTTCTTGTGAGTGATCTTTCAAATATGCCGAAATCTTCGCCATTTCTGCCAAATTCGCTACTTTTAATGTCCACTCTTCAATAGTAGGCAAATCTTCCTTCTTCCAATATTGCACCACCAAAAGTCTAGCTGCAGTTATTAAATTTAAAATCAATTTAGTCTCTATAACCGTACAATCTGTGATTATACCCAACAAAAACAATTGTGGAGTAAACTTTACAATCCTTAACTAATTCCGTTTCTGAATCTATTTCTATCAATACATTATATAATCTTTTTATATGCATTTGACCTTGGTCTCTAATTTGTTTTACCAAATTTTCCTCGTTCTGCATGATACCAATTCTCTGATCTTCTTTCCATCTAGCTTGCAACTGACCATACTGAAACCAAGTTTGAATTATTCTTTCTTCTTTTAATGCGTTTAAAGATTTTAACTGTAATACCCCCCCCTCCATTTTAAGAAGCTCTTTATAGGTAATCACCTCTTGTTTTTGTTCTACACTTATATTCTCTATCGCATGTCTGGGTATTGCCCATATAGGTATCTTATAATTTAACTTATATTGATACTTTTTCCAAACTTGTAACAAGGCATTCCTTAATATATGGCTTTTAAAGGTCTTATCCACCTTTTTATCATATAATAAATAAGCATGCCAACCATATAACAAATCATATCCTTCAATGCTCAATATTCTTTCTTCTGTTGAGTTAATCCAATCACTAATTATTGTTAAAACAGCTGCTTCATAGTATAATCTAAAATTAGGTATTTTAAGACCTCCTCTTTCATGTATATCTTGCATTATTTTTAACTTTATTCTTGGTCTTTTCCCTGCCCAAACAAAATTATTAATACCCTTCTGCCATTCCCTCAGATTTTCATCTTTCTTGAGTATTGGTATCATTTGGAACAAAAATAGAAACCTAGGTAGAACATTCATTTTTATTGCTGCTATTCTTCCCAACAGAGATAATTGTAGTTTTCCCAATTCTCCATCTCTTTCTGTATCTTTTGCCATAATATTTCATAATTATTTTTATATAATTTTACATTTGAGGCTGTAATATATACCCCTAGATATTTAACCTTTTTTACTATTTCAAATCCTGTTAGTCTTTCTAGTTCTTCTTTTTGCTTTGCCATCATGTTTTTAGTTATTATCTTTGTTTTTTGTTTATTTATTTTAAATCCAGACATTTGTCCATATTGGCTAATTATATCCATTAAACCTATAGTTGATTGCACTGGTTGAGTTAAGGTAACAACCAAGTCATCTGCAAATGCTCTTAATCTATAATCATGATGTCTAATTTTAATTCCCTTTATTTTATTTGACCCTCGTATTTTATTCAATAAAGGTTCCAAAGTTAAAATAAACAATAACGGTGATAAAGGGCATCCCTGTCTTGTTCCTTTGAACAAGGGGTTTTTTAGGGGTTTTTTAGCAAAATTTTTAATGAAAATTTTAAGAGGACCTGGGAGGACGGGAGGGGGTTGTAAAGATGGACCTGGGGGGGGTCCATATAGCCACCGAGCAGGGTGATGGGTCGATTGGACGCAGTGGAGGGGTTGTGGAAGGAAATTTGACCGGGGAGCAGGAGGGTGATAGGAAGGGCAGTGTAATTGAAATAATGAGTGGGAGGGGCAGCTATCACGGGCGCAGGGGGCCATATCATGTTCTGGGGGTGCACACACACTGTTTACGAGCGATTGCACACTCCGGCCCCCGATGCGCAACTCGTGTCCGGGGTTGCACAGAGCCTCAGGCCCTGGGTCCGTGGCTGATGTTATGTAATGCCAGGTCAGTTGTTAATAAAGCCCCCCTCATTTGTGATCTTATTTTGGAGGGGGGTGCGGACCTGGCAGGTATTACAGAGACCTGGTTGGGCCAAGAGCGGGGGATCCCCCTCATTGAAATGTGCCCACCAGGTTTCCATGCATTTCATCAGCCAAGGGCCCAGGGGAGGGGTGGAGGAGTGGCGGTGATTATTAGGGAAAGTCTTTGTCCGAGGGAGACCACTGTTCCTCAGATAGCCGGATATGAATCCCTTTTTGTGAAGTGGGGCTGTGGGGTGCAGATGGGTTTGCTGACTACGTACCTGGCTCCCTGCCACGTGACAGCGACCCTGCCCGAGCTACTCGACGTCATTGCCGGGTTAGCGATTGATACCCCGGACTTATTGTCATGGGGGATTTCAACCTTCCATCTGCAGGTGAGGCGTCTGAGGCGCCTCGGGAGTTCATGGCTTCCATGACGGCCATGGACCTGACCCAGTTAGTTCAAGGCCCCACTCACATAGGGGGACACACTCTGGACTTGATTTTTGTCTCTGGTCAGTGGTTGAATGATCTTGGTAGAGGGGACCTAGATATCTTTTTTTAAAAAAAAATTTGATTTATATGCCGCCCTTCTCCAGAGACTCAGGGCGGCTTACAATGCGTTAAGCAATAGCCTTCATACTTTTGTATATTTTATACAAAGTCAGCTTATTGCCCCCACAAACTGGGTCCTCATTTCACCTACCTTAGAAAGGATGGAAGGCTGAGTCAACCTTGAGCCTTGGAGAGATTTGAACCAGCAGAAATTGCAGGCAGCTGTGTTAATTACAGGGTGCACCGAACCACTGTACTATCAAGGCTCTTGTCATGGACAGATCATTCGCTCCTCCACTTGGACTTTCCTACCACTTTCCCCTGCCGCAGGGAGACAGAACCGACCAGATGGTTCCGTCCCAGGCGCCTGATGGACCCCGAAAGGTTCCTGATGGAGCTTGGGCCGTTTCCTGAGACTTTGGCACACAACTTGACTGAAGAGCTGGTGGCCGCCTGGGACAGTGTGGACTTTGTTGTGCCGTTGCGGCCTCTGACCCAATGCCAATCTCAATTGGCTCCTTGGTTCTCTGAGGAGCTGAGAGAGATGAAGCGTTGGAAAAGACGCCTAGAGAGCATTTGGAGGGCTAGTCAATCTGATTCCAACCGTACACAGGTGAGGTCTTATATCAAGACCTACCTAGTGGCGATAAAAGTGGCAAAATCTAACCATTTTTCTGCTCTTATCGCATCTGCAGAGAACCGCCCAGCTGCCCTGTTCAGGGTGACCTACTCACTTCTTTGGGGGGGAGTGCGGGAAGATCCCTTGCAGGGTTGTGCTGAGGATTTTGATCTGTCCCCGTCCCCACACACACACAAACACAGGCAGCCGAGGGTTAAGGAAACACTTTGGAACACACCCAGGTCATATCTCCCACTTGGCAGCGATAGACACACTGTCTGCCAAATGCCTTTATTTTCACAAACAGAAAGATAAGATACTAACGTACAAAAAAGTCCAAGCAGAAATAATATTTCTCCCAGCAGTTCCGGACGAGGCTTTAGTGACTATCCAAGGTTTACTTTTGTTCGTCACAAGGATCCCTGACCACTACCCTCTATTATATAGTCTCTGGGGTGTGGTCCAGTGACTCAGTTCTAATCCCTAGCACGCCTCCTAAACTGCTGCAATCGTTTATCACGCCTTCGGAGGCGTGCGTCCAGGAATGATGTTTCTTCATCACTCTGAGACGAACCAGCTGTCTCCCTACTAATCTCCTCTCCCTCGGCCGGCACCTGAGACAATGCCAGAGGGGAGGGGCCTGGAGAGGGAGGCCTGGCTGACTCCTCTTCCTCATGCTTGGAGCTTTCTTCCTCTGATGGGACAGGCTCAGAGGGCGGGGCCACAACAGATTTTGTGCAATTCCTGCATGATAAAGTCGCTCGGATTTGGGATGGCTTGGACTCCGATTGGATGAATCCAGGGGAGGAGACGAGGGTAGGTCTTGAGAATGTTATCTGGGAGGAGTTTGATCCTGTGGCTCCTGAGGATGTGGACAGGGTACTGGGTAAGATTAGTGCCGCCACGTGTTTATTGGACCCATGTCCCTCCTGGTTGGTACTGGCCTTCCGGGAGGTTACACGAGGCTGGCTCCAGGGAATTATAAGTGCGTCTCTGAGTGAGGGTGCCTTTCCTGCCACCTTGAAAGAGGCGGTAGTGAGGCCCCTCCTCAAGAAGCCCTCCCTGGACCCGGCTGAATTAGCCAACTACCGTCCGGTCTCCAACCTTCGTTTTGTGGTGAAGGTTGTTGAGAGCGTGGTGGCACAACAGCTTCCCCGGCACCTGGATGAAGCTGTTTATCTGGACCTGTACCAGTCAGGCTTCAGGCAGGGGTACAGCACAGAAACGGCATTGGTCGCGTTGGTGGATGATCTCTGAAGGGCTCGGGACAGGGGTTGCTCCTCTGTCCTAGTCCTATTAGATCTCTCAGCGGCTTTTGATACCATCGACCATGGTATCATGCTGCAGCGGTTGAGGGGGTTAGGAATAGGGGGCACCATTCTGCAGTGGTTCTCCTCCTTCCTCTCTGACCGCTTGCAGTTTGTGTTGGCAGGGGGGCAGAGGTCGACCTCGAGGCGCCTCGAATGGGGAATGCTGCAAGGGTCGGTCCTCTCGCCCCTTCTGTTCAACATTTATATGAAGCCACTGGGTGAGATCATCCGTGGTTTTGGGGTGAAGTGTCATCTGTACGCTGATGATACTCAGCTGTACATCTCCACCCCAAACCACCCCAATGATGCCTTTGATGTGATGTCTCGCTGCCTAGAGGCCGTGCGGGTCTGGATGGGGAGGAACAGGCTCAGACTCAACCCTTCCAAGACCGAGTGGCTGTGGCTTCCGGCGTCCCGATATAGTCAGCAGGTGCCATCGCTGACTATTGGGGGTGAATCTTTGCCCCCCACAGAGAGGGCTCGCAATCTGGGTGTCCTCCTGGACGCACGGCTGTCTTTTGAAGAACATATAATGTCCTTGGCCAGGGGGGCCTTTTATCAGGTTCTCCTGATTCGCCAGTTGCAGCCCTTTCTGGACCGGGATGCCTTGCGCACAGTTACTCATGCCCTTGTCACCTCCCAGCTGGACTATTGTAATGCTCTCTACATGGGGCTCCCCTTGAAGAGCACTCGGAGGCTCCAACTGGTCCAGAATGCGGCCGCGCGGGTGGTTATGGGCGCAACTCATTGTGCCCACATGACACCCCTCCTGCGTGAGCTGCACTGGCTCCCAGTGGTCTTCCGGGTGCAATTCAAGGTGTTGGTCACCACCTTTAAAGCGCTCCATGGCATAGGACCCGGCTACCTTCGAGACCGACTTCTGCCACCAATAGCCTCCCACTGGCCAGTTTGCTCTCACAGAGAGGGTTTCCTCAGGGTGCCATCGGCCAAGTTATGTCAGCTGGTGACACCCAGGGGGAGGGCCTTCTCTGTGGGAGCCCCAGCCCTGTGGAATGAACTGCCCCCGGAAGTGTGTAAGATCTCCGACCTCCGGGTATTTCGCTGTGCACTCAAGACCCTGTTGTTCCGCCAGGCCGGGCTATCAACATAATAATTTTAAATTGGGTGTTTTAAATTTCTGGGGTTTTAAATTGAGCCAAATTATTTAATAATTTTAAATTATTTTAATTGATGTTTGTTTTGTGCTTTTAATAGGCTGTACACCCCCCTGAGTCCTTCGGGAGAAGGGCAGTATAGAAATAAAATCCTTCTTATTCTTCTTTTTCAATTTTAAAAGTTTCTGTCAAACCACCATTAATTATTATTTGTGCTGTTTGTCTCTGATATATTGCTCTAATAGATTGTGTAAAGTATTCTCCAAACTGCATCTTTTCTGTTATTTTCAATAAAAATTGCCAATTTAATCGATCAAATGCCTTCTCCGCATCCAAAAAGATAAGCGCTGCAGGGACTTGGTTGTTCCTTTCCAGATATTCCAATAAGTTTACAATTTGTCTTACATTACCTTTCATTTGTCTCCCACTTATAAATCCAGATTGATCATTATGAATCATTTGTTGCATAATTACCATTAACCTATTTGCTAGTATTTTAGCAAAAATCTTATAATCAGTATTTAAAAGTGATATTGGCCTATAATTCTTAGGTTGACTATGATCTTGGCCATCCTTTGGAATCAATGAAATAAAAGCTGTTCTCCAAGAAGGGGGTACATCTCCTCCAACTTGGATCTTCTGAAATAGTTCCTTAAGTGGTTCTACCATTTCTAACTGCAAATTTTTATAATAAACACCTGTCAATCCATCTGTGCCTGGAGCTTTACCCTCCTTCAACTGTTTAATTGCTAAAATAATTTCCTCCAAAGTTATTGGTCGGTTCAATCCTTCCCTCTGCTCTGATGTAATTACAGGAATATTCTCCTCCTGTAAATATCTGTCTATGTCTTTACCTTGAATTATATCACTAACATATAACTTTGTATAGAATTCTAAAAAAGCTTTTTAAATCATATTTTGTTGATATACCTCTTTACCTTTGAATTCTATCTTCTCTATAGTACATAGCTTTTGTTTCTTCCTTAACAAGTAGGCTAACCATCTACCTGGTTTATTTGCATTACAAAAAGTATTATGTTTAGCATATTGTAAATTAGTTGCCACTTGGTCTGCCATCAACATATTAAACTGCCCTCATAACAAATTTATTGTTTCCTTTATTTTCTTATCTGTTGGATTCAATATGAGTGCCTGCTCTTTCATTTTTATTTCCTCTTCTAAATCCCTCCGTTTTTTTTCTTGTCTACATCTATATTATTCAAATGTATTAAGGTTCCTCTCATATATGCTTTACTTGCATCCCAGACCATTTCCATAGGTGTACCTTTGTTCATATTCATAACAAAAAATTCTTTCATTTTTTTTTACATTCTTTCACATTTTCCTCATATCTAAACAAATTTTCATTTAACCTCCAAGACCTTCTGAGTCCCTTTTCCTGCTCTAATTCCATCCACACCGGAGTATGATCAGATAAAATTCTTGAACATATCTTCATCTTCTTTACCCTAGAAAAGAAATCAATATGGAATCAATCCTGGAAAGGGATTGATGTCTGTCAGAAAAAAAAGTAAAATCATTTTCTTCTGGATTTCGTTCTCGCCAAATATCTCTCAACTCCATATCATCCATCATGTCAAAAAAAGATTTGGGCAGTCTTGCACGTTTTTGGATATTTTGAAGGAGTCCTTTTTTGTCCTTTTGAGTGTCCATTACTCCATTCCAATCACCCATTAATATACACAATTTATAATCCCATTGTATTATTTTAGTATGCAAAAACTTATAGAATTTTTCTTGCTGTTGATTGGGAGCATATATTCCAATTAAAAGTGTTTTCTTACCCTCTATTAAAAGTTCAATTGCAATATATCTTCCTTGAGCATCTGCCTCAATTAATTTAGCTGTTAAATCTGTCCTTAGGTATATAACTATACCGTTTTTCTTCTCTGGGGCAGATGCAACAAAGTGTGTTCCCAATCTTGAATTTATCAAATATTTTTGATCTGTCACTGTAATATGTGTTTCTTGCAGACAAATTATATCATTTTTAAACTGTTTCAGATAATGAAATATTTTCTTTCCCTTTTGTGGTGAATTTAAACCATTGACATTCCAAGTCAAAAATTTAGTTGCCATTCTTGGCACCTTGAAGCTTTAAAAGGGCCAGCTGAAGAGCCTCCTGCACCTTTCTCTTTGGCCTTGCCCCTTCCCCCTGCTTCTGTTTTTGTAGCTTCTTGAGCTTTCATTTGAGTTTGCTGTATCTTTAAATCTTGTTCTTTTTGCTTTGCTGCTGCACGAGTCTACCTTTGTTCTTGTGGTTCTTCTCTTTTTTCTGCTACTTCCAAAGGTTGATCAGTACCAAAAAATTGCACTAAATCTTCTTCAATAAGCGAGGTCTCTCCTGCAGCTTGTGGCTTTTTACTTTCCTTCTGTCCCTGTACTACCAGCTCTTCTTTTCTTCTCAGTTCCTGAGATGGTGGACATCCCGCCTTTAATACATTAGTATAAAAATCTCTTGCCTTCCAAATTGTGTTAAGGCAATACCTTTCTCCCATATAATTCACCACCAGTCCAGCTGGAACATCCCATCTAAACTGAATCTGTCGATTTCTAAATTTATCCACCAAGAAAGCAAACTCCTTTCTGCTTCTCAACATTTTTGGGGGAATTTCTTTCAGCACTAAAACCTCTTGTCCTGCAACTTGAAGTTTATTTTTATAGAAAGCTTGTAAAATTTCATTTCGGGTCCTCCTCATTGTAAAGTAAATCACAATTAACACGATATATTTTGTCAATTTGCAATGAGAGATCTGCTTGTTGCTCCCCAGTTATCTTTGCAAAAGCCTCTGCAAAGATCTCTCTCAAGTTCTCTCGATTGTGTTCTCTCAAATCTCTTACTCTCAGGGCAAATTCCATCGCTCTATACTGTAACATCACCACTTCATCATCTGCCCTATCCACCTTGGTCTGAACTTCATCCATTTTATTTTCCAAATTCAAATTGGACTGATTAATTTCTTCTACTCTTTCATCCAACAATTCAATGTGTTTGCCAGATCCTGAAATGCCATTACTATGTCTTCTCTTATTTCTTTATTCTGCGTTTGTATAACTTCTTTAATTTCAGCCATTTCTTCAGACACTCCCTTAATTTTCCTCTCTAAAAAAGAAGTTTGTTGCTTCAAAGCGTCCTGCAGAGATTCCTGTAGAACCTCCAAAATCAATATTTGTGGGCTTGAAGTAGACAAAGTTTGTAATTTTGATGGTTGTGCTGGTGATCCAGCACTTTTAAAACCAGATTTTATTTGCTTAGAAGCCATTTTTAGCTTTCAATTTATACTTCCAACAGCAACCTAATCAGTAAGTCAAATGTTTTTAAATCTTTTGTAAGTATTATAGTTTATTTAAAATCCAAACTGTAGTCTTTCCACTTTAAATCTTTCTTTCTTTGGTGTAGAATCCAATAATCTTAAACAGCCTTAGAAGCCTTAGAAGTGCTAACGGTGTTAATTATCACTTTCACTATAACTTTCACTTTCACGCCCTGTTACAGTTCAGGCGCCATTTTTGCTTTCGTTTTAAAAGTCTTAGAAGGAAGAACTATAGGCACAGAGTTAAAGTTCAGTACTTGCAGTTGCTGCTCCTGTTTTTGTTCTGCCTGCTTTAAGCTTATTTTGAATCTGAATGTTGATTGCAGAGGTGGTCACAGCATCTTGCTCTGCTTGAAGCAGAAAAGCCTCCAATTCGGAGCTCAGCCAGACTACCAGGGAGCTCTCACGCTCCAAGCCCCAGAATTGCTCCTAGGGCTTTTGGGGAGCTCTACCTTTGTCTGGCTACTCACCTTCCTCTCTTCTCCCAAGGGGAAGGTTTCCAAGCCAATTTGCACTGTCTTGGCGGTTTTAACGATATCGTGAGGCTGACGGTCTGAAAGGAGCGTCTGTCAGCACCTGCGGTGCCATTGGAAGTGAAGTTCTTTATCTTTATGTTTCAGTGCTGTAATTCTTGCTGCTTGTAGTACCTCTGCTTTCACTGCCTTCTTTGTAAATCTTACATGTACTTCTCTTGGTAGTTTATTCCTCATTGCATATCTTGTATATACTCTAAATGCTTCATCAATCTCATTTAAAATCTTTTTCTTGGATTGTTCCAAAGCTTCTGACAAAATCTCAGCAATCACCTCAGGTAAGTTTTCTCCTTTTTCTTCCTCTATATTTTGAAATCTTAAGTAGAATTCAGAATGCTCCATTTCCAGTGGAGCAATGATAATTGTTCTTTCTTGTAATTTATCAGTTGACATCAATTTGTCTTCTAATTCCTCAACTTTTTTCTCTTTCATATCTGCCTTTTCTTCTACTTTCCGAATTCTCTCTTCATTTTTCCCCATCATATCTTTCATTTCTTTTAATTCCTGTTTTATATCATCATGAAGCGATTGCATAAAATTTCTTAGTTCCATCATCTCTGAAGTTTTCTGTGTTTCTGCCACTGAAGGGCTTGATGCTTGATGCTGGATGCAAATGAGCTGTAAATTTCTTCATTTCTTGATTTGTAGTCCACTTGTGGTTTAATTATAATCCAAATATCTAATCCACCCGATAGTTGAATTAGCAAAAAGTAAAAGAGAAAAAAAGAAGAAAAATCCCAATCAATCACCTCCCCCCCAAAAAATTTAAAACTTCAAATCTCCCATATAAAAATTAAAAAAAGGTGGGGGGGAGAGAAAAGAGAAGAACAAAAAAGAAAAAAAGAAAAGCTAATCCAACTGCCCAGCAAGTAAAAAGAATTCAAAATCCAAATCCAAACAAGAATAGCCCCCCTCCCCCCCAAAAAAAAAATATCTTTGGAGAAAAAAATTTCTTCTGACTCTTCAGGTCATAATCCAAACTTTTAATAATCTAATTCTATTAAATTCAATAAAAAGGCATCTGGGTGAGAAACAAATCAAAAATATAGGCTTTTCACTTTTCCATTAGCAAGTCTCAAAACAAAATACTTTAAAAAGAGCTAGTCATCCCAGGAGAAAAACAAATATAAGATTAACGCCAAAAAAAAAAAAGTTCAAAAACAAGTTCGAAGTCTAATCTTCTCTCTTCCACAGCTGTTCTATTATCATTCAGCCAAAATGTCAAGGTCAATTTATTTGAATTTCTTCAAAGTAAATACCTTTTTTTCTTCTGCCACTAGATGGCATTGCAGGTTAACTTTTAGCATTAGCACAGTACTTTCACTCCTTCAAGCTTTGTTGTTCCAAAAATTTTCCTCTAGCAATCACCACCATTCTGTAACATTTCATTCAAACGGGATGAATCATTATCCAAATTCTTATTGTCAAATTTTGTGAAAGATCCCCAAATCCTTTTTTCTTCAATAGCACTGTAGTAAAAGCTTCCAATTGCACTTTCCTTACCTCCAAATTACTGGATGTGAGAGCGAATACACACCCGCTCTCATTCCTCGCTCTCAGTTACTCTTTTCCACCCTAGGGTCTTTCAGGTGGATTTGAAGAGAAATTCTCAAGAAAAAAAATAAAGTCACTCTCACCTCAATGTCACATGCTGACTTTCTTCTTCGTCTTTTGTTGTGGCCATCCCAGCTTCCTAGCAACTTCTAGGTTGCTTTCTGCGCTGTCCGGTTTAAGGAGCTTCTTCTGGTACTGCCAGGGAGTTTGCAATCCCCCTGTGCTGACTTGTACATGCTCCTCTTGTTTGTCATCCCTACAGGATGACTAAGGTCACCGAGGACCCCTGGGCAGCGGAAATATCAATGGGTCTTTGAGAGCCCTCAAAGAGCCCGTCATACCGCCGCAACGCTGGCCATGCCTCTCCTCCCAAAAGTTCTGCCCAAAAGTGGGGAGAATACTCTGCAACATATTTATTGCCTGCATGGGGCCCCACAAAGGATAATATCTGATTGGGGAGTTCAATTCACTTCAAAATTCTGGAAAGCCTTTTTGGGCCTTCTAGGTAATGGACAAGGCCTGAGTTCAAGTCATCATGCAGCCACTTATGGCAGATCAGAGAGAACGAACAGTGTTCTAGAGCAATATTTGAGATGTTTTCTTAACTTCAACAAGATAATTGGACTGACCTCCTGCCCTTTGCAGAGGTTGCATACAATAACTCTGTGCATTCTAGCACTGGATTCACCCTGTTCCGCGTTGCAACAGGCCAGGATTTCACACCAATGTCAGAGCTTGCAGTAGAGGAGCCAACCATACCCTCCCTTAAAGAGTGGATACAAGAACTGCAAAACACCTGGCCAGTAGTAAGATTGGCTCTGAGTGAGGATAGGGCTGCTTTTAAAGTTTAGGCTTAAAAAAAAAAGAACGGAACCAAAACCTTTTAAAATAGGAGATAAGGTCTACTTATCCACCAAATTCCTACAGTCCTTACAGCCCTCCAAAAAGTTGGGACCTAAGTTCATAGGACCTTTCCCTATAACTAGGATCATTAACCCATTGACAGTGGAATTACTCCTCCCCAAAACTCTTAGGCAAGTCCACCCAGTGTTTCACTGCAGCCTGCTGAAGTCAGAAATTACCTTGCTCCTAAGGCCACTTGCAGACATTCCTCCAAACCCTATCACGATCAAGGGGGAACAACACTGAGATTAAGGAAATCCTAGGACTTCTGGTTTGCTTCCTGTCGCCAAAAGACGGTCCTGTTTTTGGACCGCCAGTCCCACTACCTGTTAGAGCCTCTTCGATCCAGAGAAGCGGCTCAGAAGTTCCGGAATCTAAAGGATTAGTGGAAGAGAGTGGGCAAGAAGCAGGTTGAGCCCCTGTGAGCCCCCAGACAGCTACGGTTTGCTTCTGGGGAGGAAAGAGGCGCGGCTCCCTTTCAACTCGCCGAGACTCCGGACAGCATGGGATGAGTCTGCCCAGCGCAGAGCAAGGCGGCAGGAGCAACCTTTCTACTCAAAACAAAGTAAACTCAAACAACCAGGGTGGAATAACAACTTGAACCTCGAAACTGCAAGTATTACTAGCCCTGTGATTAAGTTTAAAGCAGAAGAGTGAATGTGTGAAAGTCGCTTGAAAATGGCACCCGGCTTCAGCGTTAACGAGCTGAAAGCGAGAGTGGATTAGCAAAGTTATTTCAACTAGCTACAAAGTTGCGCTGTCTGTAACAAGTGGAGGAAAAGAAAGGAAAAATCCTTTTTTAAAACAAGCCTGATCTTGCTTCAATTTCAATTTTACCTCTAATCTGACTAAACCTGGGGGAATTTTTTAGAGGACTTTGTGGTGGAGGAAAGGGAAAAAGGATCTCCTTTTTTGGAAAAACTAGCCTACGTGGCAGGATGGCTTCTAAGCAGACCAAACAGGAAGGGAAGGCGGCAGGGGAGGGGATCCCCCACACGTAAACCTGAACAGCAGCCTCCCAGCCAGCAGAGCCAGAAAAAGGAGATTGATCTTGAAAGCTTAAAGGATTTTATCACTCAGGCTTTGGATGAGAAATTTGAAAAGTCACAACAGGAAATTAAGCAGGAGATTAAAGAAATTAAAGAGGTGGTGCAAGAAAAGTATGATAAGGTGACTAAAAAATTAATGACAGTGGTGGCTGGATTGTCAGAAGCAATTATTAAAACGGATGCTAAGGTGGAAGAATTTAAATCAGAAATGGATGTCAAAATGAAAGAAACTGACTATAAAATATTTGATGCTGATAATAAAATGCAGAGATTTGAAAATGAAATTACAATGATGCAGTTCAGGTCTATGGAATTCGCTATAAGGCTGAGAGGCATAAAAGAGAATGATAGACAAGACCTGAGACAGATTTGTGCTGATGCTCTAGCTGTGCTGTTAAAGATTAGCCCTGAAGAGATTTTTTGCAAAATGGATAAAATTTACAGAGTGAATTTGTGGGTGGCCAGACAAAGACAATTGCCTAGAGATGTGGTGATATATTTCACAGACAGAAGAATAAGAAATGATATTTTGCAAAAGTCTTTTCTCTCTGCTGTGCAAGTGGAGGGAACGCAGATTGGAGTTTATAAAGAGCTACCACCTAAGATGTTAAAAGATAGAAAAGATTTTGGATTTCTAGTGAATGAATTAAAAAAAAAACAAATTCCATTTCAGTGGGATGCTCCAACTGGTATAATCTTGAGGTATAATGGAGAAAGATACTGATTAAACACTGTTGAGAAGGCGGAACAATTTTACTCTAATGTTTTTAAAGAGAGTTCACCATCCCCACGTACATCTACTGTGTTGGAGATAAAGGAGAGTGATAAGGAGAAGCAACTCCAGCAAGAAATGGAAGAGCAGCTTAAGCAGGTGGAACCAGAGGTAATGGAAATGCAGGGAGCTACAGGAGGTTTTCTGGAGGAGCCCCTGCTAGACCTTCCTTCGAAAATTGTGATTGAACCACCTAAGACTACAAGAGAAGTGGCTTTGGACCTAGCCCGGATGTGTGAAGCTGAAGATCAGCGTATAACTCGAGCAATTTCTAAGCAACTTAAAGAAAAACAACAACAGGAAAGGCCCAAGCCACAACAATATAAGAAAGGAGTCAAGAGCAATATACAAGAATGTGAAGGGGGAGCAAAGCCGAAGACTACCGTTTCGGAAGATCTTCGGCAATTCTGCTCGTCGCTTCAAAAAAGTGTACATGACGATTAAGTTTTTATCTTGGAATGTGAAACGACTAAATTCACCACAGAAAAGGAAGAAATTATTTACATACCTGAGACAATTTAATAATGATATAATTTGCTTACAAGAAACTCATGTTAGAACACAAGATCAAAAATATCTGATAAATTCAAGATTAGGAACACATTTTATAGCTTCAAATTTGGAAAAAAAGAATGGAGTGGTTATTTATATAAATAAAAGACTGTCAGCTAAAATTATAGAAGCAGATGAAGGTGGTAGGTTTATAGCAATTGAACTGCACACAGTAAGTGGCCTAATTCTTGTGATTGGAATTTATGCTTCTAATCAACAACAGGATAATTTTTACAAAACTTTGCATTCTAAAATATTGCAATGGGACTATAGATCTATGGGAGATTGGAATGGAGTAATTGACTCTAAAATAGATAAAAAGTGTTCGGCGAAGTCAAGGATTAGACTACCACAGACTTTTTTTGATATGAAAGAAGATTTGGAACTAAAAGATATTTGGAGAATACATAGAATTGGATTTTACTTTTTTTTCAGATAGACACAGATCCTTTTCTAGGATTGATTTTATTTTACTATCAGCTGACTTACTTGTAAAAACAAAAAGAACAAAGATTTTTCCAAGGACTTTAACTGACCATAGCCCGGTATGGATAGAAATTGAGATGGGAAAGAGTGAGAGAAGATCATGGAGATTAAATGAAAATCTGTTTAGATATGAAAAGAATATAACAGAACTTAAAAAGCAGATGAAAGCATTTTTTGAAATGAATTTGAATAAGGGTACCCCTATTGAAATTGTGTGGGATGCAAGTAAAGCGTATATGAGAGGGGTACTCATCCATATGAACTCTAAACACAAATTAAACCGACAAAAGAAAAGAGCTGAAATGGAAGCAGAAATAAAGAATAAAGAACAGTTACTTATAAAAAACCCAACAGATGAAAGAATACGAGGAGCTATAAAACTTCTGAAAGATCAATTTCAAATGCTTATGGCGGAGCAAACAGCAACAAATTTACAATTTGCGAAACACAACACATTTTGCAATGCTAATAAACCAGGCAGATGGCTGGCTTATACACTAAGGAAGAAACAGAGTACATGGATTATTGATAGTATTGATATTGGAGGGAAGGAAATCTCTCAACAAAAATTAATTAAAGATGTTTTTGTAGATTATTATACTAAATTATATGCCAAAGATGATACACAGAATGGACTTATAGAGAAATATCTAGAAAATAAAAGAGTCACAAAAATTACTAGTCAACAAAAGGAGAGAATGAATCATTTTATAACAGCTGAGGAGATTATTGCCACAATTAAACAATTGAAAACAGCTAAAACTCCTGGGACGGATGGTTTAACTGCGGTGTACTATAAAACCTTACAAGCAGAAATGATTGAACATCTTAAAGATCTATTTTGTAGTATACAACAAGGGGGTAAAATACCCCCATCATGGAAAACAGCTTATATTTCATTGATACCAAAAGAGCAAACAGGTCCTAAAAAAACTGAGAATTTTAGACCAATATCTCTTCTGAATAATGACTATAAAATATTTGCAAAAGTATTAGCCAACAGGTTGATGGCAGTTATTCAAGAGGTGATTCATTGTGATCAAGCGGGATTTATAGAAGGCAGATACATGAAGGATAATGTAAGGCAAGTTATAGATTTATTGGAATATCTTGAGAAGAATAAACAGATCCCTGCAGTGCTGGTCTTCTTGGATGCGGAGAAGGCCTTTGATAGAGTGGATTGGAACTTTCTATTAAAGACTTTAAAAAAGATGGACTTTGGGGATCAATTTATACAGGCGGTTTCAGCAATTTATCAAGAACAAAAGGCACAGATTATTATTAATGGAAGTTTGACAACAGACTTTAATATTGAAAAAGGAACAAGACAGGGTTGTCCGTTATCCCCATTGTTATTTATTTTAACATTAGAAGTCTTGTTGAATATAATACGGGACTCGAGCACTTTGAAAGGAATAGTGATAAGGCAAGAGGATTACAGAATAAGGGCATTTGCAGATGATCTGGTAGTTACCCTAACACAGCCGATGGAATCAATAATCCAGATGAAAGACATTATAGAACAATATGGTACAGTATCAGGATTTAGATTGAACCAGAAAAAAACTAAGATGATAGCTAAAAATATGACACAAGATCGAAAACAGGAACTTGAAAGCAAGGCAGGTTTTGAGATAGTACCACAGGTCAAATATCTAGGAGTTCAAGTTGCAGAATCAAATATGAAATTGTTCCAAAATAATTATGAGGTGTTGTGGCGAGACGTACAGAAAGATATGGAGACTTGGAAAAAACGGCAGCTGTCTTTACTTGGAAGAATAGCAGCAGTTAAGATGAACATTTTGCCAAGATTTCTCTTTTTGTTTCAAATGATTCCGGTGCTTAAAAGTGATAAACAACTAAGAGAATGGCAAAGAGGACTGAATAAGTTTGTATGGAATGAGAAAAAGCCGAGAGTTAAACTGAAAATTATGCAAGATGTTCCAGAAAGGGGAGGCCTTAAATTTCCAAACCTACAATTATATTATGAAGCAGCAGCTTTAACGCAAGCAAGTGATTGGTTTGGAAGGAAAAAGACTGGTATATTGAATATAGAAAGTTTTGATCTTGAATTTGGTTGGCATGCTTACTTATTTTATGAGAACAAAGTGGATAAAGTATTCAAAAGCCACATACTTAGAGACTCTTTGATGAGAGTTTGGAAGAAGCACCGACTCAAATGGGATTACAAAATACCGTTATGGCTGGATCTTGGTCATATCATGTGGAATACAAATATAATGTCACTCAGGGGGGGTTTATATAAAGAAGTTCTTTTTGCAGATGCGGGCAGATGGCAATTGAAGACTTTAGAAACGCTGTTGGAAGAAGGGATTAATTTAACTTGGTTACAGTATAATCAACTTCAATTGAGATGGAAAGAGGACCAAAAAACTGGTATAATGATGCATGAGGAAGAATTGGTTAGACATATAAACGAGAAAGGTCCAATGCATATTAAAAGGGTTTATAATGTTTTGTTAGAAAGGGATTCAGAAACTGAATTGGTTAAAGATTGCATGATAAAGTGGGCACAAAATTTTGCAGAACCAGTGATGTTGGAAACATGGGAAAAATATGGGTTCAGAATGTTAAATTTACACAGTCGCAGAATTTGAGGGAAAATTTTTACAAAATGTTTTATAGATGGCATTTAGATCCTAAGAAATTGTCATGCATGTACCCTAATGTTCAACCAAAATGCTGGAGATGTGATTGCCTAGATGCCACATATTAGCATGTGTGGTGAACTTGTAAGAAAGTGAAGGCTTTTTGGATAAAAATTTGGTGGGTTATGCAGAATGTTTTGAAGAAAAAAATTCAGTTTTCTCCACAATTGTTTTTATTGGGTATAGTTAAGGGTTTTATATTGGGTGAAACAAAGTTGATATTGTATATGATAACAGCAGCGAGATTACTGATAGGTCAATATTGGAAAAATGAAGCTATGCCTACTGTTGATGAATGGACTTTGAAGATGGTCAGCCTTACAGAGATGGCGAAGATTTCAGCATATTTAAAAGATCGCTCACAAGAGACTTATGTATGGGAGTGGAAAAAGTGGATAGATTATGTGCAGAATAAATATCAAACTAGGAAATATCAGATAGCTTTTAACTGAAAGTATTATATAGAGATAGAATAATTGAATTTTGTGAAGATGTGAAAAATATACAGGGGGTGGAGGGGTTCAAGTTTTATAAAAAGGGGATTTTGATTTGGATTATATTTTGTGGAAGTCCGGGAGGGAGGGGTGGGCTGGGGGGGGGTTAGGGAGGGTTAGGGAGGTCAGGGAGGGTTGGGGGGGGGGAATTGGGGAGAAAATGTAATTGTAAAACTTTTTCAATAAAAAAAAAGGAAATCCTAGACTCTTGCACACACCATGGCTCCACACAATATCTAGTAGCCTGGAAGCATTTACCCCCCTCCCAGAATGAGTGGGTAGCTAATAAACATGTTAGGGGCCCTGCATTACTGAAAAAGTTCCACTCACAGTACCCTGACAAACCCAAATAACTCACTATGTTGTTTCTCTTGTGCTGTCTTTACAGGTGGACCCCTCATTTTTCTAGGGGGGGGGGCAGCATGTCAGATCCCTATTGTGATACTGTCATTTCTGTGAGGAGGGGGGCCTGGATCTATTCACTTATTACCCTCTTCCTGTTTCCTGCATATCCTGTAATCCCTTAGTTTATGACCCAAGCTCTGACAACTATCTGCCATGTGCTTTGCTTTACCTTTGGGGAATGTGTAAGGGGGGGAGGACCATCTGTTTTATCACAGTTCTGAAGCCTCCAGAGAGAAGCGCCTGGGAACAGTCCCTTCTTCCCAGGATGACCATCTTCACATCATCTTCGCACCTGTGGATTGGCTTATTCAACGTTGGACTGAAGGGAGGAGTTTCTAATTCCTTTATCCTAACAGAATTCCCTAAGGGGACCTTAGATCCTGCTTTGCTTTTATCTTTCAATCACTTCCTTTCAATAAAAGATTCCTTTTGAAATGCTGTTATCTCAAGAGTTTGTGCTTTCTTGAATGGGAAGTAGAGGCAGGACTTTACAGCTGGTGTGATTAAGGCCCATGTGAATTAAAAGGGAGGTTTGCTCTCAAGAATTACTGTGCTGCTGAATGGAGTTGTTTATACCCAATCAAGGCCAACCATCCTATAATTCCAGATGGACAAGAGCACTTGAAGATGTGCTCCACATGACACTATGCGGGATGTGGATTGGACATTCAGCATGGGTCCCTGGGGGGAGGGATTTGGGGAAACTTTCAATATGTAACTTTCGTGCCTTTCATGCTTTTCGTGCCTTTCTTGCTTTTCTTTCACCACTATCATTTCAAACTCAGTAAAAGTACCTCTTCTCTACTTCAATGGAGTCTGGGGTTTTCTTTCTAGGGTTTTGAACGGAGGCAGGCCTGACAGAATCATAGGGCTGGAAGGGATCTCAGAGGTCTTTTAGTCCAACTCCCCGCTCAAGGCAAAACAAAACTTTTTGTTTTGTTCCACACATCAAGAGAAATATATATATTTTCTCTTGACGTGCAGATCTAAACAAAAATATGTCTGCATATTTCCTTTGGACTAGCATTAACGGCTGGGGATAAAAGATAACCTTAACAAAGTTGGCTACTAAAAGGCTTTCAAAAATTTAACCGATGGCTTTATAAGTGTGATTTCGGAAGTTACAAGCCATTTGTCCAATGCAGCATCTTGCCTTACTATATGCTTCAAAAACAGTAAAAATTGTTGACTTCCGGTTTGGCGTCGTGGCAAGACAGTCGAGGAATTAGCAGACTCCGATGAACCCTGTGAAAACCCCGGCTGACAAACTGCCGCTGATGAGTCTTCGGACCAGAACCGTCCTGCAGGGACAGTGAAGAAAGAGAAGCACCTCAGATGACCAAGAGGAACAGGCAAGTTCCTCGAAGGTTGGAGGGAACTCTCTGTGACTCGGTGGTGGAGAGCGGCAGCCATGGCGGCTGCCCTGAAGCTGGGACAACCGGATTAAGTAATGAGCAGGAGGAAAGTGGAACGGAATGGAGTTTTTCAAAGTTGGGTGAGTGACAGCCAGCCCAGGCTTGTAATAACATCAAGGGAAACATCTTTTAACTACAATACCCCTAGTGATAAAATAGCGGCTAAAGAGCATGGGAGCAAAGAAGATTTTGAACGTAACTTTAAAGAGACAAAGACCTGATAGAAAATTGACTTTTGAATAAAACTAATTGGAAACGTTAAACATTGAGACATGGTCAAAGGATTGGAAAGAGTTTAAACTTGGACTGGACTTTAAAAAAGATTTGATACTTTTAAAACCAAAAAGAAAAAGAGAAGCCATGTAAGACTGTTATATAATAAATAAAATGGATACTTATAAAACAATTGGAAATTGTGGATTGCAGAGAGACACTTTCTGGAGTAAAAAGGAACATTGGAACTTGTTTTTTTGTTTTGGAAAATTGTGAACTTTACAGATAACAACCATGAGAATTTGTGGAAGATGATTTCTTTGTCTGCAGGCGGCTTGACTTCAGGGGGAGGGGAAGAAAAGGGGAACCACAACGGAACTCTTATAATTGGGATAACATCAATTTAAAAAGAATAAAATGGCGCAGGAATTAGAGAAGGAACAAATTGATGTATTTGACTTGGAATGGAAATAAGAAAAATAACTAAAATGATACATGGAGGACAAAATTTGAGGACATTGAAGCTGAAATGAAGTATACGCTAGCAGACAAGAAAATGAAGAAACAAGACACAATGGCTGGAAATAAAGAAGACAAAGACAACGTGATTAAATATGAATAAGTAATATACAGATGGATAGTAATAATAAAAAGGAGGTTTTTAGAGACGATATTGTGAATAACAATAGTTATAAAGATGATTACACTGGGATTAACAGTGAAAGAATTGGGGAATATGGAGTAAGATAGAAAAGTCCAGGACTTTGATTTACAAAATAACTATATTAAGATTAATAATGGTTAATAGAAATATGAGAAGAATATGTTACAGATACTTAAAATTGAAATATGGATGGAAGCTATAATATATGAGAAATAGACTATGTTAAAAGAAAATATACCAATGGACATAATGAATCAATGTTTATTAAGATAATACATGGTATTATTTGAGAATAATTGATGACTATAAAATTGGGATATTGTTTAAATACCTATAACAATTGCAATAATTTGAATATTTTCAATAACTTTAATATTTTAATATTTTCAATGTTTTTGATAATATATCTATCTAAGTAAAAAAGAAAAGAAGATTGAAATAATATAGGACTATGAATTACAAATAAGAATTACTTAAACTGGTTTTTATATAAATGATATGGTTAAAGAGATAGAATTGTGGGAAATGATTGAAATTGTATTGTAGTTTTATTTGAATTAAGAACTATGTTTCAATGTTAAATTGCTATATTTTTGAGATTAGAGATAGGATCTAAATTTGGTGAAGTGATAAGGAAATAAAGATTTTAATGAGCATTATATGAAGTAATAATAAATGTGGGGAAGTTTTAGAAAGGGAAATAAGATTTTGAAATATAAACATGTGTGACCTGTATTGTTAATTGTGAGGATTTAGGCTAAGAATTGTGAAATGTATTATGAGTTATTAATTGAATTGAGATTTAAAGTAGGTTAATAGAAGGGTAATTGTTTTGATTAAATAAGAGTAAACTTTTTATAAGATGGTAATAGGGGAGATAGGTGATTTAAGATTAATTATTGTTAATAGTGAGGATTTAGGGTAAGAATTGTGAAATGTACTATGAGGTATTAATTGAATTAAGATTTAAGGGGGGGTTAATAGAAGGGTAATTGTTTTGATTAAGTAAATTTGAGTAAATTTTTTAAAGATGGTATTAGTTGAGATAGGTGATTTAAGATTAAGAAATAAGTATAATGGCAAAAGAGAATATATAAAATCTTGTTAAAGATGATAAAAAATTGTATAAATTGATGACCGGATAAGGGCTCTGTTCCAAAAAGATGTAATTTGTGTGTTGAGAAAAATAAAAATATTTTTTTTTTGCAAAAAACAAAACAAAACAGTAAAACTTGTTATCATCATGTAATTATTTTTTAAAGAAGCGTATTGGTTTTTTGATTTATTCGGGATGCCTTGATTTCTCTGAGGCTTGAAACAACTTTATTTACAATTCACATCTGGAATTGCCTTGCACAATTTCACTCCGATGCCCATTTTCCAGGCAGTAACAGTGCGTCTATTTTTGGGGCAATCAAATTCCAAGCCAACTTGCCTAGGCCCACAGTGAAAAAGCAACCTTTTGTTCATGTGGTTAACAGAAAGCCGCTGTCAAGAAATGGATCAGAAATCATCAGGTTAAATAGGCATCTCTTCTTTCTCACATGCAACTTTTTATTTATTTATTCATTCATTCATTCATTCATTCATTCATTCATTCTTCTTTGCATTTTACCTGCGCTCGAGAGAAATGGAAATCCAACCAGTATCAAGAATCCCCATTCCATGAAATCCATATTGCAAGCTCCTCAACTTGCAGCAAATTCAGGGAGCAAGAGAAGTGCAATAAAATAAATAAATAAATAAATAAATAAATAAATAAATAAATAAATAAATAAATAAATAACAAATCCAAATCTGGTTAATATTTGCAACGTGTCAAATTTCTCAGCGCCTGGAGTCTGAAATTGAGACAAGTGGCCAGGCAGGTGAGGCAAGTGGCCAGGAGAAGCTCAGGTGAGATGAGATGAGGAGGGGCTGGGAGGGGAGGGAAAAGACGGAGAGGGGCAAAAGAGGCTATGCGGGCAAGGCTGAGCAGGGCAGAATGAGGCAAACGTGCTGTGCATGCCCAGAGGGAGCACCCAGAGTTTGACTGTGAGACCTCTGTATTGGAGGGATTGAAATGGACGCTATTCATCTGGTTCGCCAAACTCCACAAAAAATTAGGTGCCGATTCTGTTAAACCAGTGTGAACCGGTTGAATCCCACCACTAAATAAAGGATCCAAACTGGCATATACTACAAACAAATTTGATCATTTATGAAGAGCCATTCTGTATTGTACTGTTGCTGGTAAAGACTGAGTGAGAGAGGGAGATCAGGAATTCTGCAAGAAACTTGTGACTCCACTGAGCTCTGTATACCTATTGATTCTTCTGTCTGAGTGCTGGTTTGAGTCAATTGCATTTTGGTTTAAGAGTGCTTCTTTAAATTTTGACTTTTAGGCTGAAAGCAGCATAATAAGGTAGATGGTTAAAAGTGATGACTAAGAAGCAAAAGAAAAATTCCAGTTATTTTGCTTGTTTTTCAATTCAACCACTTTAAAGTTTCAAATTTGTCCTCCCAAAATCAGTGCCTCCAAATAAGCTAGCTTGTTTATTTAGATAAGTTAATGATCCTCACAAGTGAAGGAAATGAATAATAGGTTACTCTTTTATAAAGTGTAATGTATTAAAAAGCTATATGTTCTTACTGTCATAAAATGACCACAAATTGTATTCAGTGAAACAGTATGTGATGACTTGCTAAAAATCTTTCTTGGAAAACAGGAACATATGTCCAAGGCAAGGCCATAATTCAGTTAGATAGGAACATCCGCCCAGGACAAAGCTACTAGTAAACAAGATAAGATAACTGTTCCTCTAGAGAAATTGTCATGATGGTCCTTTAGAACAGTGTTTCTCAACCTTGGTAGCTTGAAGATGGGTGGACTTCAACTCACAGAATCCCCCAGCCAGCGCTGATTCTGGGAGTTGAAGTCCGCCCATCTTCAGGCTTCCAAGGTTGAGAACCACTCCTTTAGAAGATGAAATGACTTAAAGGAGTATAAAATGTGTAGCTTGAAAACTGCTTCTTGCGCTCTTTGAACTCAATCCATTTGGGAAGAGTCTAAGAGGCCGTGCTTGCAACCACTTTTTATTTTTCTTCATTTTATCTCCAATAAACCTTTGATTTTGTGAACCAGACTTGTTTATGAATTGTGAGGATTAAAATATTTGGGTCTTATATCTCACACAAGATCTTGGGTATTGATAGTGGAAATAATGTTTTCCTGTTTTCCTGATACATATATAACATATTAAATAGAGTTTAAATACTGTTTCCCCTTTTAAATACGTTTCCCTCTCTTTAATCAGTAATTGACATTTAAGGTTTTCCCACCTCTCCCCCAGTGTGAATTAGTGAATGGAATATTATATTTAGGTCCCTGAGTGTAGGACATTCGTATTGCTCCTTAGTTGATGCCTCCTTACCTGTGCTGAATAAATGTTTTATGAAGGTTTTGCCAGAAGATATCACACTAAAAAGATACCACAATCAATTTGCAGATTAGTACATGAGAAAAAGAATTGTTAAATCCTGTAACTCCAGAAGAACAGTTTTGCTTCTTCCTTTCACAATATGACTGGAAATTTTATTTCTTTGTTACTGTAGATATTGTTTTCTATATGCCAACTGTCCCTAGGCCCACTCAACCAGTAAGTAGATGAAGCATCTTAAACTGTACAGTCAGCACAGTACAATTGAGAAATAAAATATGTCGATTTCAACCGCACACATTTTCCATTTTAACTAGGTTCAAGTCTCTCATGCTAGTTAGTGGATCATTTATTTCAGGTGTAATAAAATCAGCCTAGAATTTCTGGTTTGTGTTAATTCTCAGTTTTTTGTCTGATATTTCAAAGCACATGAGAGCATTCTCTGAAGATAAAATGTGTGTTTGGAGAAGACTATTGCTATCACAGATCACTTCAACAAAATAAATGGAGATGAAAGATGCAGTTAGAAAAGTTCTACACAAAGAGTATGGAGGAATTTTGGTGCAACAGTGGTGGATGTAGTTTCTATTATCCTCAATTCAAGTCTTCCTTCAGCCTCACTAAATTACAACATTTTCCATTTGATATTGGCCATTCGCTTTCCTGATTTCCACGTTGCTAAACAATAATATGGCCAGTTTCTTTTTATTTAATTTGATTTCCAAACTTACATATTATTTCTCAGGTTTATTTGCTGAGGGTCATTTTAGTTTGTTCATTAGATTAGGTTAAAAACCCTGGCTTGGTCCAGTGAGGGTCTTTCAATTTTATCAGTCATATAAGAATATTAAGGGAACAAAATGGGAAGAGGAGTAATACAGATAGCCCTCGACTTACGAAAAATGGTCATAAGTCACTTTTTTCAGTGTTGTTATAACTTTGAATAGTCACTAAACAAATGGTTGTAAGTCAATTTTTTGCATATTTACATTTATTTTCTGTTTCTTGATATAATTCATTTGGCTTTGGATGAATTTCATGTGAATGCTAATCAACAAGCAATTGTGTTTTATCTTATTAGATTTTATATAGAAGAGATTAGATATTAAGTTTGTTCAGTAGTTATATGGCACTGATAGTGATAGCTGGTGAGAGGCAATGATAGGCAGTGATCCCCACTGCCTAGAACAGCTGATTTGGCCTCCAGGAGGCCAATCCAACCGCCAATCAACTGCTTGGCAGCAAAGGCTCTGGCATTCCCCAGCAGTGGCAGCAGCTCAGCTCAGTTGACTGGTAGTGGGCACAACAGAGTGGAACCCTGATGAGCCACGTGCTGGGGCTGCGATAACGTGCTGAAGCTGACCAGGCTGTTTGCTGTTTGCTGCAAGGATGCTAGCCAGATGATTTTTTTAAAAAAATTTGATTTATATGCCGCCCTTCTCCGGAGACTCAGGGCGGCTTATAATGCGTTAAGCAATAGCCTTCATACTTTTTGTATATTTATACAAAGTCAGCTTATTGCCCCCACAAACTGGGTCCTCATTTAACCTACCTTAGAAAGGATGGAAGGCTGAGTCAACCTTGAGCCTGGTAAGATTCGAACCTGCAGTAATTGCAGGCAGCTGTGTTAATAACAGGGTGCATTAACCACTGTACTACCAAGGCTCCTAAGCCTAAGATGAATACTGGGTGGATGCTGGAAGGCAGAGGCAGATTTTTTTTTCTTGTTTTCCTCCTCTAAAGCTAATGTGCATCTTATGGCCCGGTGCGTCTTATAGTGCAAAAAATACAGTATGTACATGTGTCATTTCTCTTGTGGGAGCTGCTTTGGCCGCTGATTTGCTTCCAGATCCAATTCAAGATGCTGGTTGTCACCTTTAAAGCCCTATATGGCTTTGGAGCAGGTTATTTGAATGACCGTCCTCTCCCAGTCACATCCCAGTGTGGGGAAGCAGGGATGCTACGAGTCTGCTCTCCTAAGGAGTTACATTTAGTGGAACCAAGAAGAAGCCTTTTATGTAGTAGTTCCCTTCCTTTGGAACATAATCCCCGCAGATATAAGATTGGCCTCCTCTTTCGCAAAGCCCTGAAAACCTCATTTTTCCAAAGGGCCTAGTGGAACCCAGAGTGGGATGGAGTCCATGAAGTAGGTTATTTGGCTTTGTTGTTGTTGCTGGAGGATTATCACTTCTTGTTGTTTTATATATGAGATTTTTATCTTTGTAAGCTGCCCAGAGTCACTGAGAATGAGTTTTGTGGCCATATAAATTTTCTTAAATGACATACTGCCATGATATTGTACTTCCTTTTCCAAAGCAGTCATTTCTCTTACTATTCTGCAAATATTTCAGGAAAATCAAAGATGGCAAAGGTGAATAACAGGATGCAGTGTGATAGTATTAATGTTTAATTGCTGATATCCTATAGCAGAACACAAATTACTTTGAATTACTGTTGCATATGTTAATTGTTGGCTAATTTAATTTATTTTTTCTTTGCTAGGTACCCAGAGCCTTACACAGCATACTTTCTACCAGGCAGTGATCCTGAATTCACTGTATCTCCTCAAGCTGGGGAGCTTCTTCCACTTGACACAGCAGGAACCTTCATTACTGTTGGATTCAAGCCCAGTATGTACAGCAAAAAACATAAAGCAACTCTGATAATACAGGTGCGCCCTAAGAATGAGATTCTTGATACCATACTTTATTATTATTTATTATTATTATTTATTAAATTTGTATACCGCTCTTCTCCCGAAGGACTCAGGGCGGTGCACAGCCAAATTAAAATACATACAATACAAAATTTAAAATAATTTAAAACAAAATTAAATCCAATTGGCTTCCCGAAGTATTAAAACCCATTACCCTTAAAAACCCTTTAAAAAATTTTGAGACTTCCGGGTTGGCTCCGCAGCGCCATTGACGGTCTTTTTAGACCGCCGCCCCTGCGATCCCGTTGAGCCGTTCTGACAGCGCTAATCAGCTGTCAAACGGCTTGAAAATCTCCCCTTCGGGAGAAGAAGGGGAGGAGAGCAGGTGGGTGAGGGTAGAGCTCCCTGAAAACCCCTGGATTACTTCCAGGGGTTAGGCGGGTGAGAGCTCCCCGTTCAGCCCACTGAAGCTCCGGATCTGGGGGGACTCTGTTTTTTTTACAGAGCTAGGCGTTGCGTCCAATTTCTGCTGTCAAACAGAAGATTAAATGATTTCAAAAAAGCAGGCGGAACAGAAGCAGGAGGACAAGCTTTTTGCAAGTATAATACTTAACTCCGGGGATACAATGTTTCTAATTGGATTTTCTGAGCTGGAAGTAAAGATGGCGTTTCTTTGTTGCGATTTTAAAAGTGAAAGTTAGAAAGGAAAGTTTTTGCTAATAGACTCGTGCTCAGAGACTGGCTTTAAGTTGCTGGAATAGATTTTGAAGAGCTGTTTGGGAAAAGATTATTTCGTTTGGTGATTTATAAAGAAATTGCTGAAAGCTGCTCAAAAGGATGGCTCTGACTTTATGATTTTATGGTTGTGGGAAGAAAGAAAATCTTTTTAAAATAAAATGGTTTCTAAGAAAGGAGATCTTGAAAGTGCTGGAAGCTATTTGGAGGTATTTACAGACTTTATAAAAGAAGCCATGAATAATCATACTGCAGCTATAAGTAATCAAATAGCAATTCTTAAAGGGATAACAACAGAAATGACTGAGGAGACAAAAACAAGTACGGAGCATGATGACAATTCAGGAGATATTCTGATTGCAGCAGAGAAGGTGGAAGAATCTTCTCAAGAATTTTCAAGCTTATTCTCTGCTCTTTTTGGAAAAATTGATAGAATCTTTCAAAATTATGACTTGGTTTGGAAAAAAGTAGTAAATGACCAGACTTTCGAAGTTCCAGAAGATGAAGGAGATTTGCTAGTGGCATTTATACATTTAATAGAAAAGAAACAACTGAACTTTTTTTCACAAACTCTTGACAAACTTTGGTCCTACAGACGAAGGAATGAACTGATTCATATAAGCAAGAAGAGGCGATTTGGGGGCTCTAAGTCAGAGGAAATTTTCTCAAAAAGGGGACAATCTTTGCAGTTACATCAACCTCAAATTAAAATGAAAAACCTCCTCAAAATAGAAGTAGGAGGGATGCAGAAAGACTGGAAAAAATATAAAAAGAAAGCAAGAATGGAAGATTAACCTTTTCTTTTGGCTTTGCAGTTGTTTTACTTATGGTTAAAAATGATTATGTTTTAGGTGTTATAACTACTGAGGGGGAAAAAGTTTAAAGTTAAATATTGATTTTTAAATATGATGCATTAATGGTTGAATGTAAGATTAATCTTTTTTTGTTTTCTAGTTTATGTATTAATGGTTAATTATGTTGATGATTATCTTTTAAAATTTTAAAAGTTGGAGGGAGGAATAATGAAGGGGGGAAATTTAGAAACTTAAAAAATGTAGAAATTTAATTAGTGAATACCTAAGGTTTATTTTTTGTTATGATATTTTAAAATATCTGAAAAGTAGGAGGGGGAAAATGTTTTTGCAAATCAATTGAATACTTTACTGATATATTAAGAGAATTTTTAAGGTTTGAATGTTTAATATTTGTTAATGGTTTTAAAACTCTTAGAGTTATCGGTTATACGCTACTTTGAGTCTATAAAAAGGGAGGTTGATAAAATTGTAAAAGGGGAGTTAAGGGGTCTTGGGAGTTATTAAATCTTATAGTTAGCTAGTTTATTTTAGCGAATGTTTGGTGAAATCTATGCCCTGCTTTTGTTCTGGGAAGTCGGGGGTGGGGGGTGGTGAGGAGGGGGTTGAAGATTGAGTTTACCAAGGATTGATTTTTTTTCTTTTTCTTGATGATAGTTTGAATGATTGTTTATATTGTATACTTGTTTGATCAGAAAATAAAAACTTTTTTATTAAAAAAAAAAAAAACCCTTTAAAAAATTTTAAGCCAGGCCAGCTTGCTGGAATAGGAAGGTCTTCAAAGCTCGACGGAAGGTACGGAGGTCTGGGATTAGTCGTATTCCTGGGGGGAGCTCGTTCCAGAGGGCGGGTGCCCCCACAGAGAAGGCCCTCCCCCTGGGGGCCGCCAGTCGGCATTGCTTGACCGACGGCACCCTAAGGAGGCCCTCTCTGTGGGACCGAATTGGCCGGTGGGAGGTTATCGGTGGCAGAAGGTGGTCTCGCAGATAGCCGGGCCCTAAGCCATGGAGCGCTTTAAAGGTGAGAACCAATACCTTGAAGCGCACCCGGAAGACCACCGGGAGCCAGTGCAGCTCGCGCAGTCAAGGTGTCACATGGGAGCGCCAAGTCGCTCCCGTAATCACCCGCGCGGCCGCATTCTGGACCAGCTGGAGCTTCCGAGTGCTCCTCAAGGGGAGCCCCATGTAGAGAGCATTGCAGTAGTCCAGGCGAGAGGTGACGAGGGCATGAGTGACCGTGCATAGGGAGTCCCGATCCAGAAAGGGATGCAACTGGCGTATCAGGCGAACCTGATAAAAAGCCCCCCTGGCCACGGCCGTCATATGTTCTTCGAAAGATAGCCGTGCATCCAGGAGGACGCCCAAGTTGCGAGCCCTCTCCGTGGGGGCCACTGACTCGCCCCCAATAGCCAGAGTTGGCACCAGCTGGCTATATCGGGCTATATCGGGCCGGCATCCACAGCCACTCGGTCTTGGAAGGGTTGAGTCGAAGCCTGTTCCTCCCCATCCAGACCCGCACAGCCTCCAGGCACCGGGACATCACTTCAAGGGCATCGTTGGGGTGGTCTGGGGTGGAGATGTACAGCTGAGTATCATCAGCGTACAGATGGCATCGCACCCCAAATCCACGGATGATCTCGCCCAGCGGCTTCACATAAATGTTGAACAGGAGAGGCGAGAGGACCGACCCTTGCGGCACCCCACAAACAAGGTGCCTCGGGGTCGACCTCTGCCCCCCTGCCAACACGGACTGCGACCGGTCGGAGAGATAAGAGGAGAACCACCGTAAAACAGTGCCTCCCACTCCCAACCCCTCCAGCCGGCGCAGCATGATACCATGGTCGATGGTATCAAAAGCCGCTGAGAGATCTAATAGGACCAGGACAGAGGAACAACCCCGGTCCCGAGCCCTCCAGAGATCATCAACCAACGCGACCAATGCCGTTTCCATGCTGTACCCAGGCCGGAAGCCGGACTGGAACAGATCCAGATAGACAGCTTCATCCAGGTATTGTGGGAGCTGTCGCGCAACCACACTCTCAACAACCTTCACCACAAAGCAAAGGTTGGAGACAGGACGATAGTTTGCCAAAACAGCCGGATCCAGAGAAGGCTTCTTGAGGAGGGGCCTCACCACCGCCTCTTTCAAGGCAGGAGGCAAGACACCCTCGCTCAAAGAAGCGTTAATAATCCTCTGGAGCCAGCCTCGTGTAACCTCCCGGGTAGCCAGCACCAGCCAGGAGGGACACGGGTCCAATAAACATGTGGTTGCATTCAAGCTCCCCAGCATCCTGTCCACGTCCTCAGGAGTCACAGAATCGAACTCCTCCCAGATGACATTCTCAAGACCCACCTCAGACACATCGCCTGAACCCACCCAGTCAGAGTCCAAGCCGTCCCGAATCTGAACGATTTTATCGTGCAGATAACATGCAAAATCCTCAGCACGCCCTTGCAAGGGGTCTTCCCATGCTCCCAGATGGAGGAGGGAGCGGGTCACCCTAAACAAGGCGGCTGGGCGATTATCTGCCGACGCGATAAGAGCGGAGAAGTAATTACACTTCGCCGCTTTTATCGCCACTAAGTAGGTCTTGATATAAGACCTCACTAGTGTTCGGTCAGATCCAGAACGACTAGCCCTCCAACTACTCTCTAGGCGTCTTTTCTGGCGCTTCATCCCCTTCAGCTCCTCAGAAAACCAAGGAGCTGGGCCGATTCGGCGCCGGGTCAGAGGCCGCAAAGGCACGACCCGATCTAAAGCACCAGCGGCCGCCCTATCCCAGGCGGCCACCAGGTCTTCCGTCGAGTCGTGAGCCAGAATCTCAGGAAATGGCCCAAGCTCCATTTGGAACCTGTCAGGATCCATCAGGCGCCTGGGGCGGAACCACCTAGTCGGCTCCGCCTCCCTGCGGCAGGGTGTGGCGGTCAGAAGGTCAAGTCTAAGGAGAGAATGGTCTGACCATGACAGGGGTTCAATGACTATATCCCCTATATCAAGACCATTCAACCACTGACCAGAGATAAAAACCAGATCCAGAGTGTGTCCTCCTATATGAGTAGGGCCATGAATTAACTGGGTCAGGTCCATGGCTGTCATGGAAGCCATGAACTCCCGAGCCACCTCAGACGTTTCACCGATAGACGGCAGGTTGAAATCCCCCATGACCATTAGCCTGGGGGTCTCAACCGCCACCCCGGCTATGATGCCGAGGAGCTTGGGCAGGGCCGCTGCCACGCAGCAGGGAGCCAGGTACGCAGCCAGCAGGCCCACCTGCACCCTATGGCCCCACTTCACAAGGAGAGACTCACATCCGGCAATCTGAGGTACAGTGGCCTCCCTAGGATTGAGACCTTCCTTTACAATAACCGCCACTCCTCCACCCCTACCCTGGGCCCTCGGCTGATGAAATGCACGGAAACCCGGTGGGCACATCTCAACGAGGGGAACTCCCCCCTCCCGGCCCAGCCAGGTCTCTGTAATACCCGCCAGGTCCGCTCCCCCCTCCTGAATTAACTCGCAAATGAGGGGGGCTTTATTGACCACGGACCTGGCGTTGCAGAGCATCAGCCTAAGACCAGGGCTCTGAGACTCTGGACAACTCAGGGAATGAGATGAGCATTGGGGACCGGAGCACGTCACCGCTTGAAGACAGTGGGCACGTGCCCCCACCACACGATGTGGCCCCCTGCTCCCACCATATCTGCCCCTCCCACCAATAATCCCGATGGAATCGCCCTCCTCCATACCGACACTAACCCCCTCCACACCCCGCTCCGCACCTCCTCGGACACAATCCCATGCCGGGCCTGGCTCACCCCCCACCAAAACACCTCCCTCCCCCTAAAACCCCTTAAAAGATTACATAATGACAATTTTAAAAAACCCCTCAACCCCCTCTTAGCTGCGTGCCACCTCTCGGGGTTCCAAAGCCCGTCATCGAGGTAGGCCCTCGATAACGTAGAGGGCCAATCCTGCGAGAGGGGGGAGTCTCGCAGAACAAGAAGCTCAGCTGCCGAATACATTTTGCTACTAGAGGATAAGTGGCCATGTCCAAGGGTCCAGATGGAGAAAAAAGGTCTAAAGGAGAGAAAATAAATAAATGGGAGCATCCAAAGTCCAGGATCCGAAGTCCACTGTTCCCTCACAACAGCGGATAAGTCTCCTGCAAAATCGACACAGTTCAAGGGGGATACGATCCAACCACCCTCTCACGGTGATTGGTCTGATGGTCAGTCCCCTCTACTGGTGAAATGGAAGTAATGAACCAAATTACAAAGTCCACACAGCCCAAAGGGGGGGGGGTTAAAGTCCGCACCACCCTCTCACGGTGGCTGGCCAGATGGTAAGCCCCCTCTGCTGGCCAAATGTGAATAGTGGGGTAAGAACCAGGTCGCTTCAGCCCGAGGGGCACAAGCCAAGCCACCCTCTCACGGTGGTTGGTCTGGATGGTCAGTCCCCTCTGCTGATGAGATGGAAGAGATATACCGACCCCAAAGCATCCCAACATATTTAATAAACCCTCCAATGGTCAGGGGGGAAGAAAAGGCTCAGATGGAAATAAGCCATAAAGACAGATGTCAGTGTCCAGAAACCAAATCAGGCAATGATGTTAATACGCCAGTGGGTCAGTGAGTGGGTGGTGGCGGCAGCTGGTCCATGATTGACATAGCATATAGCATATAGGGGGATGATGGAAAACCCCAGCCCCCACACAATCCGACGGGGGCTCCCAATGTCTGCAAGGAGCTAACCCATCAATCGGGCAGCCCTCAAACAGAACCTGGTCAATCCTGGAGCAGTGGATATTTCCTGCCACGTTGACCTCCTCTGCCCTCTCAATGGGGCTCAGGGCAGACTCCTCCTCACTGCCATTTCCTCCGCCATCGTCAAACGGTGCCATTCCAGCGGCAGTCGATGTCGCCGCTACCACTGCCGCTGCCTTGCAAAAAGTCCAGGCAGCGTCCCAGAACTCAGCAGGGAGCCCAGCGGCCCCCAAACACCCGGAACGAACCTCGGGGCTCAGGGAACACCGCCGAGCCGCAGAGATTGTAACAGCCATCGGCCGCCGCTGCCCTGACCGCCGAAGTCTCCAGCGCAAGGAAACGCCGCCGCCGCCCAGCTGACACAAAACACCGCCCCCGGACTCTACCAGCCGCGCCAAGGACGCCGAAGATGCTGAGGACATCGATGCCGCTATCTTCGCCCAGCCACGATGTTTAAAGGGGGCAAAGCCCCCAATCGGCTGGCGAAGAACTCCCCCAACCGGGCCAGGGGTCGTAGATCTACCAAACGACCCCCAAAACGGACCATCAGCAGGCACAGGTCACCCCCTGCATCGCGATTCAGGCAGGTACCGCCATCTTGGACATGCGCAAACCTTGTAGATTTAAGGATATTTTTCCTCCCTGATGAATATGAAGATAATATTTCTATAGCTAAATTTTCATGCTTTACTATACAAAAGCAACTGAGAAAAGTTTTATTTCCTAATAAATTAGGAAATTATCGTAATTATATTCATTTTTCATGCTGCACTTGCAGAATTGTAAATTCATAAGAAAATAAATCAGTTTATGAAATGTAAACATATTTTTTTCACTGTATTACAAGAAAACCTTGATTTAATGACCCACTGTTTCTCCTACATGTTTGTTAAATTCATGCTTAGTGACTTATGTAATTTGCATGAAGGCTTTAATATACAAATAACATTTGGGTCAAATTCAATAATTTGTGTAGAGATAGTTGTCAACTTATAACCATTTGTTTAGCAACCACTTGAAGTTACAACTGTATTGAAAAATATGACTTATTAACCGGTCCTCGCATTTACAACTGTTATAGCATTCCTGCAGTCATGTCATCATGATTTCCATGCTTGTCAACTGTTGCACATTTACAGTAATTTTAGCGTCCCATGGCCATGTGATCACTATTTGCATCTTTCCCAGCTGACTTCCAACAAGCAAAGTAAAAAAGGAAGCATATTGCAAATCATGGTCATTCATATCCTGAGGGATCATTTTATGACAACACCACTTAATGACAATTTTTTGTGGTCATAAGTCAAGGACTAGTTGTAATGACATTGCTCATTGCAAATTCCAATGCAGACTAATCTAAATGTAAATACCTTGTCCAGACAATTTGAGATGTAATAGACATTTAAAGAGATGTCAATATAGAAATTTGCCCATTTCATCCAAAACCCTATATTAAATGGGGGCATATTAAAGTGAGTTTTTACTTTATTTTAACAATTACTGTAGGTATGTTCATAAGGGAATATTTGAAATCAGAGCTTCCATGCAAGGCTGTTTTTTGTTATTTTTAAAAATTCTGTGAGGATTTTTCTTCCATATGTCTTAAAGAGAATGGAGAATGTTAGCTCAGCCTTTTTTTAAAAGGTGAATCTTCTTTCACCAGCTGTGAAATTTTATTCCCTCAGGATTCCCTCAGTTGTGTGAAACTCAGTTCTACTCTTATCTTAAGAAGAAACCAATATCATAAACTGCTTAGAAGTATCACACACACACACAAACACACACACACACACACACACACTCACACACACTAGAAGACAAACCAGAGTTATTACATAAACAAATCTTCTTTGAATTAGAAGAACAGAAAGGTGATTCAAGTTTTTTTTCCTAATGAGGTTAAAAAAGAACCACTGCTAAAAGGATACCAATGTTACCTTATAATTAAAGTGACATTTTAAAACTGTACATAAATTCTGGGAGGAAAAGAGTCCTGAAACTATAAATTGTTTTAGTAAATCATTTCTTTTAAGTCTGAAGTATGGTTAGAACTGAATATGTCTCATTTTAAAGATGCTTATTCATGTTGTTCCCTTTACTCCAGTACAACATAAACTGTTTTTCAAATATGACTTGAGTAAAATTTTGGTAATGTTGATCATAGAATTAAATTCAACTGGCTAATATTTCTTCCTAAAGTCTTCTATTGGCTTTCAAAAAGCAAACTATGAGAATGATCCAATTTCTCTGTACGGTATGTAAAGTTCACATAAAATACAAAATTCAATAATAGTTAATATTATGACCTGGGTCTCTTTTTCTGAGAGCACTATTGATTAAACTGCATTCATTTGTTCCAAACTGTTTGCATAAAGTATGTTTTTTATGATTAACTGAAGAAGGATCACATATACATTTTTAGGATGGAGAAGGAATAAAATTTGACAAGGAATAAACTATTTGATAGCAGACACCTGAAAAATGACTATACAACATATAGCTAGAGAATCGTGAGGATCAAGAACATGGATCACTGGCTTTATAAATCATGGGAGGCATACTTAACCAAGCATAAGGTTTTCTGCTCTGTGCCACCTTTACAGCATCTGTTCTTCCAAAGCTTCCTTAGATTGCTTTGCTGGATTGCTGGTTTTTTTTCATCCATCCACCTTTATTTCCCACCCCCCAATTATAGACACTTTTTTTTTTCTTTAAGGAAGCAGTGTTCTGGCTATAAATGCCTGCAGAAAAACAGTGGCCAATGTCAAAGATGAAAAAATATAGCAGTGTACATATTTCCAAACAGCAAGCAAGCAAGTAGATCATTAGAAATTCAGACTCCTATATTTAAGAATGTCTTGAAAATGATTTCAAATGCCTGATTTGTATCTTGTCACTCAATACAATATACATTCATTTGTTTATTCTATTTGTATCTGGTTGCAGTCCAAAGTGATTCTTGACAGTTATACAAAAAAGACTTATAACCTTATTAAATAATTATATTAAAATTAAATATTAAATAATTTTAATATTAATGATTTGTAATATTATATTAAATAAGACCTCATGCTAACCATCAGTAAAATTATATTTATTTCAGAAGTAGATTTCTCCTAAAATAGTTCTAAAATTTAGCCATTTTAAATAATGTTTTAGTAAACTTCCTCCCCCCCCATTACCTTTACCTGTTTTAATAAAAAGACAACTCTTATAACTTTGTACATATACACAAATATATATTTCTAGGATCAAAAAAAATATTGACCCAGGTAAACCATTGCAGTTTACATGGCATTAACAGTGGTTGATAACCAGCTATTAAAGCTAAACGCTATAGATTAAAATAGTAGTACAACACAAAATTGGATGCAGATTTTATTTATTTATTCAAATTATATGGTTTCCCATCTCAAACATATAACTTTGGGTAACACTAAATAAAACTGGCAAAAACTTCTTAAATAATATTCAGTCAAAAAATGAAAAGGAGCATCAACATAACCAAGATAAAATTTTAACCACAAAACCTGAGCCCCAGGCTCAGGGAGTCAGGTTTTTAAGGTGTCATGTTAAGCCAGTAGGACTGGGGCAATTCTAATATAAAGCAGGTACCATAGCAGAAAAGGATCTGAGGGGTCCTTGGTGCTCTCTGAACTTGGTTTTTTCTTGCAGACACTTCATATTTATATTCTAATGGCTTGCCTTGACAATGTTGGTGGAGGTAGTCTTAGAGGTTCTTTGGTTGAGCTGTTTACTGTTTGCTTGTTTGGCAGTTCCTTCATTGGGGGTATTGTTTATTTGATTGTTGGTCTGATGTTAATCTTGGAGTTAATTTATGCTCATATCAGTGTGCTGATTGTTGGTGGAGAGATGTTTTGGACTTTTTGTTCCCTTTTTGGCTTGTTAATTTTCTCTTTTGTATAGTCTATAGATATTGTTTATGTCTATGTGTTTATTGATGGCTAATTTGTCAGAGTGCTGGGGTTCTAAAAATTCCCTGGCATTTTTGTACTTGGCTTAGTCTAGGATGGTCACAGTGTGTGTGAAAAATGGGATGCCCACAGCTGCCACTGTCTGTCTACCACTCACCACTGCTGTTCTCAACCACTTTGACCTGGAGCTCAGCAGCAGTGGTGGCAGCAATGGCACTGGGGTGTGTGAAAATGAGAAGCCCCTGGCTACCATCACCACTCTGCATTCTGCCCACCTCCTTGCCCAGCTCTCTTTCTGGCCACCCATGATGAGTTATGCCCACAGCGAGATGATTGTGTGGCGGTATCCTGCGGCAACTTGATGGTGGTGAGTTGGCAGAGGTGAATTGGTGGTGGTGAGCTGGCAGTGCCAAATTGGTCACTCCTAGACCCTGTCCAGAAAAGTAGTGAGTTGTTGTTGGTAAATTGGATTCCTTCAGAGGAAAGAAAGGAAAGGAATCTTGTGTGTATGTGTGTGTGCACTAGATTGTATATTGCTGCTACTGATCAAATCTTTATTTTGATATCCCAATTGCTGATCACTGTAACCCAAATGTTAAATGTATTTTAAATGTAATATATGAAATATAGCTATTTAGCCTACTACTTAGTTTTAGGATTTTGCTGGCACTGCTGCAGCTGCTCCTAATTTTTTTTAATTCCCACCACCAATGTGGAGACAACTGGATCCTACATAAGTGCCAGGTAAAATTCTTCCAAGTCTCTTGAAGTATTGTGTCTAAATATGGATTGTTCTCTTATGGTCTTCATACAAATGCTAAACAGGATGAAATAGGATGAATTCCATAGTATCTCATATTTCTTGGATGTTGAATTACATCCAGTGTCTAAGAAATAATCAACAGCATTATCTTCTGTGACCACCATTGGGAAGGAATGAAAACAGTATAAATTTAGTTCTCTTGCATTCATCTCATTTAGATATAATGGTAAATTACAATATAACATTATAAGATACAACTAGTACAGTGTTATGAAAAAAAAGACCGTGAAATCAGGCTGCTCTTTGTTGCAAAACCACAGTACTTTGCTTCTTTTTAATAAAAGAAACATTCATCTTCTGATGATGTTTACATAAGATAACATTAAATGTTTATTAAATAATCTTGTTTCTACTAACTCTAATTAGTAATTTTAGCATTTAGACAACATTCTAAACTTGCACCTTATTTTTATTTTAAATCTTGTTTTAATGTTGTAACATAACTACTTCACCTATTCTTATAGTAAGAATCTTATGCAATAAGTACAAATACTGGAAAAGCTATTCAATCCTAATACAAAGAGCAATGCTTGCTCTTTGCCAGCTGTAGATTTTATACTGGAAGAATATATCCATGTGTCCCAAATACAGAAGTTTCCAGGATAAATTACCTGTGTTTCCCCGAAAAGAAGACTGGGTCTTATTTTCTTTTGGGCCCCAAAATAAGCACTAGGGCTTATTTTTGGGGTCTGTCTTATTTTTTTCCATGTGTGGGAGGCCCACTTCTTTTGCTTGCTTGTGGTGAGGCAGGAGGCTGCACAACGTACCAGTGCCACCACGGCTGCGAGACAGGAGGAATGGAGCTGCCCCATATGCCCTGACCCAGCTTACCTCAGGCCACCCATGCCTCGACACCTGCCTCACCTCACGGCGGTGGCTTCAGCACCCCCATCCAGCAGGAGCCTGCATAGTCACCAGCCCACTTCTTCTGCTTGCTGATGGCCACAATGGAGCAGGAGGCTGAACGATGTGCTGCTCCCATGGCCCTGAGGCGAGGCAGAGGAGTGGAGATGCCCCACACATCCCACACTGGCTTACCTCAAGGCCCCCATTGCCAAGCCATCCATGTCCTGACACCTGCCTTGTCTTGCAGACATGGCACCAGCATACCACTCAGTCTCCTGCTATGTTGCAGCTGCGAGCAAACAGAAGTCGGCTGGTGACCACATGGGTTCCTGTTGCATATGGCTGTCGGTGCTGTCGCCATGAGGCAGGTGTCGGGACATGGATGGCCTGGCTGCAGGGGCCCTGAGATAAGATGGTGAGAGGTGTGGGGGCATCTCCACCCCCCCCACCTTGCCTCATGGCCGTGACACTGCAAGCAACCACACGGAATGGGTGGCCGGCTAGCTCTGCAGGTTCTTGAGTAGGGCTTATTTTGGGAGTAGGGCTTATTTTCAGGGAAACAGGGTACTCAGAGTTTGCTTTTTCTATGCCATATTATGAGATAACTCATTAAGTCAAACTAAGACATTAAAAGTTTATGCTATTTTTTGTGCTTACCCCAATTCCAAACTGTGGTACATTAACAAGTGCAAGATTACCTGGGGTGCTAGACAGTATGCATATTTGAACATGCTGCTCTTAGTACATAAAACAAAATGTCTTTTCTTATTATGCGTGGTAATGCTTTATTTTCACTATGGTGCAGTTTCAACAGTGTAGCACCCCACATGGAAAACAATGAAAGACATAATTACAGGCATTGTGCCAGATAGCTGTATATGCTTCGCAGTAACAAATGATAATTTTTTATTGAATCTTTTCTTCTATGTTTTCAGACTGCAGCAATTCAATGGATGTATGAAATTAATGGTCTACTCCCAAAGACTATCCCACCCACTTCTTCAGCAAAAGTAATTTGTAGGAATACGTACATGAGATCAGCAACAGTGCGACAGCGCAATTTTGTACGGGAAAATATGAAAATCTTATCCACCAGTGTGTCCTCCCCAATTAAAGGGGCACCTCTCATTTTAAGAACAAAATAAACTTTTATACAAAATAATTTTTTATCTTATGAAAAATGTGGAAAAATATTGATATACAGATATACTACAATTATGTTAATCAGCAATTAATGAAGAATTTTGTTTCATTAATTTGGGAAAAAATGTGTAAATCTTTCCATGTTCTTGGGATCTGGTGGCTGTGATGAAGAAGAGAGTTTTGCGATTTTCACAATGCCTAACACTGCGGAATTATATAGTATTTCATCTATTTTTAGGGTAGAAATAAAATTCAATGTTAGCTAAGTATAAGACATTGCAAAGCTTGATTTGGGCTGATCATGCACACAAATAGGAACATCAAAGTTATTAGCAAGTACTATAATTATTTCCTATTACCAGCGCAATATTGTTGATCGTTAAACTACTATTTTATGCTGATTTCAATTTGGTATCTACTGATTTTTTTTCATATCCATAAAAATATAGATTATAAAAAGTTGCAAGTACCTAGAATGTTTAACAGCACATTTTAGAATTATTTATAATAGTGATGATATGAACTGGCAGAATCACAGGTTTACTGTAGCTGCTGCATCAGCTTCATTGGCAGGAATAGAGTGACATTTTATCAATAGTCCCAGAACTGGGAATTTGGCTGAGTTCTGCTTGGACAAATAAAAGAGAAAGATGCTCTAAGTTTAAAGATGCTTTAAACTCAGTCATGAACATAATTGAGATCTCAGTCACCTATTAACATATACAAGTACGCTTAATAAATGGCCTTTATAATAAGATTTGTGAGCACTATTGGAATGAATATGGATTACATTAATCAGAGTTGCATAGATTATGGCCCATTTCAGTGAAAATGCATTTGATTCAAAATTGTTGCTGGCCCATCAAGTTTTTTATTAAAGTTTTGGAATAAAACTTGTAAATTAAAGAGAGTTTTTTTCATAAGCTTCTCAGAGAGCTTTATCACATTTTGTAGACCTTGTGAAGGCAAACAGCTCCTTTCAAGGACAAAAGAAGCAGATGTGGATGATGACTAGAACTAAGTCCCTGTTTGGCTCCGAGTAGGCCCAAAAAGGGTTTCCAGAATTTGGATGTGAATTGGACCACTCTGTCAGAAATAATATGTCATGGGGCCCCATGCAAGCAGTATATGTGGACCAAAAACAGCTTAGCCAAGGCTTTGGCCATAGGGATCGTTTGGCATGGGACCAAGTGGACCTGCTTTGAGAAAAGGTCTGTAACAACCCAGATCACTGTGTTTCCAGAACTCTCAGGCAATTCTACAATGAAATCCATGGAGATCTTTCCCCATGGTGCTGAAGGGCCAGCCACCAGCTACAGTAGACTGGGAGTTTTCCCATGCTTGCGTTTAATGGCAGCACAAATGGGGCAGTTTGCTACATAGCTTTCTATGTCCTTTTTTAATGAGGGCCACCAGAATTGCCATTTCAGTAAATGTAACATTTTTACAAATTTTTACATTTCTCTGAGTCTGGGTTTGTGTCAGTTTGTTGCAAAAAACAAATCCAGAAGCACACACAGATAAACTGATGCAGCAGGATTCATTAACTTCTTTATATACATAATAATAGATGAAGTATTTACAATATCAATATCGGAGTTCTCCTTCAACATAGTAGCAGTTACAACACAAGGCGGGAGTGAACAGTTAGTTTCATTTTAGCAGAGCAGACAAGCATGCACAGACTGCTTGGTTTCAGTTTCAATTCTCTGCACAGAATCAGAAGCTGCAGACTAAGACATGCCCTGGCTCCAGTCTGTCTCAACTCCCAATTGGCTTATTAGTTGCTATGCCTATTCATTGGCTGACCTTATTACCATGTCTTCCCAGTCATGAATATTCTTTTTTTATTAATTTTTTTATTGAAAATTATTAAAAATTACAGAAAAAATATAGCAATATGGATAGCGTTGCAGAGAGTAATATAATACCTATAGAGTTTTAAAGCATCAATTTTCACCTAGAGATAGTACAAACCTTCATTAAACCAAATCATCAAAAAAAAGAAAAGATTATCCAGAAGAAAGAATTCTCAACTGCTATGCAATGCTCCTATAAATATTTACCCACATTCACACTAAGATTAATATTTTACATTCTTCTTAAGATTTCTTTTTTGCAGCCAAGCATACCACCTGTCCCAACTCCTATATAACCCCGATTCTTGTCTATCTCGCAAAAGTCCGGTAAGCTTGTCTGCTTCAGCAGAGTCCATGATCTTTGCGGTTAACGTAGCTTCCGATGGAATATTTTTGGATTTCCATTCTTCTGCAAATGAGATCCTGGCTGCAATGATGATGTGGAGAGCGAGATACCAATTAGATTTGTTTAAGTTCTCTGGTTTCATACCTAGTAAAAACGTTTCCGGGTTCAATTCTATCCTACATCCTATGATTTCTAAAATCCATTTTTGAATTCTAGCCCAATATTCTTTTGCTCAGGAACAGGTCCACCAGCTATGAAAATAAATTCCCATAGCAGCGTTGCATTTCCAACAAACCGGAGAGGTTCCCGGGAACATCTTCGATAATCTAGCCGGAGGCAGATGCCATCTATACAGCATTTTGTATATATTTTCCTTATAGGAAACTGAAATTGTTAGTTTTAAGGTTTTCCCCCAAATTTCTTCCCATTTTTCAAGTTCAATCGAATATCCCAAATTTCTCCCCCAGGCAATCATTGAGTCCTTGATAACCTCCTCTCCAATCCAATCCAATCCATTAAGAGGAATTGATACAGTTTGGATAATACCTTCTCATCCTTCCCCAACAAGATCTTATCAAGTTCTTGTAGGGAATTATAAATTCCTCCCTTGTTTTTGTCCTGAGCTGTCCTGGATTGGATCTGATTGTATGTCCACCAATCTAACTTACAGCCTAATTCCACCAGTGTATTTCGAGATTTTACTTTGCCTAAAGGATCCAACAGAACTTGGTAAGTTAATGGTTTATTTCTGTTATAAAGGGTCGGGTGTGTCATCGCCTCTAGAGGGAAAAGCCAAATCGGAGTCATCAGGTAATATTTATTTCTTATTCAATCCCAAATAGTCATCAAAACCTTTCGGATAAAGTGGTCCATAAAATATTTATGTTTTTTGGGCCTTTCTTGACTCAGATAATAATGCCACCCCTGTTGCAAATTGTGGCCTTCCAAAATAAGGATTCTCCTCCTCCTCAACTCAATCCAGTCTCTGATCCAATTTAAGACAGCTGCTTGATGGTAAAGCTCCCATTTAGGCAGGCCAAATCCTCCCCTGGAAGGGGATTCTTGAAGCATTTTCAATTTTATCCTTGGTTTTTTGTTCTGCCATACAAATCTATGTATACATTGATCTAAAGATTGAAGAAAAATTGTATCTAATAAAACTGGAGCTATCTGAAAAAGAAAAATCCATTTAGGCAAGATATACGTCTTAACTACTGCAATTCTACCTAATAATGATAACTATAATCCTTTCCATCCTTCCAGCATTTCTTTAGTTTGACCAAGTAGTTTCTGGTAGTTATCCTCTTTAATGGTCGAGCATTTGGATGAAAGCCAAATGCCTAAATATTTCAGTTTTTTAACAATCTGAATCCCTAGTTCTTCCTCTAACTGCACTTTTTGTTTCTTCGTCATATTCTTAATTAGGATCTTGGTTTTGTCTTTATTTAATTTGAATCCCGCTACTTTCCCATAAGCCTCCAACTCCTGGAGCAAGATTGGTCCTGATTCTAAAGGTTCTTCCAAGACAAATATCAAATCGTCTGCAAAGGCTTGGAGCTTAAACTCTTCCCCTCTGATCCTTAGCCCTCTAATTCCTTGGTTCCTTCTGACCTCATTCAATAATGACTCTAGGGTTAAGATAAATAAAAGTGGAGATAATGGACATCCCTGTCTAGTACCTTTACTTATATAAATCTTTTCAGACTCCTCCCCATTAATAAGTATTTTCGCTGTCTGTTTCGCGTATACTGTCCGGATCGCCCTGATAAATCTTTCCCCAAATTCCATTTCGCTCAACTGTGCAAAGAGAAAGTTCCAGCTCACTCTGTCAAAAGCGTTTTGTGCATCCACGGAGATCAGGGCCACCTGTTTATCAGAATTACATTCATAATATTCTAATATATTCAATATAGTTCTCACATTATCTTTCAATTGTCTGTGAGGTAGGAAGCCATTCTGGTCTCCGTGAACGTACTCATTCAAAAAAATTTTCAGTCTCTTCGCTAAAATCACGGACAATAATTTGTAATCGGAATTAAGCAGAGGGATCAGCCTGTAGTTTTTAATCAGAAGTGGATCAGTGCCTTCCTTTGGAATTAATGTAATATACGCTTCGGACCAGGAGGGTGGCATTTGACCAAAGACCAGAACCTCATTAAATACTTCAGTCAAAAATTCCCCCAAAGTCTCAAGGAGGGCCTTATAAATTTCTACTGGAAGACCATCCGTACCTAGGGTCTTTCCCCCTTTTTGTTCCCTTAATACTAACTCTACTTCCTTCAAGGTAATCTCTGCATTCAGTATTTCTTTCATTGGGAGTGGGACCTTCCGGGAAACAGCTCTAGCCAAGTACTCTCTAATCTCCTGGTCCTGTTCATCTCCAGCTGTATACAAGGCAGCAAAATATTCTTGTATTATTTTTCCTTTCCCTTCCTTATCTGAGACACATCTTCCCATTTGGTCCCTCAGACAAACTATCCTATTTCTCTCCTGTTGCTTCTTCAGTCTATAGGTAAGCCATTTTCCCGCTTTATTTGCATGTTCAAAGTGCCTTTGTTTTGCCCATCTAATTTTAGTAGCCAATTCTTCCTGATCTAATAAATTTAACTGGTGCCAGGTTATTTTCTTCTCCTCAACTAGTTTTAAATCCCCTGGGTCTGCCTGCAACCTCGCTTCCACTTTCTCCAATTCACACATCAATTTACTCTGTTTCCATCTCTGGGTCTTCCCCTTTCCAATTATATGGGATGATACTACTTCCCTGATCACCGCCTTCGCCGTATCCCAGATAATCTGGGGATTTGTATCTTCCTTCCTATTGATCCTAAAGAAAAAAAACCATCTCCTCCTTTAGCTTTTATAGTAGGTCTTTGTCTTTTAATACTCCTACATCCATCTTCCAACTCTTTATTCTGCGGGCTCCTCTCCATAATATTTTCAACGGGCTATGGTCTGCCCAGTCATTAACCTCAATTGCCACATCTAACACCTGGTCACATAACCCTACAGTCATCCAAGCCATATCTAATCTGGACCAGGAATGGTGTCTGGGGGAGAAATAAGTACCCTGTTTCTTTCCCGGGTTTCTGTCTCTCCATATATCTCTCAGCCCTGTTACCTCTCTAATCTGTTTACAAATTTTTGGCAAAAGCTTCCTCCTCTTTTTCCCGGCTTTACCTCTCTCTGGTATATAATTCAAATTTGAGTCTACTACCGCATTAAAGTCCCTGAGCAGACAAATATTGGCGTAGTTTACCTCTAATAGCTTCTGATATAATTTCCCGTAAAAGTTTACTTGGCATCCATTTGGGGCATAGATTCCAACCAACAAACATTTCCTTTGGTCCATTGTTATCTCTACCATCAGGACTCTACCTTTTTTCCCGGCATAAATTAATTTAGATTCTAGGTGTCCTTTTACATATATCACTACTCCCTTCTTTTTCTGATCCACCAGGGAGGCATACAGATTTCCCAGTCTTTTATTCTCCAGTATCGCTTTCTGGTTTCCTTTTACATGAACCTCCTGCAAGCGTATCATATCATAATTTTCTTTTGCCAACCGGTTAAACACTCTCTTTCTCTTACATGGATTATTTAAACCATTAATATTAGCTGAAAATAAAGATGCCCCCACCTCTCCCTTTACCATCTTCCTTACTACTTACTTATTGCTTGCTCTCTGTTTTCTTTCTAGCCTGTCGGGTTTTCCTCGGGGAAAGGGGTTCTTTCCTTCCTCCAGCTCCTTCCCTCTCTATCTTTCTCCCCTTCCCATCTGTTCGTTCCTTAAGTTCTTCATCTTCCTGTAGGTCTTCTAAGCTTTCATTTTCCGCTTCCCCCTCAGTCTCCAAGTCATTCACCTTAAAATTTAGCTCATAAAAATCTCGTGCATCTCTCAAGTTCTCAATTTTAATTCTCTTGTCTCGCCAAGTTATCAATAAACCTTCCGGTATCAGCCATCTATATAGAATTGCATTTTTCCTTAATTGCATCGTCAGAAATTGATATCTTTGCCTCTGTTCTCTAACTTTCCTAGGGATTTGCTTTAAGATCATAATTTGTTGTTCTTTATATGATATCACCTGGTCCCTTGCTTTCCTATAAATCTCCTCCTGTACGTCCTTCTTACAAAATTGGATATGAATTTCTTGAGGCAAATTATGTCATTTTGCATATCCCGTAAATACCCTATAGACCTCATCAATGTCTTTCTTTTTTAAAAAATTTTTTAAAAATATAAACTTTATTAAAACACATATAAAACACATATAAAAACATTTACACAACAAACAACATATAAGTAAGTTAAACTTTTGAAGCATTTGTTTCATATTAGTTTTCCAATTAATACAGTTGTAGTTATTCCCCTTAATCTTACTCTAATAATTTTCTTTTCCATTACCCCCCCTTATTTTCATCCCCTAAGAATTCCCCCCTTATTAATATATACAGTACATAATGAGATTATATCTTTCTCTTTAAATTTCCCTCTATAAATTTATCCGCCCGTGGGGAGTTAGTTGTATATATATTTACATTTCTATTCTATCTTTCTTCTAATTGTATTTCTTCAATAGTGACGTTATACCATTGGTACCATTTGTCCCATATTTTATAGTACTCTGTCTCTTCTTTTTCCTTTAGCTCTTTTGTTAACCTATCCATTTCAGCGCATTGAATAATTTTATCCATTACTTCTTCTTTTGTTGGGGTCTTTTCCTGTTTCCAATTTTTGGCATAGGTTATCCGTGCTGCAGTTAGAATATGTATCAACAAATATTTAATAACTTTAGGATATGTTTTTGTAAATATCCCCAACAAAAAGGTTTCTGGCTTCTTATCTATTTGGAATTTAGTAATTTGTTCCAGCCATTTTTTGATATTGGACCAAAATTTCTTTGCCGCTGGGCACGTCCACCATAGATGATAAAAAGTACTTTGTGAGTTTTTACATTTCCAACATAGTGGACTATTTTTCGAATGGATTTTAGCCAACCTTGTGGGTGACATATGCCACCTGTAAAACATCTTCAGTTGATTTTCCTTGTATGCCACCGCTAATGTTACTTTCCTATTCAATTGCCAAAGCTCTTCCCATTTCTCCAAATCTATTGCATATTTAAAATTTTGCATCCATTTAATCATTGTATTCTTAACTGTTTCCTTCTCCATCTTATACCTCAGCAGAAATTTATAGATTTTACTAATCAATTTCTCTTCTGAGTCTAATATAATTTTATCTAAATTTTGTTTTTCTTTGTAGATTTCGTATGTTTTTATATATTCCTTATGTTTGGATTGAATCTATGAGAAGGACCACCAATCAATTTCTCTATTTAGGTCGGCTTCCAATTGTTGTTTAGTTTTCAGTTTGCCTTGATGGTCAATTAAGTCTTTGTATCTAATTATATTTTTAGGTTCTGTTAAATTTGGGTATCTTATCGCTTCTGATGGTGAGAGCCAGATCGGTATTTTTGTGTACTGTTGCTTTTTAATTTTGAGCCAGATTAATAATAATGAATTCCTAATTGTATGTCTCTTAGAATAGATATGTGTTTTATATTTTTCATCCCATAGAAAGGAATGCCAGCCCACTTGTAGGTCATGTCCTTCAATTGTTAGTATTCTGCTGTTTTCCAGCTCCATCCAGTCTTTAACCCATAATAGCACCGCCGCTTGATAATAGAGTTCCAAATCTGGGAGTGCTGTTCCTCCCCTCTCTTTAGTGTCCTGGAGTAGTTTAAGTTTTATTCGTGGAATAAAGATGAATTTGGAAGTCATCTTATTTCAAGTTTTGAAGAAGTTTTTCTCTAATTTTATTGGGACAACCTGAAACAGATACAGCAACTTTGGTAAGATATTCATTTTAATAGTGGAGATTCTTCCCAGTAATGATATCTGTAGGTTTTTCCAATTATCCAAATCTTTATCTGTGTTATTAATTTATCATAGTTATTTTCTTTTATTGATGAGGTTCTTGGTGACAGCCAGATCCCTGAATATTTTATTTTCTTCGTTGTTTGGATTTGTATACTGTTCTCCAGTTCTGTCTCCTGAGTTTTCGTAAGATTTTTAACTATTAGTTTTGATTTATTTCTATTTATTTTTAGGCTGGCCAACTCTCCAAATTCCTCTATTTTCTTAAACAATTTTGGCACTACTTCCAATGGCTCTTCAGTTATAAATACAAGGTCATCGGCAAAAGCCTGAACCTTGTATTCCTCTTGTCTTATTTTTAACCCCTTAATTTCTTGATCTTCTCTGATTTTTTTTAGCAAAATCTCCAATGTTAAAATATACAATAGTGGAGAATGTGGACAGCCCTGCCTAACCCCTTTTGTTATATCGAATTGATCTGTCATATCGTCATTTAGTATTACTTTTCCTGTTTGCTTTGTGTATATTTGTCCAATAATTTTTTCAAAGTTTGATCCAAATTGCATAGTCTCTAATTGCCCTTTTAAAAATTTCCAATTTAAGTTGTCGAATGCTTTTTGGGCATTGAGGAAAATCAGTGAAGCTTGTTTCTCCGGGTGTGCTTCATAGTACTCGAGTGCATTTATTATTACTCTTATATTGTTCTTGATTTGACAGCCTGGCAGAAATCCATTTTGGTCCCGGTGAATGTAATCATTCAGTACTTTTTTTATTCTTTCCGCTATAATTATTGCAAATACTTTATAATCCGTGTTCAGTAGAGATATTGGTCTATAGTTTTGAATTAATTGGTGATCAGTGTCATCTTTGGGTATAATTGTAATTATTGCTTCCATCCAGGATAGTGGGATTTTTGTCTTCTCTAGCACTTCGTTGTATAACTCCAGCATGGTCTCTCCTATTATTTCTTGTACCATTTTATATAATTCCACCGGAAGGCCATCTGGGCCTGGCATTTTGTTATTTTTTTGCTTTTTCAATGCAGCATCCAATTTCATCTCAGTTACTGGCCTGTTTAACATTTCTCTTTGTTCATCTGTAATTATAGATATGTCTGACCTTTTTATATATGGTTTTATCTTTTCGTCTTCTATTTCTTCTTGTCTATACAGATTTGCATAAAATGTCCAAATAATTTCTTTTTTCGCTTTCCTACTATAGTGGATTTCCCCATTTGCATCTTTAAGCTGATATATCATTCTTTTGTCTCTGTCTTTTTTCAGTCTATAGGCCAGCCATCTACCTGGTTTGTTCGCCAACTCAAAGTAATTTTGTTTGGCCATTTTTATTTTCTGCGCTAGTTCTTTTTGGTTCATCAAATTTATGTTATGTTTAGCTAGCTTCCATTCTTCTTTTATTTTTTTATTATGGGGATATTGTTGAAGTTTATATTCTATATTTTTAAGTTCCTCCTGTAGTTTATCTAGGTGTTGTTTCCTTTCTCTATTCTTTTTCCCTATATATCCAATAGTCAGGCCCCTTATATATGCTTTTGCCGTATCCCAAGTATTCTGTAGAGAGGTATCTTCTTTTTTATTTATTTTAAAGAATAATTCTAATTCCTTTTCTATCATATGTTTAAATTCTTTTTGTTTACAAATTCTTTGATTCATTGTCCATCTCCTAAATGTTTTTTCTCCTCTCCAGTTTACAATAATTGGATTATGATCTGCCCATTGATTTATTTCTATCTCTATTTTATCAACCCCATTTCTAATATTCGCAGTCATCCAGGCCATGTCAATCCTGGATCAGGATTGATGGAGATGAGAGTAAAAGGTGAACTGATTCTGATCTTCATGGGTTTCCCTCCAAACATCTCTCAAATTTATTTCCCTGGCCATATTAAAGAATTCTTTTGGAAGCATTTCTTTTTTTTTTCTTATTCTTTTTACTCGTTTTGTAATCTTTTTTCACATCTGCTATCACATTATAATCCCCAATTAAACAGATATCTTCATAATCCCATTCTACTATTTTATTATGTAAACCCTTAAAAAATTCCTGTTGGTTTTGCTTAGGGGCATAAATTACTACTAATAGTATTTTCCTGTTTTCCAATACTAACTCAACCATCACCGTTCTACCATCCTCATTTGCATGTATTAATTTCGAATGAATCCTATCCTTGACGTACACTGCTACTCCTCTTTTCTTTATTTGGGACAGGGATCCCCAATTTTGAATTTTCTAAAATTTTCTGGTGTCCTTTTTTAATATGTACCTCCTGGAGGCAAATCACATCTACTTCTAATTTTCGTAATTTTATAAATGTCTGGGATCTTTTCTTTGGTGCATTCAAACCATTTATATTTACGGAGAAAAGTTTCATTGCCTCTTCCATTATCTAATGTAGTTGTTTTTTTAGTATGTCTAGTTTCCATCCGAGATTTTGTTCTTGCTCCTTCTCTTTCCACCCTTTCTTTCTCTTGAGTTCTCCTTACTTCCTTCTCTCGCACCACCTCTATTTGCTCTTCTTCCTGGCTTCTACTGTCTGTTTCTTCTTTACTTTCCTATTCTTCTTCCTGGTTGAAGTGTGTGGTGTAGAATTCCTTTGCTTTTTCTAATGTGTCTATTTTGTACTTTTTGTCTTCCCAGGTGGCCAGGATGCCTTCCGGAGTTAGCCATCTAAAGGGTATTTTATATCTGTTCAGCTGATTCATTAGAAACTGGTATTGTTGATGCTGATTCCTGATTCTTTTGGGTATTTGTTTTAAGACTGTAATTTCTTTTCCTTTATATGTCAACATCCCTTCTCTGGATTTTCTGTATACCTCGTCTCTAATTAGTCTTTTTGAGAATCTAACGTGTACTTCTCTTGCCAATCTGTGCCTTCTTATATAATTTGTGTGTACACAATAAGTTTCATCCAAAAGTCCTTTTATTTCCAATTTATCTTTTTGTATAATTTCAGCCATTATCTCTGACATTTTTTCACCCAGGTCCTCATCTTTTTCTTCTGGTATATTTTGGAATCGGAGGAAATATGAGGCTTTCTCCATCTCAAGCATTGCCAATGAATCAGACAGTTCTTTGTTTAGTTGGGAGTTTTTCTGATCTATTGCCTCTACTTTCGTCTCTACTAATTCTATTTTTGTTTCTGCTTCTCTAATTCTTTATTCATTTTCTGATATAGATTGTTGAATATCTCCAATTTTATCGTTCATGTTTTTAATATCCTCCCTCACTTCTCCAATTTCATTTTTAATCTCTGTATGGAGTGTTCTCATTTCTTCATGATTCTCTGCTATTTTTTCCTGTGTTTTTCATAATGTTTCCTGAATCATTGAAAACATACGTTGCATGGCATTCAAAGTCAATTCTGGTTTTTCTTTCTCCTTCTCTTTTCCCACCATATTATCCAACGTTTTTTGTTGTAATGGTGATGCCACCGTTGCTGCAGTGCTTACAGTTGTTTTTTTCCCAGTTTTCGTTATAGTATTTCATTTTTCATTTCATTTCATTTTATTAAATTTGTATACCGCCCTACTCCCGAAGGACTCAGGGGGGTGAACAGGCACAAAATAAAACACATAAATACAAAAGTTAAAACATGATTAAAACCCAATTAAATAATTTTTGCCCGAGACAATTTAAAACTCCCAATAATTTAAAATGAATTAAAATTTGAGTTTAAAAATTTAAAAGAAGGGGAAAAAATTAGGCCAGGCCGGCCTGCTGGAATAGGAGTGTCTTCAAAGCACGGCGGAAAGTGTGCAGATCCGGGATCCTCCGTATCTCCATGGGGAGCTCGTTCCAGATAGTAGGTGCCCCCACAGAGAAGGCCCTCCCACTAGGGGCTGCCAGTCGACATTGTTTGGCTGACGGCACCTGGAGGATCCCCTCTCTATGAGAACGTACCGGCCAGTGGGAGGCTGTTTGTGGTAGCAGGCGGTCCCGTAAGTAGCCAGGTCCTAAGCCATGGAGCGCTCTAAAGGTGGTAACCAAAACCTTGAAGCGCACCCGGAAGACCACCGGGAGCCAGTGCAGCTCGCGCAGGAGAGGTGTCACACGGGAGCGCCATGTTGCTCCCATAACCACCCGCGCGGCCGCACTCTGCGCCAGTTGGAGCCTCCGGGTGCTCCTCAATGGGAGCCCCATGTAGAGAGCGTTACAATAGTCCAGGCGGGAGGTGACAAGGGCATGAGTGACTGTGTGTAGGGAGTCCTGATCCAGAAAGGGACGCAACTGGCGAATCAGGCGAACCTGATGAAAAATCCTCCCGGTCGTGGCTGTCAAGTGCTCTTCTAAAGACAGCCGTGAGTCCAGGAGGACACCCAAGTTGCGAGCCCTCTCCGTGGGGGCCAGCGATTTGCCCCCAATAGTCAGCGATGGCATCAACTGACTATATCGGGATGTCGGAAACCACAGTAGTAGATATTGTTGACATTCTCAGTGCTCGTGAGAGATTTTCCCAAACTAACATATATTTCTTATTCGTTGAGAATTCTATACCTTTAGATTCTTCACCTCTTTTTTACCTCTTTTTACTTTTATACATATAAATTATCCACACTATAATCACACTATTACTATAATCACACTCTTATTAATTACTATTCAATCAATATTCTACAAGTTTTCACTTCTTATTTTACAGTCTTTCCAATCAATCCAATTCTGTTATAATTCACTCGCCTTCCCCTTTTTCAAATTAATATGTTTCCTATTCCCCCTTTTAATTCCGATTATTTTACTGACTGTACAATCCATACAATGTATACCATATGTGAGTGCTATTAACGAAAAGAGCAAAAGAAAGTCCTCCCCCCCCTTCTTTGGTAGTACTTAACGTATCTAGTCCGTTCTTGTTGATGGCTGTGAGTATGGCTCTTTCCTGCTGTCGATTCGTATCCGTATTTCTCCCTCTCGATCTTAGTCTTTTTCTCTGCAGTGACTGATGTCGTCGATTCTATTGTTAAGTCCCCCCGGCAATTCGAAAGTCCTTTCAAGTCTCTTTAGCCTTCCAAGTTGTTAGAGTTGTTAAATTGCTATATTGTCTTCTCCGGCTTCCTGCTTCTCCACCACAGTCTCAGGAGCTTAGGGTTATCAGTCCTCCAATATTGCTTAGTCACTCCTTGGGTTTCTTCTTCCTCGCACTGTTGTTTTTGCATCTAAAAGTGCTTCTTTCTAGATCGCCGCCACTAGTAATCCATCAAATTTGGCGCCCCTCTCAGTCCGCGCTTCTCCATACCATTCCACAGTTCTGGGGATTGTTCGTTCAACCGCTCGAAACTGCTATCCACTTTTGGCTTCACTCTGGGCGGCCGCCATTGCTCCTGCCTGCCTTAAAGGCTGACTTTCTCTCCTCCAGATTAAAGGCGTTGTTTTGTATCCCCACCAATGCTAGCGCTACGTCTGGGGGCTTCAAGACTTCCCCTTTTATTTCTCGATCTCTACGGGATCGGGAATACTCGCACAGAGCTTCTAAAAGAGAGTATTTGGGTTCCAGAAATGGGAGACCCGTTTTCTCACCCCGCTCATGATGTCGTCACCACCGGAAGATCAGGCCTCATCAATGTCTTTCATTATTAACTCCTTATCTTTTTCCAAGATTTCAGTTAAGATACTTCCAACTACTTTTCTCACACATTCTTCTTTATCTTGAACCACGTTCTGCATTCTTAGGAAAAAGGAAGAGCGTTCCATCTGTAAGAAGATTATTTCTTCCATAGTCCTCGTAGTTGCGGCCTGCTCATGTTCCAAGCCCGCCAAGCGTTCTTCATATCTATTGGTATGGACTTCCACTTTGTGAAGTCTCCCTTCTTGGGAGACTTTCATTGCCTCTCATACTTCTGTCAATTGTTCATTTAATACTTTAATATTTCCCCGCACTGCTCCCATTTCACTTCTCAAATTCGTCATTAAGTCCTCAAAGTTCTTCATCATTACCTCTTGCATTGTCTGCATCATTCCCTGTAGATTCTGTAGTGAGGGGGACTTTCCCAATGTATTTGCATCTTCTATAGATTTAGATGACATTTGGAGCAATAATACCGGCGATGACGCGGGGGGGGGCAGTAAAGCTTTCTTGCTCCCTTTAGTAACCATTGTAGCCACTGCAATGGACATCTCTCCTTGGGGTCGTCCTTGATTTTTGTTTGGAGACCAAAATTTCTTCCAACCCAGCATACAAACTAAGTTCTCTCCAATTTTTCAGCTTACTTAGTCTTTCTCTTCCTCAAATTCTCTATTTATCAATTAATTTAAATCGATCCAATATATACGATTAATATGCAATTTTTAGCCAATCTATTAAGTATATAGATATATAAATTATTTTCACAATAACAATAGTAGATCAGTACCCTCTGTATATAGTGTAAATATAGTAGAAATCTGTTTAAGTATCTATTCAGCCTAGTACATCACTCAGACCTGATCAGTTAATAAGGATTGGAGAAAGGAGGGAGAGTGCTGTCAAAGATTAACCAAAAAAGAAAGGAAAAATGAAAGGGGGAGGGATTTTAGATTTCCTCTGAGTACAACCATGATATTCTTTTGGAGTTTCCAAATCTGCCACTGGGTGGAGCCACTGATCTTATATTGCCGACAGTTCCAGGCAAAGACGTTTCCCGCTACAAACATAGAGTATCAGAAAGCTAGTAATTCAGCTTGGTAAGGGAGATTATTAATAGTTTGTCCTGGATTTATAAGTTTATGATAGAAAAAAAAAAGTCCACAGCAAAATCCAATAATCCAACCAAGGAGATAACAGATACTAAAAAGAGAAAAATCACACCCCACTACCAGATCTTCCCCTGTTAAGTAGGGAGATTTCTTCAATGTCTGGGTTACTCTCTCTCAGCTGCTGATCAAGTGAGGCTATTTCGCCTCACAGCTTGTCCCGGCAGTTAGAGCTTCGCACTCTCTCTCTCCACGCTCCTCACCTCCAAGTTCAGCATTGATCCACAATAAATCCAATAAATCCAAGTTCTCCAACTCTCCAACTCTCTGCAATCGGCTTCCTATCCAACACGGTGAGTCATTCCTTCAGGGCTGCCATTCCTCAGCGCCCTCTCCTTGACTTCAGAGACCAAAAGAGGATCAAGCCTTCAGCGCACAGGATCGCCACATCCATGCACGCCCTGCACTCCTCACTTTCCCTGCTCCCTCCGGGGGGCGGTTTCGGCAGAAAAAAAAGCCGTCTGAATCAAGGAAAAGAAGATCAGATCAGGAGCTCTTTTCCTAACCTCCTTCTTATTATGCTGATGTCACCGGAAGCTCATGAATATTCTAACAGTTCAGCCAAAAAGAGTCTTTTCAGTTTCTCAAATGCCGTTCCATAGTCCACTTCAGTAGTTGGCTAGGTTTCGGTTTATCTACCCCCTTGGTTTTTAACAGATTTGTAATCGACAACACTATTTGGGCAAAAGAGGGGATAAACTCTCTTGGGGCATGGCCAGCAAGAGGGACGTGGCCAGCATCACAGTGACACAGCATGAAACTTCAGGGCTCTGAAGATAGTGCTGATATCACAGCAGTTTGGGCGTCCTTCAGGGTCATAGCTGTCTTGTAGGGACAGTGAAGAATGGAGGCACAGGCTGGTACGAACAGGGAAATTGCAAATTCCTCAAGTACTGGCAAATAGCCTCTGACTCGGTGGCTGGGAAGACAGTCAGGGAGCTCTCATAAGCTGGGATGGCCACACGGAACTAGAAAAGAAGAAAGCGAGGTGAAACATCTGGCTGAGAACAAATTTCTGTCTTAAAAATAAGATTCCTTTTGAAAAAAAAAATTACTCCCTGACTTTAAAAAACTTTACTTGAGAGAGAATGGCAAAAGAGGAGAGGGGAGGGAGCGGATACAAGGCTAAAGGGAAGAACCTAGCAGAAAAAAATTGCAGAAATATTAGCGGAAGCAATGGACAAAGAAAAGATACTAAGCAGGATTGATGAGATATATAGAGTGCATACAAGATACGCAATGAGAAATAATTTACCAAGAGAAATACATGTCAGATTTACCAAGAAAACATTGAGAACATACTACAACTGATGAGAAATGTGACAATAAAGCACAAGGGTAGAGAGATAGTGGAAATGATGTGGAAATATGTAAGGCAAAGGAAAAAAGCAAGAATTAAACTTAAATTGCTTCAAGATTCTAGAACTAGAGGCAGGTTTGGACTACCAAATTGGGAACTATACTATCAAGCGGCGACATTAACCTGGGTTAAAGAATGGATTTTATTGAGAAACACGAGAATATTGACTCTGGAAGGACATGTTTTGCAACCAGGGTGGAACACTTTTCTTTGGTATGGGAAAAATAGGATACATGGATATTTTCAGAAACATTACATAAGGAATGGTTTGCTAACAAATGGCAAAGAGTGAAAGAAAGACATTATATGAAGTTACCAATGTGGCTTTCAACAATAGAAGCTTTGACACATCCAAATTATTAACACATCCAAATGATTAACAGGAAAAATATTGTGAGATATAAGGATATTTTAACAGAGAAGAGAGAACTAAAACAGAAACCAGAACTAGAAAAACAAGGGGTTGAGACAGATTTTCACTTCACAGAAGCTGGTGTTAAAGTTAAAGTTAAAATAGGGAAGAAAATGGTAAATGAACACCTGTCTACCCTAGACGAGTTCAAATCACCAGGACGGATGGATTACACCACAACGTTCTGAAGGAACTGGCAGACGAGATCTCAGAACCACTGAACTATATCTGTCAAAGATCCTGGAGCACAGGGAACTGCCAGAGAACTGGAATAGAGCTGATATCGTTCCCATCTTCAAAAAAGGGGGAAAAAAACAGATCCAGGAAACTACAGACCTATCAGCCTGACTTCAATACCAAGGAAGATTCTGGAAAAGATAATCAAGCAATGAATCACTGAACACCTAGAAGCAAACAAAGTAATAACCAAAAGCCAACATGGGTTTGTCAAAAACAGATCATGCCAGACTAATCTTATTGCATTCTTTGACAAAGTGACAAAATTAGTGGACCAGAGGAATACTGTCGATATAATTTATTTGGACTTCAGTAAAGCATTTGATAAAGTAGACCATAACCTAGTACTAGATAAAGTAGAAAAATGTGGGTTAGACAGCTTCACCACCAGATGGATTCGTAACTGGCTGACCAACCGGACTCAACGTGTAGTCCTCAATGGAACTGCATCTACATGGAGGGAAGTATGCAGTGGAGTACTCCAAAGCTCTGTTTTAGGCCCAGTACTCAACATCTTTTTTTTTTAATTGCAAAAGTTTTACAATTACATTTTCACCCCTTTCCCCCCCCCTCAACCCACCCCAAACTTCCCAACCTCCCTAACCCTCCCTAACCCTCCCCTCCCCCCAGACTTCCAATATACTCATATCAGGTAAAAAAAAAAAAACCCTTAATATAAAACTTATATATAACTTGAACCCCTCCCTCCCCCTTATAATTTTTTAACTTCATTATATTAAAATGTTTCTATCTCAATATATCATTTTCAAATAAAAGCTATTTGATACTTCCTAGTTTGATATTTGTTCTGAACATAATCTATCCACTTTTTCCATTCCCATTCATAAGTCTCTTGTGAACAGTCTTTTAAATATGCTGAAATCTTCGCCATCTCTGCAAAACTGGCCATCTTCAAAGTCCATTCCTCGATCGTGGGCAAAACTTCATTCTTCCAATATTTACCTATCAGTAATCTCGCAGCTGTTATCATGTACAATATCAACTTTGTTTCACCCGAAGTAAAACCCTTAACTATACCCAATAAAAACAATTGTGGAGAAAATTGAATTTTTTTCTTCAAAACATTCTGCATGACCCACCAAATTTTTATCCAAAAAGCCTTAACTTTCCTACAGGTCCACCAAACATGATAATATGTAGCATCTAAACAGTCACATCTCCAACATTTTGGCTGAACATTAGGGCACATACACGACAATTTTTTGGGGTCTAAATGCCATCTGTAAAACATTTTATAAAAATTTTCCCTCAAATTCTGCGACTGTGTGAATTTAACAATTTTTTCCCATGTTTCCAACATCACTGGCTCCTCAAAATTTTGTGCCCACTTAATCATACAATATTTAACCAATTCAGTTTCTGAATCCCTTTCTAACAAAACATTATAAAGCCTTTTAATATGCATTGGACCTTTCTCTGTTATATGTCTAACCAATTCTTTCTCATGCAACATAATACCAATTTTTTGGTCCTCTTTCCATCTCAATTGTAATTGATTATATTGTAACCAAGTTAAGTTAATCCCTTCGTCCAACAGTGTCTGTAATGTCTTCAACTGCCATCTGCCCACATCTGTAAAAAGAACCTCTTTGTATAACCCCCCCCGCCGAGTGCCATTATATTTGTATTCCACATAATATGACCAAGATCCAGCCATAGCGGTATTTTATAATCCCATTTGAGTCGGTGCTTCTTCCAAACTCTCATCAGAGAGTCTCTAAGTATATGGCTTTTAAATACTTTATCCACTTTGTTGTCATAAAATAAGTAGGCATGCCATCCAAATTCAAGATAAAAACTTTCTATATTCATTATTCCAGTCTTTTTCCTTCCAAACCAATCACTTGCTAGAGTCAAAGCTGCTGCTTCATAATATAACTGTAGGTTTGGAAGTTTAAGGCCTCCCCTTTCTGGAACATCTTGCATAATTTTCAATTTCACTCTCGGTTTTTTCTCGTTCCAGACAAACTTATTCACTCCAGTTTGCCACACTTTTAGTTGTTTATCACTTTTAAGCACCGGAATCATTTGAAACAAAAAAAGAAATCTTGGCAAAATGTTCATCTTAACTGCTGCTATTCTTCCAAGTAAAGACAGCTGCAGTTTTTTCCAAGTCTCCATATCTTTCTGCACCTCTCGCCACAACACCTCATAATTATTTTGAAACAATTTGATATTTGATTCTGCAACCTGAACTCCTAGATATTTTACCTTTGGTACAATCTCAAAACCTGCCCTCCTTTGAAGCTCGTGTTTACAATCTTGTGTCATATTTTTAACTATCATCTTAGTTTTTTTCTGGTTCAATCTAAAACCTGAAACTTTACCATAATCTTGTATAATGTCCTTCATCTGGATTATTGATTCCATTGGCTGTGTCAGGGTAACAATCAAATCATCTGCAAATGCCTTTATTCTGTAATCCTCTTGCCTTATCATTATACCTTTCAAGATATTAGAATCCCGTATTGTGTTTAACAAGACTTCTAATGTTAAAATAAACAACAGTGGGGACAATGGACATCCCTGTCTTGTTCCTTTTTCAATTTTAAACTCTGTTGTCAAACTTCCATTAATAATAATCTGTGCCTTTTGCTCTTGGTAAATTGCTGAAACCACCTATATAAATTGATCCCCAAAGTCCATCTTTTTTAAAGTCTTTAGTAGAAAATTCCAATCCACTCTATCAAAGGCCTTCTCTGCATCCAAGAAGACCAGCACTGCAGGGATCTGTTTATTCTTCTCAAGATATTCCAATAAATCTATTACTTGCCTTACATTGTCCTTCATGTATCTACCCTCGATAAATCCCGCTTGATCTTCATGAATCACCTTTTGAATTACTGGCATCAACCTGTTGGCTAGTACTTTTGCGTAAATTTTATAATCAGTATTCAGAAGAGATATTGGTCTATAATTCTCCGGTTTTTTAGGACCTGCTTGCTCTTTTGGTATCAAAGAAATATAAGCTGTTGTCCATGATGGGGGTATTTTACCCCCTTGCTGAATATTACAAAATAGATCTCTAAGTTGTTCCACCATTTCTGCTTGCAAAGTTTTATAATACACTGCAGTCAAACCATCCGTTCCAGGAGCTTTAGCTGTTTTTAATTGTTTAATTGCTACCATTATCTCCTCTTCTGTTATAGGATAATTCATTCTTTCCTTTTGTTGATCAGTAATTTTTGTAACTCTTTTATTATCTAAGTATTTTTCTATAAGTCCATTCTGCACATCATCTTTGGCATATAGTTTAGTATAATAGTCTACAAAAGCTTCTTTAATTAATTTTTGTTGAAAAATTTCTTTCCCTCCAATATCAATACTATCAATAGTCCGTATACTCTGCTTTTTCCTTAATGTATAGGCCAACCATCTGCCCGGTTTATTGGCATTACAAAATGTATTATGCTTCGCATATTGTAAATTTGTTGCAACTTGTTCCGCCATAAGCATTTGAAATTGGTCTTTCAAAAGTTTTATAACACCACGTATTCTCTCATCTGTTGGGTTTTTAATAAGTAGCTGTTCTTTATTCTTTATTTCTACTTCCAGTTCAGATCTTTTCTTTTGTCAAATCAGTCTATGTTTAGAGTTCATATAAACAAGCACCCCTCTCATATAAGCTTTGCTCGCGTCCCATACAATTTCAATTGCGGTACCTTTATTCAGGTTCATTTCAAAAAATTCTTTCAAATGCTTTTTAAGTTCTATTATATTTTTTTCATATCTGAACAAGTTTTCATTCAATCTCCAAGAGCGTCGCTCAATCTTACCCATTTCAATTTCTATCCATACTGGGCTATGGTCAGTCAGAGTTCTTGGAAAAATCTTTGTTCTTTTTGTCTTCACAAATAAGTCATCTGACAACAAAATAAAGTCAATCCTAGAGAAAGATCTATGTCTATCGGAAAAAAAGTATAATCCAGTTCTTTTGGATTATGTATTCTCCAAATATCTTTTAATTCCAAATCTTCTTTCATGTCAAAAAAAGTCTGTGGTAATCTGATCCTAGATTTCGCCAAACTCTTTTTATCTAATTTCGAATCAATTACTCCATTCCAATCTCCCATAATTAGAATAGATCTATAGTCCCATTGCAATATTTTAGTATGTAACATTTTATAGAAATGGTCCTGTTGTTGATTAGGAGCATAAATTCCAATCAAAAGAATTTGGCCATTTGCTGTAAGCAATTCGATGGCTACAAACCTACCATCTTCATCTGCTTCTATAATTTTAGCTGTTAATCTTTTGTTTACATAAATAACCACACCATTCTTTTTTTGCAAAGTTGAAGATATAAAATGTGTTCCTAATTTAGAATTTATCAAGTATTTTTGATCTTGAGTTGTAATATGCGTTTTCTGTAAACAAATTATGTCATTATTAAATTGTCTCAAATATGTAAATAATTTCTTCCTTTTCTGTGCTGAATTCAACCCATTCACGTTCCAAGATAAACACTTAATTGTCATCTTTCTTTTCCTGAAGCATCGAGCAGAATAACCAAATATCTTCCCAAATCTTCTGTCTCGCCCCCCCCCCCATGGCTCCAGTATCTTGTATGGCACTCATAGCTTCCTTTTCTTGTCTTTCCTGTTGTTGCTTTTCTTTAAGTTGTTTGGATTTTGCATGAGTTATACGCTGATCCTTAACTTCGGCCATCCGAGCCAAATCCAGGATTGGAGAAGATTCCAGCAAAGGCTCATCCAAGAAACCTCCTTCAGCACCCTGCAATTTCTCTAGCTCCACCTGCTTAACCTGTTCTTGCGGTTCTTGTTGAGATTGCTTCTTGTCACTCTCCTTAATCTCCAAAACTGTGGAAGAATGTGGAGATGGTGTTCTTTCTTTAAAAATGGTAGTATAGAAATACTCCGCCTTCTCCACAGTATTCAAACGATGTCTTTCACCCTTGTATTTCAGAATTATGCCAGTTGGGGCATCCCACCGAAATGGTATTTCTTGCTTTTGCAATTCTTTTACAAGAAAGCCAAAATCTTTTCTTGCTTTCAACATTTTAGGTGGTAGTTCTTTATAAACTCCTATTTGTGAACCCCCCACTTGCACAGAAGTAAGAAAAGATTGTTGCAGGATATCATTTCTTATTGTTCTGTCCGTGAAGTATATGACCACATCTCTAGGCAGTTGTCTTTGTCTGGCCACCCAGGAATTCACTCTGTAAATTTTATCTATTTTGTAAAAAACCACATCAGGATTAATTTTTAAAAGCACTGCTAAAGCCTCAGCACAAATCTGTCTCAGGTCTTGCCTGTCACCCTCTTTAATTCCTCGAAGCCTTATGGCAAATTCCATTGACCTGAATTGCATCATAACAACTTTTTTTTCCAACTCTTTGCATTTTCTCATCAACATCAGAAATTTTATAGTCATTATCTTTCATCTTAACATTGACTTCTGATTTAAGTTCATCCACTTTAGAATCAACTTTAATAATAAATTCTGCAAGGCCAGACGCCACATTTGATATTTTTTTAGTCACCTTGCCATAATCCTGTTTCACCATATCTTTAATTTCATTAATTTCCTGCATAATTTGCTGTTGAGATTTTTGAAGTTTTTCATCTATTTCCTGTTGGGATTTTTGAAATTTATCATCCAAAACTTTAGAAATAAATTCTTTTAAATTTTCAAGATCAAAGTCTTTTTTCTCAGTCTGTTGAGACTGTATTTCATGTTTGTGTGTGGGGGATCCCCCCCGCTGCCTTTCCTTCCTGCTTCTTTGAAGCCATTCTGCCAAGTGATTTAGTTTTTCTAAAAAGGAAAATCCTTTTTCTTTTTCCACCTCCACAAAGGCTTCTAAAAAAGTCCCCCAGATTTAATCAGGTAGAAGCTAGGCTGAGGCCAACTCAGATTTTAATAAAAAAGTTTTTCCACTTCTCCTGTTCCTTTGTGTTACAGGCAGAGTTACTTTGTAACAGATCAAAGAAGCTTCACAGAATCACTTTCACAAGCTCGTTAACTCAGTTGCTGGGCGCCATTTTATTTTTTCAAATCAGTTTCACTCGCACTTTCTCTTAGTTTAAAAAGTCACCAAAAACATCAATACTTGCGATTCTCAAGTTTGGGGATTCAAGTTGATACTTCCGCTGCTTGTTAAGGTTGGTTTCATTCAGATAAAATGTTTGCAGCAGCCAGCTTGTTCTGCGGAATTCAGCAGAATCGTCCCACGCCGTCCAGAGTCTGGCAAGTTGAAAGGGAGCCGCGCCTGTTTCCTCCCCAGCAATAAATCTCTGGGGGCTCACAGGGGCTCAACCGGTGCCTTGCCTTCTCTGCTCCTACAATCCTTAGGATTTTGGAGTTTTCAAGCCGCTTCTCGATGTCGAAGCAGCTCTACAAACGGCGGGGCTGGCGGTCCTCAAGAGGAGACCGTCTTCGCTGGCGGCGAGACAAACCGGAAGTCCTCTTCAACATCTTCATCAATGACTTGGACAAGGGGATAGATGGAGAACTCATCAAATTTGCAGATGACACCAAGCTGGCAGGAATAGCCAAAACTCCAGAAGATAGGCTCAAGATACAGAAGGATCTTGACAGACTTGAACATTGGGCGCTATCTAACAAAATGAAATTCAACAGTGAAAAAAGTAAGGTTCTACATTTAGGGAAGAAAAACAAAATGCACAGGTACCGTATATATGGTACCTTGCTCAATAGTAGTAACTGTGAGAGGGATCTTGGAGTCCTAGTGGACAGCCATTTAGATATGAGCCAGCAGTGTGCAGCAGCTGCCAAAAAAGCCAACACAGTTCTGGGCTGCATAAACAGAGAGAACGAATCAAGATCATATGAAGTATTAATACCACTTTATAATGCCTTGGTAAGGCCACACTTGGAATATTGCATTCAGTTTTGGTCGCCACAATGTAAAAAAGATGTTGAGACTCTAGAAAGAGTGCAGAGAAGAGCAACAAAGATGATTAGGGGACTGGAGGCTAAAACATATGAAGAACGGTTGCAGGAACTGGGTATGTCTAGTTTAATGAAAAGAAGGACTAGGGGAGAGATGATAGCAGTGTTCCAATATCTCAGGGATTGCCACAAAGAAGAGGGAGTCAAACTATTCTCCAAAGTACCTGAGGGTAGAACAAGAAGCAATGGGTGAAAACTAATCAAGGAGAGAAACAACTTAGAACTAAGGAGACATTTCCTGACAGTTAGAACAATTAATAAGTGGAACAACTTGCCTGCAGAAGTTGTGAATGCTCCAACACTGGACATTTTTAAGAAGATGTTGGATAACTATTGTTCTGAAGTGGTGTAGGGTTTCCTGCCTGGGCAGGGGGTTGGACTAGAAGACCTCCAAAGTCCCTTTCAACTCTGTTATTCTATTCTATTCTATTCTATTCTATTCTATTCTATTCTATTCTATTCTATTCTATTCTATTCTATTCTATCCTATCCTATCCTATCCTATCCTATCCTATCCTATCCTATCCTATCCTATTTTAGATTGGTATACACAACTGCAAATACAATCAAGATATGATAAAGATTTGAAACAGTATGGTTTCAGTTTGGAAAAATCAGAATTGGATGAGATATTGACTGGGACAGATGAAAAAATGATTAAGAAATTGTATAATTACTTATTGCAAATCAGATTAGAAGAGGAAGTAGTAAAAGAGACAATGATAACATGGGCAAAAAACTTTGGTTATACGATAGAACTAGAGAAATGGCAACAACTATGGGAAAGGAATTATAAATTAACAATGGCAACTGCATATAAAGAAAATTTATATAAAATGTTTATAGATGGCATATGTCACCAGAAAGATTAGCAAAAATGTTTAAGGATAAATGTTGGAAATGTTTTCAATTGCTGGGACCATATTATCATATGTGGTGGACATGTATGGGAGCAAAAAATTAATGGGTTAGAATACAGGTATGGTTAGAGGAAATGTTGCACCAACGTATAGAATTAAAACCAGAGGCATTTTTATTAGGTATATTACCGGAGAAATATAGCAAAGAAGATACATATTTGATTATTCATATAATAACAGCAGCAATATTTGCACAAAAGTGGAAGACAGAAAAAATCCCATCAGAAGGAGAGGTAATAAAGAAGATTTTAGAATGTGCAGAAATGAATAGATTAACATTGAGAATAAAAGATAAAGAGGAATTGGTGTATTTCAAGACATGGGGACAATTTTATGTATAGTTAGAAAAGAAATCTGAATAAAATATTATAGAGAAATAAATTAGATAGGGTATAAGTAAATGAGAGAGAAGACAAAAAAGAAATAGAAACCCAGAAGACTCCTGTGTAAATGGAAAAGGGGAAAGGGGGGAGGGAGAAAGAAAATGACATTATATAAATGTACATTTATGATGATATGTGTGAATTTAGTAAAATGAAAAAGTAATTGAAAAGAAAGTAAAAATCAGGATTGCTCAAATACCACTTTGGAAAATACTAAATTGAAAATGAATACAACAATAGAGAGAGAATGGAGAGGGATAGAGGAGAGAAGAGAGGAAGGAGAGAGAGGGAAATAAGAAAGGGAAAAGGAGAGGAAGAAAGAGAGGGGAAATGAGTAGGAGAGAAAGGTTAGCAGGGAGGAAGAAGGGAGGTGTGAGGGAAAGGAAGGGGAAGGAGAGAGGGAGAAGGAGAGGAGGAAAGAAGAAAGTAGAAGAGTAGATGGAAGGAGGGAGGGAAAGGAAAGACAGGAGAGGGAGAAGAAGGATTGTTGTAAAACAAGGGAGATGAAATGATAGAAGAGCAATCCCAAATATACTTAAATTGTTTAGGATAAAGATTGTATTAGTATGAAAGCTAAAAGAAAATCTGTATTTTAGATAAGAAATTGTACATTTAAGATATATTTATGAGGAAAAAAAATAAACTTTTTCAAAAAAAGAAGAAGGGATAAACTGCCAATAAAAGTTAGGAACCCCGGGACTTCCGGTTGACTCCGTGCGCGTCGCAGATGCTCCTCCGTGAGCGCCCGATCCCGGTATCGTAAAAGCCGCCAGAACAGCCGAAAAACAGCTGTCTGGCAACTTGGAAACTTTCTCCCCGGGCAAAGGGGAGAGAGGTGAGCTGGCAGGTGAAGGTAGAGCTCCCTAAGTGCCCTAGGAGAAATTCTGGGGCACGAAGGGCGAGAGCTCCCTAGAAACCTGTCAATCTGCTCCGGACCTGGGATGACTCTGCTAATTAGCAGAGCAAGGCACTGCGATCAATTCTGCCAATAACAACTGAGGGGATCTCCAGCATCCTAAATTGCTGCAGGCAGAACAAGCCAGGAGAAATCAGACTGCAAGTATCTAAACTTAACTCCATTGTTTATTACCTCCTTCAGAAATAACAACTTAGTAGACTTGTAACAAGATGGCGATTGAGGCTTGAAAGGGCGTGGAAAGTGAAAGTTACAGGAAAGTTTCATTTCGCTGACAGCCTCTTGCTTGGAAAAAAATTTGTACTGAGAGAAGGAGGATTTTAAGACATCAATTTAAGACTGGAAAATTTTTGATTTTGTTGAACTCTTCTTTTTGGCTTCTGATTAAAATACAAAGATTAACTTAAACTGAAAAATGGCCTCAAAACCTGTAAAGACTGTTCCTATTAAAGGAACTGGGAGTGCCGGAAACTCTCCAGCCCATACTTCTAGAATGCAAGCCTCTGTTCCCCCAACAGATTCACAGACTTTAATGTTTGAAATGCTACAAGAAGCCCTAAAAGTTACACAGGATAAAATTGCTACTGTGATTAATGAAAAAATTAATGAAACTAATGAAAAAATACAGACTGTTTCAGATGAGATTAGGGATGATATAATACTGGCATTTAAAGGCTTGGCAGATAACATTGAAATTTTGGATGATAAGGTTGAAGAAATTAAGCAATTTACTGAAATTTTGGACAATAAATTAGGAGAGACTCAGAACAAAATTGAAAGGGCTGAAGCTGATGTAACAATGATTCAATACAAAGATATGGAATTTGCTCTAAGAATAAGAGGGGTGAAGGAGAACAAACAAGAGAATTTGAAAGAGATGATGTCAGAGGCATTGGCACAGATGGGGGAGCAGAAAGTGGAGTTAGGCTGGCAGATTGACAAGATATATCGCGTCAATTAGTGGGTGGCCAGACAGAAACATTTACCAAGAGACATTGTAATATACTTTACCACAAGGAGACTACGTAATGAAATTTTACAGGCTACCTTTAAAAAGAAGCTTCAAGTGGAAGGCCAGGAGGTGATGACAATGAAAGAAATCCCCCCCAAAAATGTTGAGAGCCAGAAGGGAATATGCCTTCCTGGTGGATGAACTGAGAAAACGCCAAATACAGTATAGATGGGAAGTGCCAGCCGGCCTAGTGGTGAACTATTCGGGTGAGAGATACCAGCTTAATACAGTATAGAAAGCAAGGGATTTCTATGCTAACATGTTAAAGGCTGGGCCACCAAAATCACCAGAAGTTAAAAGAAAAAAGGAAGTAATGGAAGAGAGAAGAGCTGATGACAGTAGTCCAGGGGGGAGCCCCGACCAGTCAAGAAGATTTGCTACAAATCCAGATTGCTGATTTAATTGATATACCAGAAGAACCAAAGGATCAAAGACAGACCAGAGCAGCAACAGCTAAACGCAAGGAAGAATTAAGACAGCAACAACTCCAGATGGCAACTCAAGGAACTATAAAAACAGAAGCAGTGGGAGGAGCTAGACCCAAAAGTCAAATGAGGCAAGACCATCAGCACAGAAGAGGAGGAAAATATTTCACTATCTTAAACAATTTAAAAATGACGTAATTTGTTTACAAGAGACTCATATTAGGATACAAGATCAAAAATATTTAATGAATATAAGATTAGGTACACATTATGTAGCGGCAGCACCAGAGAAGAAAAATGGTATATATCTGAAAAGAGACTTAATTGCTAAATTAATTGAAGCAGATGATCAAGGAAGATTCTTAGCGATTGAACTTTTAATAAAGGGAGAAAAATTACTTTTAATTGGAGTATATGCCCCGAATCAACAACAGGAAAAATTTTTATAATTTTCTACATTCTAAGTTGACACAGTGGGGATATAAAACTTGTATCCTACTGGGTGATTGGAATGGTGTTTTGGATGTTAAAAAGGACAAGAAGAGACCTAAGCAAAATGTTTCAGCAAAAGCAAGACTGCCCAAATCGTTTTTGGAGATGATGGATGACTGGGAGTTGAGGGATATTTGGCGTGAACGAAACCCAGAAGAAAAAGATTTTACTTTCTTTTCAGATAGACATCAATCTTTTTCAAGGATTGATTTTATACTAATTACCAATGACTTCTTTTCCAGGATGAAGAATACGAAGATTTGTTCAAGAACATTGACAGACCATAGTCCAGTCTGGATGGAACTGGAGTATGGAAAGGGGCTTAGAAGGTCCTGGAGGTTGAATGATAATTTGTTTAGATATGAAGAAAATGTTAAAGAGTGTAAAAAATTTATGAAAGAATTTTTCGTTATGAATATGCAAAAGGGTACATCGATGGAAATGGTGTGGGATGCAAGTAAAGCATATATGTGAGGTATTTTGATATATTTGAATAATAAGTACAAAAAAAATGGGAAAAAAAAGAAAGGAATTAGAAGAAGAGATTAGAAAACAAGAACGAGCGTTGATAGTTAATCCAACAGATAAGAAAATTAAAGAGGCAATTAATTTACTGAAAGGTCAATTTAACATATTAATAGCAGACCAAGTGGCAACTAATTTACAATATGCTAAACATAATACTTTTTGTAATGCCAATAAACCTGGTAGATGGTTAGCATATTTGTTAAGGAAAAAGCAGAAATCAAGGACTATAGAGAAAATAAAATACAAAGGTAAAGAGGTTTATGAGCAAGAATTGATTAAAAAATCTTTCTCAGAGTTTTACTCAAGGCTGTATACTGGTGATAAAATTCAAGAGACAGATATAGATAGATATTTGCAGAAAGAGAATGTTTATATAACTTCAAAAGAGCAGAGGGATAGTTTAAATCAATTGATAACTTCCGAGGAAATTCTGTTTACTATTAAGCAGTTGAAAGTGAGTAAAGCTCCTGGGACGGATTGTTTGACAGCTGTTTATTATAAAAGTTTACAGGAGGAAATGGTGGAACCACTGAAGGAATTATTTAACAATATACAACAGGGAGGAGAGGTACCTCCAACTTGGAAGACAGCTTTTATTTCTTTGATCCCAAAAGAGAGTCAAGATCATACAGATCCAAAAAACTACAGGCCGATTTCACTTTTAAATACAGAGTATAAGATTTTTGCTAAAATATTAGCAAATAGATTAATGACAGTTATGAAGCAAATGATTCATCATGATCAAACTGGTTTTATAAATGGTAGACAAATGAAAAGTAATGTAAGGCAAATTGTTAACTTACTAGAGTATTTGGGAAGGAACAACCAGGTCCCTGCAGTGCTAGTATTTTTGGATGCAGAGAAAGCCTTTGATAGATTGAATTGGCATTTTCTATTGAAATTAACGGAAAGGATGCAACTTGGGGAATATTTTATACAATCTATTAAGGCAATATATCAGAAACAAACAGTGCAAGTAATAATCAATGGTGGTTTAACAGATATTTTTAATATAGAAAAAGGAACAAGGCAAGGTTGTCCCTTGTCTCCATTGTTGTTTATTTTGACACTGGAAATTTTACTGAGTAAAATACGTGGGACAGATATAATAAAGGGAATTAAAATCAGACAGCATGAGTATAAGTTACGAGCATTTGCAGATGACCTGGTTGTTACCTTAGCCCAACCAGCACAATCGATTACAGCCTTGATGGATATAATTAACCCATATGGACAAGTATCTGGTTTTAAAATAAATACAGCTAAATAGCTAAATTAGATAATAGCTAGATAATAGCTAAAAATATGACTAGAAGCCAAAAGGAAGAGATAGAAAGGATAACAGGATTTGAGATAGTAAAGAAGATTAAATATTTAGGGGTTTATATTATGACCACAAATATGAAACTATACCAGCACAATTATGAACTGTTGTGGCAAAAAATACAAAAAGAGACGGAAAAGTGGAAAAAATTACAATTGTCTTTGCTGGGAAGGATAGCGGCAGTAAAAATGAATGTTTTACCAAGGTTTTTATTTTTTTTTTTCAAATGATACCTATACTTAAAAAAGATGAAAATTTGAAGGAATGGCAGAAGGGCATAAATAAGTTTGTGTGGGTAGGGAAGAAACCGAGAGTAAATCAAAAGATAATGCAAGATACACGAGAAAGAGGAGGTCTTAAAATGCCCAATTTAAGATTGTATTATGAAGCCGCTGCCCTCTCAGCAGTTACTGATTGGATAAATTTTACGGAGGAAAGGATATTAAACATTGAAGGATATGGTCTGGTCTACGGCTGGCATGCTTATTTATTGTATGAAAAGAAAGTAGATAAGACTTTTAAAAGTCATATATTAAGGAATGCTGTATTGCTTGTCTGGAAGAAGTATCAATACAAATTAAATGATAAGTTACCAATATGGACAGTACCCAGACACGTGATAGAGAATATAAATGTGGAGCAAAAACAAGATAAGATTACGTATAAGGAACTCCTTTATAAAGAAGGAGTTAAACTACAGCTAAAATCTATGGAACAATTAAGAGAAGAAGAAATAATTAGGACTTGGTTTCAGTATGGACAGCTGCAGGCCAGATGGGGAGAAGATCAGAAAATTGGTATTTTGCAACAGGATGAGAACTTGATAAAACAAATAAGAGACAAAAGTCAAATGCACATAAAAAGGTTGTATAATGTATTAGTGGAAATAGATTCGGAAACAGAGCTAGTCAAGGATTGTATGATAAAATGGGCACAAAACATAGGTGAACCAATAATGTTGGATACATGGGAAAAGATATGGGTTAGAAATGTAAGATTCACACAAGCTCAAAACTTAAGAGAGAACTTTGACAAAATGTTTTATAGATGGCATTTAAACCCAAAAAAATTAGCTTGCATGTATCCAAATTTACAACCCAAGTGTTGGCAATGTGAGTGTGAAGATGCTACATATTTTCATATATGGTGGACATGTAAAAAGATTAAGGCTTTTTGGATAAAAATATGGTGGATTATTCAAAATATTTTAAAGAAAAAGATCAAATTAACATCACAGTTTTTTTTGTTGGGAATAGTTACGGATTGTACTGTGACAGAGACTAAGTTGGTTTTAAACTTAATAACAGCAGCCAGGTTACTGGTGGCACAGTATTTGAAGAAAGAAGATCCACCTACTATTGAGGAATGGACACTAAAAGTTGTGCATTTGGCAGAGATGGTGAAAATTTCATCATATCTTAAAGATCACTCAAACGAAAGATATATATCAGAATGGAGAAGATGGATTGACTATATTCAAAACAAGTATCAGACTAAGAAGTTTCATATAGCTTATGAATGAAACATTTTTAATCTTTAGTTTATGTTTATAGTGTTTTGAGTTATAAGGAGTTAAAGACCTAGGGAGAATTTGAAGCCAACAAATTGTTAGCATATTTTAGTTTTATGTTTGTGAATGCTATACCCTGTGCTTGTTCCGGGAAGTCTAGGGAGGGGGTGGGGGGAAGGGGGAGGGGGAAAGGGTAGGTGGGTGGGCAAGGGAGGTGGGAGGGGGTGAGGGTGGAGGGGTGGGAGGGGGGAGAAAATGTTTGTATCTTTTATAAAAAATTTCAATAAAAAAAAAAAGTTAGCAAGTCCCAGGAAGTTTTGCAACTGCTTGCGTGTGCAGGGGGTTTTCCACTCGAGGACTGCTCTGACTTTTTGGGGTCCATTCCCACCCCCTGGTGAGAGATTAAGTACCCTAGGTAATCTATTTTATCTTGATGAAATTCACATTTGGAGAGTTTGGCAAACAACTTAGCTGCCCTTAGTTTCTTCAAGACCTCCCGCACCAATTTAACATGTTGCGTCTTAGTTTCAGTATAAATCAATATATCAACAAGATAAACCAAAACTCCCTTATACAAGCACTCATGCAGCACCTCGTTAATTAGCTGCATGAAAATGGCAGGAGCTCCTTGGAACCTGAATGGCAAAATCTTGAACTGAAAACATCCCAACGGACAATTAAACACTGTTTTCCATTCATCCCCCTCCCGGATCCAGATCCAGTAATAAACCTCCCTCAAGTCTAGTTTGGAAAAAATTCTCCCCTTCGCCTGATGGGCGAGCATGTCCTTTATTAGGGTAGGGGATAGAGATTTTCCTTCCAAATATTGTTTAAATTTCTATAATCCACACATAAGCGTAATGAGCCATCCTTCTCCCAGAACAGGACTGAGGCAGCCATTTTGGGTCTTGCCGATTTGATGAACCCATGCTTGAAGTTTTTGTCTATAAATTGCCGCAGTTCATCCAGTTCCTGGGGAGTCATAGCGTAAAGTTTTGGCTTAGATAGTTTGGCCTCTGGTAAAATCTCAATGGCACAGTCTGTAGACTTATGGGTGGGGGGAAGCTCATGTGAGGCCACTTCACTGAAAACATCCATCAAATCTTAGTATTCTCTGGGGATGCCCAGTAGGGATCCATTCGCCACAGTTGCAGCTACCTCCTCACTCTGTGGCATTCCAGTCTGGTGGGGTTCCTCACTCTGGATCAATTCATTATTAAGGAATTGGATGGTCCCCTCCATCCAGTCCACTTTTGGGTTCCACTTCTTTAACCAGGTCAGTCCCAGAACTAAGGGCCAGTCCATCCCTGGTGTCACAATGAAAGCAATGGTTTCTGAGTAATTTGCCATTGTTAGTCCAAATGGTTCACATTGTTAGTCCAAATGGCAAATGTTGCTGGGGTGCCCCTCGCAATGGACCCATCAAGTTGGTAGAATGAGATAGGAGTTTTTAGTGGCCTTAGTTGAATGCCCAGTTCCCCGACCAGAGTCAGACTTATTAGGCTTCTTGTACACCCTGAATCCAGCAATGCTTTAAGTCTCACTTTTCTCCCCGTTAATAGAATTAACAGTTCGTTGTAAGGGGTTCAACAACCCTGCTTACCAAAGGGTCTTCGTAGTAATTCTCTGACTGACTAGGTTCCTCCACCAGAGGGGTCAGAGTTCCACACACCATAATTAATTCCAGCAGGAACTCAACAACAACATCTGTCTTTAGGGCGGTGTCTCTGGAACGCGATGGTGGCTTTGAGGGTTTCCCTCCAACCTGCTTCTCTCCTTTCTGGGTGGGCATCATCACACGACACTCAGCTGCATGGTGGTCTTCCTTTCCACAATTGAAGCAGGCGGCTGAGCTCAGCAGGGCAGAGCGAGATTTGGTTCCCTCCCTTCTCCCCTCCAGGGGAGGGGATCTCTTCCAGGAGTGGCTTGTGTATTACTGGTTTTGAGTTTGGTCGGTTTCAGCTTTCTCGGCCAAGACACACCAGCCATGCAGGTGCACTGGGGCTCCACGGGCAACGCAGGCATTGTACAGGTCATTGTTTAAGCCATCTTTGAACCAACTCACGAGTATTTCCTCTGGTCAATCTAAATGGCAAGTCAGTTCATGAAACTCTTCGATGTACTCGGTGACTGGACAGTGCCCCATCTGATGTGCCTTATGCGGTCTCTAGGCTTGCAGTCAGCTAGGGATCCTCAAATCTCCATCTCAGGGCTGTCATGAAGCAGTTAAAGTTACGGACCTCTGGTGCATCTGCATTATGGAGGCTCACCATCCAACATGCAGCTGATCCTTCTAGAGCCAGTGTGACAACCCTGACTTTGACCCCTTCTGTAGGGAGGTCCCTCCCATATTGCTGCATGTAGGTCAGTAAGTGTGCAAGGAAAAATCCCAGTTGCTGGGGATTCCTGTCAAACTTGATGCCTTCTGTTCTAAGGGTGGAAACCTCCTCCCGTTGAGTCGCAGGCCTTGCTTTGCATCAAGATGTCTCCTGGGCGGATCTTCTATGGTAGCAATGGGTTTGCCAGTAGCCCCTGCAATTTCAGTAGATGCCCCTGGGATAGGGGATCCCCTTCATTCATCAGTAGCCTCCTTTTGTGCTCCTACCTTGCCCGCAGTGCAAGCCAGGGCACCCTGGATCCACATGCCATGGATGGCCTCCCTCATGAGGTTAATGGCTTCCCTCAAGAGTTGGTTGTCGTAGAGGTCGTCCATCTCCTGCTTCCAGCCAGGTCAGTGGCTCCCATGGATGAGGGTAACATCCTTGGTCCTGCCGCCCCAGCTTTCCTTCTTTCCAATGCCTATGGACCACCTCGGCTTGGCAGCGGTGCCTGAGGCGATGTTCTGCTCAATCCAGGCATTGAGGGCCTCCTCTGCTTGGGTGGGTTTCTCCCCCATCATTCAGCCTCTTCATGGTCACTGCCCTGGACAGACATGGTGTGCACGGTCCCCATGGTAGGGCTGTTATCTCTCCTGGTTCACCAGTTTGCAGTTCCTGCCTAATATAAGGTCTTGCCTCTCCAAATCTTCGCAAGAAAGTTCTTCTAAAGTTAGTTCACTGTCAAGCTCCTCCAAGACAGGCAGGCACTCAATGTTATTTAATACTTTTTCAGTAGTTATTGGTGTGATGACATCATAAAAGCAGTATGTATTTTTCTGTAGAATATTTAAATACAACCTGTAAAGGAAAACAAATCAAAATCAGGTTGGATTCTGAAGAAAAGCCCTTTTCTTTGTAAGACATATATTAAAAACTTGGTAATTCTATAGTTGCAAATGATAAAAATTCAAAATTACCAATGAAACAAAATGATATTGTTTTGTTTTGTTTTAAAAGATAGTAATATTAACCATTTCACATACACCTGAAGATAGGAAGAGGATGTAAGTGCATTAACATGTTTTATTTATTTGTCACATGTATAAGACCAATTCTATAGAGATGGTTTGATTCCATTTTTATTATTTTAAGCTAAGGTTATATCAATGCAGGAATTTTAGTGAAAAAGGATCAGCTTTTTTTCCTCATAGCAGTATGTTTTCAATAGTAGCATGTCTAAAAGAATATTTTCATAAGGCTATCATTTAAAACATTAGGGCACTTTTTAAAAATCTGGTTAGAATCTGTACAATATATATGGTTATATATATATATGCCAAACAAAATAAAAGAACAAACAACATACAAGCTATGTACCTCAGGAAGAGAGGAAAATGGTATTGTCAGTAATGTATTTTACATTCTTTTAAAGAAAAAATATATTTTAAGACCATTTATTGCAGATACTGTTCAGCTGTGTAATAATAATAATAACAAAATTGGCAAGTCAGGTCAAATGGATTGTCCTTTTCTTAAAGAATTCTGGGAGCCAAAGTTGAAACAATATCACTAAAAATGCTTTATTTGACCTGGTAGTTTCTTGAAGTGCTGAATTAAACTGAGTGATACAGTACAACTTATCTAGGAAGTACTACAACATTTGATAGTGGATCAGCAACAGTCATTAGGAATTCATGTACCTATTCACCTATTCATATATCATTCACCTATTATGCAAAGAGGTAATTTGTTTTAATAATGGTTTTGTAAAGAAACCACATCAATCTGCTTCACATCACCACCCCCACTGCATTGTATGACTTTCTCCCTTGCCAAAGGTTCCAGCTCTACTCTCAGTTTCTCTGGAATGAAAGGAGCACTACCAAAATGATCTGCTTGAAAAATGAGAGAATAGACTGCTTTATTTTTATTTTATTTTATTTATTTATTTATTTATTTATTATTTATTTATTTATTTATTTATTTATTTATTTATTTATTTATTTATTTATTTATTTATTTATTTATTTGTCAAGCATATATAAGATAACAGGTAAAAGTATAAACAAAATTTGAATACATGAAAAGAGTAAGAGTAAAAAGGAATATTAGGACAGGGATGGTAGGCACTCTGGTGCACTTATGCACGCCCCTTACAGACATCTTAAGAATGAGATGAGGTCAACGGTGGACAGTTTAAGGTTAAAGTTTTGGAGGTTTGGAGAAGAAACCACAGAGTCAGGTAGTGCATTCCAGGCATTGACCACTCTGTTACTGAAGTCATATTTTCTGCAATTGAGTTTGAAGCGGTTTACCTTGAGTTTGTCTCTATTATTTGCTTGTGTATTGTTGTGGTTGAAGCTGAAGTAGTCATTGACAGGTAGGACATTGTGGCAGATAAGTTTATGTACTATGCTTAGTTCAGATCAAAGTCAGCGTAGTTCTAAGTTGTCTAGGCTCAAAATTTGAAGTCTGATGACATAAGGTATTTTATTGTGGGTAGAGGAATGGAGGACTCTTCTCATAAAATATCTCTGGATTCTCTCAATTGTATTTATGTCTGATATGCAATGCAGGTTCCAGACAGATGAGCTGTATTCAAGAATTGGTCTAGCAAATGTTTTGTATGCTCTGGTTAGTAGTACAATATTACCAGAGAAGAAGCTACGCAAGATTAGGTTAACAACTCTTAATGCCTTTTTGGCAAAGTTGTTAGATTGGGCTTTGGCACTTAGATCTTTAGAAATGAGTATTCCAAGGTCCTTGACAGAGTGAGGGTCATCTACAAGGTCATGTCCATCTAATTTGTATTTTGCCAATGTGCAAGACAGAGCATTTGTTGGTTGAGATCTGAAGTTGCCACTTGTTAGACCAATCTGACACATAGTCAAGGTCTTTTTGAAGGGTAGTTGCATTGTTGGTGGTGTTGAATAGCTTAACATCATCAGCGAAGAGAACACAATTGCTTTTAATATGATCGCAAATGACATTTATGTAAAGTATGAAGAGTGTTGGACCTAAAAAACTCCCTTGGGAAACACCACTATTAACAGGTACAGGATTTGATAGAGCACTTTCTATTTTGACCACGTGTTGTCTGTTTGACAGGAAGGCAGCTATCCATTTACGTAGGAGTCCAGAAATACCATAGGATTTTAGTTTTAGAAGTAATTTGTCATGTACCACTGAAAAGCTTTACAGAAGTCTATGTAAATTGCGTCTATTGCTTTGCCCTGATCAAGATGTGTAGTCCATATGTTTTTGTAACATAGTAGTTATAGATTACAAGATAATTTTTTTCTGAAACCAAATTGTTTGTTAGGGAATAGGTTGTTTGTCTCTAGGTGGATGATAATAGATTAATAATTGATCCCATGACTTTGCAGGTGATGCAACATAAAGAGATTGGTCTGTAATTTTCAACTAGGCTAGGGTCTCCCTTTTTGAAGATAGGGATGACTGTGGCTTGTGACCATTGGAAGGGCAAGGAGCTGGTATTGAAAGATTTTTCAAAAATTATGCTTAGAGGTTCTGCAGTGCACTGCAATTGCAGTGGAAATCTTTTTTAAGAAGTATGCATATAGTCCATCAGGTCCAATAGATAGAGATGGTTTTAGATTGCGTAGTGCCTTTTCAACATTGTCTTCTGTAAAATCGATATGTATAAGATCACTGTAATCGTTGTAATTGTCTGTAGTATGACTTAGAAATAATGGGTACTCAAGAAAAAAAACCCTTTTTAAAATGAGAATAAACAACTTTTTTATTCTTATTATGGTACACGTACCTTTTTTGATAACCAAAGCTGAAATAAGCCATTATCTCCTTGTTCTTTCCTCCATGTAAGATAAATATATATTTGAAGGGATGAGAGCCTCTCTTTCCTTTCTAATTTCCAAGAAAGAGGAAAGCAAACTAAGAAATGGATACTAAGGTTGCTAAGAGTAGAGCTGCCAGGCTCCTGAGTAAAAAGGTGCTAGAATCTGCAATTTCTTTTCAATCTTCATTAAACAGCAGTTAAGATCGAAGTAAATGGAAATGATGCTGTTGTTCAGCATCCTTGCCATTTTTACAATGAGTTGGTGAAAATGCCATCAGTGCTTCTGTTTAGCTCGCTCGAGTCATTTATTGTTTGAAGCTTTAGAAAGGAGAAACATCCTTTTTTTTCTTTTTAATCCACAGCAGTACATTGAGAGTGAGGAGCAGAAGTTAGGCCCAGGAGGAGTCAGTAAGTTGCAGCCATTGGTTAGGATGAATTTCACACACTCAAAAAAAAACAAACCCTAACAATATCGTTATGAGCCAAGAAAATGGAAAGTCAGATCTTAGTTTCACACAGTGCAGTTCCTAAAATTCATTGCTAGATGTCACGGTCTTAAAGGTGATCTCCTACCAAGCTTAAGAGAGGAAAAAGTGTTTACCTAAATAAACAAATTATGGTAGCTCTAGTGCCATGAAGCAGGGGCACAGCTTACCTTTCCCATTTATTTCCATGGATATATTTAGGCCCCATATAGACCCCAAAGCATTTTAGAAATAAAACAGTGGGTGACTACAGCTCAGTTTTGTTCAGACATATACATTTTGAATCACAAAGAAAAAAAATGAAACGAAATCCACAAAGCTAAACTGAAATTATAAAGAATATTGTGGGAAGCTAGAAAAGGCTAAAAAATAATTTTACTTTCTGAAATCAGCATTTTGTGAGTAACCACACCCACAACTGTTTTGATAGTATCTCTAAGATGTTCTCAAAATTCCAGGTGTGCCTACTAGACCCCAAAGATGAATGGCAAGGGCTTTCTATATATACTGTCCTGTCATGCATATTTGTGTGTGTGCGTGTCTGTGTCTCAAAACCACACAGTATCATGTTATATGCCATCCGTGAATTCATGAGTTTAATTGATTTTAATATGGCTTCATTAGAATATTTTTATATTCTCTTTTGAAAAAAGTTATAGAAATTAGCTATTTGTTTCTGAAAATTATACAATAATAGTTACTTCAAGCAGTTTTATCCTACTTTGAACAAATTGCAAATTTTAAAAATAAAAATAATAAACATATGGACTTCCGGTTTGGCATTGCGGAGAGACAGTCAGGGAAATAGTGGGCTCTGATGAGCCCTGTGAAAACCCCGTCTGCCAAACCGCTGCTGATGGGTCTTCAGATCAGAACTGTCCTGCAGGGATGGGGATGAAAGAGAGGCACCTCGGATGACCAAGAGGAACAGGCAAGTTCCTCGGAGGTCAGAGGGAACTCTCTGCAAATTGGCGGTGGGGGGCGGCAGCCATGGTGGCTGCCACAAAGCTTGGACAAACCGGGCAAGTGATGTGCAGGAGGAAAGCGGAAAGGAACAATGCTCTTTGAAGCTGGGTGAGTGACAACCAACCCAGGCTTGAAACAACATTTGGAGTAATGGGTTTTTTTATTTGTAAGACCCCTAGCCTTAAAACAGTGGCTGAGGATCTAGACCCGACTGAAAATTGATATTTGAATAGACAAAAATGGAAAAATAAACATTGAGACTTGGTTCAAATTGAACAAGCTTTAAATTTGAATTGGATTTTTAAAGAAAAGAAGGGAAAAAAAGAATTATTATCTTTAAAATACAGAAGAAGGAGAGAATCAAGCAGAAACGTTATATAATTGAAACAAAATGGCAATTTGCATGACTAAAGGAAACTGGATTGTAGAGAGACATCTTCTGGTTCAAAAAGAAACATTGTAATCGGCTCCTTGTTTGGGAACATTGTGAATATTACAGATAACAACCGTGGGATTTTGGCAGTGGAACTGTTTTTTCTTTGTCTGCAGGTGGCTTGACTTTGGGGGGGAAGAAAAAAGGAAAATATAATGGAACTCTTATAATTGGACTAATTAGCAAAGGAATAAAAGAAGTCAAATGGTGCAGGAACAAAAGAAGAAAATTGATGTGATTTGCTTGAAATAGAAGTAAGAAAAAGAACTAAATTGATATATGGAGAATTAAATTGCGAACATTGAAATTGAAATGAAATATATGCTAGCAGACAAGGAAATGAGGAACGATATACATAAGGCAGGAAAAAAGAAGATAGAAACAATGTGATTAAAAATAAAGCAATGTATAAATGGTCAGTAATAATAAAAAGGAGGTTTTTTATAGATGAATAAAAATGAATATGAATATGAGAAGAATTTGATATAATATATAAAAAATTGAAATAAAGAAGAAAGTTAGAATATGAGAGGAACAGAATATATTAACAGAAATTTATTAATTTACATAAGGATGTGTTTGGAGTAAGAACTAAGTCTCAATGTTAAATTGTTACAAAGATGATAATGAAAATGTGATTGAACATGAATAAGTAATGTATAGATGGATGGTAAAATTAAAAAAAAGTGATTATGCTAGGATAGACAGCAAAACAAAGATGATTATACTGGGTATAACAATAACAATAAAGACAATTATGTTGGGTTTGACAGTAAAATAAGATGATTATACTGGGAATAACAGTAAAGATAAAAATAATTATGCTGGGATTGACAGTAAAAATGATGATTATACTGGGTGTAACAGTAAAATTTAAGAACCTTATGCTGTGATTAACAGCCAAAAGGAGATGATTAAGATGAAGATTATAATACTGGGATAAACTTTTAGAATAAAGATGACCATACTGGAATTAATAGTAATAATGAAATGATTATGTTGTGATTAAAAGGGTTAAGCTGAGATAAATAGTAAAATGAAGATGATAAATGCTTACAGTTAAAATACTGCGTAAATATTTGATGATTTATACTTTTAAGATATATCCAACCATATTAAAAGGAAAAGAAATTGAAATGATATTGAGTTAAGGATTTTAAGATCAGTGTAATGGGTTTTAAGACTTTTTTTAAAAGATAGAATTTATGGTAATAATGTTATAGAATATTAAGTTGTGTTATTTGAAAATTAAGATTTGTGATGAAATAATAGAAAGGTAATTGATTTGTGTAAAATAATATGTTAGATATTTTTGTTCTTTTTGCTTTTTTTTTTTAAAAAAAGATGGTAATTAGTGGGGATTTGGGAAAAGCTTTTGTTAAAGAGGAATTAGTAATTGTACCTACTTATGACCGGATCAATGGCTCGTTCTGAAAAGATATTTTGTATGTTTATGTGTTTTTTAAAAAAATAAAAAATTTTGTTCAAAAAAATAAAAATAAAATAAAAATAAAAATAATAAGAATACTATACACAATAAATATCAATAAACACTATAATGGTAAATATTACCAGCTACCAGTGGGTGGCAACTATCAAACTGATTTCTTAACACAGAATATTATAAAAAACTTCATCCATAAGTTGATCTCTAAGGGAGATGGGCAGTTAAAACATACATGCATGTATGTATGTATGTATATGCACACACACACACGTAAATCTAGCCAGATGTTAAAGGTCAGTTTTTATCCATTTTAAAATCTGGATTATTCTATTGTGATGATTGTGGTTCAAATGGGATCAAAGTACATTTTCCACAAATAATAAAATCTCAGTTTTTAAATTAATATGGTAATTATAGGAGGTAAAACAAAAATACTATAATATCATAATTAAATAGTTTAATTAACTGACGGTATTATATACAAATGCCCAAAGAGCCCAGTATAAAAATTTACATTAAATGGACAGGTAAACATATCCAAAATGTGGTATTAGTCAAAAAAAATATACACAGTGGTATAATTCAAAGTTAAGAAACCAAAACCAATTTCTGGCATTGACATCTCCAACATATTTTGGAATTGAAGAACTCAGTAGAAATTTACTATTTATTAAGCTTTTGAAAATATTTTCCAGATATGTAAATAGAAATTTCAAACAAAAGATATAGTATCCTTAAAATTGCATTCATTTTAAGAGTGTTTATACTATTCTAGAGACTAAGATTAATGACCTATATATCAATGCCTCACAAACTCTTTATATACCTTATTCATATTCAGTGAAATTGTTGGAGAAATATTGCTTGTAGTAAGAATACATAACCAATTGACAAATGTCCATATATGAAATTGACAATTATTCTTGACTAAACAACCCTTCATGTTTAGGCATAACTTTTAACTTAGACCACTTAACAGAAGTTCTCATTTTGAATAAATGCATACATAAAAGCAGGAACTCATCTCACTAGGACAAGCCTGTCCTACTTGTGTTGGAAGAGAACAGAATAGAACTGTGACTATCAGGATCCATAATTAGAGCATTCTCTGCCACTGTGCCCACCCTTTACAACATCCTATTTGAACCCTAAAGGCTCTTCTGGATTCCATCAGTCAGAGTTGCTTGACTGATGGATCCTCAGTAGGCCTCCTCTGCCAGCACAAGTAGGTGTTGTGGCTCCGATCACTGAGCCTGTGTTATCAACAGGAGAGGACTCTGAGAGTGAAGGAGAGGAGTTGGCAAGGCCTCCCTCTCCAGGACCCTCCTCTCTGGCAATGCCTCCGGTGTCCTCCGAAGGCCAAGAGATAGGCCCGGGGCCAAGCACTTCCACGCAGCCGCAGGTGGACAGTAATGATGATGATGATGAGTCTTGGCTGGACCCTCGACAACGTCGCAGAGATAAGTGCGCACAGCAGAGGAAGAGGCGTGCCAGGGATTAGGCTGAGTCACTGGACCACACCCCACAGGGTATAAAAGGGGATGTGGTGGCCGTTCAAGCTCTGTGACAAGCAAAAACTGATATTGAACAAACCTCTCTGCATTGCTGGACTTTTTGAATATTCTTTTATCTGTTGTGTGTTGGTTTTGAAAAACACTCCCTTCGTAAGTAAAAGACTCTTGGCAGCCAGCCACTGGGTTGCTGCCAATTCTGCTCTTAGAGAAACCTTTGTTGGCTGGTTTATTTCACTATTGGCTGTCTGTGGTGGTGCATGTGTGAGACGGGGACAGAACAGTAGGATGAGTTTGTCTTAGCAGTTTGAGATGGTTGACCAAGTAGTCTGGACCTATGCCATGGATGTCTTTTAAGGTCATAACCTGTCAGGTCCCCATAGATCCCTATTGGGATGCTGCCATTCTGATGGGAGGTCCTCCCAGTAGCATTTTATTTTATTTATTTTATATTTTTTTTGTAAATATTTTTTATTTATTTTTTCCAAATTTAAACATAAAACATAGCTTTCAAGAGCAAAAATCTCGATCTGGTCATAGATGGTTACCATGCTTACATTCCTTTCACAAGCTCAATTCACAATTTCCATTGCATCTTTTATAAGTAAACAAAAAAGAAAAGAAAAGAAGATAAAAAAAATCAAAACTTAAAAAGAACCAATTTTAACTCAAATTTAACATTTTCATCTATATAAATCCATTATATTTATCCAAAATTAGTTTCAAATTCACTTTCACTCATTTTTACATCTGCATAACAATTCTAAACGTATTTTTATTCTTCTTTACCTTATATCTTATACAAGTCATATCAAAATAATTTTTACAATATTCTAACCTCTTGTTAAGTGTTTACCTTACAATTTTATCACCATTTATTCTTAATTTCAATTCAATACCACTCCATTTTTATTATATTTTATAAAACAACATTTTGTCTAATTTTAATCCTTTGATCCTTATCCTTAAATCAGTTTACCTTAGTTTTTTTCTCCCAATTTACATATTACACAGATTTCTCACAAAGACATATTTTATTTACTCCAATTTCTAATATATTTTCCACTATATCTCCCTCTAATATTTAACTATCTTCCAGCTTATTCTATTTGATTAATTCTCAGCTTGATCCTCTCCAAAACACCAACTATTTAGTTAATTTCAGAATAGTTCCTCAATCTCCTCCAACTCTCCTCCTATTTGTTTGGCTGTTTCCAGCATTTTGTGGGGTGATTTCCAGCATAGTCTCCTCCTTAACTCCCTCCATTGTTTGGCTGATTTCCAGCATAGTCTCCTCCAACTCTCCTCCTATTTGTTTGGCTGTTTCCAGCATTTTATGGGCTGATTTCCAGCATAATCTCCTCTCCATTATTTGGCTGGTGTCCAGCATAATTCCCTCCAGCACTCCTCCTATTTGTTTAGCTGATTTCTCGCACTTCTAATTAATTTCCAATGTATTTCCACCGAGTCTCAAACTCTTATCTAGTTGGTATCCATCCCACACATTTTAACTGTAATATGATTATCTGTTTTATATCATTTTTCCATCCTACTCTTTCAATTTAAATCTCGATGTCAGCGTTCCAAATTAGGCTCTCTTCCAGCGCTGACATGAATGAAATGAAACAGAGAGCAGAAGCGTTGATTTATTGCTGAGATGAACTTTTACCTAGTTTTCTGCATACAACAGATAGTTACCTGGGTAACGGAGGGTGGGGGCAAATTCCTGTGAAAAGAACGTGCCGGGACGAAGAGATGGATCTGCATGATGGCCAATGGGACATTGGGGTTGGAGAGCGGAAGGGGAGGTTGTTGGAAGGAGGGGCCAGTTTGGCTGCAACCAGAGTTCAGGCATGTCGTGTTTTTTCTATTCTTAAATAAAAGAGATTCATTATAGACTTTGCGGTTGAGAATGAAGTTTATTTAAGATAGCACTGAAGCCTGACAGACAGCCAAGCTCACTCAAAGCCAGGCTGGCTGAGTTTAAATCATCCCGTTCCCTCCCAGACGTATGGTTGGACTGGAGGTTGTCCCCCGACATTATGGCTGAAGCGAAGCTCTCGGAGGAAAGCCTGCTTCAAGCAACGAGTGGAGGAGAAGCGGTTGTGATCCCAGCCAGTTTGGAAAGTATGAAGGCTCAACTCTCCCCACCTTCCCCCTTGGCAAAACTTCAAACAAAGAAGCGTGAACCAGATAAATACCCGGGGACTGTGCCAAAAGCCTTTGAGGCTGAATTTCCCTTTCCAAACGTGAAAGACAAGGGAAAACCCCTAAGTGAATTGGGCAGGGCATCCTGGCTATGGGAATGGGAACAAGCCAGAAAACAAACTAAGTGCCAAGAAATTCTAAGGAAGCCACTCGAAAGCCCCATAGATGAGTTGAAAGAGAAATTTGACCGTGCCACCCTTCAGGGGGAGGGGCCATCCTGCAGACCCAAAGAAAAGAGAGAACCAGTCTGGGCTGTTGACCCGAGAGGCCGTAGGCCAAGGCGCAGCCCTTCCCCCCTCCACAGCAGCAGGAGGAGGAGCCCAATGACGCATCCATGGGTCCCCCCCTCCCAGCAAGCAGTGAAGCCTAGATGAGGCAGCACCTCCCTACCCCAGGATGAGAGACGAGGCAGAGGAGTACCAACACCAAGGCCGGCCCTACAGAGCTCAGCACAGAGAGGAGAGGGCAGAGAGGGAGGAGCCACCCCAGTTCAGAGGGAAGTTCGATGGTGACCCAGACAACCCCGCCCAATTCCTCGATTCAGCTGAGATCTACATAGAGCATTTTGGACACCTCTACCCTTTCCCCAGAACTCTAGTGAAGGCTATTTCGGAAGGGTTGGAGGGAGAAGCAAAGAGGTGGTCAGCATCCCTCTATAAAAACAAGGGGGCCCAGCTGCAAGATGCGGATGGGTTCTTGCAACTATTGAGAGCCCGTTATGAGGAGGAGGAGGAGGACCCCTATGTGGAAGACAAGCTCAGAAACCTAATGCAGAAGGGGAAGCCCATCAGAGAGCATATCTGTGAATTCAGGAGAGTCATTGGGACACTGCCTCCCCTACCAGAGCGATTGCTGGTGTATTTTTTTAGAACAAGCCTAGATAGGAGAATTTCCCAAGTGACTGCTTATCGTGACATCCCAAACCGACTCTCTGAATGGTTCCGGGTAGCGATAAAAGTCGACAGAGGGTTGCGGGCGAGCGACACGTCAAAACCACCAGAGGGAAAGGAGAGAGGCCGACCAGACCAGAGGCCACTCAACAGATGGGAAACCCCAACATCACAGCCCTCCCACAGACCAACTGCCCCACGGAGCCCACTGAAATGCTACCGATGTGGGGGAAGTGGCCACATAGCAGCAAGATGTGGAACGCCTAGACTGGGACCAGCTCCACTGCCCAAAGCACGACCAGAATGAGGGCCCAAGTGCGCCATCCACGTACCACGGGAAGCTCCCCAAATCCCGGAGTTTTTCGCTCACCTGACCGAAACCAGAGGAACCCCAGATGAGGGAGATCAGTCCCCCGAACCCTATGACACGAAGGACGAAGGCGAAGACGACCCGATGGTGAGTGGACCTGTCCACCCTTTTCTTTTCCCCATATGCCTCACAGCCCCCAAAACAGGGGCCCAAGAGACTTTCCAAGCCCTAATAGACTCTGGTAGCACACGGTGCCTAATCAACCTACCCACAGTTCTGAAATTGGGAATCCGAGCTAAACAGCTCAAACAACCAATTCGTTTTGAGCAAGTTGATGGGTCCCTAGTGGGGGGAGCATACGCCACACACTTGACTGAACCCATGAGACTAGAACTAGCAGATCACTGGGAGACGATCCGCTTCATAATAGCCCCCAAGATGACAGAACCAGTCATATTGGGACTCTCGTGGCTGGACAAATGGGGCCCAATCATTTGGTGGCAAGAGAGGACCCGCAGGCTGAGAATAGCAAAGGGCCCCCAACCCCTGCCGCCCCGACCAGAAGAATTCCCTCCCACGCTGAGACCCCAAAGCAGCCCTCCACCACAAAGCAAAACACCACCAACACAAGGGTCCCTCCCAGAAGGTACAGCAAAGCAATTGGCAGCCGCACCCACCATCGCTTGTAATGCAGATCAGTTCCCAGGGGAGTACCAAGACCTTGCAGAGGTATTCAGCAAGGCCGAGTGTGACATTCTGCCCCCCACCGTGAGACCAATTGTGCCATCGAGATTATCCCGGGAGCAAAACTACCCAAACCTAAAATGTATGCCATGACGCCCCGAGAAATGCAGGAAATGCGGGACTACATAGACAAAAACTTACAAAGGGGATTTATTGAGCCAGTAAAACCAAGGGTAGCGGCGCCGGTCATGTTTAAAGAGAAAAAGGACAGCTCCATGAGACTGGTGGTCAACTTTCAAAGTATCAACGTGTTTGCGTACACAACTTGTACCCCCTCCCCCTCATGAAAGACATGCTAGCCCACCTAGCTAAAGGAAAGATTTTCACCAAACTAGACCTTCGAGAAGCTTATTACTGAGTACGCATAAAGGCAGGAGATGAATGGAAAACAGCATTCAACTGCCCCCTGGGTAGTTTCCAGTTTAAAGTAATGCCCTTTGGATTGCAAGGAGCCCCGGCAGTGTTCATGCAGTTAATAAATGAAGTCTTACATGAACACCTTTACAAAGGGGTCCTCGTCTACCTGGACGATATTCTTATCTACACGGAGACCATAGACGAACATATACCCCTTGCCTGCCAAGTACTGAAAAAACTGCTAAGGGCAAACCTATATGTCAAACTGTCAAAATGCGATTTCCACCAATCATGGCTAGACTACCTGGGCTACTGAGTATCAAACGAGGGGATAGAGATGGACCCAGCCAAGGTCCAATGAGTTCTACAATGGCAGCCCCCTCGCACCCGCAGACAACTGCAAAGTTTTCTAGGCTTTGCGAACTTCTACAGACAATTCATCCCCTCGTTCGCGAAGATTGCCAAACCTTTGACGGACCTCTTAAAGACAGGAAGCCCAGCAATGAAACCTCGCCCGGGACAACCCCTACAGTGGGACCTGACCTGCCAACAGGCATTCGAAATGCTGAAAGGAATGTTCGTGAAAGAACCCATCTTAAAACACCCGGATCCGGAACAGCCTTTTGTCATCCAAGCAGATGCAAGTGATGTGGCAGTAGGAGCCGTGTTACTCCAAAAGAACAACCAAGGTGATCTACAACCCTGCGCCTACACCTCCCGCAAACTCACCGATACAGAGAGGTGATGGGCGGCGTGGGAGAAGGAAGCATTCGCAGTAAGATGGGCCTTGTTGACCTGGCGGCACCTACTAGAGGGAGGCCAGAAACCATTTGAAGTCTGGACTGATCATAAAAACCTAGAGGCCCTAAAAACCCCATGGAAACTGTCGCCCAGGCAAGTACGGTGGGCACAATACTTCAATCGTTTCAATTTCGAGCTTAAGCACATCCCAGGAGGGAGAAATTTCCTGGCTGATGCCCTCTCCTGGATGCCCCAATACAACAGTGAGCGGGAGCAGGTAGTGAATGCCATCATCCCCTCCACCCAAGCTGCGGCTCAAGTGATCACCAGACGGCAACAACGTGACCAGCAAGGCCAACTTCCAAGTAACTTAACTGCAAAATTAAAAAATGAAACGCTGACAGACCCCTGGTATCGGGACAATCAACATCTCTTGACAAAAAGAGAAGACCTAGCATGGAGGGGGACAAAGCTTTATGTCCCACAGACTTTACGCATCCTGATTCTCAAGAGGAGCCACAACGTTAAACCAGCAGGATACTTCAGGTTCCTAAAGACTCTGCACCTAGTACGAAGGCAGTTCTGGTGGCCCCACATGAGAAAGGACGTAGACAGTTATGTAAAAAGCTGCACCATTTGTGCCACGATAAAGACAAGACCAGGGTGCCCGCCTGGACTGTTGCAACCAGTAGCTGAGCCAACAAGACCAGGGGAGGAGATTGCAATGGACTTTATAGTAGACCTACCAAGGAGCAGTGGAAATGCAGTGATCTGGACTGTAATAGACTTATTCTCCAAACAGGCACACTTCATTCCTTGTAGTGGATTGCCTTCAGCCCACCAGTTATCCAAACTGTTCCTGAAACACATCTACCGCCTACATGGAGTCCCCAGGAGAATCATCTCCGACCGAGGGGTCCAGTTCACAGCAAAGTTCTGGAGGGAGTTTCTACGATCCATAGGGTCATCCCAAGGCCTCAGCTCAGCATTTCACCCGAGCACCAATGGAGGGGCAGAAAGACTGAACGCTATGATAGAACAGTATTTAAGATGCTACGTCGACTACCAGCAGTCCAATTGGGCAGACCTTCTATCTTTTGCGGAGGTTGCATATAATAATGCTGTCCACAGCAGCAAGGGGATAACCCCGTTCAAAGTAGTGAGTGGCATGGATTTTGTCCCCATGCCAGAGTACCTGAGGGAGCCCCCTTCCTCAGTCAGTTTGACCGATTGGATGGCAATGTTGAGAGAAACTTGGGAGAATGTTAAGAGGGCGCTGGCAAAGGTGGCTCAATCTTATAAGGAACAAGCAGACAAGCACCGAACTCCCCAAAGACCATTTCAGTTGGGAGAGAAAGTTTACCTTTCTACCAAGTACTTGAGACTTAGACTCCCGAGCAAGAAATTGGGCCCAAAATTTATAGGACCATTTCCTATAATAAAAATAATCAACCCCGTTACAGTGCAATTGCAGTTGCCACGGCTTTTGGGGAAAATTCACCCCGTTTTTCACAGTAGCCTTCTAAAACCTGTAGTGGGATCTACTTTAAGGCTGACGCCACATGAACCCCCTGGGCCCCTGGTTGTTGGGGGCCAAACGCACTACGAAGTGCAGCGAATTCTTGATTCAAGATGGCCCAGAGGGCGCCTCCAGTACTTAATTAAATGGAAGGGCTACCCGTTGTCAGAGGCTTCCTGGGTGAAGAGCGCAAACATCCAAGCTGACCACCTTATAGCAAAATTCCATGCAGACCACCCGGGAAAGCCGGGAGGGGCGGTGCGCAGCCAAGGAGGGGCTAATGATACTTATCTTGTTGTGTTTTTCCCTATGGGGTAGGTTACGTCACAGAAGTGAAGGGAGAGGGGCCGGATGTCAGTGTTCCAAATTAGGCTCTCTTCCAGTGCTGACATGAATGAAATGAAACAGAGAGCAGAAGCGTTGATTTATTGCTGAGATGAACTTTTACCTAGTTTTCTGCATACAACAGATAGTGTTACCTGGGTAACGGAGGGTGGGGGCAAATTCCTGTGAAAAGAACGTGCCGGGACGAAGAGATGGATCTGCATGATGGCCAATGAGATATTGGGGTTGGAGAGCGGAAGGGGAGGTTGTTGGAAGGAGGGGCCAGTTTGGCTGCAACCAGAGTTCAGGCATGTCGTGTTTTTTCTATTCTTAAATAAAAGAGATTCATTAGAGACTTTGCGGTTGAGAATGAAGTTTATTTAAGATAGCACCAAAGCCTGACACTCAGTATATTTCATAATAGTCATCATTTCCAACATGTATTACCTTAATTCAAGACTAATCACTAGCATCTGTGTATCTTGTATTTTGTTCAATCAATCCTTATTCATCAGTTTAACATTTGTTTGCAAATTAAACTTAAAACATATTACATCAAACAGTACATTTTCTTAAAATTTTCCTGCCTCAAAATATATTCTTCTTTATTATTTTTATCCCCTTGATATATCCACTATTTTAATAGCCACCTCTTATTTTCTATTTTTATTATTTCACAACCCTTCCTATTTTTATCCAAAAATCATATATACCTAGGCTTTTAACTCTATCATATATACATAGGCTTTTGAATTTTACATTTCAGTTAGTCACATTTAAATTTATCCACTTTAATTCTTTCTTTTCTTCCTTTTCCTCTCTGTCCAAAGTGCTCTATTTCAAGGTTCATCAGTTCAAAGTAAAGAATTTCTGTATGTCCCTTTAAAACTTTTAAAATGTCTGTTCCAAGCGTAGTGCATCAGCTTCCTGTCTTTGTTAACTATGCCTAGCTTTTGTTTACAGTTTTGTCAGTCTCCATTGTTAAAATCCAAAATGTTCTTTATTTCTTCTTTGTAAAAATCATCTGGGACAGAGTAGGAATCTCCAAAATCCTTATATCCAATATTAATTTCAAGTAATCCAAGGTAAAAAGCCAATTAACATGTTTCTTTTCCACCCAGAAAGGGAAATCTCTTCAATCCACTCCCCTGCTTAGTCTCTGCAGACTCCATGGCTATTTTGTAGCCAGCCACATGTCTATCTTCATTAGCTTCATTTTCTTTTAGAGGCATTAATTCTCAGGAATATCCATTTCTCCTATCCACTCCAGTTAAAGGTACAGTCAAATTTCAGAAATTTATTAATGCCAAATCATCCAATTTAAGTTTACTGCAACCAAATTCAATTCGGGTCTTTTACCCATTTTTTTTCTTTTCAATCTTTAAGCCCTGCAGTCCAGCAGCCGCTTTTAAATTTGGGGTCTTATTTTCCAGTAATTCCAAATAGATACATTATATTGCCTGGGTTGGTGTCACTCACCCAGCTTCTTGATCTTTGCTCTTTATTCATCTTCTTCCTCCAGCACAATCCTTGTTCCCGGTTGCCGCGGTTTCAAGGCAGCTGCCATGGCTGCCGTTCTGCTGCCGCCAACATGAAGGAGAAACCTCCGGCCCTGAGGAACCTGCCCGTTCCTCTCAGCCACCCAAGGCATTCCTTCTTGTCCCCCTGTCCCTACAAGACAGGGGAGGTCTGCAGACCTATTGGCGGCAGCTTAGCAGAGGGAATTTGGCAGGGCTCAGCGGAGCTCGCCATTTCCCTGTCTGTTTCCCTGCAGCGCCAACCGGAAGTCCCCAGTGGCATTTTATGATCTATTCCTAGTTCTGGTCTTTCCTTTATTGCATCTCATGGGAAGGTGACTACAGGAAGTTAAGGCTGGGGATAGGCCCAAAACCCCCTCAAAGAGCTGCTGGAGGAGAGGTTGTCCAATGATGCAATGATGTTAAGCAGAGTGAGAAAGTGCCCACCATCTCCCAGCTGCTCCCAGGTACCCCCCAGATCCCTAGAGAATATCAGGACCTGGCAGAGGTGTTCATCTGGCCAGAAGGCAATTTTGGTGGCTGAAGATAAAGAAGGACATTGAGGACTATGTTAAGAGTTGTGCCACTTGCGCAGCCATGAAGAAGAGGCCAGGGAAGCCCCCTGGGCTGCTTCAGCAAGTGGCAGATCCATCCCAACCCTGGGAGGAAATAGCCATGGACTTCATAATTGAGCTCCCCGGGAGTCGAGGGAGTATAGTCTTCTGGACCATCATAGATTTGTTTTCGAAGAAAGCCCACAGCAAGCCCTGTGTGAAGCTTGCCCAAGACTTCCATCTGCATGAAAGTTGGCTAACCTGTTTATAAGACATATCTATAGGTTGCATGGTGTTCCCCACAGGATCATCTCTGATAGAGGGGTCCAATTCACCACTAAGTTCTGTAAGGAGTTCATGGGGTCCATTGGGTCTTCACAGGGACTTAGTTCAGTGCCATGGTGGAGCAATACTTGAGGTGCTATGTCAACTATCAGCAAATGAACTGGGCAAAGTTTTGCCATTTGCTGAACTGGCATACTGTTGTGACCCAGGCCCAAGTAGGTAGTAGTCAACGCAAACAGTTCCAAAACATACAGACTTTATTAGAACAGCTGAGAATTAATTCATTCTCAGCGTAGTCCAAACTAAATCAAAACAAACTCTTCATAACACAAATTCTTCAGTCTAATCACCAACCTAGGTATAATTAGACAAACTGCCAAAGGCTTCTCTTGCCAAAAGTTCAGAAGCAGAAGACGCTGACTAGAGATAAGTGCAGCAAGACAAGAACAAGTCTATCAATGTTGTTTTCCGACAAAGAGCCCAAGAGCTGTTGTTGGTCTTTTAAGCTTTATGGGAGGAGCCAATCATCTCTTGGCCCTATTCCCGAGTCATCCTCTTTGCTGTAGCTGCTTTTGCCTTCTGGCAGCTCTTCTCATACGTGCACTAGGAACAGGCTCCTCCTGTTCCTCTGCCTCTCTACTGTCAGCCTCTGGAGGCTCCAGAGTCCGCACCTCACTCCCCAATGGCCCTGGCCCCATCTCTGCCTCTGACACAAAGCCCTCATCTGGGCCTTCCCCAGCCTCCAGGACTGGCCATGTTCTTCCTCAGCCTCATCACTGTCTGACTCCGCTGCCAGCTCCACAGGCTGCTGGCAGACCACAACACGTACAACAATGTGGTGCACATCAGTACTGGCCTGACCCCTTTCCAGGTCACCAGTGGCCAGAACTCCCCAGAGAACCATCCTCCTCCATGATGTTAATGGAATAGATGGAGTCGCTGAAACAAGCATGGGAAAATACCAAGCCAGCCCTAAGAGAGGTGGCGAAAACTCATAAAAACAAGCCAACAAGCACCACTCTCTCCAACCACAATTTAAAATGGGGTATAGGGTCCACGTGTCCACAAAGTAGTTAAAACTGAAACTAGCCTTCAAGAAGTTCAGTCCAAAATTCATAGGACCTTTCCCTATCGTAAAAGTAATTAACCCATGACTTCCAGTGGTGATGTCGTGCCGCAGCAGTACAGAGGAATAGGGCTCTATTCCCTGCACTAGGATTCTAGCAATCGGGAGCAGGAGGAGGTGCAGTTTTATCCTGGAGGGATAAACAAAAGAAGGAGGAAATCTCAGAGGCAGCGTGGAAAGGTGCGTTTTCCCGCTGCACTAGGAAGAGAGCCTCCAACCCGATGTGGAAGAAGCCTGCCTTAATGGCAGACCTGGAGGCATGATGTGCCAACCAGAGAAGAAGGAAGCGAGGAGTGAAGACAGCACAACAACTGTATCATGAGCAGTGGATTTAGCTGAGTTTGGAAGTCCGGCGAAGAAACAACCGGAGGAGCTTTTAAGAAAACAGGGTGAGTCTCCAAACAGAGAAGGACTATCCTGAAACACTGGCGGTATTTTGACACTGGGAGCAGAATAGCAAGTAGAAGAGAACAATAGACAGTTAAAGGGCGAGAGAAGTGGTATTTCGCCCTCTGAGATCAAACACAGAATTGTGTTTTGAAACTTAGAGATCTGAGCTCCAATGGAGAAATGAAAGCTGACAGTCGGAAGAAAAGATTGTGAGAGAGTGATTGTGCAGATAGAGTAAGACTGTCACTGCGAGACAGGAGCTGATGCAACAGTGAGAAGTACAGGATCAATAATATTTAAATACCCATCTCTTGACATTTCTATATTGTTATATTCCCTTATATTTATATACTCCTTATATCTCTTGGTGTTTTTAGAACTGGCTAGTTATATTATAGAATATAAACTTATTAAAATATATAGAGAGTTAATCACCCTGATAAAGATTATATTTATTCATGAAACTTAGCAAATAGACAATATAGAGCTGTAGTGATAGATATATAAACTTATATTCATATTTTTTGTATCTAAGTTATATATATATATATATATATATATATATATATATATCAATATCTTAACTACATATTTCCACCTATTACAGTTAAATATAGATAAGATATTTAAAAATAACCAGAAGTAGTTAGATATTTGGATTTATTGATTGTGTGTACCCAATAATAATTGTATTTATTGTAGTTATTGTATTCATTAACTTTATTAGCTTTATTAATTAGATTTATTAATAACTTTTTTCCTCTTTCATCTCATTGATTTACAAATATTTATTGTATCTACTCTATTTATTGTATTTATTGTATTTAATACCTAATACTTACTGTAGCTACTATCGCTAGTACTATTTATGGCTATCTAATAATATTTACTAGTACTTATTTATAGCGATAGAATTATATATACTAGAAGAAAATTAATTTAATACATTTATAGTACAAACTAGATTAACAAACTGGATGGTAATTTGGAAGAACATATATAAAATTCTAGAGGAGCAACATAAAATTATAAGAGAGATGACTACTATTACAACTCTGAAAATAGGAAAGAAGGCCACACCATCAGTCTCAACACTGACTGCATCCCCATTGAATCAAAGATTAATTGAAGGAATGCTTACCACTGAAAGATCGAATGCCATGCCAAACATGCAATTGATGCAGTCTACATTATTGACAATACAAGAAGCGATGGCCAAACTCCAGGAAGATATGACAAAAAACCATAGAGAAATTAAATCAGACCTAAAATTAGAAATGGGAGAGATGAAGACTGAGATACACAAATTGGATGATAGAATGGGCTTAATCGAAGAAGTGATTCAGAACGAGGAAAGAATAAAAACTATTGAAGATAGAATAGAGCAAACTGAGAAAAAGCAAGAAATGGTAGATCGGAAAACGATTGGGCTGAATAAGGAGTTAGAAGAGTCTCTGATGAATTTAGAGTTGGACCAGGCCTCCTTCTTTCTGAGGTTCCAAAATGTCGCAGAGACAAAGGAAGAAGACCTAGGGATGTTGATGGCAGATCTAATTGCAAAAGCCCTTCAAAGGGAAAAGCAAGAGATCATGAATGAATTGGATGATGTGTATAGGGTCTATACAAGTTATGCTAGATGCCACAAACTCCCTAGGGAAGTCCTCATGAGATTTGCCTGCAAGAAAGTGAGAGACATTATATAGAAGATTACAAGAGAGGAACCGATGACATATAAAGGGAAAGAAATTATCACCTTGAAACAAATCCCTAGGAGGGTGCATGAACAATGGAAGGACTATAGATTCTTAGCTACCCAATTAAACAAAAGGAATATACAGTTCTGATGGATTATCCTGGAGGGAATGTTAGTTTCCTGGAACAAAAAAAAAAAAAGATTAAAATTGACAGTATAGGGAATGCTCAAGAAATTTATGATCAGCTGGTAGGCTCAGAGGAAGAATATAGCAGCAGGGAGGAATTGGAATTGGCCAGCCAAGATGTACAGCGACAGAAGACTCAAGAGAAAGACCAAGAGGATAGAAGTAAAGAAGAGAAGGAACACCGAGAAGAAAAGGGGGTAAGAACGAGGATTCAAAGAAGGCAGCGAGTGGTACAAAATTAAAAATGGAAGAGGAACTGAAATTAATATCGCTAAACATGAATGGTTTAAATTCACTGTCCAAAAGAAGACAGATATTTTCAAAATTAGTTAAACAAAAAGTAGATATTGTGTGCCTCCAGGAGGTGCACATTAAAAAACAAGACGAAAAATATTTACGATATAATAAATTGGGAAACTTTATTCAACATTAACAGAAAAAAAAAAAGGAGGGGTGGCAGTATACATCAGAGAGGGGATAATAGCTAAATATATATATATAGACACAAGAGGAAGAATATTAATAATTGAAATATTAATGGGTCAAAAAATATTTTCTTAGTTGTTATATATGTACCCAATAAGAACCAAAGGAATTTTTATAAAAATGTGTATGATAAGATAATAGAAATAGGGAATGACAATGTTTGTTTGATTGGTGACTATAATGCAATAGTGTACATTAAAAAGGATTATGCCAATAGCAAAAAAACAAAAATAAAAAGGAATACCTTACCAAAAGTTTTTTTTGAAATGGCAGAAGAATTAGACCTATTAGATATATGGAGAACCCGAAAACCAGAAAAAACAAAATTCACCATCTATTCTACTCCCCACAGATCATGGTCAAGAATTGACATGGCCTGGATATATGGAGACTTAGTTAAAGATATTGAAACAGTAGGGATTATGCCAAATGCTTGGGCCAACCACAATCCTCTCAAAATAATATGGAAAGGGCAAAAAAGGAAGAAAGGTAGATAGACATTGAATCCACAAATTTTAAAAGAAAAAGAATATATCCAAAAGATTTTAAAAGAATTGGAATTATTTTTAAAGACAGCAAGAAACACCACACCTCATTACAAAATCTCTGGGATACCACAAAAGCATATTTAAGGGGGATTACAATAGCATATATTGCAAAAAGAAATAAAGGTAAGTGGAGAGATTATAACATATTGTCCAAAGAAATTAAAAAGTTAGAAAATCAATTAGAAACAGATCCTGGGGATGAACAAACAAAAAATAAAATGGCCCTAGTTAAACATAAATTGAATGTTTTGGACCAAAAGGAATTGGTAAGAAATTTAAAATTCACAAAACAAAATTATTTTGAATATGCTAACAAACCAGGGAGGTAGCTAGCCTATCAATTAAAAAAGGAAAGAGGAAAAAGAATAATACATCAGCTACAGGATGAAAATGGAAATGTGGAAAGTAATATGGAGAAGAAGAAAAAATTACACAAGAATTTTTTGAAAGGCTTGATAGACAGGAAGAAATGGTACAGGGGAAAATAAGGGATTATTTGAAGGGAGAAATTGAGAGAAGAAAGGGAAGTACTAAATAAGGAAATAACATTATTCGAAGAAGCAATTCGGAAGCAAAAAAGTAATAAGATGGACCAGATGGGTTGCCAGGGGAAATTTATAAACACTTTGAAGATTCGATAGAATTATTACTATTGGAAATATGTAATAAAGTCTTGAGGGAAGCAAAGGTACCAGAATCATGGAAAGAGGCATACATTACTCTGATCCCTAAAGAAGGCACTGACAATAAACAAATTAAGAATTATAGACCAATCTCACTGTTAAATTTGGATTATAAAATTTTTATGAATATTATGGCAGAACGGATAAAAAGAATACTAAATGAGAAGATACATACAGACCAAAATGGATTTCTCCCTATGAGACAAATTAGAAATAATACTAGAATAATAATTAATATACTGGAATATTACGAGGTGCACCCAGAGAGACAAGTGGCCCTTGTCTTCCTGGATACTCAAAAAGCTTTCGATAATGTGAATTGGGAATTTATGGTCCAACAAATTAAAGCCATGACATTTGGAGATAAATTTGAAAAGATGATTGAGTTAATTTACTCTCGCAAAAGGCAAGGGTAATAATAAATGGAGAGACCACAACTTATTTAAGATAACAAAAGGAGTTAGGCAGGGCTGTCCAATGTCACCTCTGCTCTTTATCCTGATCCTAGAGACTCTGCTACAAAGAATTAGGCTAAATGTGGAAATAAAAGGAACTAAAATTAAACAGGAAGAATTCAAATTGCAGGCATTCACAGATGATATGGTATTTGTCATAGAGGACCATTGGAATCTGGACCAATATTATTGCAAGAGATAGAGAAATATGGGGAGGTCACAGGCCTCAAAATTAACAAAGAAAAAACTAAAATGTTAGTTAAGAATTTATCGGAGATACAAAAGGAAGAACTCAAGAAAAGAATGGGGCTTACAATCTCATTAAGCCATTTTTTAATTCTTCCCCAAAACTTAACTGCTTCCGGGCATGTCCACCATTGATGATAGTAACTGCCTCTCTCCTGCCCACATTTCCAGCATTCCGCCGATTGTCCAGTGAACATTTTAGCCAATCTATCAGGGGAAAGGTGCCACCTGTATATCATCTTATAGATATTCTCTTTATATGCTGTGGATACCACTGATTTCATGTTCTCACCCCAAATCCCTTGCCATTTGTCTAAATGAATTGGGTAACCAAAATTTTTCCCCCAAGTGATCATTGTATCTTTGATTACCTCCTCACCTATCTCTAATCTCATTAATAATAATTATCTCCTGCATCATCTTTCTTTTAATCCGAGGCTTTTTCCCCTGCCAAACAAATTTAGTTATTATCTGATTTAATTCCATAAAAAATTTTTTAGATAGGTTCACTGGAGCAATTTGAAATAAGAAATTAAATTTCGGTAGAATATAGGATTTAACTGTTGCTACTCGTCCCAGAAGTGAAAGTTGAATTTTACCCCATTTATCTAAATCTTTTCTTATTTGAATTAATAATTTATTATAGTTGTCTTCTTGTATACTCGAGCATCTGCCAGATAACCAAATTCCCAGATATTTAACTTTGTTGACTACTTTCAATCCAGTCGCTTCCTGTAAACTCCTCTTATCTTCCTCTAAAATATTTTTCGTTAATAAATTTGTTTTTTTTAAATTAATCAATAATCCTGCAACTGCTCCAAATTCCTCAATCAATTCTAATAAGTATGGGCCAGACTTTATGGGGTCTTCTAAAATAAAAACCATATCGTCCGCAAAAGCCTGGGTTTTGTATACTTGTTGTCCGATTCTGATGCCTTTTATTCTTTCCTCGTTCCTTATTTTTCGTAGTAGGGTTTCTAGTGATAAAATAAATAATAAAGGGGATAGGGGACAACCCTGTCTTGTGCCTTTACTAATAGAAAATTCTTCCGTCAAATCCCCATTTATCAATAGTCTGGCCGTTTGTTTGGAATAGATCGCTTTAATTGCATTTGTAAATCTCTGTCCAAAACCCATATATTCTAGCTGTATTAATATAAACTCCCAGTTGACCCATATGGGCGTCTATGAAAACTAGTGTGACCTGTTTACCGGGATGATCTTCGTAATATTCCAATATATTTAACATGATTCTCAGATTATCTTGTAATTGGCGTGATGGTAAAAATCCATTTTGGTCTATATGTATAAATTCGTTCAACAAACCTTTTAATCTATTTGCTAAAATTGTTGTAAAAATTTTATAATCTGAGTTGAGGAGAGATATTGGTCTATAATTTTTTATATCTGTCGAGGGAGGATCTTCTTTTGGAATTAGGCTAATATTAGCCTCTCTCCATGAATGTGGAATTTCTGCTTTCCTCAGGACTTCATTAAATAAGTCTTTCATATGCTCTCCCATTACCTCAAACATTGTTTTATATAGCTCTGTGGGGAGTCCATCTGTACCCGGTGTTTTCAGATTCCTTGTTTCTTGACTGCTCTTTCAATTTCAGTTAGAGTAATTTCCTCTTCTAATATTTCTTTTGATAAATTGGGTATTTTAGGTAAATCTGAATTCTCAATATAATTTTTTGTCACCTCTGTTAAAATTTCTTCTTTTTTGTATAATTCTTTATAGAAATCCACTGCAATTCTTTCTTTTCCTCCTTTATCTCTTATTAAGTTTCCCTCCTTATCTTCTAACTGATCAATTCGTCTATTCTGTTTTTCTTTTTTAAGTCTATATGTAAGCCATCTTACATCAGTCCTAATTCGTCTCTCATTCCCTCACAAATGGCTGGGAGAGTCCTTTTATCTTGTCCTCTATTTCTTTTTGGGGAATTTTCTTCTGTTTTATAATCCTGAATCCTATTGCTAATTGCATTGAAGTCACCCATAAGACATACTTGCTCGTATTCCAATTCTCGAATTTCTCTTCGTAATCTTCGGAAGAATAATGTTTGTTTAGTATTAGGGGCGTAAATTCCAATCAATAAAATCTTATTTTGCAATAATTCCACTTCTAATATTAGCATCCTTCCCTCTTCATCTGCAAATATTTGTTTCTGCAAGAGATGTTCTTTTACAAATATTGCTACTCCTCTTTTCCTCTCTTCTGAAGCAGCTACAAATAATTTCCCTGCTTTAGGGCATTTCAATAAATTTGTTTGTGACAGTTTAATATGAGTCTCTTGTAAACATGTTATATCCGCTTTGGTTTTAGTAATTTTAGCTAAAATACGTCTTCTTTTTGGATGGAGCATTGAGACCATTGACATTCACCGTCAGTAATCTCACTCCTTGATTCATTTCTCTCTATTGGTCCCTTTAATTTTAGCTGCTAATCTAGTCTCTACCCCATATTCTTCTACCCCTCCTTCTTCCCCCTTCCTCCCATTTCGTTTCTGTAGTTTTTTCCACTTCTATCAATTGCTCCTCATGTTCCGTAATAGTTGTTCTCATTTCTCCCAAGGTCTCTTTTATTTGTACAATTTCTCCTCTTAATCCACTTATCTCCCCTTTCAGATCATCAAAGTCTTTAGAAATTGATTCTTGATTTTTTCCCATTATTTCTTGGATATTTTGAAACATTGCCTGCATTCCTTGCATCATGACTGGTTTTTCTGCTATTGGTAAATTTTCTGATGATTTCCTTACTCCTGGAGGGGTTGTTATCGGAGACAATGCCATAGTGGAGGCTATATGTTTCTTCGCCACTTTTGTAGATGTCACTATGGTGGACATATTGGCTAGGCAAAGAAGGTTTTTCCAAACTATCATGCACAGATACAATTACTTGAATTAATATTCACCTTTAACTAAACTCTTACTATTGTTCAATCACAATTCTATATAGTTGTTAATCAATTCTAGTTTAACTTATCTATCCACAATTAAATACAATCTAACTGTATATATATGATACTAAATAGTAAATCACAACAAAAAAGAAAGAAAAAAAACAAGCAAAAAGGTAAATAATCGATCAATTCATCAATACTCAGTAATCACTATATACAATAAATAAATATTAAAGATATTGAAAGAGCATATATCAATTATTAATTAACTCTTCAGAGGGTGTTAATCTCCAATCTCACTTTGATTAATTCAGTTCATTAGGGTGGTTAAGTTACACCGGAAAGGGCTCACTATTAAGGCTCCTGGGAGGAAGGGGGTTCACGAGAAGAGTCACCCCCTGATCATCATCCACTTCATACAGTTAATAAATCCAAATTTATTGTTCTTTTATTCGTTGTAATTCAATACGCCACTTAGTTCATACTTCTGTTTCCTTCCAAATCCACAGCAGCGAGATATTCAAAAGTTTAGTGAGAAAAGGCTTCCTTCACTTGTAATTTCAGCTGCCGCTGTTATCTCCAATCGCTGTACCGTCCCTCTAATTCTTAAGTCAGTCTCTTCCTTGTTTCTTCCCTATCTCATTCCGTCCCGTCTCCCCGTGCCGGTCAAAGGGAAACCAAAAGATGGATTGGGCACCAGAGACATGCTTGCTTGGCTCCAAACTGGATAATATAAAAAAAGATTTATGGTATTTAGCTCTACACATTATCACAGCGGCGAGATTGATGTATGCACAATTTTGGAAAAACAAAAATATCCCATCGGAGGAAGCAACCATAAAAAAGATTTTGGAATGTGCGGAAGCAGATAAATTGACTAAAAAATTAAAAGAGAAAGATCTAACTCAAACATGTTTATCCTGGGAAAAATTTTATACTTGGTTAGCGAAGAGAAAGATTCAACCCAATTGAAAAGAGGAAAAGTATTTCTTGAGAAACCTATATTATATTAACAAAGTGAGGTGGGATAGACCTAATTGATGTATAAAGAGAGATAAGTCATTCTGTCTCCCTCGGAATATAATGTACTTGCAGATATGTTTATTATTTGTTATGTTGTCTTGTATGTTATTTATATGGTGTGTTGTTCTTTTTGTGTGTGTGTGTGTTCTCTTTTTAATGGAAAATGTAAATAAAGACTATTTTTTAAAAAAGAAAAGAATGGAGCTTCAAATTGTAAAAAAAGTGAAATATCTAGGTGTTTGGCTAAGAGCAAGAGGCTCAGCATTAAAAAGAATAATTATACGAAATTAATACAACAAATAAGGAAAGATTTGGAAAGATGGGGGAAGTTACAACTGTCATTATTAGGGAAAATCGCAACAATTAAAATGAATATTTTGCCAAAATTGCTCTATCTATTTCAAACGATTCCCATAAAACTAGACAAGAAATTTTTTAAAGAATTAAATAAGATGACTATGAAGTTTGTATGGGCAAGAAAAAGGGCAAGGATAAAATTAATTTCACTTCAGGATAGTAGAAGTAGAGGTGGCTTTGGACTTCTTGCATGGGAGACTTATTATAAAACAAGTTTTTATAATAAAAAACTTGTTTGGCTTGGATCAGGAAATGGATAAATTTAAAGAACAGGAGAATTCTAACATTCTAACATGCCACTAATGACTTGGAAAGGGGTCAGCCCAGTGCTACTGTGAACTGTCTTGTTGTAAGCCATCTCCACAAAAGGCAGCAAGTCCGCCCAGTTGGACTGCTGATAGTCCACTTAGCATCTCAGGTACTGCTCCATCATAGCATTTGTATGTTCAGCAGCTGGAGCTGTACTCAGATGGAAAGCCAAGCTAAGCCCCTGAGTTGATCCTATGGACTTTAGGAATCTTCCAAAACTTCACTATGAATTGGACTCCTCAGTCGGAGATGACTCTGTGGGGCATTCCATGCAACTGGTATACTTAGTTTATAAACATCCTGTCTAGTTTTCTGGCAGAAGGCAATCCTGAGAGACAGTGAAGTGGGCTTGCTTTGAGAATAAGTCAATCATGGTCCAAATGACCATATTCCCTCCGCTCTATGGGAGCTCAACTATAAAGTCCATGGCAATTTCCTCCCAGGGCTGACAGGGGTCCACCACTTTTTGGAGAAGCCCAGAGGGATTAGCAGGTCTCATCTTCATGGTTGTACACATGGTGCACCCACCCACCCACAGACATACCCAGGCGGCGAGGCCTCCCTCAACATGAGTGATGTCAAATTACCCACACCCACCCAGTCACATGACCACCAAGCCATGCCTACACAGCTGGTCATTAGGGCAGAGAACTGGTTGTTAAATTGTTTGAATCCCACTACTGAAGCCTAGCTATATTTTTCAAAAACCTACATCAAGTCAGTGACTTCCGGTTTCTCTGTCTTCGGCAACGACGGTGCCTTTTGAAGCACCGCCAGCCCAGCCGCTTGTAGAGCCGCTTCGCGATCGAGAAGCGGCTTGAAAACTTCAAAATCCTCAGGATTCTTGGAGGAGAGGCAGCAGGGCACAGGACGAGCCCCTGTAACCCCCCCAGGGAATTGTTTCTGGGGAGGAAACAGGCGCGGCTCCCTCCCAACCTGCTGAGACTCCGGGCGGCGTGGGACGTTTCTGCTTTTGCAGAACAAGCCGGCTGCAGGAAACTTCAAAAGAGAAAGGAAATAACCTAAACAAGCAGCGGAAACCTACTTGAACCCTGAAACTCGGAACTGCAAGTATTAGCACTGTGCTGATTTCTTAATTTGAAGGAAACATTTTTTGAATGAGTGAAAGTGACTGGAAAAAATATGGCGCTCAGCATTAGAGTGAATGAATCAGCGAGTGTGGATTGGTGAAGTCATCTTGCTTTGTTACAAACTTAATAAGTTGCTACAAAGTTGCTTCGGTTGCAACAATAGAAACAAGAGGAAAATCTCTCCCTTTTTAATACTTGATTTTGCATCACCACAGTTTTGCTCTGATTAAATCTGGGGGACTTTTTTAGAAGGCTTTGTGGAGGTGGCAGAGGAAAAGGAACTTCCCTCTTCAGAAAAACTAGCTTACGTGGCAGGATGGCTTCAAAGAAGCAGGAAGGCAAACCTCCAGGGGGGGATCCCCCACACGCAAACATGAAACGCAGTTACAAGCCCAGAAAAAAGATTTTGATATGGGAGATTTAAAAGAATTTATTTCAAAAATTTTGGATGATAAATTTCAAAAAGCCCAACAGGAAATAGATGATAAAATCCAAAAATCTCAACAGGAAATTATGCAGGAAATGAAGCAGAACCAAAATAAGGTGACCAAAAAAATATCAGATGTGGCGTCTGGCCTGGCAGAATTTATTATTAAAGTTGATTCAAAAGTAGATGAATTTAAATCAGAAGTCAATGTTAAGATGAAAGATAATGACCACAAGTTTTTTGATGTTGATGATAAAATGCAGAGAGTTGAGAATGAAATTGTTATGATGCAATTCAGGGCAATGGAATTCGCTATACGGCTTCGAGGAATTAGAGAAGAGGACAGACAGGATTTGAGACAGGTCTGTGCTGAGGCCTTGGCTGTGATTCTAAAAATTAATCCTGATATGGTTTTCTACAAAATAGATAAAATTTACAGAGTGAATTCCTGGGTGGCCAGACAAAGACAACTGCCTAGAGATGTGGTCATATATTTTACGGATAGAGCAATAAGAAATGATATCCTGCAAAAATCTTTTCATACCTCTGTGCAAGTGGGAGGTTCGCAAATTACGGTCTACAAAGAGCTACCACCTAAAATGTTGAAATCCAGAAAAGACTTTGGCTTTCTTGTGAAAGAATTGCAAAATAACCAGATACCATTTCGGTGGGATGCTCCAACTGGTATAATTTTGAGATATAAGGGAGAGAGATACCGTTTGAATACTGTGGAGAAGGCAGAGCAATTTTATACTGACATTTTTAAAGAAAGAACACCATCTCCACGTACATCTACAGTTCTGGAGATTAAGGAGAGTGATAAGAAACAACTTCAAGAACCGCAAGAACAATCTAAGCAGGAATCAGAGGAATTGAAGGGCGCTGAAGGAGGTTTCTTGGATGAGCCTTTGTTGGAATCTTCTCCAATTTTGGAGCCGGTCTGGATGGCTGAAGTTAAGGATCAGCGCATAACCCGAGCAAAATCCAAGCAATTTAAAGAAAAGCAACAACAGGAAAGACAAGATAAAAAGGGAGCTAAGTGTACTATACAAGAGACTGGAGCCATGGGGAATGCAGGATCGAAGATTCCGGATGATATACGGTTATTCTGCTCTTTGCTCCAGAAAGATAATAATGATGATTAAATGCTTATCTTGGAATGTGAATGGGTTGAACGTAGCACAGAAAAGGAAGAAAGTATTTGCATATTTGAAACAATTTAATAATGATATAATTTGTTTACAAGAAACGCATATTACAGTTCAAGATCAAAACTATTTGAAAAATTCCAAATTAGGAACACATTTTATATCTTCTAACCAACTAACCAAAAAAAGAATGGTGTGGTTATTTATGTAAATAAAAAATTAACAGCCAAACTTATAGAAGCAGATCAAGATGGTAGATTTGTAGCAATTGAACTACTCTCAGCAAATAGCCAAATTCTTTTGATTGGAATTTATGCTCCCAATCAACAACAGGACCATTTCTACAAAATGCTACATACTAAAATACTACAATGGGATTATAGATCTATTTTAATTATGGGAGACTGGAATGGAGTAATTGATTCTAAATTAGATAAAAAGACTTTGGCGAAGTTAAGGATTAGACTACCACAGACTTTTTTTGATATGAAAGAAGATTTGGAAATAAAAGATATTTGGAGAATACACAATCCAAAAGAACTGGATTATACTTTCTTTTCTGACAGACATAGATCCTTCTCTAGGATTGACTTTATTTTGTTGTCAGATGATTTACTTGTTAAGACAAAAAGAAAAAAGATTCTGCCAAGAACTTTGACTGATCATAGTCCAGTGTAGATAGAAATTGAGACATGCAAGACTGAGAGACGCTCTTGGAGATTAAATGAAAACTTGTTCAGATATGAAAAAAATATAATAGAACTTAAAAAGTATTTGAAAGAGTTTTTTGAAATGAATCTGAATAAAGGCACTCCAATGGAAATTGTGTGGGATGCAAGCAAAGCTTATATGAGAGGGGTGCTTATTTATATGAACTCTAAACACAGATTGATCCGACAAAAGAAAAGACTTGAATTGGAAGCAGAAATAAAGAATAAAGAACAGTTACTTATTAAAAACCCAACAGATGAAAGAATACGTGGTGTTATAAAACTTTTGAAAGATCAATTTCAAATGCTTATGGCGGAACAAGTTGCAACAAATTTACAATATGCGAAGTACAATACATTCTGCAATGCCAATAAACCGGGCAGGTGGTTGGCCTACACACTGAGGAAAAAACAGAGTACACGGACTATTGATAGTATTGATATTGGAGGGAAAGAAATTTTTCAACAGAAACTAATTAAAGAAGTTTTTCTTGACTACTACACTAAATTATATGCTAAAGAGGAGGTGCAGAATGGACTTATAGAAAAATATTTAGATAATAAAAGAGTTATAAAAATTACTGAGCAACAAAAGGAAAGAATGAATTATCCTATAACAGAGGAGGAGATAATAGCAGCAATTAAACAACTAAAAACAGCCAAAGCTCCTGGAACGGATGGTCTGACTGCAGTGTACTATAAAACTTTGCAGGCAGAAATGGTGGAACAACTTAGAGATCTATTTTGTAATATACAACAAGGGGGAAAATTACCCCCATCATGGACAACAGCTTATATTTCTTTGATACCAAAAGAGCAAGCAGGTCCCAAAAAACCGGAGAATTACAGACCAATATCTCTTTTGAATACGGATTATAACATTTATGCAAAAGTATTAGCCAACAGATTGATGCCAATAATTCAAAAGGTGATTCATGATGATCAAGCGGTATTTATCGAGGGTAGATACATGAAGGACAATGTAAGGCAAGTAATAGATTTATTGGAATATCTTGAGAAGAATAAACAGATCCCTGCAGTACTGGTCTTCTTGGATGCAGAGAAGGCCTTTGATAGAGTGGATTGGAATTTTCTATTAAAGACTTTTAAAAAGATGGATTTTGGGGACCAATTTATACAGGCAGTTTCAGCAATTTATCAAGATCAAAAGGCACAACTTATTATTAATGGAAGTTTGACAACAGAGTTTAAAATCGAAAAAGGAACAAGACAGGGATGTCCGTTGTCCCCATTGTTGTTTATTTTAACACTAGAAGTCTTATTAAATACAATAAGGGACTCTAATATCTTGAAAGGTATAATGATAAGGCAAGAGGATTACAGAATAAAGGCATTCGCAGATGATCTGGTTGTTACCCTAACACATCCAATGGAATCAATAATCCAGATGAAGGACATTATACAAGACTATGGTAAAGTTTCAGGTTTTAGACTGAACCAGAAAAAAACAAAGATGATAGTCAAAAATATGACTCAAGATCGTAAACACGAGCTTGAAAGAAGGGCAGGTTTTGAGATTGTACCAAAGGTAAAATATCCAGGAGTTCAGGTTGCAGAATCAAACACAAAATTGTTTCAAAATAACTATGTGGTGTTGTGGCGAGAGGTGCAGAAAGATATGGAGACTTGGAAAAAACTGCAGCTGTCTCTACTTGGAAGAATAGCAGCAATTAAGATGAATATTTTGCCAAGATTTCTTTTTTTGTTTCAAATGATTCTGGTGCTTAATAGTGATAAACAACTGAAATTGTGGCAAACTGGAGTGAATAAGTTTGTTTGGAACGAGAAAAAGCCGAGAGTGAAAATGAAAATTATGCAATATGTTCCAGAAAGGGGAGGTCTTAAACTTCCAAACCTACAGTTATATTATGATGCAGCAGCTTTGACTTTAACAAGTGATTGGTTTGGAGGAAAAAAGACTGGAATACTGAACGCAGAAAGTTTTGATTTGGAATTTGGATGGCATGCCTACTTATTTTATGACAACAAAGTGGATAAAGTATTTAAAAGCCATATACTTAGAGATTCTTTGTTGAGAGTTTGGAAGAAGCACCGACTTAAATGGGATTATAAAATACCGCTATGGCTGGATCTTGGTCATACTTTGTGGAATACAAATATAATGTCACTCGGGGGGGTTTTATATAAAGAGGTTCTTTTTACAGATGCGGGCAGATGGCAGTTGAAGACATTACATACATTGTTGGCTGAAGGGATTAATTTAACTTGGTTACAATATAATCAATTGCAATTGAGATGGAAAGAGGACCAAAAAACTGGTATTATGATGTATGAGGAAGAATTGGTCAGACACATAAAAGAGAAAGGTCCAATGCATATTAAAAGACTTTATAATGTCTTGTTAGAAAGGGATTCAGAAACTGAATTAGTTAAAGATTAAGTGGGCACAAAATTTTGAGGAACCAGTGATGTTGGAAACATGGGAAAAAATTTGGGTTCAGAACGTTAAATTTACACAGTCGCAGAATCTGAGGGAAAACTTTTATAAAATGTTTTATAGATGGCATTTAGACCCAAAAAATTGTCGTGTATGTACCCTAATGTTCAGCCTAAATGTTGGAGATGTGATTGTTCAGATGCTACATATTATCATGTTTGGTGGACCTGTAAGAAAGTCAAGGCTTTTTGGATAAAAATCTGGTGGGTCATGCAGAATGTTTTGAAGAAAAAAATTCAATTTTCTCCACAATTGTTTTTACTGGGTATAGTTAAGGGTTTTACATTGAGTGAAACAAAATTGATATTGTATATGATAACAGCAGCAAGATTGTTGATAGGTAAATACTGGAAAAATGAAGCACTGCCCACGATTGAGGAATGGACTTTGAAGATGGCCAGTTTTGCAGAGATGGCGAAGATTTCAGCATATCTAAAAGATTGTTTACAAGAGACTTATGAATGGGAATGGAAAAAGTGGATAGATTATGTTCAGAACAAATATCAAACTAGGAAGTATCAAATAGCTTTTATTTGAAAATGTTATATTAAGATAGAAATATTTTAAGGTAATGAAGATGAAAATTTCTTTGAAAATGTTATATTAAGACAGAAATATTTTAAGGTAATGAAGATGAAAATTTATTTGAAAATGTTATATTATGATAGAAATATGTTAATGTAATGAAGATGAAAGGGAGGGAGGGGTTCAAGCTTTATATACAAAGGAGGGTTTTTCCTTTTACCTGATATGAGTATATTGTGTGGAAGTCTGGGGGGGAGGGGAGGGTTAGGGTGGGTTAGGGAGGTTGGGAAGTTTGGGGTGGGTTGAGGGGGGGGGGAAAGGGGTGAAAATGTAATTGTAAAACTTTTGCAATAAAAAAAAAACCTACATCAAGTCTGACAAAAGCATATGGGAGAATGTGTTATGGTCTGATGAGTCCAAGGTTGAACTTTTTGGCTATAATTCCAGAAAGTATGTTTGATGCGAAAACAACACTGCACATTACAAAAAATACACTATGGCCACAGAGAAGCATGATGGCAGCATTATGCTTTGGGACAGGCCTCTGCTAAAATGCTGAAGATGAAAAGTAATTTCATCTTTCAAGATGACAATGGCTCAAAGATTACCTCCAAATCAACAAAAGAATGTCTTCACCAGAAAAAGATCAAGGTTTTGGAATGGATCAGTCAGAGCCCAGAACCTAGATCCAACTGAAAATCTGTGGGGTGACCTGAAGATGGCTGTGCCCTCTCCCCTTCTCCTCCTCTTTCTCCGGTCTTCCCTCGGTTTAACTCAAGCTCATTTAATTCTGGGTGGATGCACTTTTCTCCTCTAGGGTAACTAAAATGTATGGTAGTTGAGACAGACTGTTAAAAGTTGCCTCCCCCTGAACATTCCCTCTGAAGGGAAAAACTTTTTATTTTATTTTATTACATTTTATTTTATCTTAAAAACATCTTATGTAAAACAGTGCATGGTGCAACTATTAATGTAATCCTCTACATCAGCCTTCATCCTTGGCCACCAGAATTGCCTCCTAGTTAAATGAAGGCTCTTTAGGAATCCAAAGTGGCTGGCCAACCAGGAGTTGTGGTTGCGCTGTAGGATCTGAAGCCTCAAGCTGGCAGAGACATACAGTTTAGATTCCTTCCAGGCCAATCCATCCATTAGGGTCAGGGTGTCCCTATTGTCACCAAACCACTGGTCTGCTGGGAATGCAGATTTCAGTGTTGCTGTTATCTGATCCCCTCTGGGGTCATCCCAGCATCTAGTTTGGTCTCTGGTGGTGACTTGGGCTGCTTGCTGGGAGTGGGGAATGTTTGCATGCAAGATGTCCTCTCGCCGGCTATTAATTGCAGCTTTCTTGACATGGCATCTGTGAGCAGGTTCTTCCCCCCTGGAATGTATTTTAGCTCAGAATTAAACAGCTTAAAGTATTGCGCCAAGTGGACATGCTTGGGGGAGAGCTTTTGGAGGGTCTTTAGAGCCTCAATGTTATATGGTCAGTCCAAACTTCAAAGGGCACCTTACTCTCCTTCAGAAAGTGCCGCCAAGAGAGGAAAGCCTGTCTGACGGCATAGGCTTCCTTTTCCCACACTGCCCACTGCCTTTCAGTGTCTTTTTGGACATGTATGCGCAGGGCTTCTTGACATGTATGCTCAGGGCTGCCCCTGGGGGTTCTTTTGCAAGAGCACAGCTGCTACAGTTACATCGCTAGTATCGGCTTGGATGATGAATGGCTGTTTGGGGTCGGGATGCTGAAGGATGGGTTCTTCTGCAAAGAGCTTTTTAAGCTTTTCGAATGCTCATTGGCAATCCAGATATCAAGCCAGTGGTTGGCTCAGCCACAGTTTTGGAGCAGCCCCTCCCATTTTTAGCAGCTCTGTCAGGACCATGGCCACCTCAGTAAAAGCTGGAATGAATTGTCTGTAAAAGTTTGCAAACCCTAGGAAGCTCTGGAGTTGCTTGCAGGTGCATGGGGGTTGACAGTCCAATACCGCTCTTACTTTTCCCTGATCGATCTTGACACCCTCATTTGATACTTGGTAGCCCAGGTAGTCTAGGGAAGTCTTATGAAACTCATATTTTGACAGCTTCACATACAGATTTGCAGCCAGGAGTTTTTTCAGGACCTACCGTATTAGCTTAATGTGTTCCTCTAGCATCTTGCTGAATATGAGTATGTCATTCAGGTAGACTAAGTCCCAGTGGTGAAATCTAAAAATTTTCTGAACGGCATGACTTTGAATTGGAAGCTGCCTAATGGGCAGTTGAAGGCGGTCTTCCATTCATCCCCTTCCTTAAAATGCACCCGGTAGTATGCTTCTTTTAGGTCTAGCTTTGTGAACACTTTGGCCTTTGCTAGGTGACTTAGCATGTCTTTCATTAGGGGAAGAGGGTAGGTATTCTCTACACATACGGTGTTAAATCCATGGAAATCAATGCAGATCCTCATCCCCCAACTTTTCTATAAACAGAATTGAAGCTGCCACTTTAGATTTGGCAGGCTGGATGAAGCCCGTCACCAAAAGTGGAGTCGATGTACTTTCTCAATTTGCCCATATCTCTAGGGGTCATGGTGTCAGGGTTCCAAGTAACACCCCCAACAAAATCAAACTCTGAGGCTTGAAATTCCTCAAAGCTAACTTTTATTAGAGATGTCATATTGGCACATCTGGGAAAACCCGAATCTGAGAATTTCTGGGTTTTCCACACCCAAAAGAAAGTTCAAGACCTTGCCCCTCACCCACATGTCTGCCACACATCCAATCATATATAGTCCGGAACAGAAGATATCATCTTTTTCTCAGCACAGCTACAGGGCACCTTGGCCTTGACTTTCTATAAAGAATTTTATTTTGGCTACATATCTTCTTCACTCTATACTATCCCCCTTCCCAACTTCCCACAGTAGGCTTGAGGCAGGCCTGAAGCCTGTAGGCACAAAGATGGTTTCTAGGTCTGACACGTGGAATACACCTTCGGTTTTAGAAGTTTAGCCCTTGGTGTTGGGATATAGTTTGAGCCTAACAGTTGTCCAGGCAATATATGTGTACTGTTACTTTAATCTGTAAATGTATTATGTTACTTTAAAGGTATTCATTGTAATGCTGAGTCATGCTGTAATTAGGTAATGATTGGTTGTGAGAGTATTTAAGCAAGGTACTGTAAAGTATTCAGTTTGATGATGAAGCTCCTATGATATGCTGCCATTGTGTATGGAGCTGCTATGATAAGCTACCATTGAGAGGAGTTGTTATCTGCTAATCATCATTGGATGGATCTGCAACCATCGTGGTTTGTGAACCAGAGTGAGTTTGTTATTCTAACCAACTACTGTTTGTTGGGTAAGAAGATATCTGTAACTACTGGACTGATTTAACTGGCAAAGACTTGGAATTTGTTGAAAGACTATGAGACTGTTTTTCTACTATAAAGTAAGCTTTTGATAAACCAGTTTGCATAACTCTTATTCATTGCTCTCAGCAACGTTTCCTTGCATTTACTCTGCTGGTTGGTAACACAACACCAATATCCTTAACACCTGGCATGAATTCTATTGAGCAATCGGTGGGGCAGTGTAGAGAGAAGGGTGTTGCATTCGTGTTTGCTGAATGCATGTTCTTTGTTGTTGGTGAGCCAAGGTCTGTGGGAAGTGCTGCTTTTAATTTTGTCATCAATCCATCCTGAACTGGGTCAGGTAGTCACCTGGCTTGACTTTTGGTGGTAACTTGGGCAGCAGCTTGTGAAGGGGGGGATTATAGTATGGACTACTTCCTCTTGACAGCTGTCAAATTGAGGCTTCCTCGATAGGGCTTCATCTAACAGGTTTTCCCCTGCTGGTATGTTCTTCAGTTTGAACTTGAAGCATCTGAAATATTGAGCCCAACGAACTTGCTTTGGAGACAGTTTCCTGGGGGTCTTTAGGGCCTCAAGGTTTTTGTGGTCAGTCCAGACCTCAAAAGGCACTTTACTTCCCTCAAGGAAATGTCTCCAACAGAGTAAAGCCCATTGAATGGCATAAGCTTCCTTTTCCCAGCTGGCCCATCACCTCTCTGTGTCATTGACCTTTTTGGATAAGTAGACACAGGGCAACAATTGCTCTTTATTGTTCCTTTGTAGAAGCACGGCAGCCACTGCCACATTGCTGGCATCAGCTTGTATAATGAATTGCTGCTCTGGATCTGGGTGCTGCAGGATCAGCTCTTGGCCAAACAGTCTCTTTAATTTCTCAAAGGCTTTTTGGCAACCCATTGTCCAAGCAACTGGTTGGGTTGGCTTTTGCTTTGTTGGTGGGGATCCCATTTTTAAAAGTTTTGTTAGGGATAGAGCCACCTCTGCAAAAGCTAGGATGAATTGCCTGAATGAAGGATGAAGTTAGCGAATCCTATGAAGCTCTGAAGTTGCCTACGAGTTCGTGGGGGATGCCAATCCAGAACTGTTTTCACTTTCCCTGGATCTATCTCTATGCCTTCACTAGAAATTCTGTAGCCTAAGTAATCTAAGGAGGTTTTGTGAAACTCACACTTTGACAGCTTCGCATAAAGTTTGGCAGCAAGGAGTTTTTTCACCACCTGCCGGATGATTGTACAAGCTCTTCAAGAGTCTCACTAAATATAAGAATGTCATCTAAGTAAACGAGGACCCCCTTGTACAGGTGCTCATGTAGCACTTCGTTAAAGAATTGCATGAACACTGCCGGAGTTCCTTGCAATCCAAATGGCATCACTTTAAATTGAAAACTGCCAAGTGGGCAGTTGAAAGCAGTTTTCCACTCATCTCCCTCCCTGATTCTTAAGCAGTAATAGGCTTCCCTTAAGTCCAGCTTGGTAAACATCTTGCTCTCCAACATGTGGTTGAGCTTGTCTTTCATGAGGGGGAGGGGGGGTAGGTGTTTTCCATACATACTACATTGATTTCATGAAAATCAATGCAGAGCCTCATCCCCCCCATCTTTTTTCTCTTTAAAGAGCACTGGGGCTGCCACTTTGGACTTTGCGGATTGGATGAAGCCTCGCTCCAGATTGGGATCTATGTACTTCCTCAATTCCTCCATTTCTTTTGGAGTCATGGAGTAATCTTTGGTTTGGGTAATTTAGCTCTGGGCACAAACTCAATTGTGCAGTCAGTTGAATGATGAGGGGGGAGAAAATTGCAGTCCTCTTTGCTAAACACTCCCCATAAGTCTTGATACTCCTTGGGCACTTGTTGGCTGCCAGGTGGGATGTCTCAGGCCAGGGCTGCGGGTTCCAGTGTGGCCGTTTCCTTTGGGGCGATCACTTCTGGGGGATGGTCTTGCCTCACTGGTGGCAATGGTCCGACACCAATAACTAGCTTCCTATGGCTACCATCCCAGGAGATTGTGGGTCCCCACTTATCGAGCCTTGAGAATCCCAATATGACCGAATCTGTCATCTTTGGGGTGACCATGAACCGAAGGAGTTCCTTATGGTGCCCCATCTCTAACCTGACCAGCTCAGTGACCAAGGTGGCCAGAGTCCTGCCAATTAGCAACTGATCAACTTGCTCAAAGCTGATGGAGTGTAGCAGGGGCCTAGTGCATATGCCCAACTGCTTGACTATGTGGAGGTTGATTAGGCACCACGTGCAACCAGTATCTATGACAGCTTCCACTTCCCCCTGGGACCCTGTCTCTGAGACCACTAGTGTAATCTTGAGGGCAAAAGGGAAAGGGGTGGATTTACCATTGGGTCATCATCACCACTGCTCTCCCCCGGGGAGGGTGGTGAGATACGCTGGCTGGAGTTCCCTCTGCTTCAATGGCAGGAGTGGGAGCTCTGCAGTTTGCTTGATGCTCCATCCCTTGTCAGGCAGTTTCTGCAGGGCTTTCTTTGCTTCAGCTCAAGCAGGCAACTGGGTCTGGGGAATGGGTGCTGGAGTCGGGCATTCTGAAGCCCGGTGCCCATGCTAACCGCACCTATAGCATTTGATAGTCCCAGATAGTCCTAGATGGTGTGGAGGGAGGTGTTGTGGTCTGCAAGCAGCCTGCGGAGCTGGCAGCGGAGTTGGACAGCAATGAGGCTGAGGAAGAAGATGGGCCAGTCCTGGAGGCTAGGGAAGGCCTGGATGAGGGCTCTGCGTTGGAGGCAGAGATGGGACCAGGGCCATCAGGGAGTGAGGTGCGGACTCCAGAGCCTCCAGAGATTGATAGGAGTGAGGCAGAGGAACAGGAGGAGCCTGCTCCTAATCCACACATGAGAAGAGCTGCCAGAAGGCAAGAGCAGCTCGTGCAAAGAGGACAACTCAGGAGTAGGGCCAAGAGATGATTGGCCCCTCCCATAAGGCTTAAAACAGACCAGCAACGGCATTTGGGCTTTGCTGGAAAACAACATTGGTAGCTTCGTCTTCTTCTTCGTCTACGTCTTGTATTTATTTTTGTATCTGTGACTTCTGAACATTTGCCAAGGAAGGCCTTTGGCAATTTGCCTAATTGGATCAAGGTTTGAGATAGGACTGAGGAATTTGTGTTGGGAGGAATTTGCTTTAATTTAGTTGAACGACGCTGGGAATGAAGTAATTCTCAGCTTTTCGAATAAATTTTGTTTGTTTTTTCACTGACTGTTTTTCCTACTACTTACTTGGGCCTGTGTCACAACAGGAGGCTCCTCGGGTTTTTTTGTCTGTGACCTGCACCCTAATGGTCTCCTGGCTGGTTTTCCCATTGTTGTTTTTTTGTGGGGGTTAAGGTCCAGGTCCAGAATTGTGGCAGTCTCATACCATGACTATATCCGGTTCGGTATCCCCCTTATAATGAAGGCCTGCCTGAGATCCGGGTCCAGGGCTTCCTTGAAGGTGTGCACCATCAAGCACTCTGGCCAGTCTCATAGTTTTCCAGCCAGTCTTCGGAACTCCCACACCAACTCCTTGGCGGGTCTTCCAGCCTGCTTCAGTGTTTTAATTTGGGTCTCAGCTTCCAGTTGCTGGGCAACGTTGCTGAATCTGACCTGCATCAATTGGACAAACTCATCTGCACCATCTAGCTCAGGAGCCTCCTCGTCGTGAAGCTCAACTATCCATTCTGCCGTTCTCCTTCGTTCATGCCATCTGAGATGTCTGAGATCAATTCCCGATCAGATGGGTATAGAATCCCGTATTCGTCAATGTGGGCCCAGATCTGGTTAGGAAAGTATGCCAACTTCTCCAGGGTCCCATCAAAAGTTGCCCAAAATGGTGGGGGTAGGGGTGGCAGCTGTGGGGCTGGTGGCTGGGCTTGCACGGGTGGCTGGCCAAGCACTTGCTGCTGGACTGGAGCTTGTTGCAGGATCATTGGCACCTGTTGAGGGATTGCAGCTTGGGGTTGTAGGAGTGGCTGCATCTGGACAGCTTGCTGTTGGAACTGTGAAGAGCCTGAGTGGCATAGGAGGCTAATGCCTCCTACTAAGGCAGCATTTAACATCCAGCTGCCTGCAATTAGTGCGAGTTCAATTCTCACCAGGCTCAAGGTCGACTCAGCCTTCCATCCTTTCTAAGGTGGGTAAATTGAGGACCCAGTTTGTGGGGGCAATAAGCTGACTTTGTATAAATATACAAAAGTATGAAGGCTATTGCTTAACGCATTGTAAGCCACCCTGAATCTCCAGAGAAGGGCGGCATATAAATCAAATTTAAAAAAAACTGCATTAGTGGTGGATTTGGGGCCAGTGTCCACTGCACCCATCCTTGGCCTGGGTAGAAAGCCCACCCGGGAGGGATTTGGCTTGCTGCTGGCAATCCTATCCTGGGTGGTTGCTGCGGGACAGATAGATTCCAGAATCCCTGCACCTGGTCATGCACTGGGTGGAGAGGATCCATGGCAAGGCTGGCCTGAAGTGTCAGGCTGGGAGTCGAGTGGCTTTGGACTGAGTGAAAAGAGATTGACACTTTGATCCATTGTGCTGCAGTTTCCTAGCTCAGAAAGGTGAATGTTGGCTGTGCCAATGTCCACCTAGGCTGGCCGCTGCCAAAAGGCTGGGTCACCCCAGTCATGCTGAGGTGGCTCAATTGCTCTGGGAGACCGACCAGTGACTGGATGCGTGACGGTGGCAGGAATCCCCATAACCCTAACACCCCCAATGAAATCAAGCGAAGCTTGAAATTCCTCAAAGCTAACTTTTATTAGAGATGTCATATTGGCACATCTGGGAAAACCTGAATCTGAGAGCTTCCAGGTTTTCCAAACCAAAAGAAAGTTCAAGAACTTGCCCCTCACCCACATGTCTGCCACACATCCAATCATATACAGTCTGGAACAGAAGATACCCTCATCTTCTTCCCAGCACAGCTGCAGGGCACCTTGGCCTTGACTTTCTATAAAGAATTTTATTTTGACTACATATCTTCTTCACTCTATACTATCCCCCATCCCAACTTCCCACAGTAGGCTTAAGGCAGGCCTGAAGCCTGTAGGCACAAAGGTAGAAAGATGGCTTCTAGGTCTGACACGTGGAATACATCTTCGGTTTTGTCAGCTTAGCCCCTGACATGAATTCTATTGGGCAATTGGTGGGGCAGTGTGGGGAGAAGGGCATTGCATTCATGTTCACTGAATGCATGTTCCAGGTCCCTATACTCTTTGGGCACCTACCATACATAATATTTTTAATATCTTTGTTCTTCTGCCCACACCACACAACTAAAAAATATTTCCATATATGAATAAAATCCTCAAATGACTTTAAATTTATAATCCATATAGTGTCTTCTGTAACGTCTTTCAACTAGATTATTAATTCCATCGCCCATGTTAGGGTAACATCAGGTTCAGCTTCCAACAGTATATTCAGTATCTTCCATTACCATCTGCCCCCATCAATAGTAAGTATTTTCGTATATAAAAAACCACCCGAGTGACTTTATATTTATATTCCATATGGTATCTTCTGTAGTGTCTTTTATCTAGATTATTAATTCCAACCACCACATTGAGGTAACAACCAGATCTTCTGCATGCCCCAATCCCATAATTCTCTTGCCTTATAACTCAGCATATACGTAATCCATTTTTCAAAGAGTCCAAAATAGAAAGTTCCAATCCACTCAATCAGAGGCCATCTTCCACATCCCAAAAGCACCAGCACTGCAGAGATCTGTTATTCTTCTCAAAATAGTATAAGTCAATAATTTGCCTCAATTAAATTTTCATATATCAGCCATCTATAAATCCTGCTTATTCTATTTAATCGTCTCTTCAATAACTGGCATTAGACTGTTGTTTAGTTTAAATTTTTTTGGTTTTATAGAACCTGCTTCTTCTTTTCTTAACTTTTTGTGGTTTAGATCTCCATCTTAGTTGCCTTTCTAAGACTTGTATGTCAGCTGATTGAGTTCCATGCTGGTCTGTAACTTGATAAGACATCTCATTAGAATCCAAAGCCACCTCTCTTATATTTATAGGTAATCCAGCTATAACCTCTGAAGGAGAATCCAAAAGCGGCTCGTCCAAAAGGGCCTCTGTAACTTGTTGTTTTTCCATAACCTCCATCTCCATCTGCTTAGCCTGCGTTTCAATCTCTTGTTCATTTTGCTTTTCTTTATTCCCCTCCTGTGTTCCTGACACTGATGGCATACGTGGAGATGTTGGATCAATTTTAAAAACCTTGTAGTAGAATTCTTCCGCTTTTTCAACAGTATTTAATTGATAACTTTCTTCTTGGTATCTCAATATTATACCAACTGGAGCATCCCACCTAAATGGGATGTTTTGTTTTTTTAGCTCAGTCACCAAAAATCCAAATTCCTTTCTATCTTTTAACATCTTGGACGGCAGCTCTTTATATATCCAAATTTTCCTTCCATTCATTTCTAGAGTGGAGTTAAAAGACTTTGCACAATCTCATTTCTTATTCCTTTATCAGTAAAGTAAATCACCACATCTCTAGGCAACTGCCTTTGCTTTGCAACCCAAGAATTTATTCTGTAGGCCTTATCAATCTTACAGGATACCTCTTCAGGACTAACCTTTAAAATCACAGCCAGAACTTCAGCAGACATCTTTCTCAAGTCCTCTCTGTTATTTTCCTGTATTCCCCTCATTCTGACTGCAAATTCCATGGACCTATATTGCATCACTGTGACTTCTCTTTCAATCCTTTGTTTTATATTATCTGCATTGTAAGTCTTGTGGTCAGCTTTCTTTATTTTAGGCTTTACTTCTGAGCTATTTTCTTGAATATTTATCAAATCATTTTCAATTCTTTGTATTTTATTGTCCAAATTATAAATCTTATCATCAGCTTCCTTCATTTTAGACTCTAATAAATTGGTATCTTTATCCATCTTGGTAACTAATTCTGAAAAAGTTTTCAAAGCTGTTAAAATCTGTTGTTTCAAATTATCATACTTTCGTTGTACCAACTCTTTAATTTCCTGCCTGAATTTTTCAAGACTCTGGTTCACAATCTCATCATGTCTTGCCATCTCCTCCAAAACAAATTCCTTTAGGTCTTTAGAGCCATTCTTCTGAATCTGCAAGCTCAAAACTTGCTCATATGATTTGTAAATGGGGGAACCCCCCCCCCCAGCTTGGTTGTCTGGCTTTGTCTGTTTTAATGCCATCCTGCCACACAAACAAACTCTTTTTTAAAAAGAAAAAGGACTTTTCTCCAAACAATATCAATATCAAGTCTCTAAGAAGGAAGAAACTTAAAATAGAAATTTTTCTCTTCAATTCTAGCCAGCGCTATTGTTTCAGATACTTTGTAGCATATTAAACTATTCAAACGGAAGGACTTTCGCTTTCTGCTTTCTTCTTCTCAAGCCTCAGCCAGTCGCCATTTTAAAAACTTTCTTTCTTGACTTCCGGTTTTCTTTCCTCCGGTGAATGATGGTCCCTCTCCAAGGACCGCCAGCTCCGCCGTTTGTAGAGCTGCTTTGACTTTGAGAAGCGGCTTGAAAACTCCAGAATCTGAAGGATTTGAAGGAGGAGAGTAAGCAAGGTGCAGGTCGAGCCCCTGTGAGCCCCCAGAAGTTTGCTACTGGGGAGGAAACAGGCGCGGCTCCCTTTCAACTTGCAAAGACTCCGGACGGTGTGGGACGACTCTGCTTGTTGCAGAGCAAGCCGGTTGCAGCAAACATCTAAATTGACTCAAATTAATTTCACTAATTAGCGGATAAAACAACCTGAACCTCTAAACCAAGAAACTGCAAGTATTATTTCTTTTTCTGTGATTTCTCGATCTAAGCAATTCAGAGCGAGCGGAAGCGGCTTGAAAAGATGGCGCCACTCCAGCGTTAACAAGCTGAGAGCGAAAGTGATTTTGCAAAGCTATTCAAATAAGCTACATTGTTGCGCTGCTTGTAGCAAGCAAACAAGAGAAGAGGGGGAAAAATCCTCTTTTAAAATAAGTCTGAGCTCGCTTCAGCTTAACTCTATTATCACTCTAACTGAAACTGGGGGATTTTTTTAGAGGACTTTGTGGTGCTGGAAAAGGGAAAAGGATTTCCTTTTTCAAAAAATCTAATCTACATAGCAGAATGGCTTCTAAAAAACAGGAAGGCAAGGCAGCAGGGGGGTATCCCCCACACACAAGCCTGATTCTTCTGCTCAGCAGAGTCAGAAAAAAGATTTTGATTTTGAAAGTTTAAAAGAATTTATTACTCAGGCTCTGAATGATAATTCTCAAAAATCTCAACAGGAAATGGATGATAAATTCCAAAAATCTCAACAGGAAATCAAGCAGGAAATCATTGAAATGAAAAAGTTGGTGAAAGAGAATTATGGCAAGGTGACTGACAAATTATCAAATGTGGTGTCTGGCTTGTCAGAAATTATTATTAAAGTGGACTCTAAATTGGAAGAATTTAAATCAGAAGTGAATGTCAAAATAAAGGATACTGATTTCAAAATTTCTGATGTGGATAATAAAATGCAGAGAATTGAGAACGAAATTACGATGATACAATTCCGGTCTATGGAATTTGCTATAAGACTTAGAGGTATTAAGGAAGATGACCGACAGGACTTGAGACAGGTTTGTGCTGATGCTTTAGCTGTGTTGTTAAAAATTGATCCTGAAGAGATTTTGTACAAAATAGATAAAATTTACAGAGTGAATTCGTGGGTGGCCAGACAAAGACTAGAGATGTGGTGATATATTTTACAGATAGAAGAATGAGAAATGACATCTTGCAAAAATCTTTTTTTACCTCTGTGCAAGTGGGGGGAACCCAAATTGGAATTTATAAAGAACTACCACCAAAAATGTTGAAAGATAGAAAAGAATTTGGTTTTTTAGTAAATGAATTTAAAAAATTAGAGATCCCATTTCGGTGGGATGCTCCAACTGGTATAATCCTGAAGTACAATGGAGAAAGACATCGATTGAATACTGTTGAAAAGGCGGAACATTTTTATTATACTGTTTTTAAGGAAGAGATCATTATCCCCACGTACATCTACTGTGTTGGAGATAAAGGAGAGTGATAAGGAGACGCAACCTCAGCAAGAGTTGGAAGAGCAGCCTAAGCAGGTTGAATCAGAGCAAGTGGAAGTGCAGGGTGCTGCAGGAGGTTTTCTGGAGGAACCCCTGTCAGAACCCTCTCCAATTTTGACAACAAGAGATGTGGCCTTGGACCTAGCTCGTATGGCTGAAGCCAAAGACCAGCGCATAACTCGTGCAGTTTCTAAATAACTTAAAGAAAAACAATTACAAGAAAGAGCTAAGGCACAACAATACAAAAAAGGAGTTAAGAGTACTACACAACAAAGTGAAGCCATGTGGGGAGCAAAGCCGAAGGCCTCGGAAGATATCAGGCAATTCTGCTCGTCGCTTCAAAAAGGTATACATGATGGTTAAGTTTTTATCTTGGAATGTGAATGGATTGAATTCACCACAGAAAAGGAAGAAGATATTTACATATTTGAGACAATTTAATAATGATATAATTTGTTTACAAGAAACTCATATTAGAGCACAAGATCAAAAATATTTGATAAATTCAAAATTAGGAATACATTTTATAGCTTCAAATTTGGAAAAAAAGAATGGTGTGGTTATTTACATAAATAAAAGACTATCAGCTAAAATTATAGAAGTAGATGAAGATGGTAGGTTTGTAGCAATTGAACTGCACACTGTATATGGCCAAATTCTTGTGATTGGAATTTATGCTCCTAACCAACAACAGGATCATTTTTATAAAATTTTGCATGCCAGAATATTGCAATGGGATTATAGATCTATCTTGATTATGGGAGATTGGAATGGAGTAATTGATTCCAAACTAGATAAAAAGAGTTTGGCGAAGTCAAGGATCAGACTACCACAAACCTTTTTTGATATGAAAGAAGATTTGGAATTAAAAGATGTGTGGAGAATACATAACTCAAAAGACTTGGACTATACTTTTTTCTCTGATAGACATAGATCTTTTTCTAGGATTGATTTTATTTTATTATCAAATGATTTACTTGTCAAAACAAAAAGAACTAAGATTTTTCCAAGAACTCTATCTGATCATAGTCCAGTATGGATAGAAATTGAGACTGGAAAGATTGAGAGAAGATCATGGAGATTAAATGAAAATTTGTTTAGATATGAAAAAAATATAATAGAACTTAAAAAGCAGATGAAAGAATTTTTTGAAATAAATTTGAATAAGGGTACCCCTATTGAAATTGTGTGGGATGCGAGTAAAGCGTATATGAGAGGGGTACTCATCCATATGAACTCTAAACACAAATTGAACAGACAAAGGAAAAGATTTGAAATCGAAGCAGAAATAAAGAAAAAAGAACAGTTACTTATTAAAAATCCAAAAGATGAAAGAATACGTGGTGCTATAAAACTTTTGAAAGATCAATTCCAAATGCTTATGGTGGAACAAGCTGCAACAAATTTACAATATGCAAAGCATAATACATTTTGTAATGCCAATAAACCGGGCAGATGGTTGGCCTATACATTAAGGAAGAAGCAGAATATGCAGACTATTGATAGTATCGATATTGGAGGGAAAGAAATTTTTCAACAAAAATTAATTAAAGAAGTCTTTGTAGATTATTATACTAAATTATATGCTAAAGATGACATACAGAATGGACTTATAGAAAAATACTTAGAAAATAAAAGAATTACAAAAATTACTAACCAACAAAAGGAAAGAATGAATCATCCTATAATAGCTGAGGAGATAATTGTAGCAATTAAACAATTGAAAACAGCTAAAGCTCCCGGAACTGACGGCTTGACTGCAGTGTATTATAAAACTTTGCAAGCAGAAATGGTGGAACAACTCAGAGACTTGTTTTGTAATATACATCAAGGGGGTAAAATACCCCCATCATGGAAAACAGCTTATATTTCTTTGATACCAAAAGAGCAAGTAGGTCCTAAAAAACCTGAGAACTATAGACCAATATCTCTTCTGAATAATGATTACAAAATATATGCAAAAGTATTATCCAACAGGTTGATGCCAGTAATTCAAGAGGTGATTCATGACGATCACGCGGGATTTATAGAAGGCAGATATATGAAGGACAATGTAAGGCAAGTTATAGATTTATTGGAATATCGTGAGAAGAATAAACAGATTCCTGTAGTGCTGGTTTTCCTGGATGCGGAGAAGGCCTTTGATAGAGTGGACTGGAATTTTCTATTAAAGACTTTAAAAAAGATGGACTTTGGGGATCAATTTATACAGGCGGTTTCAGCAATTTATCAAGAACAAAAGGCACAGATTATTATTAATGGAAGTTTGACAACAGATTTTAATATTGAGAAAGGAACAAGACAAGGTTGTCCGTTATCCCCATTGTTATTTATTTTAACACTAGAAGTCTTGTTGAATGCAATACGGGATTCAAGTACCTTGAAAGGAATAGAGATTAGGCAAGAGAACTACAGAATAAGGGCATTTGCAGATGATCTGGTTGTTACCCTAACACAGCCGATGGAATCAATAATCCAGATGAAAGACATTATAAAAGACTATAGTTTAGTATCAGGATTTAGATTGAATCAGAAAAAAACTAAGATGATAGTTAAAAATATGACACAAGATCGAAAATACGAACTTGAAAGGAGGGCAGGTTTTGAGATTGTACCAAAGGTTAAATATCTAGGAGTTCATGTTGCAGAATCGAATATGAAACTGTTTCAAAATAATTATGAGGTGTTGTGGCGAGATGTTCAGAAAGATATGGAGACTTGGAAAAAACTGCAGCTGTCTTTACTTGGAAGAATAGCAGCAGTTAAGATGAACATTTTGCCAAGATTTCTTTTTTTGTTCCAAATGATTCCGGTGCTTAAAAGTGATAAACAATTGAAAGAATGGCAAAGAGGACTGAATAAGTTTGTCTGGAACGAGAAAAAACCGAGAGTGAAATTGAAAATCATGCAAGATGTTCCAGAAAGGGGAGGTCTTAAACTTCCAAACCTACAGTTATATTATGAAGCAGCAGCTCTGACTCCAGCAAGCGATTGGTTTCGAAGAAAAAAGACTGGAATATTGAATATAGAAAGTTTTGACCTTGAATTTGGATGGCATGCTTACTTATTTTATGAAGATAAAGTGGATAAAGTATTTAAAAGTCATATACTTAGAGATTCCTTGATGAGAGTTTGGAAGAAGCACCGATTCAAATGGGATTATAAAATACCGTTATGGCTGGATCTTGGTCATATTATGTGGAATACAAATATAATGTCACTCGGGGGGTTTTTATATAAAGAAGTTCTTTTTACAGATGCGGGCAGATGGCAACTGAAGACATTAGAGACACTGTTGGACGAAGGGATTAATCTAACTTGGTTACAGTATAATCAACTTCAACTGAGATGGAAAGAGGACCAAAAAACTGGTATTATGTTGCATGAGGAAGAACTGGTTAGACATATAAAAGAGAAAGGTCCAATGCATATTAAAAGGCTATACAATGTTTTGTTAGAAAGGGATTCAGAAACTGAATTGGTTAAAGATTGTATGATTAAATGGGCACAAAATTTTGCAGAACCAGTGATGTTGGAAACATGGGAAAAAATATGGGTTCAGAATGTTAAATTTACACAATCACAGAATTTGAGGGAAAATTTTTATAAAATGTTTTATAGATGGCATTTAGATCCCAAGAAATTGTCGTGTATGTACCCTAATGTTCAGCCAAAATGTTGGAGATGTGATTGTTTAGATGCCACATATTATCATGTTTGGTGGACCTGTAAGAAAGTTAAGGCTTTTTGGATAAAAATATGGTGGGTTATGCAGAATGTTTTGAAGAAAAAAATTCAATTTTCTCCACAATTGTTTTTACTGGGTATAGTAAAGGGTTTTACATTGGATGAAACTAAGTTGATATTGTATATGATAACAGCAGCGAGATTATTGATAGGTAAATACTGGAAAAATGAAGCTTTGCCCACTATTGAAGAATGGACTTTGAAGATGGCTAGCTTTGCAGAGATGGCGAAGATTTCAGCATATCTAAAAGATTGCTCACAAGAGACTTATGAATGGGAATGGAAAAAATGGATAGATTATGTTCAGAACAAATATCAAACTAGGAAGTATCAAATAGCTTTTCATTGAAAGTATTATATGAAAATAGAAGTGTATGAATTTTGTGAAGATGAAAAATTATAAGGGGGTTTGAGGGGTTCAGGTGTTACAAAAAGGGGATTATATTTGATTTGATGGGATTATAATCTGTGGAAGTCAGGGGGGAGGGTTAGGAGGGGTTTGGGAGGGTTAGGGTGAGGAGTATGGGGTGGGTTGGGGGGAAAATGGGGGAAAAATGTAATTGTAAAACTTTTGCAATAAAAAAAAATAAAAACTTTCTTTCTTCACTTTTAAAATCACCCATAGGATTGTTAGAAATACTTGCGATTTAGGGTCCCAAGTCCGGATTTCATCCTATTTGTTCAGACAATCTGTTAGATTTTGTTGATTGGATTGGTCCCATCGCCTGGCTCTGCAAGAAGCAGAGTTCCCCCAACGCCCGGAGCAGCGGCGAGCTGTATAGGGAGCCACATTCTGCTTCCTCCCCAAGAGTAAAAAAAAACTCTGGGGAGTTCGCAGAGGGCTCTACCTGTCCTTGCCGGCTCTATCTCACGTCTCCTCAAGGAGACGGAGTTTTTCGAGCCGTCTCTCAGCTGTAGAGACAGCTCTTTACAGGCAGCGAGGCTGGCAGTCCCGAAAGACCATCCGGTGGTGGCGGAAACCAAACCGGAAGCCCTCCAATCCTTATTTTTAACTTTTGGTAGCCGTCTTCCCACGCGATGGCTGGGCCCCATTTGTCCAGCCAGGCGAAGCCTAGGATGAGTGATTTTGTCATTTTCAGGGCCACCATAAAGAGTATAAGTTCCCAATGGTGACCTATCTCCAGTCTCACGAGCTCGATGACTAAAGTGGATGGGGCTCTGCCTATCAATGTCCCATCGACTTGCTCAAAGAGTATAGGGTGCCCCAGGGGTTTAGTTTAGTGTCTATTCTTAGCTTCTGGATGGTGGGGAGGCTGATTAGGCACCTGGTGCATCTGGTGTCTATGATGGCCGCCATGCCCTCCTGGGTCTGGGTACTACTGGGTCCCCCTGTTCTGGGTACCACTATTTGGGACTTTATGGCAAAGGGGTGGATGGCCTCACTTACGATTGGGTCCTCTTTGCTGGGTTTCGTGCTCTCACTGGTGGTGCCTGATGAGAGTTCCGGAGTCGGAGTTTCTCCTCCCTTTAAAGGTGGGGGAGGAACCTCAACGGTTTGCCAGGTGAGTTTTTCTTTGCCCAGTGGCTTCCGCAGAGCCTTCTTCAATTTAGAACCAACTGGAGTCCATGTCTGAGGGACAGGGGCCAGCGCTAAGCAGTCTGATGCTCAGTGGCCTTGCTGGCCACACCTGAAGCACTTGATCATGACCTCAGGGTTGGCCTCAGCTCTCCAGCCTGTTTCACACTGGTCCAACATCCCAGGGATCATTTAGGTGTTTTTGAAGTGGGTTTTCGATGTGGGTGGATCTCATGGTCCATGGCCACTGTCATTCGATACCATTTCTGTATGCGATCGGGGACCACTCTGAAGGCACAAGCTTGCCTGAAGTCCTGAGCCAGGGCCTCTTTGAAATGGTGGATGAAGAGGCACTCTGGCCAGTCTATTAGTCTCCCCACCACTCTCCGGAATTCCCATGAACTCTTTCATGGGCTGGCCCCTTTGCTTTAGGTCCTTAATCTCTGCCTCATGGCTCTCGGCAGTGTCTTCGAACCAGGTCCTTAGCAGCTGTATGAATTCATTGGCATCCTCTCATTCAGGGGCCCCTTTTTTGTGTAAGTGGGCTAGGCACTCAGCTGCTTCTCTGTTCGTCATATTGTCCACAACTGCTGAGATTATCTCCTGATCAGATTGATAAAGGCCATAGCAGTTGAGATGGGACCAGATCTGGTTCAGGAAGTATGCCAGCTTTCCAAGGGTTACATTGAAAGTGGCTCTGAATCATGGGGGGTTGCAGAAAATAATGCTTTTAGAAGCCTCTGACAATCAGGCAACTCAGCTGGGATAGCCAGAGGCTTTTAAAGCAGGGGTGAAATGCTCCCAGTTCGGACCGGATCGCCTAATCCGGTAGCAATGGAGGTGGGTGGTTCAGAGAACTGGTAGCAAAAATCCCTGCCCTCCCCCCGCCCAGCTAACCCACACAATCATCAGAGGCTCTTTTTTTTACTTTTAAAAGCATTTTTTCTACAACCTCTTTGGCTGAAAAAATGCTTTTAAAAGTAAAAAAAAAAAAGCCTCTGATGATCGCATGGCTCAGGTAGGATCATCAAAGGCTTTTAAAAGAAAAAAAAAACCTTTTTTCTTTTAAATGCTTCTGATGATCCAAGCTGAGTTGCTGATCAGGCAACTCAGCTGGGATCGTCAGAGCCTTTTGAAAGCATTTTTTTACAACCTCTTTGCCAAAGAGGTTGGAGAAAAAAATGGTTTTAAAAGTAAAAAAAAAAATTGACCACGCCCACCCAGTCACATTACTCCTCCACCAAGCCACGCCCACAGAACCAGTAGTAACAAATTTTAGATTTCACCACTGTTTTGAAGGCATTTCTTTTTCTACAACCTCTTTGGTTGAAGAGGTTGTAGATCTCTGATGAGGAAGGCAGGGTAGGCCTCTGATGAGGTGGGCAGGGTAAGTGAGCGGTGACCAGGGCAGGGACGGGTTCAGGGGCGTGGCCAGCCAATGTTATTACTGGTTCTCTGAACTACTAAATTTTTTTACTAACAGTTCTTGCAAACCGGTGCGAACTGGGAGCAACCCACCACTGGGTGGATTAATAACAATATCCCAGAGCTCTCTAGCCTTCAGGAAGCATTCCATTTTTGCAACTCAAATAATATAATTCTTCTATCCCATTTGAGGCAGAGAGCTCTCCTTGAATTCAACAGCCTGCAAGCATTCTCTGCCTTGTTCCTTTTACTTTTTTAACACAGGCAGTCCTTCAGCTTAATTACAGTTCAGTCTTACTATGTCTGGTGTGCTCTGTGCTTGTTAGAGTTTGCAGCAGTCCAACCAACACACAAGTAAGTAATTCAGCAGGATTCATTTATATAAAAAACTTCTTTATATACAAGGCCATACAGCAGAAGCCAGAACCAGAACTCAGAATCCAGAAGTACAGAATCAATAATCATAGAAGCAATAGAATCACAGAAGCACTCATATATATACAGATCAATGAACCTAAGCCACGCCCAGGCTCTGAACTATCTGGGTCACCAAACAGTCCCCATTGGCTGACCTGTTACCATGTCTATTCCAATTCATGAACCCTTATATACTGACAAATTATTATTTGGTGATTGACTGCATTATACCCAAGTACTTGCATCCTGTTCTGGGCCCTGCAATTTAAAAGGCACATAAAGAATGTAAAACAAAGCAGGATGTCAAAAGTTCTGGAAATCAAGCTCAATGAGGAAAAGTTAAAGGAGCTAGGAATGTTTAACTCACAAAAAAGATTTTACACCACTCTACAATTATCAAAATGGCTGTCACATTACAAGAGGGAAGACTATTCCCTATTAAACCAACAGAAGGGAAGGACCAGTTAGTGAAATTAAAATGAAGATTCAAGATAAATAATAAATTAATTTTCTGGTAATAGTATTAACACGGTTTCTCTTTGAAATTCTGACCAGCCCTTTGATTTTATAATCAACAGCTCAAGCTTCTCTAATTGTTTTTGATAAACTGTTCACAAGTAACATTGATTGAGCTAATTTTGCACAGCTCAGGTGAAGAAGACAAGTGTTTATAAAGGGGTAATATATAACCAACATTCAGCAGTACTTCTTTACTTATTTTTCCCTTAGGCACTGGTTAGAATCTCTAAGTGACTTATGAACATCCTGTGATCATCCTGTGGTCTCATGATCATATTTTGTGACTTTCCCTGCTGACTTCCCACAATCAAAGTTATTGGGGAAGCCAGCAGGGAAGGTTGCAAGTTGCCCCTGTTACTTGCTCCTGCCCAGAGGTGGGCAGCACATGAATTAACAACTGGTTCGCCCAGCACCAAAACTGTGTGCGCTCAAACTCATCATCATGGTGGTATCACTTGATGTATCGGGACTTCCCCCCCTTCGCTAAAATGGGTGTGGCCAGTGTGTGATGCATCCGGCCTGCAGGCTGGGAATTTGACAGTCCTGATATAGGCTATCATGAACACAGCTCTTTAAAGTTTGCCTGAACATCAAAGATGGGGACTTGAAGCTGAGACAATGATTAACTTTAAGTCGATACACTTGAGCTTTATTCATAGAAACTCACTGGTTGATTTTAGGTCAGCACTATATCTACTCAGACTACTTGATCGCTGTAATGGAGAAAAATCAGGATGCCTATGGATACCTCCTTCTCAGTGAAAGATGAAATATAAATCAAACAAAATATAAACTAAAAATCTGCTCTTCAATTTCCTGAAAGTATTCTTCCCGTGATAAAAAATGGAGCTGTTGTTGTTGCTGTTTGTTGTGTTTTGTTTTACTTAACTACCAAATTGTTTTAAATTGATATTTGGTGGGGTAGTGCAGTTTCAATCTTATGTTCCTATTACAAGAAGGGTGGAGAATGCCAACGAGGTCATTTTGTAAATGCAATACTACTTAGCTCTTTATCATTCTGGCTTCATCTATGCTAGTCAAATGATCCCAACAACTTGACCAGAAGGTGAGGAGAGCCCTATCAGAGGACAATCTTCAAAAACTCTGCTCAGCCTTTATTACAAAAAACCCTTCCCAAGATTTACTAGAACTATATAAAACATAGTCCATAAGCTACAACCATTACTACTACATGACCAGAACTTCTCAGCTAAGAAGCCCTGTATCACATCCAAACCATGGTTTAACAAGGATTGTGTAGAAGCCAAGAAACCTCTCACCTTGGCTTATAAGATGTACAAAAGTGAGACTGGGAATGTTAATAAAACAAGTCTTAAACATCTTATTACCTTAAAAAAACAATTTAAGCAACTGATTGCTCTTAAAAAGAGATCTGATTGAAAAATACATATCAAATAGACCTGTATCATTATACACCAGTTTTATAGATCTCAAGGCAGCCTTTGATACAGTTACCAGGACTAAGCTATGGGAGAAGCTGGAAACTGCCTCAATTGACCACAGACTTCCTCATTTATTACATGCCCTACATACTAAAGGATCCCTCAAGGTGAGGCATAGTATGCAAGGGTCCCTCTCGAAGTCAGTTAAAACTCAAAAGGGGGTGCATTTTGACCCCCTTGCTTTTCAACTTCTATATATATGACATGATAAAATGGCTAAACAAACCAAATTACAACCCCCTAAAATAGGCGATCGAAGCATCGCCTTGCTACTCTATGCAGATGATGACGTGATCCTCTCCAGGGCACCAATAGGCCTTAAAAGAGCCTTGCAAGCCCTTGTTCAGTATTGTAATTACAATAAACTGGACATAAATTATGAGAAAACAAAGATCATGGCCTTTGTAAAAAGGCCAAAACTTTTTTCATGGTATCTAAATGGCCACAAAATAGAGCAGATAACCACCTTCAAATACCTGGAGTGGTCATTCAGGCCAATAATTCAAGAAAAGCACATGGAGAATATGCTTGCTTGGGCCAAAGATCAGTGAGCGCCATCCTTAAATTTTTCCGCACAAAGGGAGGATAATATGTCCCTGCCGCAATTAAGTTTTTTCTGGCCAAATCGCTAGCACAGCTTCTGTATGGGACCTTGCTCAGACCATCAGCTTTGTGTTTTTCACCATTAGAAATAGTTCAATCCAAATTCATTAGATCAATTCTCCAGATGCATTTGTGTCTCAAATGGACATCTGTGCCTGGAGACAGGATTGACAAATGGGCCATACAGTTTATTGATTGTAATTTTAGTATTGTTAGACCATGTATAATTGACAGACTGGATTTTATTATAGATTTTAGTTGTTATTATTTTATACTAGAATTTTTAATTGTATATTTACTGAGCATTTTTATTTGTTCTGGTCTCTGGTCTAAGACTGTAATAAACTGATTGATCTAATCTGGTACTCTTGAGTCTTCTCTTGGATTTTTATTGACATGTGGAAAATCAGAGGAGTTACAGGTTGCTGGAAAAATATTATACAATAAAATTCACACAAGTGAAAGTTAAGTGAATTGACTATATTTCCAATTGTCCTAATAATTCATATGTTCAGCAACATATGATTTAAAACACATTAAGTTTAAAACTGAACAAAGAACAGCTTGTGAGTTGTCCCCAAACATTTTCTTGTGCATTAATTCTTGTACCTGTGGACTATTAAAGCACCATTTAAGAAGTACCAGCCTTTTTGTAAAGACATTAAGAAATAGTATACCATATTTTTCAGAGTATAAGATGCTCCAGACTATACGACATACCTACCTTTTTTGTGGAGGAAAACAAGAAAAAAAATCTGCCTCTGTCTCCCAGCAATTTGCCTCCTTGAAGCAAACAGTGAAGGCCTGTGCAGCAATAGGCAATGGCAATCCCTGCAGCCTGAAACAGCTGAGGGTTGGGAGGCCGATCCAACCGACAATCATCTGCTTGTGCTAATCAGGCTGTGCTGAAGCTGAAATGGGCTGTTTGCTGTTTGCTGCAAGGAGGTAAATTGCTGGGAGGCAGAGGCCAAAGGGTAGGGGGCAGCAGATGGGCGGGGCTACGTTCAGTGTATAAGATGCACCCAAATTTTCACCCTCTTTTAGTGGGGAAAAAGTGTGTCTTAACTCTAAAAAATATGATATTCTCTGAACTGATATGAAACAACAAATTATTGAATATGAATGAAATTGTATTTTGTTTAAAATTGTGACTATAATATAAAACAGACTTTATTTTTGGGACATTCAAAGGTTATGTATAGTCAGCTTAGAAGTTGCAAAATAGAAAAATGTAAATAGAATTTTAAAAATTATATCAATATGATTTCCTAACACTGAGATATTGTGTAAACTTTTAAAGAAATGAATACAATATCGTAAACATGGAATCTAAATACAAAAAAACTTGTTCTTGCTTCCATAAATATGAACAGAATAATCAGTCAGATTATTCATTTATTTATTTAAGGTTCAATAAAACAGAATAAGAAAGCATTAGAATATAAAGTTTTTTCTCCAGATTTGGAACACTTTTCACAGAACAGTATGGAAGGGATTTGTTCTTCCAAGACATCTTCAGTTCCCAGTCTAGCCCTGTCACAAGTAAATGCCCTACCTGCACCAGAACCTGCAAAGGGTATAGTACTGCAGGGGTTAACACAAGCACACATGCAGCCAGCCCCCTTCCCAAACCACTCCTTACCTGAGACTCCACCCCATGGGTATATAAGGTTGCCCCTCACTACTCCAGCAGCTTCTCCCAGATGATACCTGTAATGTATAGATGCACCTGTAAATAAAAGAGACTTATTTGAATGACTGGCTTATGTCTATTATTGGGCCTGATCCATGGATCCTGTAACAAGATGGTAGCAGAGGATGGTTTAATGGCCCAATAAACCCAGGACATATAAAAGAAACAAATCGCTGCCAAGGAGATTGCGACGCCACCAAAGCAACACGGTGACAACCCAGCGGGATCGCCAGAGAAGGCAGAGGCCACAATTGACCCCAAAATCAGCACGATGGAGGAAAGAGGGGAGACCGAGGAAGGAGACAACACAGGCTCCGATGGCCAGGAGGACGAAAGCCTGCGGCTCGATGTCCTATGACTGCTGAGAGGGCGGGCTAACAACAAGAACCTCCTCGCGGACCTACGAAGCTTCATAATGGACCGCGAGGTGGCGAAAAGTGAGGAAGACTCTGATCTGGAGCTCAAAGAACTGGACTCGGTGAGTGGATCGCCCCAAAATGACCCCACAGCAGTCACCGAGCCCCACAGCCCCGCTCAAAATTCAAAACGACAGCCATCTTTGACCACGCAGCTGGCCAAGATGGCCAACTTCCGACCAATCAGAAGCCAGAATTTAAAATGGCCGGCGCGCGAAAAATGCCCGGCCCTAAGCGACGGGGAAAGTGACCGAGGTGAGGGACCAGGGTCCGATCCGGATTACGAATACCCCCCGACCGAGCGGCAAGTCGACAGGGCCATGAAAACCCTCGCCGCCGCTTTCGGCCCAGGCCTGAGAATCACCAGGAAGGAACCGAGGGAGCCCAGACGAACAGGGAGCCAAGGAGAGGGACACCGGGACGCCCACCCAAGGGTCGCCAACACCACCACCAGCGCGCCGACCCCCCTGCGCACCCCAGGAACGCCGTGCCCCAGATCAACAAGGCCGCGAACCCCAGGGCGCAGAGATTGGAGCGGCTACCTACCATCGTCACCGGGCCTCCCAAGCCACCTGGACCTCCACACTGATGAGATCGCCACGAGCCAGACCCTTCCGAGACACCGCTGGAATCCCAAGACCGAGACCGAGGCCTACCCAACCGCGAGAGACCTCTACGCTGGAGCCGCGATGAACAGGTCCTTCCACGACGACTACAGAGCCAAAATGGACTTTGTGCATGCGCAGTTCCGCCTAGAGGAAGAAAGAAGAAAAAAAACACAGAGAGGGCTTTTTAAACTCCCAGCAAGCGTACCCATGCCGTATTGCTGTTACAAGCACATACAGAACCATGGACAGCCGCCTGCTGTAAGTAACTTAACAAATAATGCTGGGAACTTACCTAGTGACTTTCCAAAGTTGAGGATGGATGGGGGTAACATCTTAGAGTGGTCACAGCAGCTTCAGGTGGTGTTCCTAAAGGAAAATATGTCACACTTTATTAATGACCCCCCAGAAAAACCATGGACTTTAGAGTTGGACTGTATGAATCATAGGGCTTTTTACCTGTTAATCTTTAGCATATCGCCAACCATATATCATAGCATTGGTCACCATCTCACAGTGTCAGAGATCATACAAAAAATGTTTGAGATATTTTACAGTGAGAGTGTGGCCACCACCACCCAGATTTCTAAGGATTTTTTCTCTGCCAGAGTTAGGCCTGGGACCCCCATAAGCGAACACCTGATGTCTCTGAATGCCACCAGGGCCGAACTACACCTTAGGGGGGAGGTTATATCAGACCAGACTATGAAGAGTGTCATAATTAACTCTTTAAACCACTCATGGGATAGTTTCATCACACACCTGGACACCATTAGCTTAGGATACCTATCCATAGAGAAACTGTCCAACAAACTGATAGCTGAAGACAATTTGAAAAGGAGCCGACATGACACAGCCAGGGAACACAAACACATAAAGAAGGTAGCCTTCCAAGACAGGCAACATGACACAACTGAATGCTACAACTGCGGATCTAGGGGGCACCACAAGAGGGATTGCCCCAAAAGCTACAGAGAGAGAAGCAGACCAGAACACAGATTCAGACAGTCAGAGAGACACACTCCCGAAGACAGGTACAGGCGCAGGGATTCCCCCAACCCACGGGACAGGAGGGGGAATAGAGACAGCTCCTGTGACAGCAGGACAGGGTGATCTGTCCCCGTCCCCACACACACACAAACACAGCCAGCCGAGGGTTAAGGAAACACTTTGGAATGCACCCAGGTCTTATCTCCCACTTGGCAGCGATAGACACACCATCTGCCAAGTGACTTTATTTTCACAAACAGAAAGATAAGATACTAACGTTCAAAAAAGTCCAAGCAGAAATAATATTCCTCCCAGCAGTTCCGGACGAGGCTTTAGTGACTATCCAAGGTTTACTTTTGTTCGTCACAAGGATCCCTGACCACTACCCTCTATTATATAGTCTCTGGGGTGTGGTCCCATGACTCAGTTCTAATCCTTAGCATGCCTCCTAAGCTGCTGCAATTGTTTATCACGCCTTCGGAGGCGTGCGTCCAGGAATGATGTTTCTTCATCACTCTGAGATGAACCAGCTGTCTCCCTGCTGATTTCCTCTCCCTCCGCCGGCACCTGAGACAATGCCAGAGGGGAGGGGCCTGGAGAGGGAGGCCTGGCTGACTCCTCTTCCTCATGCTCGGAGCTTTCTTCCTCCGATGGGACAGGCTCAGAGGGCAGGGCCACAACACTATCCCCCACCGCAGGGCCCTTCCCCCGGGTCTGACGGTCAGGATGGGGTCGGGACGGGAACTGGTCGTGGAAAGCCCGCACCAGGTCAGGGGCCTGAATGGCAGATGCGTCCACCCAGGTGAAATCCTCGGGCCCGTACCCCTTCCAGGCGATGAGGTATTGGAAGCGCCCCTTCAGCCAACGGGAGTCCCGGATACTGTCCACCTCGTACGTCGAGGCGTCGTCCTCGTCGGCTGCGGCTGGGGGGGGCAGGCGTTGGCGGGCGGTGGAGATGGCTCGCGGGGGCCTCAGGGACCAGGAGGGACCGATGAAAAACAGGGTGGAGCCACATGGAGTGGGGTAGAGTCAACCGGTAGGCCACCGGATTGATGACCGCCTTGATAGGGAAGGGACCGATAAAGCGTTGGGCTAGTTTCCTCACCGGCTGGTCCGTGGGGAGGTGTTTCGTGGACAACCACACCCGATCTCCTACTTCCAGCGGTGGTATCGCCCGGCGGGCGCGATCGGCGAACCGTTTATAATCCTCTTTCACCCGGATCAGCTGCCGCCGCACCAGTTGCTGCACCACCTGCAGCTCCGAGAGGAAGTCCCAGGTCTCGGGAACAGGGGAGTCCATGATGGTCAACGGGAAAAGCCATGGATGGTATCCGACGTTGGCATGGAATGGGGTCATCTGGGTGGAGGTGTGTTGGGAGTTATTAAAAGCGAACTCCGCCAGGGGAAGGTACTCAGCCCAGTTGTCCTGCTGCTGGTTGACAAAACAGCGGAGGTACTGCTCCAGTATGCCGATGACCTTCTCTGTGCCCCCGTCAGTCTCCGGATGGTGCGACGACGACAGGCACACCTGCACCTCCAGCGCGGCCATCAGGCTTTTCCAGAAGCGGGCCGTGAACTGGGCCCCACGGTCCGAAACCACCCGGTCCGGCAGGCCGTGGAGGCGGAAGATATGTTGCAGGAACAGGCGAGCCATGGTGTGGGCCGAGGGCAGGCCGCGGCACGGGATGAAATGTGCCATCTTCGTGAGCGCATCCACCACCACGAGGACAGTCGTGTACGTAGCGGACAGGGGCAGGTCTGTCAGAAAGTCCATGGAGATGGCTCCCCACGGTCTCTCCGGTGTCGGCAGCGGCTGGAGGAGTCCAGGAGGGGGGCCGGACGCGGCTTTGGCCTGTCACGTAGGCGTGCATGTCATGCCTTACCCGAGGCCACCAAAAAGTCCACATCACCAAGTTCAGTTCACCAAGTTCAAAGTCTTAAAGAAGCCGAAATGCCCCGCCGCGGGATTGTCATGGCACTGGTTCATGACAAGGGCTCGGAGCGGACTCGTGGGCACATACAGCCGACCCCGATGTTTGAGCAAGCCCTCCTCCACGGTCCATGGGGATGCGGGGCTGACGTCCGCTCTCCGCTGCTGCGTCGCTGCGCTTCCAGCACCTGAGCCCGCAGGTCCACCGGTTCCTGGACCGCGGCCAAGGAGTCCGCTGGCAGCACCGTCTGGGGGGGAAGGGAGTCCTTGGGGCAAAAGTATTCTGGCTTACGGGATAGCGCGTCCGCCCTCTGGTTGAGGTTGCTCGGAATGTATGTGACGTGGAAGTTGAACCGGGCGAAAAACAACGACCACCGGATCTGGCGCTGGTTCAACTTCCTGGCTGTGGTGAGGTGCTCCAGGTTCCGATGGTCCGTCCACACCTCCACCTAGTGTCGGGCCCCCTCGAGGTGATGTCGCCAAGCCTCGAACGCGGCCTTGATGGCCAGCAACTCCTTTTCCCAGATGTTGTAGTTGCGCTCGGAAGGGTTGAGTTTCCGGGAGTGGTATGCGCAGGGAAAAAGAGTGCTACCATCCACCGGAGCCTGTAGCAGCACCGCCCCAATCGCCACGTTGGACGCGTCCGTCTCCACCACGAACGATGGGACAGGCTCAGAGGGCGGGGCCACAACACAGGGTCCCTATACGAGATAGGGGAACACACACACTTAACATGTCAGGATAGGGAGGTCAACTCATGGCTCCTGGACTCTGGGGCCTCCAACCACACAAACAATTGCTCTCCTCATTTACAGAGGAGAACTTCTTTTTTTTTATTGAAAAAGTTTTCAAATACAAATTCCCCCCCTTTTTTTTTCTCCCCACATCCTCCCTAGCCCCCCTCACCACCCATCCCCCCCGTGACTTCTTCACAACAAAAATCTAATTCATAACTAGTTACATAATATTTTACCATTCCCTTACTCCCTCCTCTAAATACTGACCCTTACTTACGAAAAATATTATTAATATTATTATTTCCCCAATTTACCGTACATTTCAAAAAAAGAAAAAAAAAGAAAAAAAACATTCTACTATAACATTGTATGATAACATCTAATTTAGCATAATATTATTATAACTCCCATTTTAACAATAATCTGCCCTTTTTCTCCTCCCAACTTATATCAATATATTATTACAACATTTCAAAACAACCTTTGGCTTTAAAACTATATAATAGATCCTACTTTAACATTTAATCTTTTGTATATATTAATATAACATTTCAAAGCAGCCTTTGCTCTACATCCTAATTCAACATTTATTCAACTCTATCCATTTCCTCCACTCCCCCAGATATATCACTTAAATATCCCTTTACTTAAACTAATCAATCATTAAACTAACCTATTCCCACCCAGTCTCCTACAAAATTACCCTGCACTACAATTCTAAATATCTTTAATCCACTGCCCACTCTGCTAATATATATATGTATATCTATATCTATATCTATCTATCTATCTATCTATCTATCTATCTATCTATCTATCTATCTATCTATCTATCTATCTATATAAATTTTCTTACTTCTTCGTAGGGTCTATGTGTGTTTTTCTTCTAGCCAGGTTTTCCCTACGTAGCCAAGGTTTTTTTGTAGCTCCAGCTCAGTAGAATCTCATCTACTCGGTTCTGGGCTTTTTTTCTTTTCTAACACCTAGCAAGCTGTAACTAGGTCTCCCACCTAGCAGTTACAGCTTGCTAGGTGTTAGAAAAGAAAAAAGCCCAGAACCGAGTAGATGAGATTCTACTGAGCTGGAGCTACAAAAAAACCTTGGCTACGTAGGGAAAACCTGGCTAGAAGAAAAACATATATATATATATATGTATATATGTATATATATGTATACATTCCAATATATATATATATATATATATATATATATATATATATATATATATATATATATATATAGAGAGAGAGAGAGAGAGAGAGAGAGAGAGAGAGAGAGAATAACTTCAGATTTATAATCCATATAATATCTTCTGTAATGTCTTTCCACTGGATTGTTAAGTCCATCATCCATAATAGGGTAGCATAGCATCCTGGTGCAACAATTTGTTCAAAATCTTCGATCATCATCTGCCCCCATATATATCTTATATATATAAAAGTAAAAACAACCACCCGAGTGACATTATAATTATATTCCATATAGTTGTAATTGTGGCTTTCATCAGGATTATTTTTTTTTTATTGCAAAAGTTTTACAATTACAGTTTCACCCCTTTTTTCCCCCCCTCATCCCAGCCCAAACTTCCCAACCTCCCTAACCCACCCTAACCCTCCCCTCTCCCCCAGACCTCCACACAATATACTCATATCAAATAAAAGGAAAAACCCTCCTTTGTATATAAAACTTGAACCCCTCCCTCCCCCTTATAAATTTTCATCATCATTACATTAAGCTGTTTCTATCTTAATATAACATTTTCACATAAATTCTCATCCTCATTACCTTAAAATATTTCTTATCTTAATATAACAGTTTCAAATAAATTTTTCATCCCCATTACCTTAAAATATTTCTATCTTAATATAACCTTTTCAAATAAAAGCTATTTGATACTTCCTAGTTTGATATTTGTTCTGAACATAATCTATCCACCTCTTCCATTCCCATTCATAAGTCTCTTGTGAACAATCTTTTAAATATGCTGAAATTTTCGCCATCTCTGCAAAACTGGCCATCTTCAAAGTCCATTCCTCAATCGTGGGCAGCGCTTCATTTTTCCAGTATTTACCTATCAACAATCTTGCTGCTGTTATCATATGCAATATCAGTTTTGTTTCACCCAATGTAAAACCCTTAACTATACCCAGTAAAAACAATTGTGGAGAAAATTGAATTTTTTTCTTCAGAACATTCTGCATGACCCACCAAATTTTTATCCAAAAAGCCTTAACTTTCTTACAGGTCCACCAAACATGATAATATGTAGCATCTAGACAATCACATCTCCAACATTTAGGCTGCACATTAGGGTACATACACGACAATTTTTTGGGGTCTAAATGCCATCTATAAAACATTTTATAAAAATTTTCCCTCAAATTCTGCGACTGTGTAAATTTAACATTCTGAACCCAAATTTTTTCCCATGTTTCCAACATCACTGGTTCCTCAAAATTTTGTGCCCACTTAATCATACAATCTTTAACTAATTCAGTTTCTGAATCCCTTTCTAACAAAACATTATAAAGTCTTTTAATATGCATTGGACCTTTCTCTTTTATGTGTCTGACCAATTCTTCCTCATACATCATAATACCAGTTTTTTGGTCCTCTTTCCATCTCCATTGCAATTGATTTTATTGTAACCAAGTTAAATTAATCCCTTCAGCCAACAATGTCTGTAATGTCTTCAGCTGCCATCTGCCCGCATCTGTAAAAAGAACCTCTTTATATAACCCCCCCCCCCGAGTGACATTATATTTGTATTCCACAAAGTATGACCAAGATCCAGCCATAGCGGTATTTTATAATCCCAATTGATTCGGTGCTTCTTCCAAACTCTCAACAAAGAATCTCTAAGTATATGGCTTTTAAATACTTTGTCCACTTTACTGTCATAAAATAAGTAAGCGTGCCATCCAAATTCCAAATCGAAACTTTCTGCATTTAATATTCCAGTCTTTTTTCCTCCAAAACAATCACTTGTTAAAGTCAAAGCTGCTGCATCATAATATAACTGTAGGTTTGGAAGTTTAAGACCTCCCCTTTCTGGAACGTTTTGCCTAATTTTCAATTTTACTCTTGGTTTTTTCTCGTTCCAGACAAACTTGTTCACTCCAGTTTGCCATACTTTTAGTTGTTTATCATTTTTGAGCACCGGAATCATTTGAAACAAAAAAAGAAATCTTGGCAAAATATTCATCTTAACTGCTGCTATTCTTCCAAGTAAAGACAGCTGCAGTTTTTTCCAAGTCTCCATGTCTTTTTGCACCTCTCGCCACAACACCTCATAATTATTTTGAAACAATTTCATATTTGATTCTGCAACCTGAACTCCTAGGTATTTTACCTTTGGTACAATCTCAAAACCTGCCCTCCTTTCAAGCTCATATTTACGATCTTGTGTCATATTTTTGACTACCATCTTTGTTTTTTTCTGGTTCAATCTAAAACCTGAAACTTTACCATAGTCTTGTATAATGTCCTTCATCTGAATTATTGATTCCATTGGCTGTGTTAGGGTAACAACCAGATCATCTGCAAATGCCTTTATTCTGTAATCCTCTTGCCTTATCATTATACCTTTCAAGATATTAGAGTCCCTTATTGTATTTAATAAGACTTCTAGTGTTAAAATAAACAACAATGGGGACAACGGACATCCCTGTCTTGTTCCTTTTTCGATTTTAAACTCTGTTGTCAAACTTCCATTAATAATAAGTTGTGCCTTTTGATCTTGATAAATTGCTGAGACCGCCTGTATAAATTGGTCCCCAAAGTCCATCCTTTTTAAAGTCTTTAGTAGAAAATTCCAGTCCACTTTATCAAAGGCCTTCTCTGCATCCAGGAAAACCAGCACTGCAGGGATCTGTTTATTCTTCTCAAGATATTCCAATAAGTCTGTTACTTGCCTTACATTGTCATTCATGTGCCTACCCTCAATAAATCCCGCTTGATCATCATGAATCACCTTTTGAATTACTGGCATCAATCTGTTGGCTAGTACTTTTGCATAAATTTTATAATCCGTATTCAAAAGAGATATTGGTCTGTAATTCTCCGGTTTTTTGGGACCTGCTTGTTCTTTTGGTATCAAAGAAATATAAGCTGTAGTCCATGATGGGGGTACTTTTCCCCCTTGTTGTATATTACAAAATAAGTCTCTAAGTTGTTCCACCATTTCTGCCTGCAAAGTTTTATAGTACACTGCAGTCAGACCATCCGTTCCAGGAGCTTTGGCTGTTTTTAATTGTTTTATTGCTGCTATTATCTCCTCCTCTGTTATAGGATAATTCATTCTTTCCTTTTGTTGCTCAGTAATTTTTGTAACTCTTTTGTTGTCTAAGTATTTTTCTATAAGTCCATTCTGCACCTCCTCTCTGGCATATAGTTTAGTGTAATATTCAAGAAAGGCTTCTTTTATTAATTTCTGTTGAAAAACTTCTTTCCCTCCGATATCAAAACTATCAATAGTCCGTATACTCTGTTTCTTCCTCAATGTGTAGGCCAACCACCTGCCCGGTTTATTGGCATTGCAGAATGTATTATGCTTCGCGTATTGTAAATTTGTTGCAACTTGTTCCGCTATAAGCATTTGGAATTGATCTTTCAAAAGTTTTATAACACCACGTATTCTTTCATCTGTTGGATTTTTAATGAGTAACTGTTCTTTATTCTTTATTTCTGCTTCCAATTCAAGTCTTTTCTTTTGTCGGGTCAATCTGTGTTTAGAGTTCATATGAATAAGCACCCCTCTCATGTAAGCTTTGCTTGCGTCCCACACAATTTCTATTGGGGTGCCTTTATTCAGATTCATTTAAAAAAACTCTTTCAAATACTTTTTAAGTTCTATTATATTTTTTTCATATCTGAACAAGTTTTCATTTAATCTCCAAGAGCGTCTCTCAGTCTTACATGTCTCAATTTCTATCCACACTGGACTATGATCAGTCAAAGTTCTTGGCAAAATCTTTGTTCTTTTTGTCCTAACAAGTAAGTCATCTGACAACAAAATGAAATCAATCCTAGAGAAGGATCTATGTCTATCAGAAAAGAAAGTATAATCCAGTTCTTTTGGGTTATGTATTCTCCAAATATCTTTTAATTCCAAGTCTTCTTTCATATCAAAAAAGGTCTGTGGTAGTCTAATCCTTGACTTCGCCAAAGTCTTTTTATCTAATTTAGAATCAATTACTCCATTCCAATCTCCCATAATTAAAATAGATCTATAGTCCCATTGTAGTATTTTAGTATGTAGCATTTTATAAAAATAATCCTGTTGTTGATTGGGAGCATAAATTCCTATCAAGAGAATTGGACTATTAGCAGAAAGTAATTCAATTGCTACAAACCTGCCATCTTGATCAGCTTCTATAAATTTGGCTGTTAATTTTTGATTTACATAAATAACCACACCATTCTTTTTTTGGTTAGTTGAAGATATAAAATGTGTTCCTAATTTGGAATTTTTCAAATAGTTTTGATCTTGAACTGTAATATGCGTTTCTTGTAGACAAATTATATCATTATTATGTTGTTTTAAATATGCAAATACTTTCTTCCTTTTCTGTGTTGCATTCAGCCCATTCACATTCCAAGATAAACATTTAATCATCATTATTCTCTTTCTGGAGCCAAGAACAGAATAATCGGATTTCATCCGAAATCTTCTGTCCTGCATTCCCCACGGCCCCCTCTTGTGTCGCCTTTGCCTCCTTTTCATCTTGTTTTTCCTGCTGTAACTTTTCTTTAAGTTGCTTGGATTTTGCTCGGGTTATACGCTGGTCCTTGACTTCAGCCATCCAGACCGGCTCCAAAATTGGAGAAGGTTCCAGCAAAGGCTCATCCAGGAGACCTCCTTCCGCGCCCTTCAACTCCTCTGATTCCTGCTTAGATTGTTGTTGCGGTTCTTGAAGTTGCTTCTTATCACTCTCCTTAATCTCCAAAACTGTAGATGTACGTGGGGATGGTGTTCTTTCTTTAAAGATATCAGTATAAAATTGCTCCGCCTTCTCCACAGTATTCAAACGGTGTTTCTCTCCCTTATATCTCAAAATTATGCCAGTTGGAGTGTCCCAACAAAATGGAATCTGATTATTCTGCAATTCTTTAACAAGAAAGCCAAAGTCTTTTCTGGATTTCAACATCTTAGGTGGAAGTTCCTTGTAAACTGTAATCTTCGATCCGCCCACTTGCACAGAAGTAAAAAAAGATTTTTGCAGGATATCATTTCTTATTGCTCTGTCTGTAAAATATATGACCACATCTCTAGGCAATTGTCTTTGTCTGGCCACCCAAGAATTGACTCTGTAAATTTTGTCTATTTTACAGAAAACCATATCAGGATTAATTTTTAAGATCACAGCTAGGGCTTCAGCACAGACCTGTCTCAAATCTTGTCTCTCCTCTTCTCTAATTCCTCGAAGCCGTATAGCGAATTCCATTGCCCGGAATTGCATCATGACAATCTCATTCTCAACTTTCTGCATCTTATCATCAACATCCAAAAATTTGTGATCATTATTTTTCATCTTAGCATTAACTTCTGATTTAAATTCATCCACTTTTGACTCAACTTTCATAATAAATCCTGCCAGGCCAGACGCCACATCTGTTATTTTTTTGGTCACCTTCTTTTGGTTCTGCTGCATTTCCTGCATAATTTCCTGTTGAGACTTTTGGATTTTATCATCTATTTTATTTATTTTATCATCTATTTCCTGTTGAGCTTTTTGAAATTTGTCATCCAGGATTTTTGAAATAAATTCTTTTAAATCTCCCATATCAAAATCTTTTTTCTGAGCTTGTAACTGCGTGTCCTGTTTGCGTGTGGGGGATCCCCCCCCCGTTTTGCTTTCCTGCTTCTTTGAAGCCATCCTGCCACGTAGGCTAGCTTTTCTAAAGAGGGAGGATCCGCTTCTTCTGCCACCTCCACAAAGCCTTCTAAAAAAGTCCCCCAGATTTAATCAAGGCAGAACTGTGGTGAAACAAAGTCAAATAAAAGGGAGAGATTTTCCTCTTGTTCCTATTATTACAGCTGGAGCAACTTTATAACAACTTATTAACTTTGTAACAAAGCAAGATGACTTCACCAATCCACACTCGCTGATTCATTTACTCTAATGCTGAGCGCCATATTTTTTCCAATCACTTTCACTCATTCAGAAGTTTTCCCTTCAATATAAAAGATCAGCAAAGTGCTAATACTTGCAGTTCAGAGTTTCAGGGTTCAAGTAGATTTCGGCTGCTTATTTGGGTTGTTTCCTTTCTCTTTTGACGTTTCCTGCAGCCGGCTTGTTCTGCAAAGGCAGAAACGTCCCACGCCGCCCGGAGTCTCAGCAGGTTGGGAGGGAGCCACTCCTGTTTCCTCCCCAGAAACAATTCCCTGGGGGGGTTGCAGGGGCTCAACCTGTACCCTGCTGCCTCTTCTTCAAGAATACTGAGGATTTTGAAGCTTTCAGGCCGCTTCACGATCGAGAAGCGGCTCTACAAGCGGCTGGGCTGGCGGTGCTTAAAAAGGCACCGTCGTCGCCGAAGACAAGGAAACCGGAAGCCCGCTTTCATCAGGATTATTAATTCCCATCATCCTAGTGGGTAACAACCAGATCTTCTGCATGCCCCAGCGTAACTCTCTTGCCTTGTAGCTCAGGATAGTTATAATATAGTTATCAGTACATGAAAGGAATCCAAAGTAGATAATTCAAGTCTAGCAATGTAAGGCTCTTTTCGCATCCCAATATTACGGCATTGCAGAGATCTGTCACTGTCCTCAGGATAATATTAACCAATGCTTCACCTCCACTATATTTTCACATATTCATTCATTTTTTAAAATCACTGGCTTCACTGTTGCTTGGTTTAGAAATTACTATTTTTATGAGACCTATTTCTTTTTTTCTTTTTTTTTTTGTGGGTTTAATTTCCATCCTGATTTCCTTTCTACAAGTTGTATGTCAATTGATCGGTTTTCATTCTGCTTTGTAAGTTGATCTTGTTGGTTTTGTTTTTGTATCTCATATTTCTTTGCCACCACTTGTATGTCAGCTGATTGGTTTCCATACTTGTCTTTGGCTTGATGACTCATCACGTTAAAGTCAGATACCACTTCTCTCATATTTGTAGACAGTCCAGCTGGGGTATCCAAAGGATCCGGAGACAATTTATCTACCACAACCTCTGTAATTTGATGTTTTCCCTTTGTTTCCAACTCCTCCTGCTTATCCTGTATTATGCCTAAAAATGTTGAGTTCATTTTCAAAAATTTTTGATAAAATTCTTCCGCTTTTTCAACAGTATTTAGTTGATATCTTTCTCCTTGATGTCTCAATATTATACCAACTGGGACATCCCACCTAAATAGAATATTTCTTTTTTTTAACTCAGTCACCAGAAAACCAAATTTCTTCCTTTCCGTTAACATCTTAGGCAGGAGCTCTTTAAAAATCCAAATCTTTCTTCCGTACAATTGCAAAGTAGAATTGAAGGAATTTTGCACAATATTATTCCTAATTTCTTTATCTGTAAAATAGATCACCACATCTCTAGGCAATTGCCTTTGCTTTGCGAACCAGGAGTTTATTCTATAAACTCTATCAATCCTACAAAACACTTCATCAGGTTGAACCTTTAAAATCCCAGCCAGAATTTCAGAAGATATTTTCCTTAAATCATCTCTGTTATTTTCCTGCAAACCTCTCAGTCTAATCGCATATTCAGTAAAATTATGTTGCATCATTAAAACTTCTCTTTCAATCCTCTGTTGCACATTTTCTACATTACCAGTCTTTTGATCAGCCTCCATTTTAGGTTTTTCTTCTGGACTATTATCTTGAGTATTTGTCAAATCCTTTTCAATTTTTTGAATTCTATTGTCCAAATTATCCTCAGTTTCTTCCATTTTAGACTCTAATAACTTAGTATTTGCATCCAACTGAATCATAAATTCTGATAAACCATTAGCCATTTTTAAAATCTTTCGCTCCAAAAAGTCAAACTTAGATTTCACCAGTTCTTTAATTTCCTGCTTAAATTTTTCAAGATGCTGATTCACAATCTCATCCCTTCTCACAATCTCCTCTAAGAGAAATTCTATTATATTAAAATCAGGTTTCTGAGACTGGAGAGTTAGAACTTGTTCATGTAATTTGTTAATGGGGGAATCCCCCCCCCACTAACTGTTTGTCTGACTTTATAAGTCTCAATGCCATATTTCCGCCCAGACAAACTTTATTAGAAAAGAAAAAAAAAAGCTTCTTTCCAACCAAGATCAATATCAGATCTCCAGGAGAAGAGAAAAAGAAGAGAAGAGTGAAGTTGTGTCTTCAATTGTAGCCAAAGATATTTATTCCGCTACTTTGTAATAATGGGAAACGGAAGGACTTTCCCTTTCAGCCTCTCTTCAAGCCGCGGCAGTCGCCATTTTAAAAATCTTTTTCCTTTTTCCTTTTTCTTTCTTAAATAGCTTAAATAACTTTTAAAAAATAAGTAAAATACTTGCGCTTCAGGATCGCAGGTCCAGCTCACATCTTCTTTAATTAATTTATTAAATTTGCAGGCTTGCTTTTGCCACCTGGCTCTGCATGTAGCAGAGGTCTCCCAAAGCCCAGAGCATCGGCTGGGGATATGGGGAGTCTCTTCCGCTCCGTCCCAAAAGTAAAAAAAGAACTTTTGGGATTATGCAGAGAGCTCTACCCACCCCAGCCGGCTCTATCTCCGTTTCCTCATGGAAACGGAGTTTGTTCGAGCCACCATTCGGTTGTGAAGGCGGCTCTTACAGGCAGTGGGGTTGACGATCCCGAAAGAACGTCTGGCGGCGGCAAACAGCAAACCGGAAGTCCACAGAGGAGAACTTCTTGATCAAGGTTGCCAATCAAAGTGAGGTTAAGGTAACTGGAAAGGGAGTAGTAATACTGCTGGGCATAGGGGAAATAGAGGGGGTACTGCTAGTCCCAGAGATACCCCACAACATCCTAGCTGCATTAAAACTTAGTAAGGACTCGGGAATCAAGGTGACTTTTGCTGAAGGGAAGGCCCTCATAAGTAAGGACGGAGAAAGTATAGGGAGGGTGCTAGTCAAACAGGGGTTGCCCTACTTAATGTTCAATGAGAGCAATACCCCTAGCATAAATGCCAGCTCGGCCCCCATAGGCAGCGCGAACCAAGACAAAAATGAGGAGAGTCATGCAAGTGAGAGGGGGACAGAAAGCGAGGGAAACACTGCACAGGAAGCGGATACAACCAAACACACGCAGGGAAAGCTATCAATAGGCAGACCCATGCACGATGATTGTGCCCACCTGCTGCACCGAAAATTAGGGCATGCTAGTTTCCCCGTGATCCAAAAAATGAACAATTGTACCGAAGGTATTAAAATAAAGAATTGCGAAAACTACCTTGAGTGCTCGGTGTGCAAATGTTCAAAATTAAAGTTCAAGCCCAGACCAAAGAAATCCTCACACACCACCAGCCAGGTTTTCAACTTAGTACACATGGACTTGGTGGGGCCCCTAAGGCCATCCATCAAATACAAAAAGAGATACTTCCTCACCATCGTAGATGACTACAGTTGCTACGGCTTCGTCTATACACTAAGGCAAAAGTGCGAAGCTTTCCAAAAATTTAAAGAATTCTACAAAAGGGTAGAGACTCAAAACAACACACAGATTAAACAAATCATGACAGATAGGGGTCCAAATTCCTATCGAGAGACTTCTCCCATTGGCTCAAATCCAAGGGCGTGCTTCACTTTACGTCGTCTTTGTTTTCGGCCTTCCAGAACGATGTCGTAGAACAACGAAACTCCACCCTGCAGACCATGATCAGGTGCGCACTGGAGGATGCAGGGATTGGCCAACACTTTTGGTCTGAGGCCTTAGTCTACTCTAACTATACGCTGAATAGAACCTGGTCCAGTGTAATAGATAAGACACCGTACGAACTTATGTATAATAAGAAATCACAAATAGCGCATCTACACATGTTTGGGGTCACTGCTGATGTGCACATACCAAAGCAGCTGCGCAGGAAGGGGGACAAAATATCTAGAAGGTTGAGGTTTATGGGGTATGAACCAGGCACCAAAGGGTTCAGATTCATAGACAATAACAACAAGTTTGTAGTATCTAGGACGGCAGTTTTTCATGAACAGGCAAACTGGTCCAGGATACACCTCAACGATGTACACCCTAGGCAGGAAACTAGACTAGACAATCAGGAACAAGACAAACAAAGCACACTAGACAGCGTAGAAAGAAAGGAATACAAACCCAAACACGAGGAGGTCAGGGTCAAGGAATGGAAAGGAGACCACCCCAAGATAAGTGTAGACTCACTGACACAAAAGGAAGCCAGGTACCTACACGATAACGAGCACATAACAGACAGGCCAGTTAGGACAACCAGAAACCAGTTGCCCAAAAGATTTGATGACTACATAATGCACATACACACATCCCCCATCACACCCAACTCCTACGAAGAGGTATGGAGACTGCCACACGAGGAGAGGTCAAGGTGGGAGTCAGCCATGACTAAGGAGATGGACAGTCTAAAGGAACTAGAAGTTTTCACTCCAACTGAAGTCCCAGAGGGCAAAAACACGATAGGCACCAAGTGGATCTTCAAGATCAAGAACCTAGAGAGGGATAAAAACCTATACAAGGCCAGGTTAGTTGCTCAAGGATTCGCCCAGAGGTTCCCGGAAGATTACACCGACACGTACTCCCCTACCGTGAGGGCAGAAAGCGTCAAGAGTGCCCTGGTGATTGCCTCCGTACTAGGGCTAGAGGTACATCAGTTCGACGTACAGATGGCCTACTTACACGCCAAGCTAGATAAGGAAATATACATCAGAACGCCGCACAGTAAAGAGACCAACAAAGGGGACACCTGGCTACTCAACAAGAGCCTCTATGGACTGAAACAATCCGGCAAGCGCTGGTACGAGTGCTTAGTTGAAGTCCTGAAGTCGATGGGATTTACTGCAACCACAGCCGACAACTGTTTCTTCACCAGGAGAGGAGAAGAATCCCCTGAATACATCCTGGTCTACGTGGACGACATTCTATATATCAGCAAACACAAGGACAAGCGCGAAGCTTTTGCCCACAGGTTGAACACACACTTCACATTGAAATATCTAGGAAGAACAAACAAGTACTTAGGGGTGCAGATCGATAAAACCCCCAAGGGGTTCCAGCTGTCTCAGAAAGAGAAAATAAACGAACTATTGCACAAGTGCAACATGGCAGATGCCAAAGGGTGTGAGACCCCCATGCAACCGGACTTTTTAAAGAATACGCATGGCGAGTCTCCAGAATTCAAGGACAACACCCTATACAGGTCTACCATAGGCTCACTCCTGTACATCGCCAACTGGACAAGACCAGACATCACCCTATCGGTTAATCTACTGTCCAGGCACATAGGTAGACCCACAATGTACCACTGGGATGCTGTAAAGAGAGTGCTGAGATACCTAAAGTACAGCGCCGATGCCTGCCTGTTCCTAGAGCCAAGTACATCTAGCGAGCCCATCCTTACCTGCTACACCAATGCTGATTGGGCCGGAGACACCAAGAGCAGGAAGAGCACCTCGGGGTATGTATTCTACCTAAACGATAGCCCAGTGCACTGGTACATGGGCAAACAAAATTTGGTAGCCACCTCAACCACTGAGGTGGAGTACATATGCCTATCCAAAGCTGCCAACAATCTCATATGGCTCGACGACCTGCTCACCAGCATCTGGGCCGATCCCACGTATCCGATAACCATTCATGAAGACAACAGAGCTGCCATAGAAATATCCAAGGCCGATGCGGTGGGTCAAAGGTCCAGGCACATTGATATAAAACACAAGCATGTGAGGCAGCTCTCAAAAATCGGATTCATAAAAGCCATCCACTGTGACACAGAAGAACAGACTGCTGACATCCTAACGAAGCCGCTGTTAAGCAAACAACACTCATACCTGGTATCCAAACTGAGCATCAGGCCTTATATTTCCCACAAAGAACCCAACTCACAATCACAGGCTAGGCATTTAGAGGGGGATTTGTCACAAGTAAATGCCCTACCTGCACCAGAACCTGCAAAGGGTATAGTACTGCAGGGGTTAACACAAGCACACACGCAGCCAGCCCCCTTCCCAAACCACTCCTTACCTGAGACTCCGCCCCATGGGTATATAAGGTTGCCCCTCACTACTCCAGCAGCTTCTCCCAGATGATACCTGTAATGTATAGATGAACCTGTAAATAAAAGAGACTTATTTGAATGACTGGCTTATGTCTATTATTGGGCCTGATCCATGGATCCTGTAACAAGCCCAGATTCTTGGCATTTCTATTAGTCTTCCATCCTGGTTCTGATTTGTTTGTCTAGATCAATAAAATGTTCATATTTTCATTTTATATTTCCTGTAGTTATCTTCAGGGAGAATGTACAAATCAATGTTCAGTATTTTGAAAACTGTCTATCAGTCCTGAAGTGATGAAGAAAAGCTACAAATTTTCATTAGGGAACTAAAGTACTAGAGATTTTTCTGTATGGTTGGATAGTTTTTGTAAACAACTAATCAAAACTCTGAGCGATCAGACAGAAAGAAAGTTTCTGGACATGTACTGATTTCCAAAACTGAACTGGTTCTTGCAACCAGAGAAGCTGTTCTGACTAAAACAAGCAGAAACAGAAACAAAAACATTGAAAAGCAAGAGGGCTTCAGTAACCTTCAGAGATACCAAATCAAAGGCAAGTAAAACTCCCTTCTTATAGAAAAACAAATAGAACTTTCCTTTTGAGCTAGACCAATTCAAGATGTCACATGAACTATGGAATTCTACTTTGTTGCTATAGAGTAAAATAACAAAATCTTGGGAGACCTTCGCATAACAAAATCTTTAAAGCCTGACAGAGATCTTCGCTCTGTGTTCCTTCTTATATTAAAGAGAATCAAGATGGGACTTTTTCCCTTCATGTCTCCTATCTATGCTGGCTAAATTGTTGTATACACAATGATCATTGAATTCCTTCTTCATGACCCCATCTGTACTATTCCAAAGTGAGTAGAATTTGCAGTATGTATCTGTACTAAACTTCCAAATCTCTGTGGGAAGCCCCCCTTTCTAGAAGAATGAAATATTTTGGGAAATATTAAAAAGGCAGCATATTATATTTCCCTAAAGGAGAAATGGAGAAACATGTTTCTAGAAGCAGGAAGTAGCCCCCAAGTCTTTCTTAATAGCCCACAGCAGATGCCAGCACTTAAGAGATAAAGAGCTTATTGAAAGAGGAAGATACCTATCTAGATAGGTCTATTCATAAGCAAAGCAAATACTGCATGCAGAAATCCATTTAAGACAGGATATTTCGAAACTGCTTGCAGCAAAGTTTGACAGCTAACAAAAGCAGTATAATAGGATTAAAAGCAGCCCCTCGCCCAAGATCCAACATAGGATGAAAATCATTAGCCACAATAGGAATTGCCCAACACCCTTTCAGAAAACAAGCCCTTTCATTGCACCATATCCAGAGCAGTCCAAACTTCAAAGTCATAGAAACCTGGGAGCTCAGATAAACAATAAACTTGATCAGATTAACTCAGACAAGCAGTTAGGATTTGCATTTCTTCTTTTGTCTACAGAGCCAGCAATGATCCCTACCTAAGCCCTACATTACCCCATAGGAATCTGACAACAGCCAATAGAATGAACGTTGTCTCACCTGAACGTTCCTTTTCGGGGCGATGCTAAGCAATTCCTCATTGGGATCTCCCTCACTTCTTGCTAGGGACTGAGAGTGTGCTGTGCCTTTAAATCTTCTTCTGGCCACTGCTCCCTGGCTCCTCAGCACGGCAGTTTATTTCTCGAAGGTACTCCATAGTAGTCGTGATCTGAGGAGGAAAAAACACAAAAGAGCCCACTCCCCGTCCCAGGCAGCCTGAGAGGAGGGATGAATTGCTTAGCATCACCCCGAAAAGGAACGTTCAGGTGAGACAATGTTCATTTTCCATGGCGATGCTGCGCAATTCCTCATTGGGATATGCCCAAGCACCCGCCTATTGGGAAGGAGGCTAGCTGGGCCCCAGGGTCCCAGGGGAGTGGACAGATTGTAATACCCTCCGGCCAAAGGAAGCGTCTGCAGATGCGAAGGCATCAATCTTGTAATGTCGGACAAAGGGTGAAAGTGATGTCCATGTGGTAGCTCGGCAAATGTCCAGGATAGACGCTTGAGTGGACCACGCGGCCGACGTGGCTGCACTGCATGTCGAATGTGCCCAAATTCGTCCTGGCACTTGTTTGCCCCGAGCGCCATAGGCTGCGGAGATACAAGCCCTAATCCATCTAGCTACGGTTTGAGATGACACCCTTTGCCCCATGGTTGCCAGATGGAAGGACACAAAAAGGGACTCTGATTTACGAAAAGAAGCGGTCCTGGCAATATAATGGCGTAGTGCACGGCGTACGTCAAGGGTATGCCATTGGGTCTCTAAAGGGTGTCGGGGTTCGGGACAAAAGTCAGGGAGGATAACTTCCTGTTGTCTATGGAAAACCGAATTGATTTTGGGAACAAAGGAGGGATCCAGTCTAAGGACAACCATATTGGGTTTAAAAATACAAAGGTCACTGCAAATTGACAGGGCGGCAAGTTCAGAGACCCTCCGAGCTGACGTGATGGCAAGTAAAAAAGCCAGCTTCAGAGACAAAAACTTAAGGCTGACAGAGGCTAATGGCTCGAAAGGAGCAATCGTAAGAGAATTCAAAACAAGAGATAATTCCCAGGTAGGATATCTACGAATGGGAGGAGGTCGGAGATTCGTAGCACCCCTTAAAAAACTACATATACGTGGATCCAGAGTAAGCGAACCAGAATCCCCTGGACCAAGAACAGTAGCTAGCGCAGCCACCTGTCTTTTGAGAGTGGAGGGGGCAAGACCTTTAGCGAGGCCCGCTTGGAGGAAGTCTATAACGTCAGGTACAGCTGCAGACGTAGGGTCCGTATGCCAGGAAGCACACCAAAGGCAAAAGGCCTTCCATGAGGCGTCATAAATTTGGACAGTGGACGGGCGTCTGGCCGCTTGGATGGTAAGGATGGCGTCACTCGAGATGTTATCTTTCCTCAGGCGGACCCGCTCAAGCGCCATACGGCTAATTGCAGCCACTGGGGGTTTGGATGTAGAACAGCCCCCTGGCTGAGCGATACCTGGTCCTGAGGGATGCGCCACGGTCGATCTACGGAGAGGCTCACCAGGTCGGTGAACCAGGGACGCCGAGGCCAGTGGGGAGCAACCAGTAACAGATCCGCTTTCTCCAACAATAGTTTTTGGATCACCCTTGGAATCAGTGGGATGGGGGGAAAGGCATAAAGGAGGCCCTGAGGCCATGGACACCTCAGGGCATTGCAGGCTTTGGCCCCCCGGCAAGGGAACCATGTGACAAACCTTGGTAGCTGTGTGTTGTCCAGACTGATGAAGAGGTCCACTAGGGGAAGGCCGAACCGACGTGTCAGCTGCCAAAACAGGTCGGGATGCAACCTCCACTCCGACTGGTCCAGATGTTGTCTGCTTAGCCAGTCTGCAGTGCTGTTTGCCGTTCCAGAAATATGCTCCGCCCTCAGAGACAACACATGAGTCTCCACCCAGTCCAATAATGTTTCCGCCTCCCTCATGAGAGCAGGGGATTGGGTACCCCCCTCCCGATTGATGTGGGCTTTTGCTGACATATTGTCCGTGAGGACAAGGACATGACGGTGGAGGAGGGACTGTTGAAAATGTAGCAGTGTCAGACGCACAGCTCTCAACTCCAGAACGTTGATATTGTCCTGAGAGTCTGCCATCGTCCAGAGTCCCTGGACCACCAGAGAGCCCAGATGACTGCCCCAACTGGACAGGCTGGCGTCCGTGGTAATCACCAACCTGGAGACCAGAGGAAATGGCAACCCCTGGAGAGAGCTCCCGACATCCACCACTGGAGAGACCCCAGTACTTGGCTTGGAAGCGACACCACGATCTTGGAAGAACCCAGGCCCAGGCGCTGAAAAGGCAGGAGGAACCACTGGAGCGGTCTCGAGTGACGGTGAGCCCACGGAACTATATCTAAACAGGAAATAAACTTGCTGAGCAACCGAGATAAAGTTATCAGAGACACTCGCCTCAAAGACAGGGTATGCTGGACCAAGTCTGTGATGTTCCTCCACCGTTCCTCCGTGAGAAACACCTGAAGCGCCTCTGAGTCGATGCGGGTTCCCAGATGGACGATGGACCTGGTCGGGGATAGGTGGCTCTTTTTGCGGTTCATAGAGAAACCATGGAGTTCCAGGGCCCGACAGACCCGCAACATGTCCTGCTGTGCTTGGAAGGGGGAATTGGACAAAATTAAAATATCGTTGAGATAGCATAATATGCGGATTGGAATCAACCGAATGGTGGCAGCTACTGCCGCTAACAGTTTGGTGAACACCCTCGGAGCAGACAAAAGCCCGAAGGGCATCGCCCGGTACTGATAATGTTGGCTGTTGTACACAAATCGGAGGTACTTGCGATGGTGAGGGTGTATTGGTACATGCAAGTAAGCTTCCTGTAAATCGATGGAAGTCATAACGTCCCCCTTCCGAATACAACCCAGGATGGTCCGGAGGGACTGCATCTTGAATCTCTTGTACCGGATGAACTTGTTGAGGTACTTGAGATTCAAGATGGCCCTCCACCCCCCCGAGGCCTTTGGAACCAAAAACAGGAGAGAATAAACCCCCTTCCCCCGTTGCGATATAGGAACTTCCTCTATTGCTCCAATCCGAAGAAGGTGCTGAATTTCTGTTTTGAGATTGTTCAGTTTGTCTCACCGTCGGGGCACTGGGGAACGAACAAAAACACATTTGGGGAGGGTCCAAAATTCCAGAGTCAATCCTACCCCCACCGTACGATGAACCCAAGGATCAGACGTGGAGGCCTCCCATTGGGGTAGAAAGTGAAGAAGCCGCCCCCCAATTGGGAAAGGTCCGAGGGAGTCATTTTCCTCTTCTGGTAGAGCGGGATCCAGCTCCGGCTCCCTTAAAGGGCCGTCTGGAAGAGGATTGGAACTTCCCTCTGTCACTATTGCCCTGCCTTCCTGCAAAACAGTCAGACTTTCTTTGATATGAAAGAAGATCTGGAGTTAAAAGATATTTGGAGAATACATAACCCAAAAGAACTGGATTATACTTTCTTCTCTGATAGACATAGATCCTTCTCTAGGATTGATTTCATTTTGTTGTCAGATGACTTACTCGTTAGGACAAAAAGAACAAAGATTCTGCCAAGAACTTTGACTGATCATAGTCCAGTGTGGATAGAAATTGAGACATGCAAGACTGAGAGACGCTCTTGGAGATTAAATGAAAACTTGTTCAGATATGAAAAAAATATAATAGAACTTAAAAAGTACTTGAAAGAGTTTTTTGAAATGAATTTGAATAAAGGCACTCCAATGGAAATTGTGTGGGACGCAAGCAAAGCTTACATGAGAGGGGTGCTTATTTATATGAACTCTAAACATAGATTGATCCAACAAAAGAAAAGACTTGAATTGGAAGCAGAAATAAAGAATAAAGAACAGTTACTCATTAAAAATCCAACAGATGAAAGAACACGTGGTGTCATAAAACTTTTGAAAGATCAATTTCAAATGCTTATAGCGGAACAAGTTGCAACAAATTTACAATATGCGAAGCATAACACATTCTGCAACGCCAATAAACAGGGCAGGTGGTTGGCCTACACATTGAGGAAGAAACAGAGCATACGGACTATTGATAGTATCGATATCGGAGGGAAAGAAGTTGTTCAACAGAAATTAATTAAAGAAGCCTTTCTTGAATATTACACTAAACTATATGCTAGAGAGGAGGTGCAGAATGGACTTATAGAAAAATATTTAGACAACAAAAGAGTTACAAAAATTACTGAGCAACAAAAGGAAAGAATGAATTATCCTATAACAGAGGAGGAGATAATAGCAGCAATAAAACAATTAAAAACAGCCAAAGCTCCTGGAACGGATGGTCTGACTGCAGTGTACTATAAAACTTTGCAGGCAGAAATGGTGGAACAACTCAGAGACTTATTTTGTAATATACAACAAGGGGGAAAAGTACCCCCATCATGGACTACAGTTTACATTTCTTTGATACCAAAAGAACAAGCAGGTCCCAAAAAAACGGAGAATTACAGACCAATATCTCTTTTGAATACGGACTATAAAATTTATGCAAAAGTACTAGCCAACAGACTGATGCCAGTAATTCAAAAAGTGATCCATGATGACCAAGCGGGATTTATTGAGGGTAGGCATATGAATGACAATGTAAGGCAAGTAATAGACTTATTGGAATATCTTGAGAAGAATAAACAGATCCCTGCAGTGCTGGTTTTCTTGGATGCAGAGAAGGCCTTTGATAAAGTGGACTGGAATTTTCTACTAAAGACTTTAAAAAAGATGGACTTTGGGGACCAATTTATACAGGCGGTCTCAGCAATTTATCAAGAGCAAAAGGCTCAGATTATTATTAATGGAAATTTGACAACAGAGTTCAAAATCGAAAAAGGAACAAGACAGGGATGTCCGTTGTCCCCATTGTTGTTTATTTTAACACTAGAAGTCTTGTTAAATACAATAAGGGACTCTAATATCTTGAAAGGTATAATGTTAAGGCAAGAGGATTACAGAATAAAGGCATTTGCAGATGATCTGGTTGTTACCCTAACACAGCCAATGGAATCAATAATTCAGATGAAGGACATTATACAAGACTATGGTAAAGTTTCAGGTTTTAGATTGAACCAGAAAAAAACCAAGATGATAGTCAAAAATATGACTCAAGATCGTAAACACGAGCTCGAAAGGAGGGCAGGTTTTGAGATTGTACCAAAGGTAAAATATCTAGGAGTTCAGGTTGCAGAATCAAATATGAAATTGTTTCAAAATAATTATGAGGTGTTGTGGCGAGAGGTGCAAAAAGACATGGAGACTTGGAAAAAACTGCAGCTGTCTTTACTTGGAAGAATAGCAGCAGTTAAGATGAATATTTTGCCAAGATTTCTCTTTTTGTTTCAAATGATTCCGGTGCTTAAAAATGATAAACAACTAAAAGTATGGCAAACTGGAGTGAACAAGTTTATCTGGAACGAGAAGAAACCAAGAGTAAAATTGAAAATTATGCAAGATGTTCCAGAAAGGGGAGGTCTCAAACTTCCAAACCTACAGTTATATTATGATGCAGCAGCTTTGACTTTAACAAGTGATTGGTTTGGAGGAAAAAAGACTGGAATATTAAATGCAGAAAGTTTTGATTTGGAATTTGGATGGCACGCTTACTTATTTTATGACAACAAAGTGGATAAAGCATTTAAAAGCCACATACTTAGAGATTCTTTGTTGAGAGTTTGGAAGAAGCACCGACTCAAATGGGATTATAAAATACCGCTATGGCTGGATCTTGGTCATACTTTGTGGAATACAAATATAATGTCACTCGGGGGGGGGGGGGTTTATACAAAGAGGTTCTTTTTACAGATGCGGGCAGATGGCAGCTGAAGACATTACAGACATTGTTGGCCGAAGGGATTAATCTAACTTGGTTACAATATAATCAATTGCAATGGAGATGGAAAGAGGACCAAAAAACTGGCATTATGATGTATGAGGAAGAATTGGTCAGACACATAAAAGAGAAAGGTCCAATGCATATTAAAAGACTTTATAATGTTTTGTTAGAAAGGGATTCAGAAACTGAATTAGTTAAAGATTGTATGATTAAGTGGGCACAAAATTTTGAGGAACCGGTGATGTTGGAAACATGGGAAAAAATTTGGGTTCAGAACGTTAAATTTACACAGTCGCAGAATTTGAGGGAAAATTTTTATAAAATGTTTTACAGATGGCATTTAGATCCCAAAAAATTGTCGTGTATGTACCCTAATGTGCAGCCTAAATGTTGGAGATGTGATTGTCTAGATGCTACATATTATCATGTTTGGTGGACCTGTAAGAAAGTTAAGGTTTTTTGGATAAAAATTTGGTGGGTCATGCAGAATGTTCTGAAGAAAAAAATTCAATTTTCTCCACAATTGTTTTTACTGGGTATAGTTAAGGGTTTTACATTGGGTGAAACAAAACTGATATTGCATATGATAACAGCAGCAAGATTGTTGATAGGTAAATACTGGAAAAATGAAGCGCTGCCCACGATTGAGGAATGGACTTTGAAGATGGCCAGTTTTGCAGAGATGGCGAAGATTTCAGCATATCTAAAATATTGTTCACAAGAGACTTATGAATGGGAATGGAAGAGGTGGATAGATTATGTTCAGAACAAATATCAAACCAGGAAGTATCAAATAGCTTTTATTTGAAAAGGTTATATTAAGATAGAAATATTTTAAGGTAATGAGGATGAAAATTTATTCGAAAATGTTATATTAAGATAGAAATAGGTTAATGTAAGGAAGATGAAAATTTATAAGGGGGAGGGAGGGGTTCAAGTTTTATATATAAAGGAGGGTTTTTCCTTTTACTTGATATGAGTATAATGTGTGGAAGTCTGGGGAGGAGGGGAGGGTTAGGGTGGGTTAGGGAGGTTGGGAAGTTTGGGGTGGGATGAGGGGAAAAAAAGGGGGTGAAAATGTAATTGTAAAACTTTTGCAATAAAAAAAAATTAAAAAAAAAAAGGATGACCCGTGGTAAAGAGCAGAGGCTAATCTCCACTTTGATTTGGAGTCAGCCTTCCAGGGTTTAAGCCACAGTAGTCTACGTGAGGAGATGGAAGAAGCCATGGCCCTGGCTGCAAACCAGGCCTCATCCAAGGATGCGTCCGCAGAGTATTCCGTAGCTGCCACTAATTTGTTGAAATCCTGGGCAATTCTGGTATCCCCAGTTGGCAACCTCTCCTGCAACTGTCGAAGCCATATTAAGGTGGCTCTGTTAAAAAAGGAGGCGGAGGTTGCAGCTTTCACTGCCCACGCCATGGCCTGGTGCGTTTTACGGAAAGAAACCTCCGTCTTACGTTTATCCGATTTCAACACCTCCACAGCGTCAGAGGACAAGACAGCCAAGGAAGATAGACTCACAACAGGAAGATCTACTGACGGAAGGTTAAGAAGGGCCTTCAGAGCTGGGTCAGCACAATACAGTTTTTTATCGTGCCCACTGGGAGCAGACAGAACCCCCGGTGAGTCCCACTGTCTTTTAATAACCTCTTTAAACAGATCAGGGCACGGGATATAGTCATGATCAGGAGTGGGTACTGCGAAAAGCTCGCCATGCGGGTGTGTATCAGAAGACCCCTGAAGGTTAGGATTGATGATGGTACCCATGTTTGTAGCTGCCTTAGCCTTTCTGAGCAAAGTCTTAAAGACAGCAGGTCTGAACAAGGTGGCAAAGGCCGGCCTCTCTGGAATCACTTCCTCATCATCTGAGAACTCTGGCTCAACCTGTTCTCCCTCAGCTGAGTATGAAACCTCACTTGGAGCCTCTAAGGAAGGCTGCGTTGCAGGAACCGGCAGAGGGGGGGAGGAGGCGGGGGGGAGGAGGATGTATAGCAGGAGGATGCCCACAGGCAGGCATGGAAGGAGCCTGCATCTGACAAGTATGACACCCAAACTGGGACTGTCCCCCTTGTTGAAGGCCTGAGCTAATTGCCTTAGCCAGTGCATCTGTAAATAGGGCTTGGAAGTCTAATTGTGGAGGCCAACCTAAACCCTCCTGAGGCCTGAGACCAGCCACCGTGGGAGTAAATGACACTGAAGGTCCCGGCCTATCAGGTAATATGCGTGCCTGAGGTAAAGCAGAAGGCGTATCTTGTGATGTCAGATGGGTCGCCTCTGAGCCCAATTGATCTGGTTGAGGAGGGGAAGTCTCCAGAACCACCTCCCCTGCAAGTAGGGCTTGTTTTTGAGCCCTGGAAAATTGTTTCTCCAGAGCATTGTGTCTCCACTGTTCCTCCCTGGCTGTAATAGTTAAAGGCTGACTAGCTGAAGAAGCTGAAACCTGGGCAGCAGGCCTCTTTTTTGAGGACTTCTTTGGCCTGGGAGGAACGGGAACCTGTTCAGGGTCAGACGAAAATTCCTGGTCGGCCATGATGGTTAAATACAGGTAATACAACCAGGTGTCTCCAAGGAGAATCCTAAGGAGAAAGAGAAAAATTGTGGCCTAAGAATAGGCACCAGAATTCTCCCTCAAAATGGCCACCGGGACCTCAATGGCGCCAAAAACTAAATGGCGCGAATCTCCCCTGACAGGAAAATACTCACTCCAACGCAGATCTCAGGGTGAGGAAATCCAAGAAGCGCCAGGAAACAATCGCCCCTGAAAGCGCAGCCTCGCCAATGAATCTACAGCTGAAATTCACGGGAACAAAATTGGCGCGAAAAAATATCAGCTCTAATGGCAGCTGATCCCCTTCAAATAGCCAGCAAAATCTTCCTGACCGGCAAGGCGCGAGAGGCTGCCGCCCCTTGAGCGCCGCAAGGTTAAGTATAAGGCAGAGTTTGTACTCGGAGCCCCCGAGCAGGTACTCTGCAACCGCCAACTAATTAGGGAGCGAAATGGCGGCGATGGGACGACCAGCGGACCAGAAGCCCCAAGCGGCACCGGCGGCAAGGAAAAAACAGCTCGATAGCCGTTCAGAGCTCCAAACAAGGGAGGCTCTGTTCGCTGCTGAAAGAAAGCCGGGGCATTCAAGCTAATTAGAAAGCGACGCCCACGGAAGCAGCCGAAGGCTTGCTGCCACTGCAGCAGCCTCCTTAGAGAAAAACGCTCCCACTTTAACTAACAAAACTGTCTAAAAATATTAACTATATACATTATTTACAACAAGGAAAGGATTAATTAAATATAAAGGCAAAAAAAGTTTCACAGAGGTGAGAGAAACTATACTCACGTCCCTACACTAAGACTGAGAGAAATAAACTGCCATGCTGAGGAGCCAGGGAGGAGTGGCCAGAAGAAGATTTAAAGGCACAGCACACTCTCAGTCCCTAGCAAGAAGTGAGGAAGATCCCAATGAGGAATTGCGCAGCATCGCCATGGAAAATATTAAAGGACATCTTCTTGCATAGGAGCAGGAAGCTCAAATACAAAGCCCAAAGAAGGTATAAAAACCCACCCACTCTCAACTCCATTTTGTTCAGCTGACCCAGAACTGTCTTTGTGGTTTTGTTCAATAAACCATCTTTCCAATCAGCCTCCATGTTGTTTATAGTGCCTTTCTCCCAGCTTGGAACTGAACCAGATGTAATTTCTTCTAACACCTCCAATTCTTCTAACCTGGCTATCTTTCCATTCATCACTCACATAGAAATGGAGAGTATAAACTATGTTGGAGAAGGGATAGTCAATTGCTAATATAATGCCAAAATGGACTTGTATTTACTTTATTTTTTTCTTGTTTGTTAATAATGGGCAAACTAAAAAGTTATTGAAAATGTGATTTAAATTTCATACTCTTCAAGAATTTAATTAAAATCTTGTATAAAATAAAAAATAATTATCCCATGCTGTAACCACCATCATTTATATGTGCTCCATATGAACTGCTAAACATTCATCACTACAATATACTTTTAATCAAAATTGATAGATTAATAACTTTGTATTTATAACCAAACCTAATCACAGGCATGAAATAACACATATTGAACAGACAATGTACTCTGTCCCTGGGATATAAGTCCCTGGGATAAGTTCTTCTATATATTATTTTAATAGCACAAATACCATGTGTAATAATTATCTCTAATAATTATTTTCTTTGTCCTCTGGCTCTTCCTGATAGAGATAAAAAGTAGCAACAAAGCAAGAGCAAAAGTCCTCACAGAGTTAAATTGTAATGATGGCTGTTATTCTGAGGAACATTTGTAGCTTTTCAAAGGAGTGGGAAAAAAGGCAGGTGATGCAATCATTTTATGTTGCAAATTTTTTCCTCTATTGATCATACCAGTCAGGCTCATAGAGTTCATTTAGAAAAGAGTAAAATTAAATCTAATCTAAATTAAATATCTTCAAAGATATAGATACAGATCAGACATTAGAAAAACTTATTAAGCAAGGAGTTAGACTTAATGACTACTTAGGTACCTTCCAACTCTATGATTCTATAAAAGAATGGTGAAAGGAACTGGTAGAATGAAGGAGCAGGATTAGCAGATAGGATTTTTCCTCAAAAATATGAAATGCTTTTAGCTTGAAAGACCTATTTAGAGTTTGAAATCAACCTAACTGGAAGCAATCCATTGCTGCTTAGTGTTCCTAAAGCTAGATTGTTTCAAGCTCAACACACTTCTGGAATGGTCTGGAGCTGTTTCAAATTTGAAACCTTGGGGAACATTTTTCATGCCACTATTTATAATTTGTACTGTTGCTTGGAACTTCTGAAAAGCATTTTGATCTCATCTAACATCCTGGCTCTGTAACCTGGGAAATAAGTGAATCTATGCCAAAGAAACAGCACATAAAAACCAATCTACTTCTCCCCCAGATCCTTGCATCTATTTATTTATATTTATATTTATATTTAAGAATCAATGTTTTTCAGTCATGGCATCACCTGGTACTCCTTCAAACTCCAGGTAACCTCCAAGCTATTTCAAAATGCCATATCTTCTCTATACCAACTGTTTACTGCCTTGCTAGATTTAATGATTTTGAGTTCTTAGTCTGTAATAAAATTGGATGGCCTCTCTTCTTTTTCTTTGCTTGGTTGTTCTCCCACCATTTATATTGGCATAATTTGAAATTATCCTTTTCTTGTTGCCCTATCAATCATAAAAATCAAAAGTGAATATTATATATTTTGTATAAAAAGGTGGCATACAAATCTAATAAATACATTTATGCTCACCTTTGAATGATGTCCTAAAATGGAACAGTTGTAAGAAATGGTCTAGGGAACTGGATCCAGTCCTTCAGCAAAGTCTCATGAGATTTATACCATTTCCAGAGTTCTGAGTTAATTTAATTTGTTTTTAAATTCACCTATGAATTTAGTATGCCTTTCTGTCTAAAATATTTAATTTTTGAAATATATTGTCAGGAGAAAGAAATCAGGAGCTGGGGTAGAGTTTAAAAGTTTATTCCATGCTACCTATTCACAAGAACTTGATCTACTAATGGTCAATGTGAATTGCCACCAGATAAGAATTAATGGACTTCAAAGGGGGCTGAAGTTAAGTCTCTTTGGGAGGGAGGGAGGAAGGGAGGGAGGGAGGGAGGGAGGAAGGAAGGAAGGAAGGAAGGAAGGAAGGAGGGAGGGAGGGAGGGAGGGAGGGAAGGAAGGAAGGAAGGAAGGAAGGAAGGAAGGAAGGAAGGAAGACTCTTAGCAGACCATAGTAAATTTGTTGATCCAATTCTGAATGCTTTAAGAAAATGTACACTGTGTCGAACCCAAAAATTTACATATGTGTAGCCATTTTATTTAGCTCTATATTATACTCATTTATTCCTTTTCTCTCTCTCCACATATGTAAGGGTTTTTTGGGGGAGGCTCACCACATTCTTAAAGTTGGGTGGATGGAATAGATAGTGAGGATTGTTTTGGCTAGGTGACATTCTTTCCCTTGGGAACAGAGGCTGTCCTTACTGAGAGCTGGAGGTGGAGTTTAAAGACACTGGGCAATGTTGATATTGCTTTCATTGGGGAATGTGACTTTTGTGGGAAGTTTCTAATTTACAATATTATGTGGTGTAATTCCGGTTTGTGTCAGTGGCAGGATTACCCATCATACAGGATACAGATAGCGAAGAAGATGACCTGATGGTAAATGAAGCCATCCAACCCTTTAAAATTAAAGGAACTTTGACTGTGACCCACACAGGCGTAGAAGGGCCATAGACATTATTATTGACATTGGCAGCTCATGATGCCTCATTAGCCCTGATTCCCTGCACAGCCTAGGTATAGAAACAAAAGCACTAACAACCCCCACCAACTGGTAGATGGGTCCATGATAGGGGAAGCCCGGCCACGCACATAACCAAAAAAATAAAACTGACTATGGGCAAGCACTGGGAACTAATCTGGTTTATAGTAGTGCCAAAAATGACTCAGTCAATAATCCTGGGCCTTGCCTGGCTAGACAAATGGCATCCAATGATAAGCTGGGAGGGTGGCTACAGGAGAATCAAATTAATGCTTGACCCTGAACTGCCTCTTGAAACAAACAACAACCAAATTGTTGGCTCAAAACCCTAGGAGACCCAGGAGAACCCAACAGCAGTGCTGGCTGATCAGCCCCCAGGGATTCCACAAATCCCAAACCACTATTGAGACCTAGGTCAGGCTTCCAGTGAGAAGGATTGCAATGTACTACCCCCACATTGCCACACTGACTGCACCATTGAATTCATAGATGGAACGAAACTGCCAAAGCCCAAAATGTACTCCATGACACCTAACGAAATGAAAGAGCTGAGAGAATACATAAACTCCAATCTGGCCAGAGGTTTCATACAACCAGCAAAGTCCAGAGTGGTAGCCCCAGTACTATTTAAAGAGAAAAAAGATGGTGGGATGAGATTATGTGTGGATTTTAAAAGAATTAACGCCATTAGTATTCACAACACCTACCCTCTACCGCTGATGAAAGACATATTTCAGCACTTAGCGAAAGGAAAAGTGTTTACCAAATTAGATCTCTGCGAAGCGTACTCTTGAGTCCACATCAAAAAGGGAGATGAATGGTACACTGCTTTCAATTGTCCCTTAGGCAGAGTAATGCCATTTGGATTACAAGAAGCCCCAGTGGTTTTTATGCAGCTGATAAACAAGGTTCTGCATGAGCATCTGTATAAAGGGGTCCTGGTGACATTCTTATTTACAGCGAAACTCTAGAAGAACACATAAAATAGTGCGAAAAGTATTAAAGAAACTGCTGGCCGCAAAACTGTATGTAAAATTGTCCAAATGCAAATTTCATAAAAACGCACTAGATTACATTGGCTACCACATTTCAAACCAGGGGATAGAAATGAATCCGGCAAAACTGAAAGCACTACTAGATTGGCAACCCCCACAGACTCGCAAACAGCTGCAAAGCTTCCTGGGGTTTGCAAACTTTTACCTGCAATTTATCCCCTGATTTGCTGAAATCACACTGTTAATAACCAAATTACCAAAAACAGGGGGGAGACCAACAAAGCCAAAACCTGGGCAACCCTTGAAATGGACTGTAGAACTATAGAATGCCAAAAAAACATTTGAAACATTGAAAAGACATTTTGCAGAGGAACCCATACTAAAACACCCAGATCCAGAACTGCCTTTTGTAGTGCAAGCTGATGCTAGCAATAGAGCAGTGGCAGCTGTGCTCTTCCAGAAAAAATGAGAAAGGAGACCTGCAGCCCTGTGCATATACATCAAAAAAACTTACAGAAACTGAAAGGAGGTGGGCAGTATGGGAGAATGAGGCTCATGCAGTCCATTGGGTTCTACTAACTTGGAGACAGTTTTTAGAGGGCAGCAATAACCCTTTGGAAGTGTGGACAGATCACACAAATTTGGAAGCCCTAAAAACTCCAAGGAAACTCTCACCAAAACAAGTTAGATGGGCACAATACTTCAAAAGATTCAATTTCCAATTGAAATACCTCCCAGAGGAAAAAAATCTATTAGCAGATGTGCTGTCAAGGAAACCCCAATTTAACAGCAAATGAGAAGAAGTAATTCACTCAATAATTCCACCTTCCCCCTAGAAGGCAGCTCAGGTGATCACTTGGGCACAAGCCCACCGACCAGAGATCAAAGACAAATCAGAAATGACCAAGAAGTTACAAAATGAGTTGACCACGGACACTTGGTATCAGGAAAATAAAACCCTGTTAACAGTTAGGGATGGCGTAGCATGGAAAGGGTCCAAGTTATATGTCCCCAAAACCTTATGCCTCCATGTACTTCAGAAAAGCCATGATTCAAAAAAGGGAGGACACTTTGGCTATTTAAAAACCCTACATATGGCCAGAAGGCAGTTTTGGTGGTCAAAAATGAAATGTGACATTGAGGATTATGTAAAAATTTTTGCCACTGGTGTTACCATGAAGACCAGACCAGACCAGAAAAGCCTCCAGGACTTGTACAACCTGTAGCAGACCCTTCCTGACCCTGGGAGGAAATAGGAATGGATTTTATAGTAGATCTACCAGAGAGTGGGGGGGGGGATATGGTCATCTGGACTGTAGTGGATTTATTCTCCAAACAAGCTCATCTTGTTGCATGTTCAGGACTGCCATCAGCCAGGAAATTATCCAAGATGTTTTTTAAGTATATCTATCAGTTACATGGAGTACCTCACAGAATAATTTCAGACAGAGGGCTTCAGTTCACCACAAAGTTCTGCAGGAAATTTATAAAAGCTATTGGGTCATCTCAAGGGTTGAGCTCCCCATCGAAGCACTAATGGATAGGCTGAATGTTCAAACACAATGACTGGTCAATATTTAAGATGTTATGTAAATTATCAAGTGGGCTGATTTATTATCTTTTGCTGAGGGTGCTTATAATAATGCAGTACACAGAGGTTAACCCCTTTCCAGATTAGTACTGGAAGGGAATTTGTCCCCATGCCCAAGTTGCCAAGGGACCCCACCCCCTCCATCCATTTCAGTAAATGAATGGATGGATTCCTTAAAGGAGTCATGGGAAAACACTAAGAAGGCTTTAAGAGCAGCCACAGAAATTCACAAGAAGCAAGCTGACAAACATCATTCACAGCAACCTTATTTCAAAGTAGGAGATAAAGTTTATCTGTCCACTAAATGCTTAAAGTTTCAGTTGCATTCTAGAAAACTGAGTCAGAAATTCTTAAGGCCTTTTCAAATAATCAAAGAAGATAGATAAATATAAATGTTCAAACAGTCCAAAGACAGTGAAGGGTCTGAACAAAGATGGCTGATTTTGACCAGATATTTATACAGTATAAAGGCAAAGTTATTACGAAGAATGCGACATTTCACACGTAGAAGTTACCCTTTAATCTATCTCTAGGAAAGACATAATAGCCCTTTTCCCACAGGCTCAGGTTTTCAGCTCCGGAGCTCAAGACATAATAAAGAGGCGATAAGGGGCTCAAAGGCGCCTCACGAGCAGTAAAGAGGACAGTAAGGGAAGCAGTATTTCTTCTCTAGAATCTACATGACATTTGGGGTGTAATAAACATTAAACAACAGGATGTATCCAAGTCTGGACTGGCACATGAGCTACTTCAACCATTTTGTCTGTTATTTCCTTAATAACTTTTCCGCTTTCATCAATTTCTATGCAGCAGTTAGTCAAATTAAACTTTCCACATACCCCACCTTCCTTGGCTAACAAATAGTCTAAGGCTAATCTATTCTGCATAATATATGTCCTTGATTTGACACCCTCCCTAGCTAATTGAGTAAGACCTTTTACAGTTTCATTGGTGATGATTTCCACCACAGCTTCGCTCTGCAGGCTCACTTCCCCAACTACGTTGGTTACCTCCGACCCTAACTTTTCCTATTGCAGATGTGTCTACATGTCTTCTTTGTCTTAAGTTCCCAACCTCCTCATACACCGGGACACCTAAAACCTGTCAAGTTATAAGAGGAAGCAAAAAGGATCCTGGTCCAATTATTCCCAGGACACAAGCCCCACACCAAGATTTCGGTAGAACCCCATATGCCATTTTACCACATATCCAGTATAGTCCATCAGGAGCCAGCCATTCAAGGGCCTGATTATCTGGATCCTTTAAAAATGATAACCCATTTACCTTAAACAGAGCCATTTCATCAGTTCCCTCTGTGGCATCGCTTCCTGACCACCATACCTTACTTTCCCATTTGCCTGTACATATGAAGTTTCCTACCTGATGACAGCCTGCCACAATGTTACTCTGAAAACACACATTCCCTACCAGACTAGTAGTCAATGTCCAGTCTCCATCCTTACCCTTATTATATGACAGGTTACCTTTCTGATCCATTTCTAATATTATGGAATCGTTCAATTCTTGGGCCTCCCATGGCCATTTTTCTCCCATGTTAGTTCCTCCACATACAAAACAATTTGATACACTCAGAGTGTGGGCTATGTCTTCTGCCAATTTGACAAAGGTATTTGTTACATAGCTAGGGATTTCGGATATATTCAGCTTTTCCATTTTCAGATAATATTACAAGGGGACTTTTTCAGTATTTATTACCAAATAATGTACTAGCACCTCCTCTATAATTTTCACGTCACACTCTACCTTACAGCTTATACATAAAACACAATCAGCACAGTGAGTGCAACAACAACACTCACATCCACAATAACAAAACTAACACATTTAAAGAAAATTCTCTTTTCTGTTCTTTTGCATCAAAAGGCAGCTTCCAGGGTGTCCTAAGCAGGGACTTCTTTCATCTGTAAGTGGTTCACACTCTGCAGCTGGTTGGGGAAATATTAGGGATCGGAACGACTGAGAAATCAAATGGGCCCTGGTTGTCCACAAAACCATTGCTTATATCTGTAAAACACAATAATCAATAAAGCTACTACCCCAATTACTCAAAGTGCCCATATCCAATTTTCCTCCCACATGAATTCGCAATGATCTTCAATCTTTCGTCAGGATCCAAGTTCCGGACTAATTCAAGAGAGCAGGTGCTCCATCCTCTTTTTTTAGCTTACAGGGGGTTACATCGGCAGATATACATCAAGGTAACCTATATATAAAATACAAAAGCTTTCTTTAAGCACATTCAAATGTCAGTTTTGTTGGATGTTGTTTGTCCACGGACACTTTCCAGCCGGTGTCAGCTGCTGCCTTGATTTGTGTCTGATGGATCCATGATTTTGATTCTGCAATCTTAATAGCAAGTGGAGAAGTCATAATACCAATAAAAGATCCCTTCCATCTTCCACTTGGTCCCCAGGTTCAAATGAGTGACATTAAGTTACTAATCTGGGGGGTACTTGTTCCATCACATATCGTTGGAGTCTCTCAATTTGCTTATTAAGTTCTTGTACCATCTCCATATTCCAAACCCCCCCTTTATGACCTAAATCAGGCCACCTAGCATAAATATTTACCTGTGGATTCTCACTCATAATTGCCTGATATTTTGTCAACCTTTGCCCACTAATCCACATATGTCCCTTAGTATCCAACACAGACTGCACCTCATGAGGGGAGTGCATGAGTATAGGACAAGAAAAAGTAAGTTTATTACAATTCTGAATCGATTCTGCACTTGCAGCCAGCACCTTCAAACAGTGGGGCCAGCTTTTTGCCCCCCCTCCCATCCAATTGTTTTGACAAATAGGCTCCAGATTGTTGCCAACTTCCCAAAGGCTGGGTAAGTACCCAGCAATATTTCTATCAGTGTTTACGTACAAATTCAAAGGCAAGTTTGATAAAGCCAGAGCTTTTCCTGTCCCCCCACACTTTCCACTCAAGGGGTTCCACATTGGCTCCTTTGGTGGCTGCATACAAAAGTGCTGCCATCAAAGCAAAGTTAGGGATCCAATTACGGCAAAAGACAGCTAATCCTAAAAAGCTTCTCAGTTGTCTTTTTGTTCGGGGTCCTGCCAGCATTAGGACCGCCCTTTTCCGCTCTGGTCCTAAAGCTCGACGACCCTTATATCGTATCCCAAATATCTAACTTTCCTTTTCACCAATTGAGCTTTCTTTCTTGATACCCAATAACCACACTCTAATAACAAATCTAACATCATCGTGCATTCATCTTAGTATTATCCCATCATAAATCCTCTGTCAGTCCTGTTGATCCAAACATCATCAACATATTACAGTATTGTGTCTCCTGGTTGTTGAGGCACATAATACTGTAAGTCTCTAGCTACCGCTATTCCAAACAATGTGGGGGAGGTCTTAAATCCCTGAGGCAGCCAAGTCCCAGTATATTGCATTTTCATTCCTGTATAAGGATTCTCCCACTCAAAATGTAAACAGTGGCTGGCTTACGGGGTCAATGGGAATTGTAAAGAATGCATCCCTATAACAGAATGCATCCCTATAACAGAAAATAACAATAACAGAAAACCACTCAGCCCGGGGTGGAATTAAACTTAACAGGGTATATGGATTCGACACGGCCGGGTGTAAAGTTACCGTGCCCCGGGCTGTAAGACCCATCTAACTGTTTAATTGGGATAATTGGAGTATTCCAGGAGGACTAAATAGGCAGCAAAAACCCCGCTTCCAAATCTCTGAATGCTTTCATAAATAGCACAAATTGCTTCCCAAGAAACGGGACGCTGCCTTATACTCACAGACGCCACTCCAGGTTTTAGTTCCACCACCACTGGAGGGTGGTGAGCTGCAAAACCCGGCAGGTTATCCTCAGGCACATCAAACAACCTCCACTTCTCCTCCTTCTCTCTCTTCAACCTGTCATCAACCTCCAAATCTCCTCCAGGGAATGCCTTATGGTCATTCTCTGACTATCTTCATCAAAAGAAATTGTTGCCCCTAATTTACTCAGCAGATCCCTGCCTAACAATGGAATAGGGCATTCAGGGATATACAAGAATTCATGCTGGATTTCAGCTTCCTTAAAATCACACATCTCTGGTTTCAAGACCTGCCGCCCCATGGCTTGCCCTGATACCCCCTGGACCTGAATTTTACGTGATCCAGGGGCTGCAATCTTCTCATTTACAACTGATCTTCCTGCTCCCATATTTACCAAAAACGTTCTGTACTGACCCCCTATTTTCATTGTAACTAATGGCTCAGGCGGGGGTTCTTCCAAGCCTGGTCCCCCTCAATCTGACCAAGTCATGTCTGCCAATCCAATACTTTCCACTTTCTGCTGCCCTGCGCCCTCTCCAAATCCTCTACCAAAACCCCAACCTGAACTTGTCTGTCCAACCTTCTACTCAAACCTCTCCTCTGTCCTCGTTCTCCCCTTCTCCCAGAGAGCTGCCCACACATCCCTGACCCAAAATCCGCTCTTCTCATCCCTCTACTTCTCACCATCTGTCTTGGGCATTCCTTTTTCCAAGTAATTCCTTTTCCCAAATAGTTTTATTTCTATACCACCCTTCTCCCGAAGGACTCAGGGCGGTGTACAGCCTATTTTGTTTAAAAAAACAAGACAAACACCAATTTAAAATATTAAATGGATTCGGCTCAATTTAAAACCCCAGAAATTTAAAACATCCAATGTAAAATTATGTTGCTAACCCAGCCTGGTGGAACAACAGGATTTTGAGTACAGGTTTAATTAAGCATTGTTAAACCTCCAAAAATTTCCAGAAAAGAAAAAATAAAAATAAAATCAAAATGTATTCAGAGCAGAAAGGAGAATGTATCTGCATAGCTTTCATATGTTAATGAAAGAGGCTTCACAGAAAGAGGAGGAGGGGTGGGGGGTGAGAGAAAGGAGAAAAAAAGTTTTAAAGGAACAAAAAGCATCTCTTTTCCTGTTTCTCCCCTCCAAAGGAAGGGGGGGAGAGAAAACCCCCCTTGCATCCCACTTCGCAGTGCCCCTGCCAACAAACCAGCCTTTTTATTCATCCGTGCCTCCTGCTCTTTTTTCTTCACCTACAGCCCCCACAGCCTCCAAATCATCATCATCATCATCCCCCTCTCCCTCACTCTGACTGCTACCTCTAGGAGAATGACTCCCCTTGACTTTTGACTTTACGCCAGGATCACTCATACGCCTCTGATTTCCTCCTCCACTCCCTCCAGCAGCCCCCTTACTTTTCCTGCCTGCTCAGATACACATATCCCGACTGTTTCAGCCCGACATTGCAATAAATCCTCAGCTTTTTTCAACAGGGCTCTCACCCATTGATCAATATATTAAAATTGATCAGGATATTTATCCTGATTCACTACAATCACTCCCCACAACTTATCCACTGTTTCTTCCCTTAACCATCCCTGAGGGGGGAGGGGTTAGCCCACCTCCCTTTGTGGCCACATATGTCTGCATAAGAATTTTAATCGATCCTTTGATCCTTTTGGATAGGAAGGGTTGCTAAAATACTTGTCAAAACCTTTTAACATGCATGCCAACGGAGTATTTGGCACGCTCTGAACCCCACCCATTCTATCACACTGCCGTCGACTCGTAGCCCCGGAAACTCATAGTCACTAGCGAGAAATGCGACAGCTTAACCACCCACACAACCTGACATGGACTTCGTTAGGGTAGCCACCCCGAGTCCGAGGGAGTGATCAAGTCCCTCCTTCTGCCTTCAAATGAGGCAGGTACAATTCTTTTACAATATACTCACTTAAAAATGCTCCCACTCCATAGATTCCTGGCCAGGAATTTGTTCAGAACACCTTTCCTGCACCGCAGGGTTTTTGGACTCAATCAGAGCTCCGTCGGTCCCATAGGGCTATCGCTGCTGTCTCCCGGAGATTTTATCCCCGTGGCACCTGGAGAATGTTCAGGAGCGACTTCCCAATGGTCCCGAGGGGTCAAATGGCCCTCAGCGAAATATCGCCTTGCACCTAGTCCTGCCACAGTCGCCAGCTGTTATAGGAAAAATGACGGAACTAGGCCAAGCTCTTCAATGCAGGAAAGAGTTTATTGCGCAAGGTTCAAACAGTCCAAAGACAGCGAAGGGTCTGAACAAAGATGGCTGATTTTGACCAGATATTTATACAGTATAAAGGCAAAGTCATTACGAAGAATGCGACATTTCACACGTAGAAGTTACCCTTTAATCTATCTCTAGGAAAGACATAACATCACTCATTTATACTGTGTGGGTGGACTTACTTGGGCCAGGTAGGTGAGTAATTTGTACTGTATGGGCAGACTCACCTAGGCCGGGTAGGACTGGTATGTGTGTGAGACCTGATTGATGGGATGTATGAGTCATATTGGGGGTCACCCAGAAATACGAATACTGTATGTGTTGGAGTTCTCATATACAGTGAAAAACCAGCCCTGGGAAATAAAACTAGCAAGGGGGAGGGGGAGAAGAATTTTGATGTTGCTAACAGTAGAATTCCCCCAGATAGTCCCTTGGGACAAACGTTGGCAGGGTGGGATGGATCGGTCTGGAAACGATATACAAAGGAAAGAACAAAGGTACCATGATTAAATACTGTTGTTTTACTTGGTGTGGATGTCCAATTTGGCTAGAGGATGTTTATTGCCCAAAATTTGGAACTACAGACTATTACATGTATAAAAATTTGGTGGAGCAAGTAGTGAGAGAAAAGAGAAGTACAGTTGCCAGATAGTTCATGGGGTGCAATATTGAAGTACTTGGAGTATACCAGTAAAACCACGACTAAGAGTAAAGAAGAAAAGGTTTATTGTTCTTCCCACCCGGGGTTTAGCAGGTAATAATAAAAGAATAAAGCCTGTCTAAATGGGAAGACTCAGATAATTTGACTTGACCAATTTGATGTGATTTCTGTTCAAAATTCTTTGATGTGCTTCTATAATAATTGCATGCAGAATTGAATGGGACTGAATTTGAGAAAAAAGAATCCTTTACCTGTATATAGCTCCAATTGGGCAGCTACAGCTCAAAAGAAAACAAAATTGTGACATGTTTGGCCAGCTGGCAAATTAAGTAGGCTTCTCTCTTGGGCTTAAAGTTGTGGGAAACAGGTAGGCAGTGGTTAGAGCCCCCAATCACATAAAAAAAAAATCAGTTTTCCCATTGCTTGGAGAACAAGTACAGATTGCCCAAGGAAAGAAAAAGTGGAGATTTAAAGGGACAGAATTGGAAATGTTGTTTGATGGTATTTGTCTGTGTGTAGTCACAAACCTGCAGGGAGGATGAGACCCTCTAAAATAGAACACAAAATTTTTTGGAAAATGGAGCTCAGTTGGTTTGTGAAAAGCTCCCTGAAATAATGATTCATTTGCTTGGAGAAAGCATGAAATGAAATTTTTGTATGTGAAATTGTTTATGCAAGCAGTCTGATTGCAGTACAAATCTGTGAGTATGTTGATGGTAAAAAGTTGGTGTGAATGCCTGTGGGTTGACCCCCACCCCCAGACTGAAACAGGCTAGTACTTTGATTCCCTTTCTTACAAAAAAACAGTAAGTTGCAAGGTTTTTGTTGTTGTTGTGAAGTAGAAAGGCAATAGCAAGTGTTTGCAAGGGAAAAAAATGAAAAAGGTCCCATGGAGGATGTGGGAGAGAAATTCGTGGAAAAATGTGTGTAATACTGGAGAGAGAGAGAGAGAGAGAGAGAGAGGATGAGAATTATTGTTGAAAGGATGCTGTGGAGAAAGGGGTGGTGGTGAGCTTTCAGTGTAGTCTTTTAAACATTTTTTCTGTCTTTCGCTGGTTCATTCTTTTACTCAAGGACTTTCTGCCTTGAAGGAGGGAGAAAGAGAAGCATGAAAAGGGAGCTGTGGTTTGTCTGTTCCTTTTAACCATTTTTTTTCTCTAACACGTTTCAATGTTAGTTGAAACATTGAGCTACTGCTTGAGAAACGGGGTGTAAATGTGACATCTGATACCTGCTTTTGCAGTTTTGATTTGCACTGTTTTTGGTCTGCATATAGATAGCTATGCAGATATATTTTCTTTTCTGTTCTGATCACTACAAGTTAGAAAATCAACTGGGATGTCCATCTCCCAGTGAGTGGAATTTAGTTACAAAAAGTTTAAGGAAAGTTTGCAAGTTGGAAAAAGTAGACAAGTATTCTCTATTCAGTTTGGAAGAGGGGGCAAGGAGGCAGAAGTGATATTACTAGAGAAAGTAAGTCTTAGTGCCAGATTCCTACCTTGATACTGCCATTTCTGTGGGGAGGGGCCTGGATCCCTTTATTCGCTTATTGCCCTCTTTCTGTTTTCTGCATATCCTGTAATCCCTTTGTTTATAACCCTAGTTCTGACACCTATTTGCCCTATGTTTTGATTTATCTTTGGGGGAATGTGTAAAGGGGGGAGGGCTATCTGTTTTGCCTCAGTTCTGAAGCCCCCTGAAAGGAGCACCTGGGAACAGTTCCTTATCTCCTTCCCAGGACGGCTGTTTCCACAACATCTTCACACCTGTGGATTGGCTCATTCAACATCAGACTGGGGGGAGGGGTTTCTAAATCCTTTATCCTAATGGAATTGCCTAAGGGGAATTTAGAGCCTGCTTTGCTTTTAGTCTTGCAATCACCTTCCTTTCAATAAAAGTTTCCTTTTGAAAAGCTGAAGCTTCAAGGGTTCGTGCTTTCTTGAACAGGAAGGAGAGGCAGGCCTTACACTTAGTTGAGCAAGAAATAATGTTATCTTCAAACAAATGAGACATAAAACAACAACTTGACACTGGAATACAATTTTGATTTTTTTCTGGAAGTCTTTGAGGTTTAAAATGTTTGTTAAAACTATATAGTCATCAACCAAAAGAAATGGTTAGAATGTTTTGCTTAGATTTGTAAATGTTGTTTCTTTTTGAAGCTGTTCTTTTTGCTTCCTTCTTTATGTCTTTATGTCTATGTGCAGGACATACTGATTTTGAATATTTAGGAGTCAAGGTGTTCCATCCTGTGGTACTTTTTTATTAGCAGCACAAGTTGCTGCCCTTTCAGGAATTGTTACAGAGATGAGTTACTAAATTTTCTAGGAAAAATGGGCTCCGGGTATCTAAAAAGAAATTTCTAGGTTTGACTGGATATTGTGGATAGATAATTATGCTATTTTGACTAAAGACCTGTATGTAAAACTGTTAGAAAAAGAGCCTGATGTTATACAATGGACTGAGGAGAAAAATAATTACTGAACAAACTCAGAGTTTGGTAAGCACTCCTGTGTTGGCTCTTCCTTCACTAAGTAAACCATTTCATTTTTTTGTAAACACGGATAAGGGAATGGCTTTGGAGGTTTTAACCAGAAGTGGGGAGGAAAGAGACAGCCAGTGGCACTTTTGTCTAAAATGTTAGACCCTGTCTGTCGAGGATGGCCAGATTGTGTTCAAGTGGTGGTGACTACAGTAGTGTTAGTGAAGGAAAGAAGAAAATTGACTTTTGGAGGAGCCTTGGTGGTTAGCACCACTCATCAAGTGAAGGTGATCTTGAACCAAAAAGCCAGTCGATGACTGATGGATTCAAAGATTTGGAAATACACTGATTCAAACTATGCTTTTGGACTAGTGCACACTTTGGGAAAAATTTGAGAAGAACAAGGGTTGATTAATAGCAAAGGGAAGGATTTAGTTCATGGGGAACTGATTAGACAAGTATTGGACAATTTAATGTTGCCTGAAGAGATTGCTAAGTTTCTTAGAAACTCAAGGCAATAATTTAGCTGACTTGGAAGCCAAGATGGCAACTGCAGAAGGAACTGAATATTTAATGTTAAGTGCAAAAAATAGGGGTTAATCCAATATTCACTATAGATGAGAAGGAGTTAGAGAAATTGGGAACCATAGAAAGTGGAGGGGGTAAATGGATTATTACCTGATGGAAGGCAAATGCTGACTTTGAGAGTACTACATCAGGGCAATCATTGGGGGACTAAGGCATTATGTGATTTGATTTTGGAAGCTTATGGATGCTGTGGATTGTCTACAGTAGCTAAACAAATATGTGACAAATGTATGGTATGTAAAAGGGTTAAATGATGTTTGGATTACCATACTTGGGCAGAATGGGGGAAATTCTACAATATGAAACTAAGGATATGTTTGTAAAGAACTGTATACTTGGGCTGTCCTCTTCTTTATCTTACCTCAGGAACAAGGGTCTCCTGGCGCAAACGCCTCCACTCGAATTTGTGGTTCACAAGTTCCAGCCTGGTGATTGGGTACAGATAAAAAGCTGACATGAAGAAAAGCTTACTCTAGCCTGGGACAGTCTGTACCAAGTCCTCCTAACAACTGAAACAGCAATCCAAACAAAAGAGAAAAAGGGTGGACACATTACACCAGAGTGAAAGGACCAGTGATGAACCAGGAGAATGGAAAGTAGTTCCTGGAGAAACCCTGCTGAGAATTAAAAGTACCAAAAACTGATGTGGTCATTGTGGTATAAATGGGTTTTATTTGTGATTTTGCAACTTTTTGGTGTTTCTGGCCTGAGTGGTAGCCTATGTTATTCCATCCAAAGGTCCCAAAAGAAGCTGTGAAACTTCACATTCTACAGGATGTGTTGGTTCTGTGATTGTAACTGTATCACTGAATATTGTTGTTACCATTGTTGAGATTGTGGACCTGCTTGTGCTTGTAAAGAACCTTGTGATATAGTAATAGTGGAAGACTGGGTAGATTAAATGTGCAAAAGTTTGACATCAGAAGAGAATTTTAATACTGTAATGTTGGGGTTTAGTAGTATTGTGATTAGAGCAGATATAGATTGGAACCCCTTCATGGTTCACTGCTTTGTCATTAAGTTCCTAAGAGTAGAAGTTAGCTCTGTATAAGCTGGCATTGGGGTGTTGTCTCCGGGCTTAGATTGGGAGATTTCCCTTGCTAGGTGTCTGGCTTCGTCTGAGCCCAAATAAGTGGTAACAGATTTGACATCAAGTCTGTGCCAATATAACCTTTTATAGTTATAAGCCCGGGCATTTGCTAAGGTGTCACTTTCCTCTCTTGAATGAGGCCTAACTTCTGAAGAGAGTGAAACCAGAGCGGTGATGGGAAAGTGGTCACTTTCCTCTCTAAATATAGCTCTTACTTCTGAAAAATGGTGTACTAAACTAGAGGAAGTGCAGATATAATCGATATACATGGGCAAATGGACATGGCAACCCTTTCAACTAATCATTCCCTTAAACTGCTGACAGCAGTTAAAACAACTTTCACTCTGGAAAAGTATTTACATTTAGAAATGCCATCAGTGGAGAGACAGTTATTTGTTAAGTTTAGATTCGAACTTCTAGATAGAAACGTTAGATTCGGCCATTATCGGAAAATCCCATATGACAAAAGAATATGCATATGTGGGGTAAACGTCGTGGAGGACACGGCGCATATAATATTCGAATGTAGTCTCTATCAAGAAGTAAGAAAACAATATCTGTCCCCAATTATAAATAAATTTCCCCACTGGAATATAAGCCAAAAACTAGCATTTCTGTTGAGGGCTGACTCTCCTCCCCTGGTAAGAGCGATCACTCGATATCTTAAAAGAATGACAGCAATATGAGCCAGTTATATCAACAAAAATTTTATCGATTGTAAGGAAGATGAGCTCAGTTAGAGAGGAGCTATCCTATTTGGGTTATCTAGTCTTCTAGTCTTGGCAACTTAGCTATTGAAAATTGATATTGTAAAATTTTAATGTCATCTATCATATATTTTTAGATTGCTATTTTTGTAACCGTTTTATCTTTTTCCCTTTTTCTTTTCTGTTTTGTTTGAAAAGGCCTTCGGGCTATTCAATAAACTATACTACACTGCTTTGTCGTGGCGAAGGGGCTTGCCTAGCCCAATGAAGCTATGAGCTATGCTGTGCAGGGCCACCCAAGACGGACAAGTCATAGCAGAGAGCTCTGACAAAATGTGACCACTGGAGAAGGAAATGGCAACCCACTCCAGTATCTTTGCCCATGGACAGTACCAAAAGGAAAAAAGACATGACGCTGGAAGATGAGCCCCTCAGGTCAGAAGGTGTTCAATATGCTACTGGGGAAGAGCAGAAGGCTAGTACTAGTAGCACCAGAAAGAGTGAGTAGTCAGGGCCAAAGCCGAAAGGCGCTCAGCTGTGGATGTATCTGGTGGTGAAAGGAAATTCCGATGCTGTAAAGATCTATTCTCCATATGAACCTGGAATGTAAGATCCATGAATCAAGGCAAGTTGGACGTGGTCAAACAACAGATGTCAAGACTGAACATCAACATCTTAGGAATCAGTGAACTAAAATGGACAGGAATGGGTGAATTTAATTCAGATGACCATCAGGTATACTACTGCGGGCAAGAATCCCTCAGAAGAAATGGAGTAGCCTTCATAGTCAATAAAAGAATAGGAAAGGCAGTACTGGGATACAATCCCCAAAATGACAGAATGATTTGATCTCAGTTCGAATCCAAGGAATACCATTCAACATCATAGTAGTCCAGGTCTATGGCCCAACCACTGGTGCTAAAGAGGCTGAAGTTGACTGGTTCTATGAAGATCTACAACACCTTATAGAATTAAACCAAAAAATGATGAAACCAAAAAATGATGTCCTTATCATCATGGGGGGATTGGAATGCTAAAAGTAGGAAGTCAAAAGATAACTAGAATAACAGAATGGTCTTGGAGTGCAAAATGAAGCAAGACAAAGGCTGGTAGAATTTTGCCAAGAGAATACGATGGTCATAGCAAACACTAGTTTCCAACAACCCAAGAGATGACTCTACACATGCACATCATCAGACGGTCAACACAGAAATCAGATTGACTATGTGCTCTGCAGCCAAAGGTGGATAAGCTCTATACAGTCAGTAAAAACAAGACCAGGGGCTGACTGTGGCTCATATCATGAGCTTCTCATTGCAAAATTTAGGCTTAAATTAAAGAAAGTAGAGAAAAGCACTAGGTTACTCAGGTATGAACTAAATCATATCCCTGATAAATATACAGTAGAGGTGACAAATAGATTTAATGAATTAGATCTGATAGACAGTGTGCCTGAAGAACTATGGATGGAGGTTCGCAACATTGTACAAGAGGTAGCAATTAAAACCATCCCAAAGAAAAAGAAATGCAAGAAAGCAAAATGGCTGTTTGACCAAGTTTACAAATAGCTGAGGAAAAAAGGGACGCAAAAGGCAAGGGAGAAAGAGAAAGATACACCCAATTTAATGCTGAATTCCAGAGAAGAGCTAGAGGGGATAAGAATGCCTTCTTAAATGAACAGTGCAAAGAAATAGAAGAAAACAATAGAATAGGGAGGACCAGAGATCTCTTCAAGAAAATTGGAGATATGAAGGGAATGTTTCATGCAAAGATGGGCATGATAAAGGACCAAAATGGCAGGGACCTAACAGAGGCAGAAGAGATTAAGAAGAGGTGGCAAAATTACACAGAAGAACTATACAAGAACGAGCTTAATATCCCTGATAACCACGATGGGGTGGCCACTGACCTTGATCCTGGAATGTGAAGTCAAATGGGCCTTAGGAAGTTTTGAGCAACAACAAAGCTACTGGAGGTGACAGTATTCCAGTTAAGTTTTGGCTTGCCACCCAACCGCTCTGGAAGCAAACAACAACCAGAAGGAAACGAAGCGGTTTGCAGCGTCTTTAATCAGGTTAAGCACAGCAACACAGGCAGGAGTAAGGCACAAGCCGCATCGACGTTTAAAGTTAGCGCTACACACAGCCACTGTGTAGTGCTCTTTATACACTTAGTAACAAGCAATTTACCATTTGGCAATCAAACAGTTAACACCACACACCCCTTCCCACTAGCTTGCTTGACGATAGGGCGTGCTTCTCTTACGTCACAAGGAGGTGCCATTTGCAAGCTTTATGCTCCACCGAGCTCCGATTAAAGCATTTGTTTCTTTTGTGCTTGAGCGGCAAGGTCCCTTCAAACAGCTGGGAGCATGTCACCAGAGTTTACAGCCGCTCGGCCCCTTCTCATCTTCCTCCCCAACAATGGCGAGACCCATCCGGGGCTCAACAGGCGGCTCCCCTCTACCAGGAGTCCACCTGCAGGAGGTAAAACAGAGACATTAGTTACAGAAGATACTCTACCCACTGGGTCCCGGTTTATCTGGATGTTTGAGATGATACCGACGGATTAACCGGTCGGCATGGATGTCTGGGGCTGCCACCCAAGATGCTTGTGACCTTTTTCCAGCCCCTACCTCTCTTCTATGCAGTGGTTGCTTGGGACCCCTGTTGCTGGACTCCCCCTTGGGCATCTGATGTTCCCAGGCCCCGGTCTGGCCCTCCGCTTGACCTGGTTCTTGTTCCCTTCGAAATTTAGGGCTGGCGATGCGGAACCAGATCTCTGACATGGAAAGTCCATTGTCCTGCCAAGACATGCCCGGTAATGGCTCCGATCTGGTGGCCCAGGGCTGCCAAGAGGGGGCATCCCGACAACTCTCCTCCCCAAACCTGTCTCGAAGGGCTTCCATAGCACTGGAGTCAGGACCCGTAGTTGCAAAACCCCAATCCGCTTCCTCGTCATCTGTCCAGCGCCTTTCCCTCCAACCCCTGAAAGACAGAACTAACAGGGGAGGAGTTGGCAGTTTAGAACCAGTGTAGGTGAAACTGGGCCACCAGTCTCCACTGGAAGCCTGTCCAGAATGCTCAAACCCCTGACTCTGCGTACCAGCCGGCCCACAACAATCCTCCTCATGTAGCTGGCGCAGTTTGGGTCTGACAACCGGCTGTTCAGGGGGTGCGGTTTGCAGCCCTTCCGCTTCCACGAGCACCTCCTCCACGCCTGCCTCTAGAGGTACCTCCAACTCCGAGGCTCCTGCCGCCATTCCCTCTGCCATAACGAAATGCCTCCAACACACAAAACGCCGCTAGAAAAGGTGGTTGGGACGGTGATTGAGGGGAGCGCTAACTTTCTCTCGGCTTGTCCACCCAACCGCTCTGGAAGCAAACAACAACCAGAAGGAAATGAAACAGTTAACACCACACACCCCTTCCCACTAGCTTGCTCGACGATAGGGAGTGCTTCTGTTATGTCACAAGGAGGCGCCATTCGCAAGCTTTATGCTCCACCGAGCTCCGATGAAAGTGTTCGTTTCTTTTGTGCTTGAGCAGCAAGGTCCTTCCAAACAGCTGGGAGCATGTCACCAGAGTTTACAGCCACTCGGTCCCTTCTCATCTTCCTCCCCAACAAAGGCGAGACCCATCCGGGGCTCGACATTAAGCTATTCAAAATTTTAAAAAATGATGCAGTAAAAGTGCTACACTCAATATGCCAGCAAATTTGGAAAACTCAACAGTGGCCACAGGATTGGAAAAGGTCAGTTTACATTCCAATTCCAAAGAAGGGCAATGCCAATGAATGTTCAAACTACTGCACCATTGCACTCATTTCACTATTTTGCTAGCAAAATTATGCTCAAAATCCTACAAGCTATGCTCCAGCAGTATGTGGACTGAGAACTACCAGAAGTACAGGCAGGATTTCGAAGAGGCAGAGGAACTAGAGATCAAATTGCCAACATATGCTGGATCATGGAGAAAGCTAGGGAGTTCCAGAAAACATCTACTTCTGCTTCATTGATTATGATAAAGCCTTTGATTGTGTGGACACAACAAATTGTGGCAAGTTTTCAAAGAAATGGGAGTACCAGACTATCTTATTTGTCTCTTGAGAAACCTATATGCGGATCTAGAAGCAACAGTGAGAACTGGATATGGAACCACTGATTGGTTCAAAATTGAGAAAGGAGTTTGATATACTGTCACCCTCCCTATTTAACTTATATGCAGAGCACATCATGAGAAAGGTGGGGCTAGATGAATCACAAGTTCAGATAGGAGCCTGGATAGCTCTGCAGACAAGGCACTGTAATTTACCACCAGCTGTCTGCAATTAAAGTAAGTTCGAATCTTGCCAGGCTCAAGGTTGACTCAGCCTTCCATCCTTTCTAAGGTAGGTAAATTGAGGACTCAGTTTGTGGGGGCAATAAGCTGACTTTGTATAAAATATACAAAAGTATGAAGGCTATTGCTTAACGCATTGTAAGCCGCCCTGAGTCTCCGGAGAAGGGCGACATATAAATTAAATTAAAAACAAAAGTTGGAATTAAGATTGCCGGGAGAAATATCAACAACCTCAGATATGCAGTTGATACTACTCTAATGGCAGAAAGCAAAGAGGAACTAAAGAGCCTTTTGAACCGGGTGAAGGAGGAGAGTGCAAAAGCTGGCTTGAAACTCAACATTAAGAAAACTAAGATCATGGCACCTGGCCCTCTCAATTCATGGCAAATAAATGGGGAAGGAATGGAGGTAGTGACTGATTTTATTTTCCTGGGCTCCAAGATCACTGCAGATGGGGACTACAGCCAAGAAATTAAAAGACACTTGCTCCTGGGGAGGAAAGCCATGGCAAAGTTAGATAGCATACTAAAGCAGAGACATCACCCTGCTAACAAAATTGCATATAGTCAAAGCTATGGTTTTCCCAGTTGCAATTTATGGCTGTGAAATTTGGACCATAAGGAAGGCTGAGCATCAAAGAATTGAGGCCTTTGAAATATGGTGCTGGAGAAGACTCCTGCAAGTCCCTTGGACTGCAAGGCAAACAAACAAGTCAGTCCTAGAGGAGATCAACCCTGACTGCTCTTTAGAAGGTCAGGTCCTGAAGATGAAACTCAAAATACTTTGGCCACCTAATGAGAAGGAAGGACTCACTGGAGAAGAGCCTAATGCTGGGAACGATTGAGGGCAAAAGAAGAAAGGGACGGCAGAGAATGAGGTGGCTGGATGAAGTCACTGAAGCAGTCAGCATGATTTAAATGGACTCTGGGGGATGGTAGAGGACAGAAAGGCCTGGAGGAACATTATCCATGGGGTTGTGATGGGTCAGACACGATTTTGCAACTAACAACAATAGATTGGAAAGATTTGGAAGAATGACTTGGTACTGGAAAATAGTATTAATATATACTTTTACAAGGGGAAATGGGAAGTGTAGTTTTACAGAACAGGGAGGCCTTAGATATGTTATTAGCCAAAAAGATGAGGTGTATGCTGTGATAACAAGCCATTGCTGTGTATACATGTCAGATTACCAACCTCGTATTAATAAAACCTTACATGGAATGAAAGAAGCAATTGATACAAAGCAACAAGTAACAGTGGAAAGCTTCTTGGTATCCTTTTAATTTTCTTAGTAATCTATTTCCAAATCTTAGAGATTAGACTAAAACAGGGATCAGGTTTTTATTACTAATAATGATTGTAGGAGTGAATTGTATGGTTACTGTCTGCAATGCTTGCCTAGTATTGTTTCAAGTTGCACAGAAACTATATTTCAAAAAGGTCAGCAAAAGCTTAGGCACATGATGTTGACAAAAATAGTTCCCACAGACGAAGATGCTAAAAGGGCCAAAATAATGTTGCGAGAATTTGAAGGATATAAATTTGTGGAAAATTTCAAGTAAAAAGAAAAAGGGTGGAATTGTGGGGTATAATATAATAAATAGTAATTTTCCATTAATACTATGTTGTACAGTTTATATAAGGTTTACCCTTTGTTCCAATTACCTAGAGTAGGGGTCTGCAACCTTAAACACTCAAAAAGCCATTTGGACCCGTTTCCCACAGAAAAGAAAACACTGGTAGCCACAAAACACTTTTGACATCTAATATAAAGATAATACTGCATATATAATATTTTACCTTTATGCTATGTATAAAAAAAAACAATGGTGTGTTGCATTTATGAAATCAATGCACTGCTACAGAGAAAACATTTTTTTTCTGCATGCAATAATTTTTTTATATATATATTTTTTATTTTTTAACAAACATATACAAACAAACAAACATGGCCGAGTCACATATTTGTACAACTTTTAGTTATCTCCAACACAATTTATATATTTCACTTTTTGCCATAATATTCTTTCTCTCTAATTTTTATTTTATTTTTCTTGTTTCTTCTTATATATAACTACAATTACCATTTGCCCTAATCTCTAATTTTAGTCAATTTTTTTTTCTCCTCCTCTCATTGCTTTCTCCAAGTTCAAACCCTTTAATTTAAAATCAATCCTTTTTCTAATACCTAAACCTAACTCTAAATCATCCTGTTCAAATATTTTTCAATTTCTCCCTTTTCACCACATAATACAATTTCAAGTGTTTCCCCTAAATTCCATTATTACAATCACAGATATTAATATTCATACAATTTTACATATATAACCCATTTCCTTCCCTCTTTTCCATTTCTTTCCTTTATTAAATTATCCAAATACTACAATCAGATACCTTACTACAATTCACTTAAATATATATATGAAATAAAACTTTTTTATTTCATCAAGCTGGGCTGGCTTGACCCCCCCCCCAGATATTGTTAATTATTAATTGATTTTAGTTGAGGTGTTTTAAATTTTATATTGGGCCAAAACTTGTTTAATTCTTTTAAAATTAATCTTAAATTTTGTATGTGATGTTTTTATTCTTGGCTGTTCACCGCCCTGAGTCCAGTAGGAGAAGGGCGGTATAAAAATCTAATAAAATAAATAAATAAATAAATAATAAATAAATAAATAAATAAATGAATAAATATATCATTAAATTCATTCGTTTCTATTTCTCAATTCCCATTGTTTTTTAAAGTAAACCCACTTTTCCATTGCTTTTTCAAATATATATTATCTACAGCTCTTCATCACCATACAATATAATTTCAAATGCTTTAGCTGAATTCCATAATTACAATTAAAGACATTCCACATATTACAAACCCATGTATTGAATTTACTACAATTCATTTATACTTATAAATCTTACTTCAATTTATTTATAATTCTAAATAATTTTCCATTGCTTTATATATAATTTAAACAGAGTTAATTTTCAACTTTTCCCTTTCCCTTCTCCTCTTATTAATAATCCATTAATCTTTTTTCACAGTAAAATTCCATTATTACAATTAAAAGCATTTCAAGCATTATAATCTCGTATATTGAACTTACTAAAATTCTTTTATACTTATAAATCTTACTTCAATTCATTTATAATTCTACATATCTAAAACATGTTTTCCTTTTTCCTTTCCAACAGCTTCTCCTTTCATCCCATTTTCTTATTTTTTTTTTCTTTTTCCCTCCCTTCCCCCCTAATTTTAAAATTCTTTACTCTCCTAATTTGCTCTGTATTTCTAGCTGGTCTCCTCCTTCCTCTTTTCATCTTTCTTATTTTCCCACTGTTAATCCCAGTGTAATCATTTGAATTTTTTATATTTTTTTCTCTTCTCCCCTTCTTTCTCTCCTTGTCTCTTTCTACCCTCTCTATTTTTGTCATTGTTAATCCCAATGTAATCTTTAAAGTTCACCTTTATTCCTAATATTATCCCTTTTCTCCCAGTTCTCCTCTTTTTTTCTTTGTTACTCCCCACGTAATCATTTGATTTTTCATAGTCAATGCCTTTGTCTTTCTCTTCAATGTCACTTTCTTGCTTCTCATTCATAGTTTCTTTCTCCACTTGGGTATGTTCTAACACAATTTCTAGTTCATCCGGTTTAGGTTTTCCATGCATCATTGTAATCATTTCATTTAATTCCACTTTGAGTGATATACACATCCTTTTAATCATTTCAATTAGTTCCTGCACTATCTCGTTGTTTCTAAGTTGTCATTATTCCAATTTTAAGTTTTATTATAATCCACCTTATTTTGTTATCAAGGTCAAACTAACCCACCAATTTAGTGGTGGAAGAGGGGCATGATCACCTCCCTAGGAGACAAGGTGGCATCCTAAAGTCTCCAATAAGGAGTTCAAGTCTCCTTAGGATTGTGTGGGTGGTTAAACCGTTGCAGTTCTCATTGGTGACCTTCAAGTTTCAGGCGCCGTGAGTCAGCGGTAGTGTTGTTAGGATGGGTGGTCGTAATAGTGTCCCCAGGACACAGTTACAATGCATGTTAGCCAATTTTAAGAGTGCCTTTAGTGATCAGTAGCAGATTGCTCAAAAGGCATCTCCCCCTTGGCTTAAGGAATGTCAGATGGAATGTGTGAAAGTGTGTATGATGAAAGAGAAACATAAGACCAACAGAAAAATAGTTAAAACCAAAGTTTTCAGTCAGGAGGATGAGGAAGATGTTAGTCGCCATCCCCCTTATGCACCACATCCCGTGCCCTCAAGACGAAACCCCTATCCACCCTTGCCAGCGGATGTGGTGCCAAGAACCATCCAGCCCCAGAAACACCAACAGCAAATTAAAAGGGAAGTTAAGAGTGAGGGGGAAGAAGAAACAGAAGAAGAATCTAAACCCATTAGTTCCCGAACTCGAAGCCAGAGAAGTTTAAAGAAGACAGAGACTCTGGCCCCCTTGAGGGAGATTTTGAGTCATGGAACTGATGCCCAGGGACTGCCCATCATTCGTCCCTTGCTTCAATATCAGCCATTTACAACTACACATCTACTTAATTGGAAACAGCAATATGGCCCATTTAGCAAGAAGCCCAATGAAATAGTGGATCTATTCAGTACAATAATGCAAACTCATAGACTCACATGGGGAGACATCCAGCAATTATTAAATACCTTACTCTTCCTGGAGGACAGAGAAAAATTTAAAATTGCTAAGGAAAAGGTCCTGTCCCGTATGTATCCAGACAATGCCAATGCAGCACAAAAAGCCGAAGCAGCTGCAGAAGTAAATCCAAATTGGGATCCCAATGTTAACCAAGACCAAACTCTATTAGCTGCCTACCGCCTCCTATGCATAAACAGTTTAAGGGAAGCAGCAAAAGGTCCCGTTAATTATGCCAAAACCACCACCCTACACCAAGAAAAGGATGAGAGTCTTGAGGCCTTCTTGACTAGACAGGTAGAATCCTATAAGATCCATACTGGGATAAACATAGAAGATCCAGCAAATAGATATCTGTTAAATGAACGATTTATCAGTCAAAGTGCCATGGACATCAGGAGAAAATTGCAGAAATTGGAAGGAGCCCTAGGGAAAAAGATCCAGAGAACTCTGAAAGAACTAAGAATAAACAAGAAATTGTTTATTGTTCTTCCCACCTAGGGTTTAGCGGGTAATAAAAAGGTAAAGCCTGTCTAAATGGGAAGACTCAGATAATTTGAATTGATTAATTTGATGTGATTTCTGTTAAAAATTATTTTGTTGATGTGCATCTATAATGATAGTATGTGTGATATGTTTCGCTGGCCAGCAAATTAAGTAAGCTTGGGCTTGGAGCTGTGGGAAACGGAAAGTAGTTAGGGCCCACAATCATATTTATGATTTAAACTGCTCTCTGAGTTTTCCCGCTGCTTTAAGAATAAGCTATATTCTTGCCCAAGGAAATAAAATTAAAACAAAAAACAAAAAAACAACCTCCACAGGTCTGGAAATATTTGATGGTATGTGTGTGTATGTGTATGTAATCATTTCCAAACCTGCAGGAAGGATGAGACCCTCTAACAACAGTACACAAAAAGTTATTTAGAAAATGGAGTTCATTGGCTTGTGAAAAAGCTCCCTGAAATAATTATGATTGGTTTGCATGGAGGAAGCATTAAATGAAATTTTTGTATGTGAAATTGGTTTATACAAAAAGTCTGATTGCAGTACAAATGTGAATGTATGTGTGTGAGATGTCCCGAAGTTCATAAGGAGTGATAAAGTGAAGTGATCCTGAGACCTGTGAATGCATGTGTGTTGAGGATGTAGGAGATAAATTTGTGGAAAATGTCTGTGAGTTGTTGAGGCTAGAGAGAAATGCAGAGGGTCGTGTTGTTGAAAGGATGCTGATAGGTGAAAGGAGGTGACAATTCTATGTAGTTTAAACATTTTTTCTCCCTGTATTCACCCCCCCACCTCCCTTGGAGGAGAGAAGCAGGAAAAGGGGGGGCTGCGGGCTTTTGTTCTTTTCACCATTTTTCTCTCTCTGCTGAACCAGCCTGAGAAAGGCGGGGTAAAGGGTGATATCTGATACCTGCCTTTGCAGTTTCACTGTTTTTGGCTTGGAATGCAATTTTGATTTTCTTTTTCCTTCTGGAAATTTTTGAGGTTTAAAACGCTTAATTAAACCTATATAAAAGAAATTATTTTGAAAGATTTTTTTTTATTGAAAAAGTTTTACAAATACAAATTTTCCCATTCCCCCCCTTTCCCTCCCTAACCCTCCCTAGACCTCCCCTCCTCCCATGACTTCCCCAAGGTGAAATCCAAATCCAGATCATATTATATCATACTTTACCGCCCTTCTATTCTCCCCCCTGTGTACTATACATTTCTACATGACATTGAACTATTCTACCCCCTATATACTATACATTTCTACACAACATTCAACTAAAAGCTATCTGGTACTTCCTAGTTTGGTATTTATTCTGCACATAATCTATCCATTTCTTCCACTCCCATACATAAGTCTCTTGAGTCCGGTCTTTTAAGTATGCTGATATCTTCGCCATTTCTGCAAAACTGGCCACCTTCAAAGTCCATTCTTCAATAGTAGGCAAAACATCCCTTTTCCAATGTTGACCAATTTTGTTTCACCCATTGAAAAACCTTTAACTATGCCCAATAAAAACAATTGAGGAGAAAATTGGAGTTTTTTCTTCAGAACATTTTGCATAACCCACCAAATTTTTATCCAGAAAGCCTTCACTTTCTTGCAAGTCCACCATATATGATAATATGTAGCATCCAAACAATCACATCTCCAACATTTTGGTTGAACATTAGTATACATGCATGACAATTTCTTAGGATCTAAATGCCACCTATAAAACATTTTATAAAAATTTTCCCTTAAATTCTGTGACTGTGTAAATTTAACATTCTGAACCCATATTTTTTCCCACGTTTCCATCATAACTGGTTCTGCAAAATTTTGCGCCCATTTTATCATACAATCTTTAACCAATTCATTTTCTGAGTCTCTTTCTAACAAAACATTATAAACCCTTTTGATATGCATTGGGCCTTTCTCTTTTATCTGTCTAACCAATTCTTCTTTATGCAACATTAAACCAGTTTTTTGATCTTCTCTCCATCTCAGTTGAAGTTGATTATACTGTAACCAAGTTAAATTAATCTCTTCTTCCAACAGTGTGTTTAATGTCTTTAGTTGCCATCTGCCCCCATCATTAAAAAGTATTTCTTTGTATAAACCCCCCCCGAGTGACTTTATATTTATATTCTGTATAATATGACCAAGATCCAACCACAATGGTATTTTATAATCCCATTTGAACCTTCTTCCATACTCTCATCAAGGAGTTTCTAAGCATATGGCTGTTGAATACTTTATCCACTTTACTTTCATAGAATAAATATGCATGCCAACCAAATTCAAGATCGTAACTCTCTATATTCAATATTCCAGTCTTTGTCTTTCCAAACCAATCACTTGCTTGTGTCAACACTGCTGCTTCATAGTACAGTCGTAGGTTTGGAAGTTTGAGACCACCCCTTTCACGAACATCTTGCATAATTTTCAATTTAACTCTTGGCTTTTTCTCATTCCAAACAAACTTATTCACTCCTTTTTGCCATTCCATCAGCTGTTTATCACTTTTAAGCACCGGAATCATTTGAAACAAAAATAAAAATCTAGGTAGAACATTCATTTTAACTGCTGCTATTCTTCCAAGTAGAGACAGCTGCAGTTTTTTCCAGGTTTCCATATCCTTTTGTACCTTTCGCCACAACACCTCATAATTGTTTTGAAAGAGTTTTATATTTGAATCTGCAACTTGAACTCCTAGATATCTCACCTTTGGTACTATTTCAAAGCCTGCCTTCCTTTCAAGTTCCTTCTTTTGATCAACTGTCATTTTTAACTATCATCTTGGTTTTTTTCTGATTCAGTCTAAATCCTGATACCATACCATATTCTTCTATAATATCTTTCATCTGAATTATTTATTCCATTGGCCATGTTAGGGTAACAACTAGATCATCTGCAAATGCCCTTGTTCTGTAATCCTCTTGCCTTATAACTATTCCATTCAAAGTGCTCGAGTCCCGTATTGTGTTTAATAGAAAGTTCCAGTTCACTCGATCAAAGGCCTTCTCCGCATCCAAAAACACCAGCACTGCAGAGATCTGTTTATTCTTCTCAAGATATTCCAATAAATCTATAATTTGCCTCACATTATCCTTCATGTATCTGCCTTCTATAAATCCTGCTTGATCATGATGAATCACCTCGTGAATAACTGGCATTAATCTGTTGGCTAATACTTTTGCAAAAATTTTATATTCCGTATTCAGGAGAGAGATTGGTCTAAAATGTTCTGGTTTTGTAGAACCTGCTTCCTCTTTCGGTATCAAAGAAACAAAAGCTGCTTTCCAAGAAGGGGGTATTTTACCCCCTTGTTGTATGCTACAAAATAAGTCTTTAAGATGTTCAATCATTTCTACTTGTAAGGTTTTATAATACACCACAGTTAAACCATCCGTTCCTGGAGCTTTAGCTGTTTTCAGTTGTTTAATAGCAACAATAATCTCCTCAACTGTTATTGGTAAACTTGTTCTTTCCTTTTGATCACTAGAAATTTTCATAACTCTCCTTTCTTCTAAATATTTATTTATAACTTCATTCTGTATATCATCTTTGGCATATAGTTTGGTATAATAATCTAAGAAGGCTTCTTTAATTAGTCTTTGTTGAGAAACTTCCTTCCCTCCATACTCAATACTTCCAATAATCCGAGTACTCTGTTGTTTCCTCAGTATGTAAGCTAACCACCTGCCCGGATTATTAGCGTTGCAAAATGTGTTATGTTTTGCAAATTGTAAATTAGTTGCTGCTTGTTCCACTGTGAGCATTTGAAATTGATCTTTCAAAAGTTTTATAATTCCTTGTAATTTTTCATCTGTTGGATTTTTTATGAGCAACTGTTCTTTTTTCTTTATCTCTCCTTCCAATTCTAATATTTTTCTTTGTCGATTTGATTTATATTTAGAGTTCATATGGATCAGTACCCCCCCGCATATACGCCTTACTTGCATCCCAAACAATTTCAATAGGGGTACCCTTATTCAAGTTCATTTCAAAAAATTCCTTCATTTGTTTTTTAAGTTCATTTACATTCTTTTCATATCTAAACAAGTTTTCATTTACTCTCCATGATCTTCTCTCATTCTTTCCCATTTCTATTTCTATCCATACCGGGCTATGGTCAGTTAAAGTCCTCGGAAATATCTTTGTTTTCTTTGTTTTTAAGAGTAAGTCAGCCGTAAGTAGAATAAAATCAATCCTAGAGAAGGATCTATGTCTGTCTGAAAAAAAAGTAAAGTCCAATTCTTTTGGGTTGTGAATTCTCCATATATCTTTCAATTCCAAATCTTCTTTCATATCAAAAAAGATCTGTGGTAATTTAACACATGACTTTGCCAAACTCTTTTTATCTTTTTTGGGATCCATTACTCCATTCCAATCTCCCATAAGTAAAATAGATCTGTAGTCCCATTGTAATATTTTAGAGTACAATATTTTATAAAAATTTTCTTGTTCCTGATTAGGAGCATAAATCCCAATCACCAAAATTGGACCATTATCTGTAGAAAGTTCAATTGTTATATATCTTCCACAGTCATCTGCTTCTAAAATTTTTGCTGGCAATCTTTTATTTATATAAATCACTACACCATTCTTTTTCTCCGAATTTGAGGCTATAAACTGTGCTCCTAATCTAGGATTTATCAAATATTTTAGATCTTGTATTCTAATATGAGTTTCTTGTAGGCAAATAATATCATTATTAAATTGTCTCAGATAATGAAATATCTTCCTTCTTTTCTGTGGTGAATTCAATCCATTCACATTCCAAGATAAAAACTTAATTATCATTTGCAGTCTCCTGAAGCGTTAAGAGCATTTGCTGAAGTTTCTGTTCCAGACTGGTAGTCTTCGGCTTAGCTCCTTCCATAGCTTCGAATTTTTGTGCTTTACCATTGACTCCCTTCTTATCTTGTGATAGCTTAGATCTCTGCTGTTGTTGTTTCTCTAGAATTTGTTTATAAGCTGCTCAAGTTATACGCTGGTCTTTAGCTTTATATGACATCAACTCGAGATCCACTGCCACTTCTCTTGTATTTTTGGGTGGTCCACCTAAAGCCTTTAAAGGAAGATCCAGCAAAAACTCATCCAAAAAACCCCCTGCTGCTCCTTGAGTTTCCATTGCCTCCACCTCCATCTGTTTCCGCTGCTCTTCAAGCTCTTGTTCAAATTGCTTCTCTTTCTCACCCTCCTCTATACCTAACACTGAGGATGTACGAGGAGATGTTGCGCCAGTTTTAAAAACATTGAAGTAAAAATCTTCCGCTTTTTCAACAGTATTTAATCGATATCTCTCTCCTTGATACCTCAATATTATACCAACTGGAGCATCCCATCTGAATTGAATTTGTTGTTTCTTTAATTCAGTCACCAAAAATCCAAAGTCCTTTCTATCTCTTAGCATCTTAGGCGGCAACTCTTTGTAAATCCCAATCTCCCTTCCATCCACTTGAATAGTAGAAACAAAAGACTTTTGCAAGATATCATTTCTTATTCTTCTATCTGTAAAGTAGATCTCCACATCTCTAGGCAATTGCCTTTCCCTTGCCACCCAAGAATTCACTCTATAGACCTTGTCCATTTTGCACAAAATCTCCTCAGGGCTAACCTTTAGCATCACAGCCAGGGCATCAGCACAAACCTTTCTCAAATCTTCTTTGTTATTTTCTTTTATTCATCTCAGTCTTACAGCAAACTCCATGAATCTAAATTGCATCATTGTCACTTCATTTTCAATCCTTTGCGTTTTATTATCAACATTAGAAATTTTATAATCAGCTTCCTTCATTTTAGATTCTACTTCTGAACTAAGTTCTTCCACTTTTTTATCAATCTGGACAACTACTTCTGACAAGCCAGTCACAACTGTCAGTATATCACGCTTCATCTTGTCATACTTTTCTTGAACCACCTCCTTAATTTCCTGTTGGGATTTTTCAAATTTCTGGTCCAAAACTTCATTTTGATTCATCAGAGCTGCAGCAATAAATTCCTTCAAATCTTTAAAACCAGTCTCCTGTGCTTGGCTCTGAGTCTGCAAACTTAATAGCTGCTCTTGTGACTTGTGGGTGGGGGAAACCCCCCCTGCAGCTTTAGTGGCTGGCTTTGTCTGCTTTGAAGCCATTCTGCCACGCAGTCTGATTCTTTATAAGAAGGAAGTCCTCCCTCCCTTTTCACCACAGAATCCTCTCAGAAATTTCCCCAGCTTTAATCAAGTCTCTAAGGGAGAAGGAACAGATCAAAATCACTTTAAAAAGAACTTTCCCCTTTTCTTCTAGCCAGCACTGTTGCTTTAGATACTTTGTAACATATTAAAACACTCAGGCAAATCCACTTTCGCTTTCAGCTTTTTTCCTACCGCTGAAGCCGGACGCCATTTTAGCAAACTTTCACTTTTTCTCCGTTCTTAAATTCAATCACAGGGCTAATAATACTTGCAGTTTTAAGTTTCAAGTCCAGATTCCACCCTGTTTATTTTTGATAATTCTCTTGGATTTCACTGATTATGTTGGTCGCGTCGTCTGGCTCTGCTGGATGCAGAGTTGTCCCCGGAGTCCAGAGCCTCGGCGAGCTGGATAGGGAGCCTCACCCTGCTTCCTCCCCAGAAGCAAAAAAGACAATCTGGGGACTTCACGGGGGCTCTACCTGGTCTCACCGGCTCTCCTCCCGTTTCCTCAAGCACGTGGAGTTTTTCAAGCCGCCTCTCAGCTGTAGAGGTGGCTCTTTACGGGCGGTGGGGCTGGCGGTCTTGAAGAGACCATCTAACGATGACGGCGGCGCCAACCGGAAGTCTTGAAATATTTTTTTGAATCTGACTTGCATTTTACTAAAGGCAGAGAATTGATGCTAAAGTTTGATTCAAATATATTTCAGAACATTGATCCAAAATACCTCATTTAGATTGTTTGTTTTATTTTTGAAGTTGTTTTTCTTACTCTTTTATGTCTTTATGTCTGTGTGCATTTTGCATACTTAGCAGACAAGGTGCTCTATCCTATGGCATGTTTGATTATTTATTTGTTTGCTTGTTTGCTTGCTTGTTTGTTTGTTAGCAGCATAAGTTGTTCCTTTCGAAGGAGCTAATTTGTTTATAGATGGATATACAATAGTAGAAGGGAGAGAGGAAGTTTTAGTGAAGCCAGAAAGTTGCCTTTAAGTTGGTCTGCACAGACTTGTGCTGACTTCAAAGTCAGGATGGCAGTGGTAGGAGGAATTGAATGTTTAGTGTTATAAGAAGAAGGAGTTAGAGAAAGTAGAATTGATGGAAGGAAGGAAGTAATGTGAGAGTGGAACCAAGTGATAATGGGAAGAAGAAGTGGTTTTTTAATTGACAGAGATCAGATTAAGTGGACAAAGCATTAGAATACACTTAATTAGTGAAGGGAGTAGGAAAATCACTCCTGATAGAATAGAAGGGGTGGTGTCTCAGCCTCTACCTAAAAACAAGCAAGAATTAAGGAAATTCTTAGGTTTGGTTGGATACTCCAGACTCTGGATTGATGGGTATGCTGATTTTACCAAACCCCTGTATGCAAAATTAATTGAATCTGAACCTTGGAGTTTGAAATGGGAGGGACACGAAAGAGGAAGCCTTGAAAATTTGAAACAAGCTTTAACCAACTCCTGTATTAAGTTTACCAAATTTGGAAAAGCCATTCCATCTCTTTGTAAACACAGAAAATTGAATTGCACAAGGGGTGTTGGCTAAGGACTGGGCAGCACAAAAGAAACCCGTGGCATTCCTGTCAAAAATAATGGACCCAGTAATAAGGGGATGGCCAGTATGTATTCAAGCAATTGCTGCTACTGCAATATTAGTCCAAGAAAGTAGGAAATTGACCTTTGGGGGAGCCCTTATTGTAAGCACCCCACATCAAGTCAGAACCATCCTTCAGCAAAAAGCGGGGCGGTGGTTAACTGATTCCAGAATTCTAAAATATGAAACAATTTTAATGCAGCAAACAGACTTGATTTTAACTACAGATCACAATTTGAATCCAGCACAGTTCTTAGCCAACACCAGATCAATGGATCAGTATGGATTAGAACATTATTGTGCTGAAGTAATTGATTTACAAACATAAATAAGACCTGATTTGGAGGAACACTCCCTGGAGAAAGGAGAAGCAATTTTTATAGATGGTTCCTCTAGGGTGGAGGAGGAAGTACGGAAAAATGGATATGCTATTATAAATGGACACACTAAAGAGATCCTGGAAGCAGGGGGTTTGCCTCGAAATTGGTCTGCTCAAACCTGTGAATTGTATGCACTAAATCAAGCTCTATGGACAGGAGCCTGGATAGCTCAGCAGGCAAATGCATTGTAATTTAACTCCAGCTGTCTGCAATTAGTAAGTTCAAATCTCACCAGGCTCAAGGTTGACTCAGCCTTCCATCCTTTCTAAGGTAGGTTAATTGAGGACCCAGTTTGTGTGGGCAATAAGCTGACTTTGTAAAATATACAAAAGTATGAAGGCTATTGCTTAACGCATTGTAAGCCGCCCTGAGTCTCCGGAGAAGGGCGCATATAAATAAATAAATAAAAAAAGAGGCTCTATGCATCTTGGAGGGAAAAATAGGCAGATTCCAAGTATGCATTTGGGATAGTGCATACATTTGGCAAAATATGGGTGGAGTCACTGGGGAATTCAAGCTATTGTAGATGAACTTTTAAAATGCTATGGTTATATTGGGATATATCCTTTAGCAAAATCAATTATAAACAAATGTTTGATTTGTAAAAAGGTGAATAAACAAGCTGTCAGGAAACAACAGATAGTGGGAGACCACCAGCTTAAAGACCATTTCAATGTATTCAAGTGGATTTTATGGAATTACCAAAAGTGGGGAGAGTAAAATATGTATTGGTCATAGTGGACCACCTCACAGGGTGGGTTGAAGCTTTTCCCTGCAGTAATGCTATAGTAACAGTGGTGTCAAGAGTTTTATTAGACCCAACCTAGAAAGATTATCATCATATGAACTGTTGTTTGGAGTAGTTTTCACTACAGGAAGCATATGATTGATTCCCTGGAAACCAAAGAAAAAGTGTTGAAACAATATATGTATAAACTGTCCAGATATTTTGAGGTTCTTAGGAAACAAGGACTATTAGCCCAAACACCACCTTTGGAGTTTCCAGTCCATAAATTCCACCACATGATTGGGTGTTGATCCGGAGCTGGAAGGAAGCTAAACCCCAAGTGAAAGGGCCTGTGCCAGCCCCAAAGGAGTGGAAGGTGGAATCTCACCAAGGAGATCCATTGAAGTTGACAATCCAAAGAACCCAATGGACTGGTGGGAAGTAACCAGTGGGAATAGCGTTCTTCATCATCTGGACTATTTTTGTATTTTTCTTTTTTAGGATTGAGTGGTTGCCTATGCTGTTTCCCCAACTGAAGACGACTACAACTGATCAGATTCAATTGCGCGCTCTCCTAGATGTATTGGTTTTGTAATTGTGCTTTTAAGACCTTAGAAGGAAGATCTTGGGTCCAGTGGATGAGACTGAAGCCAGCAGACCAGAGTGATCCGGTCACATATCAGGTGACAAAAACAGTTAAGCCATTGGTGCTGAAGTTCAAGAAGAATACACCCTGCTGAGTCCTACCGGCAATGGACTCTCAATGCACAGTGGTGATCATCAGCCTTGCTGAACCACCCCGGAAGCTGGTTCCCTGCACACGGCCGAAGCTTGGAACAGAGGAAGACAACATTCCATGACCGTAATTTGTAATGTAAAACCCATTAACTGTGATAGAAACTAGTAAGAAATTCTTAAAGATACTAATGCTGGGCAGCTGCTATCCTAGCCTTACTATTGGTATTGTTTTATATATATAAGAACCGGTTCTGTGGGAAACCTAGGACTACGACTGATATTTCCCTCTCCCAAGTTACGCATACCCCTAACCCTCTTCCTGGCATGGTGAATTTGTAAACTACGGGTCTTGCACTCTTAAGGCCTTGTGAGTGTAGGAATTAGGTCATTATGATTTATTTATGGCTTTGGGTACTATTAGCTAAAGGTCTATTAAGTGATAATATCTCGAACAATAGTTTCCACTGTTGTGAGACTGCCCGAGAAATCCCCCTTGTCCATGAGGAAGGATCCAGAAATGTTGAGAACCCCAAGGAACCGACCAGAATCAGGTCACTAAGTAGAGACACTTTAGGTCAAGTCCGCTCCCGCCAACAACGACCCCCGTCAGTAGGTGGGGTCGTTAATTTAGACCTGAGCCGACTCCAAGACCTAATATCAAACAATTGACAATCCCGGTAAAGGGGGGAATACAAGAACAAAGAGAGAACGGACCCCTGCAACAATTGAAAAAAGGGAATTACATGTCAAGGATACTGGAATTAGGTCAAAGCCTCATTAATCAATCTGATTCTGCCTTGGGTCAAAATTTCTGGTTGTGTTTATCAGCTAGTCCTTCATCTTATCATGCTGTCCCAGTTGAGCAAGATCTCTGGGAAAGGACAAAAGCTACCCTAGTCCTTAAAAAAGGATATTAGAAACAAAGCAACAACATCAAAGTTGCAAGGAGATTTTTATAAGGCATTACAACGGCTGGGAAAAAGCCACCTCCCTATTGTTGGCTCAATAGCCACAGGTGTGGAAATCATAGGGTCACCCTCTCTGTGTGTAAAGAGACATCAGAAACCTGGTAGGCCTGTAGGATCCCTGACAAAAGAACAATGTCCATCAGAAGTGTACCTTGGTCCTAGAATGAACCTTAGGGATGTAAAACTAACCAAAGATCTTTTTCCTTCTGCACACCACTCATTTCACCATAAGGTCACTTTCTCACTACCACCAACTGCCATCATCACAAGATGGGGAGGAGGGAAGAAGTCCTGGAATGTATCCAAGGAAAGGTGCCCAATTCTATTCCAGCCCCCTCGCTTCCCTATCTGGCTCTCCATTAGGTCCAGCAAAGGTTTATGTGTCCTCTTTCCCCCTGGGAATACTACCTCCCAGTATCTTTTTGAAGGTCTAATCCTCAGAGATAAGCAAAAGGACCCTTCACTAGAAGTCCCATTACAGTCGCTGGCTGGAATGTTTGTGGCGGGGACTTTGGGGGTCTGGACTAATGAAAAGAACCACCGAGCTCATGCCTTTTCCATAAATATAGGTGTATGTCTAGGAGAAAATGGAGTTTTCTTCTTGTGTGGAAAGGATGTGTATTTATGTTTGCCAACAAATTGGACTGGAATATGCACACTAGTACACCTTTTTCCTAAAATAGGTGTTGTCAGTGAAGAACATACCATCCCTGTTCCTCTCATGGGACACGTTCAGAAATGGGTGCTAGTCCTAGTCCCACTATTAGTAATCATGGGGATAGGAACTGCAGTTGGAACAGGTGTACGTGGAATGACACACTCAGTAATACAGTTTCGGCAATTATCAGAGAAGCTCCAAGAAAGCCTGAACCAAATTGCTGGAACCCTGGTAGAAGTCCAAGACCAGATAGATTCATTGCCAGCAGTGGTCCTACAAAATCGACGTGCCTTAGACCTCCTAACCACAGAGAGAGGAGGTATGTGCGTATTTCTGGGAGAAGACTGTTGTTTCTATATGAATAAATTAGGTGTGATCAGAGAAGTTGCCAAGGAATTGCAGGATAGGGCATCCAAGATAGGTCAGAGGTTACAAACAATGGACATGTGGTTTTCTTGGGTGCCTGGATCCGGGTGGATTAAACAAATGTTATTCTTGTTGATATGTGCTGTGGCAGGCCTAGCTTTTATTCCTTGTGCAATCCTTGTGCTGAAACAGCTATCTATCAGAGCAGTGAAAGAGATATAGACTGAGAAGGAGTTAGTTTTGACAGAGCGTTTTCTTGAAAATAAAGACTCTGAAACAGACACATGTGTAGAAATGGAGTCTGGGAAAGAATGGAGGGAGTACCTCCAAGGATTAAGAGAGTGAAGATCAAGAAATACCTATCTCTTGCCTAGATTAGTCATATTTTGTTAGATATTATATGTTAGCTTTGTTTATCCAAAGGAATGGAATGATATTTACTAAAGAGTTGAACATGTAGAAAGTAGTGGAAGTTTCTGCATAGAAAAACTTCCACAGGGGGGAAATAATGTGAATAAAGTAGGAATCATACAGGGTCAGCTACATGAACACTAAAGGACCCTCTCTATTCACATTATTATAAGGGAGAAATGTGCTTGTTTGGAGATTACATTAAAAATCAGCTAAATCCCATTATTGGTAATATATCTCCTGATGAGGCCTAGTTGTCACAGAAGGACAGCCATATGGAAAACATCTGAGGGGCCTCACTGTCAAAGGCACAAAGACATATATGTTACAAAGAGTTACTTATTGCCTAAGGACAGCAATAAATCTCCTGTATTAGTAAATACAGAACTAAGGAAGGATGTCTAGCTAAAGATAATCTTATAAACTAGAAACTAATGGTTTAGTCATTAGGAAGTGTCAATTATCATATAACAAGTGTATGTTAACTATATATGGAAAATGCACAAGCTTACCAATGCATGAGCTCCCCGAATCCTTTGTCTTGGATATGTATAAAAACAGTTGTATCAGAACTTTTCCTTTGTTCAGAATTGCAGATACAAATCTGGCTCTGAACCTGCGCAATAAACTGTATCTGCTGACCCAGGAATGTTTTTCAGTCTTTCATTCCATAACAAAACAGTTTCCAAGCAAACAAATTCTCCTCAAAAGTTCCAACCACTCTTATCATTTTAAAACATTTTTTTCCAAAATAGAAGTTAAGTGTTGTAATGTTTTTTCCAGCTGTAGATGTCTCTCTCCAATCCACAATTCCAATCAACAAATTAAGAAAGTGTCCATTTTATTTATTAAATCCATGTTGCCAATATTTGCCAATTTCTATCTTTTTCTTCTTAATTTTATGTTTCCCAAAATCCAATTTAAAATCCAGTTCCAAATCCAATGTTTTAAAAAAAGAATCTTCTATTACAGGGCTTTAATTTTAAGTTTTTCTTTATTCTTCCTTCAATGGTCAAAAAAAGAATTTTAAAGTTCTTTCCAATCCTCTTCACATCTATTATGGGTTTTTTCTTCTAATATTATAATTATCTCCACACATTCTAGTCCAAAAGTCAAACTTTGTTTTAGGCTGTGACACTTTAAACTTCTGCTTTGTTCTTCTTCCTTCATTCACATTCCCCCATACCTATTAGCTGCTGTTTCTTTCCTGGGGCACCTTTTAACAATTTAAAAATATTTCTTTTTAACCTGTGAGCTGGCAATCACTCACCTGGCATCAGTACTCTGTCCAAATCACCGCTCCTGCTCAAAACTTGGTCTGGTTGCCCCAGCTTTATGGCAGCCACAATGGCCACTGGCCCTGCCACTGAGTCGAAGAGTTTCCTCCGACCTCCAAGGAACTTGCCTGTTCCTCTTGGTCATCTGAGGTGCCTCTCCTTCTTCTCCATCCCTACAGGACAGATCCAGTCCGATGACCCCTTGACAACGGTTTGTCCGCCCGGGATTTCGCAAGGCTCATAAAGAGCCTGCTATTCTCCGACTGTCTTGCTGTGACGCTTCCGGTCGAATCCTCGCAATAAAAAATTTTTGAACTCCCCCCCCAAAAAAAAAAGATGCTGGATTGAAGGTTACTTTCAAATAAAATACTCAATGTCTATTTGAGTCCTTCTGTGTGCCATCATCCTTTTATCATGTGTACTGGAGGGTGCAGTCAGCTCTCAACATGAATAAAAAAAGGTCTATTTCACTGAACAATATAAAATATATATTTGCAAAATAATAGCCAATTAAAACATTTATTTTACCCAGTTAATGTAATTTTTTGCTTCTGAACCTCAGCGCACAGCGTCTGCACATCATGTAAGATGTCACATTCATCTTCCCACAGGACTGTAAACTGTCATCTGTGAGGCGTAAGCAATGTTTGGGATTTTTGCCAAGGGATTTTTTTTGCATTCAAACTTTAAACATTTAGTGGTGATAATAGATTATAGGCAGTTGGAAAGCATGTCACCAGACTGGGCCTGTCAATTGGGCCTGGAAAGGAATGATGTGGCATAAGCTGACAGGGGTAGGATGATTATAAAAGTATGCTTTTTCATTATTTGGGTGTGGTCTCTTACCTGTGTGTATTGAGATTCACCAGTTTTTGCAAACACTTCAATAATGTTTGCAATGTTTTGTAATCCCACAACTTTGGAATTGAGTTTTACTCCTCACATTTTTATCTGGATTCATGTATGCACTTTACCATTTTATAATCCTGTTCCCATTTTTAATTATATTTTCATGTTCTAATTAACTATTATCATCAGGCAATAGGAATCCGAGATTAACCTAGCTGTTTGTCAGGTATCTGGAAAAGTGTCTTGTAAATATTAATTGAATTGAACCTGACATTAAACAAAAAATATAGCATTATTTCCTTCTATTTTCTTTCAATTTTCAATGTTTAGATGGCCGGTTCTACCAACACACAATTATTCCTAGGATGGAAATTCAGATTTCTGATTTATTTTTACTCTAAATGGCTGGATCAAATCTTACATGAAGAGCACAGGCTTCAACCCATTTGTTTCAGATATTAGGAACTCAGCAAAATTGCCTTTATATAAGTGGTTTGCCTGGAGAATCAATGAATCATAACCCTTACAGTGAAGACATATTCCTTCTTCCTTTTCCCTAGATGTCTATAGATTGGTTCTGATCCACATTCTCTTCTGTTTGTTTTCTGGTTTAACTATGGAAATACTTAACATTATCTTTAAATATCCATGCAAGGTTTGCTGCAGAGACTCTGAGAGGTCATTGTTATTCCCTGTAATAGTTGGACGTACAAGCTGATGATAAACAGAAGTGGAAATGTGTATGAATTAAAATATGGGGGAGGGAGTAGGAGTCTTAATAATATGCATATTTTATTTCAGACTCATTAGAATCATATAACTATACATTTGGAAATTCCCACTTAGACTATTGCATCTATCCAATAGTCAGTGCAGAATTTCAAATTATAGTAGCCCTAACAGATAGTTGTTCAGCCTCTTATGAAAATATGAAGAAAGGTGGAAGCAATACTTTCCCAGGAAATGGATGCCACTGCTGGATGCTTTTTCTCTTAGAGACTTTGTCTTAACCTTCAACCAGAATCTGCCTTCCATCCTCAGCACCACTGTGAACCCTAAGACATCTTATATGCCTCAAAAGAAATCTTAACGCCTCTAAAGAATATGAGAAAGTTATCTTCTAATATTATGCATGAGATCATTTCAATTTGACAGTGTTGTTGTTGTTGATGATGATGTTGTTTTTGTGTTTCTCCTACATGGTTCTAGGCTTTGTTGGTTTTACACTGCACCTACTTAGTTCTTCCAGTAAAATTATCTATGCATGATGCATCAAGGTATTTTATTTATTAACTGGCTTGTCATTGAATCTGACTCTGATGAGGGTTGAGATGAGGGTCTAGGAAAAGCTTACCTAGCATAAAGATGACTAAATAAATAAATAAATAAATACATACATACATACATACATACATACATACATACATACATACATATGCATATGCCCACATATATTATATGACACAGAGAAACAACACAGCCTAGTTTGGATGTATACAGTACATGTACATGGCGAGAGAAATGAATCTTGCAAGTCTACTAGACAGATGGCATAGGGTACAAAGCTTTTACAGAATCTGGTGTTCCTGCTAAAAAATACTTCGAAATCTCCTCCCAGAAGGGAGCAACAGAAACAGGCTGTGTGGGGTCTGTAACAATGCTTTGAGCTCTAAGCACATAGCCCTTATAAGCAGTATCCTGAATAACAGGAAGTGAGCTTCCTATAATCTTCTCAGGCATCATTACCACTCTCTGTATGGACTTTCTATCTGAGGAACTACTGCCACCAAACCAAACAGTAATGCAGTTTGTTAAAACGTTCTCAATTATGCCTCTGTAAAAAGTGGCTAGAAGTGGATAGAAGGAGAAAGTTGTGCTCTCCTCATCTGACGCAGGAAATGCAGATGCTGGTTTGTACGCTTCACTAAGGATGATGTGTGGAGAGATCAGTTCAAATTGTTAGTTATCTGTACCCCTGGATACTTAATATTGTTGACCACCTCTACAGTTGCATCCTTGATATTGAGTGGAGTATGACTATGCTGGTTCTTTCTAAAATCTCCTTTATTATATTAAAACCAAGTTACTTTTATTGCACCAGTCCACCAGAGCCTTCACCTCTTCCCTATAAACATCTTCACTGTCGTCCCAGATAAGATCCACCACGCCATGTCATTCGCATACTTCACAATATGATTTGTAGCAGATTTGGCACAGCAATCGTGGTGCATCAAGGTGAACAGTAGCCGACTCAAGATATAGCCCTGTGGGGAACCCATACTAAAGGAGATGGAGTTGGAAACTTTTCTTTCAACTTGCACAAAATTTAAATAATTTCATATGAACCTATCACCTGTGCTTCATCTAAAGTGATAATCTATTCATACCTGAGAACAGAGGTGGGATTCAGCCAGTTATCACTAGTTCAAGTGAACCGGTTGTTAACTTTTTGTGCAGTTAGGAGAAACGGCTGATCCCACCACTGGCTCATTCCATCCTTCCCAGCCCCTTTTTATCTCACCTCATCCACCTTAGCCAGTGCCTAGAGTCATGCCCATGGCCCAGCTGCTCTCTGGCTCCTTCACTCACCTGCCCAGACCACATGGCCCCCATGGCCCAGCTGATCTCCCCACCTCGCCTGCTTGCCTGTTTTCACCACAGCCTACCACGCCGGCCATGCAGCCCAGATAATCTCTGCACCTTGCCTGTTCTGCTCACCACAGCTGCCTGCGAAGGTAAGGTGCTTGGCCGAAGGGCTGCCTCAGGGTGGACATGGCGAGACTCAGCCACCTTTAAGGCCTGGCTTGTATGCTGCCCGCTCACCCTCCAACTCAGGTCATAGTGGTCATAGTGGTGGGATTTTGCCGGTTCTAGGCAGTTTGGCCAAACCCTTTGTTAAATTGCTGGCTCGCCCCGCCCCTTGCCCCGCCCTTCTGCACCACTATTTATTGCCAATAAATAGTGGTGGGCAAGGGGCGGGCGAGCCAGCAATTTAACAAAGGGTTTTTGTAATTTTATTGGCCCGATACGACATCACCGAACCGGTTCTGGCCCTCCGCCACCCCACCGTGTTATAACTGCACCCTTTGACCTGTGCAGTTACCTCCTTGCAAGCAAACAGCAAGAAAAAACAACTCCTTTCAGCTTCAGCATAGGCTAATTAGCCCGTTGATTAGATCGGCCTCCCGAATCTTAGCTGATTTGCTCTCAGCTGTTTTGTGCAGGGCTCTGCTGCTTGCTGCAAAGAGCTAAATTGCTGGAGCAGATTTTTTTTTCTCCTTGTGCAAATCAAGTTGAAAACGAAACTGAAAGTAAAGCAGGCTGTTGGCTTTGCTGTTTGCTGCAACGTTGGAAAATTAGGCAGAGGCAGATTTCTTTTCTTTTTCCTCACCAAAAAAGGTAGGTGCAAACAATGGGAAATTTAGGGCAAAAGAGGAGAGTTCAAGATTTTAAAACACAAAAGAAAAAAAGCTCTATTTAACTAGGGAATTGTAATAATTGAGATACTATTAATTGTATATTGTGTTGAAAGCAGAAATAGTTAAGTTGTGGTTTGGAGGAATATATGGGGAAATTATTTGGTTTATTATTATTGGTAAATATAATTAATTGATTTGTAAGAAATTGGATTGCATGGAAATAATTGGAATATTCATGTTCATGTTGATTAATATACAAAACAGTTATATAACTAATTGATTTATATTAAAATGTTGAATTTATATTAAACAACTGTAATATTACATAATTAACCAATGTGAGGATGGATATAAAAATAGATGACAATGGGAAGGGGTATAATATAGAATAGAAGGGAAAAATTGAATTTGATTAAGATTAGAGATGAGGATGAAGGGTAATATTGGTTTTTTAAAAAAATAGATGAGAAATAAATATGGCAAAAAGGAAATATAGAAATTGTAAATTTAATTGAAATGACTAAACACTGTTTAAATTTGTGAAACGGCCAAATACTCTGTTCAAAGAAAATACATTGTATGTTTGTATGTGTGTTTCTAATTATTGCTATTTATTCATATTTGTTCTCTTTTATTCTTTAAAGTTCAACAATTCATTCTTTATCTGAATATCTTTATATTTGTTTGGGGTTGCCTTTCTTCCCTTTCATCTTTTTTATTGTACAGCAATCTTTCTCCTCAAACCTACCACCTCTCTCTTTTCTTTCCTTCTTACTTTCTCTCCCCCCTGCTTCTTCTCCTCCCTACTTCCTCTTCCTTTCTCCTTCTCCTCCTCTCTTCCTCCCTCTCTTACCCTCACTCCTACTCTAATTTCCCTTCCATTCCTTCCTCCCTTCTCTTCCTTCCCCCTCTCTCCTTCCTTCTTCCATCTCTCTTCTCCTTCCTTCATCCCTCTCTATTGCTGTATTCATTTTCAATTTTACATTTTCCACTATGGAGTCCCCGGTCTTTCTTTCATTTGTCAAGTATATTTCTCAAAATTTCCCCTCATCTTTTTAATTATTAGCAGTATATTTCATCTTATTCCATTTTTTCTATTGAACCCAGTGTAATCATCTTTATCTTTTTTTTCAATTATTTCCTTTTCAATATTATCTCCTTGTTTTTCTTGCTTCTCATTCATCTTTTCGCTTTCTTTTTTTTGCAAGCTAATCAATTCTCTGCTTTTTTATTTCCCTTAAATGCCTCCCTTACTTTTTGAAACATCTCCCTTAGTGTCTCATATTCATCCTCCCAATTCTCCATATTTTCAATTTTAAAAGTCTAGGATTTTTAAGCTTATTCTTTTCATTTACATATGTGGGGGGGATGCTTTTCAAGGAGCCACAAGCGGGGCTGAGAGCAGAGTCATTCTGACAGTGTCTTTTAAAATTGCTTGGAAGACCCATTTTTTCCCTAACAATAATGGTTGTATACTTTGGAATAAAACATATACCTGGAAAAAGTACTTGCAAAACTTGGACAGAAGGAAAAGAAAGGCAGGACTGGACTCATTATCAGTAGATACTTAGTTCATAGTTATCAGTGACTCCCACTGATTCTAAACTCATTTTAAGACTGGGATTGGTGACTACTGAAATTTAAGTATTCAACATTGGTCTCAGAAATCTTTGATTTGAACTATGGCAAGAAAAATTGTAAAATGGGGCAAAACTCACTTAACCATAATAATTTCTAGATATTTTAAGTGTAGAGAATTCAAGTGTTGAGAATGACCCATTATTTTCGTCTCTTTTTCCACACTAGGTACCACTATTTGATTTCTTTTCATTTTATTCAAATAACAACAGAAAACCCAATACGGTTCAGTATGAATTGGCTTTCCAGTCCTTCCTTGATGCACTTTTTCACATTGGTTATCTAGTTTAAATGCCAAAGAAAAATCAATGATATATCAATGATATACCTTTGGAGGATCACACTGTCAATTGTTCACACTGCTCAAGCAAAACTAACAGGTGTGAATTAAGTTTTAGCTAAAAAATGGAGCTTTAATTCCAGAAGTCCATTCTTTAAACTTGGACTTCTGGAATTAAAAGGCTCTGGATTAAATGGTACTCCAGACAAAAAATGTAGAAGAGTATCTTGCTTTTGGACATGATAATAGCTGTCTAGAAAGGTGAGTCATGAGCTATTTTTATGTCATCAGAAATTTAATTTATTATCTGTTAAAAATGCAAAGACAAGGAGTACAAGGAGCAAATAAAAGACCTTCATATTGGGGTTGGTTCTGGACCAAATCTTACTTGTGGGACAGAAACCAGCTCTCAGCCCTCCTTGTGACTTCTTGAAAAGCACCCCCACACACACACGCTCCACTGCCTTAGGAGGCAGGGGAGGGCTGCAAGTTGATCCCAAGGGGGTCTGGGGCTACTGGTCTACCAGTTAAAAGCCTGGTAGACCAGTACCTCTGCTAAATCCTAAAGAATTGTCACATGACCATCAAGCCACACCCACAAAATAAGCCACGCCCACAGAACCGGTAGTAAACAATTTTAGAACCCACCTCTGACTGGCTGCCCAGGCTGCAGCCGAAGCTCTGCATCGTAATGGATTCCAGGAGGAGGAGGGGTGCCGTCTGCCCTATTGCGAAGCTCAATAAGAGCAACAAGAGCTGGCTGCAGGCGCAGCCGGGTGGGAGCACATGCAGTGGGGAGCAGACTTAAGGTGCCGCCTCCAAGCCAAGGGGTGACCTGATGGTGCGGTAGGTTCGCTGTCGCCGCTGCCTACACGGGAGAGGAGAAAGAGATGGAGAGAAAGAGAAATGAAGGAGAGAAGGGGGGAAAGAGATGAAGGGGAGAAAGGGGAGAGGAGAAAGAGATGGAGAGAAAGAGAAATGAAGGAGAGAAATGGGGGGAGAAAGAGAAATCAAGGAGAGAAGGGGGAAAGAGATGAAGGGGAGAAAGGGGGAGGGAGAAAGAGATGGAGAGAAAGAGAAATGAAGGAGAGAAAGGGGGAAGAAAAAGAGATGAAGGAGAGAAAGGGGGGAGAAAGAGAGATGAAGGGGAGAAAGAAAGATGAGAGAGATGAAACACCCAAAGATACCCATTTAAAAGAAAATACTGGGAGCCACAAAATCTGGGTGGGAGTAAGTGATATGGAGTTGGCAATGCCCACCTAGGTTTAAGGTTGTGTTTAAGTGTTTACATGTGTTTAAGGTTGAGTATTTAAGGTTGCAGACATCCGATCGCTTCACCCTGCAGCCAGCCCTGTAGGCCTGCACCCGTCTCCCACCTGGTCAGCAGCGGCCTACCTACCCCAGTTGTATTACCTTGCCTTGCAGCTGGCCCGAACACCCACCTCGGACTGCCTCGGACTGCTCATTTTTATTTAATTAATTTAATTAAGAATGCTGCAATGGGCATAAATGATGACTGGTCAAAGGACCTGCAAGGACCTGTCAGAAATAACTTTGTTCAGCCCTCTGGGTAGTCCCTATGTGCATATGGACTACTCAGAGGGCTGAAAAAGTTATTTTTGACAGTTCCTTGCACTTTTGATCAGTCCTTGAACTTACAACTGTCGTTACATTTTACGTTTTGCGCCCTATCTTGTCACTGTGGTGAAAAGAAGTAGTGGTGAAATGACTGACACAGTTGTTAAGAATTCCACAACGGGCATAAATGTGAGGATGGTCATAAGTGTGAGGACCGGTCAAAAGTGCAAGGACCAGTCAGAAATGACTTTTTTCAGCCCTCTGAGTAGTCCCTATGTGCATATGGACTAGTCAGAAGGCTGAAAAAGTTATTTTTGACCGGTCCTCTCACTTTTGACCAGTCCTTGAACTTATGGCTGTCCTCACATTTTACATTTTGCGCCCTATCTTGTCACAATGGTGAAGAGAAGTAGTGGTGAAATGACTGACACGGTTGTTAAGAATGCCACAACGAGCATTTTTTAAAAAGGATGTCAGGCCTGGAAGCCATTTCTGTCATTGGGCCTTCAGGCCTGCCATGTTTCCTAGTGTGGAAAACTGGGAGAGGGGATTGTATGGAGCATGGGTGATACATAGTCATAATAACATTCCTTTCTCAAAAAGTTAAGGCCATCTTGTCCTGCACCTGGGAGGCTGGAATTGGGAGGCATCTTCAGTTGGGATGGTGCTGTAATTGGACCATGTGATGGATGTGTGGGTGTTGGGTAGGGACTTGAACTTTCCTTTGGGTGGGGAACATTTACCTGAATCTATCTTAAAACAATCCACCAGCTCTCCGGATCCCAGGGTGATGTTCGGGGTCCTGAGCCCCAACACCGACCTGAAACCAGGCAGCGTGAAGACTCAGGGAAGACGGAGCACAGGAAGAGGCCAGTAGTTATGAGGATTGTCTGAACGAGTGGCAAGGCCCTCAGAGGCCTGGTGGCGAGCTGGATCAGTGGCAGAGGGCACCTGGCTGAAACATGTATAGCCGGCATCCCACAATCCAAGCTCAGCTGGGGAAACCCTAGGCCAAGTGGAGGGAGGAATCTGATTGCGCAACTTGTCCCAGGGATCAGAAGGAGACCCACCAATGGCTGCTGCTGATCAAGTCCTGGGTGAGTTGAGGCCACTTGATCCCCTGAAGCCTACCATGACTGAGATTTGGGACTCCCCCTGTGGGATCCCAGCGGAGCAAGCCATGAGCGCCCTTACCTACACTGGCTGCCGGGGCCAATGCAGCCTGGAGCTACAAATCTGGCTGTGGCTGGCTTGGCTCACCATGGTCCCTCATCCCTCAGTCACTGCAGCCGCTGGGGCTGATGCAGCTCACAGGGGGATATGGCATGGATTACGGCTGCCTCAGTCCACCATGGGCCTTCGCTCCCCAACCACCACAACCACCATCACAACCACTCACCATGCACATGAGTTGAGCTGGCAGAGGCAGCAAAAGTCCCAACCTGCCAAGCTCACGTGAAGTGGATCCTGAGGAGCAGGAAGCCGAGGGTGGGGAGTTTTCCCCCTCACCTGTTGCCTTTCCCCACTGGCCAGCCACATTGCCATGGATCAGGTGCCAGATGCAGGAACACCAGCTCTGCAGACCCCTGCAGAGTGAAGCGGAGGAAGTGCTACAGGAATGCATCGAGGGGGAATCCCTCTCCTCAACAGATGCCAGCTGGGCTGACGATCCCTCACCAAAGGCAGCACAAGAGAAGGTGCAGAAGCAAAATCTCCTCTGCTCAACCCAGCCACCAGAGAGGCCTGCAGAACTGCTTGAAACCCCTGCAAGAGGATCCAAACCGAAGGTTCCTGATCCAAGATGAAGCCAATGGAACCCCGCCCCAGCGGGGGTTGAACCCAGATGGGAGGGGTCCCCACCTCAACTCGGCCCTTGCCTCCCACAGTGGTCCCTCCGCCAGCACCAGGAGCAAAACTCTCCAACTCGACCCTGCAAGGCCAAAAGCCGCATGAGAAGATGGAAAAGGGGAGGTTTGCCAACCAGGCTATAGAGGCTCCACTCCTTCCTCCAGAAGTTGAAGGAACCCCAGCTGAAGAAAGCTTACCAACCTGGTCAAAGGAAGCAGCGGGGAGGATGATCCAATGGTCAGTGAAGCCATCCATCCCTTTGCTGTCAAAATCCACCTAGTGGTACTGGAGGCAGGAGCCCAAGGAGAAGGAGAAGCCATCATAGACATTGACTGTACCAGGTGCCTAATCAGCATCTCCATTGTCAAGCAGCTAGGCATAAACACGAGGCCCTTAAAATGACCCATCCACTTTGAGCAGGTCGATGGCACACTAATTGGTGGAGTGCCTGCTACCCTAGACACAGAACTGGACAGGTGAGAAATGGGCCATCATCGAGAACTCATTCGATTCGTCATAGCCCCCAAAATGACTGAGCCCGCCATGCTGGGACTCACCTGGCTAGACAAATGGGGACCAACTATCACTTGGGAGAGTGGCTACAGAAAGTTAAATATAGGTGTCGGATTGCTGCCTCCCATAAAACCAGACCCAGGCCAAGTCTCTGTAGGCCACGCCAGCATTAATGAGCCGCAAACCACAAACCTGATTGCCTGCAAGTGCCAAGGAAATACCAAGACCTAGCAGGGGTCTTCAGCAAAGAAGATTGCAACTTCCTCCCACCCCCCATGCCCAGCCAATTGTGCAACAGAATTTGTGCCAGGAGCCAAGCTGCCCAAACCAAAGATGTACTCCATGACTCCCAAGGAAGTGGACAAGCTGAGAAAGTACATCAATGCCAACTTAGCGTGAGGTTTTATCCAACCCACGAAGTCCTGGGTGGCTGCCCCAGTAATGTTCAAAGAAAAAAAAGATGGTGGGATGAGGCTCTGTGTTGATTTTCACAAAATTAATGCTGTGTGCATGGAAAACACCTATCTCCTCCCACTCATGAAGGACATGCTAAACAATTTAGCCAAAGGGAAGGTGTTCACCAAACTGGACTTGAGGGAGTCCTACTACCATATCAGAATTAAAGAGGGAGATGAGTGGAAAACAGCCTTTAACTGTCAGCTAGGCAGCTTCCAATTCAAATTCATGCCGCTTGGACTGCAAGGGATCCCAGCTGTCTAATCAATGAAGTGCTGCGTGAACACCTATACAAGGTGGTCCTAGTTTACCTGAACGATAGTTTTATATTCAACGAAACCCTCGAGGAACACATAAAACTGGCATGGCAGTACTGAAGAAACTCCTTGCAGCTAAGCTCTACACAAAACTGTCAAAATGTGAATTCCACCAGATCTCCCTTGACTATTTAGGCTACCACATATCCAGTGGAGGGATGGAGATGGACCCAGGAAAAGTAAAAGTGGTGCTAGACTGGCAACCCCCACATACTTGCAAACAGCTGCAAAGCTTCCTGGGGTTCGCAAACTTTTACAGGCAGTTTATACCAACATTCACTGAGGTTGCCTTGCCCCTGACAGAACTGTTAAAAATGGGGCCAATCCCTGCAAAGCCACGACCAAGACAATCACTCGCTTGGTCGATGGACTGTCAAAAGGCATTCGAGAAATTAAAGAAACTGTTTGTTGAAGAACCAATCCTCCAACATCCGGACTCAGAACGGCAATTCATAATCTAAGTGGATGCCAGCGATGTGGCTATAGCAGCAGTACTCATGCAAAAAGACCCACAGGACAGCTCCTACCCTGTGCCTATGTGTCAAAAAAGCTAATTGACATTTTATGTTAATTCAGCTAAAAAAGATGGACTTTGGAGAGAGATTTGTTAATACAATCAAGGCCATAAATAAACAGCAAAAATAATGGTAAATGGAAATATGACTGAGAAAGTTAGCATTAAGAAAGGTACAAGACAAGGAAGTCCCCTGTCCCCATTATTGTTTATATTGACACTGGAAGTATTAAAGAGGAACATTAGACAAGATATGGAGATAAAAGATATGGAGATTAAAAGGGAACAGTACAAGTTACAGGCATTTGCAGATGATCTAGCTTTTATTGTGGAAGATCCATTAGTAATAGGACCTAGTAGGATTAATAAGAAAAATAGAATAATATGGAGAAGTGGCAGGTCTGAAAATAAATAAAGAGAAAACTAAGATTTTAGTTAAAAACATTACGGATCAGCATAAAATAGAGTTAACAAAGAGAATAGACATTCAGATTATAAAGAAAGTTAAGTACCTACGGATCCAGTTGACAGTCCCTTCGCACAGGGTCACTTTTCTCCATGACCGAGAAAGATAAAAAGGCGTGGAGCAGTCTTTAATGACAAAGTCACCTAGACAAGATAAAAGAAAACAAACCATTGAGGGAAGGAGCCCACCGAAGTTGCTGGCGTTGCAGCCGCCCCCCCTCCCCGCAACTTGGAGGTCCAAGTGGAAGAAGTCTTTGGCTGTTGCGAAGAAGTGGTAGCTCTGAGTGTGCCATGCCCGCTTCTTTCTCTTTGAGACCCACTTTGCAAACAAGGTGCAAAGTGGCTCTCAAAGAGAATGAAGTGGGCGTGGCGCACCCAGAGCTGCTGCTTCTTCACAACAGCCGAGGACGGAAGAGTTCGCTCAGGAGCAACGCCAGCAAGGAAGGTGGCTGGGTCAGAGGGAGGCATAGCCTGAGCTCTCTGGGACGGGTAAACAAGTGTGGGGAGGCAAAGGAGAGCGGACTTGGCCTTCCACATGTTGCATTCCCCTCCCAGCCTTCGCCTGCGCCTCTGTGCCACCAGCATCTCCCGAAGCTGCGCCATTGGAGCCGTGATAGGGACTGGGGCAGTCCGGTAGCAGCCATGAAACATGCTTTCCCCTAAGCGCTGTGGGTGGCAGAGGGAAACAGGTGCTTCTCTCCGTGAGACTTGGAAGAAAGCGCAGCTTGTGGCTGCTAAAGCACCTCAATCAGCTACAGACCAGACGAGCTGAAGAACTGCAGGGAGCCTCCTATATGTTGCATCCCCCTCCCAGCCTTCGTCTGCACCTCCGTGCCACCACCGTCTCCCGAAGCTGCCGCCGTTGGAGCCACAACAGGGATGGGAGCAGCCCAGTAAGCTGGGTGCCCGAAAATGGTGTGGAGGTGCGGGGGGAAAGCTGGGAGGGGGTGCAACATGCGAAAGGCTCCCCGCAGTTCCTTGGCTGGTCTGGGCTGCAGCTGAGTCCACTGCCCTGAGTTGGTGGAGTGGGTTGCTCCGGGTGCAACCACAAGGAAGGCCTGTCAGAGGCGAGAAGGGGCACTTTTCAGCTAGGAAGGGCAACAGAGGGAAAGCTGAGATGACCACCGCCACCCCATGCATCCCGACCTGGATATGGGGCCGGAGTGTCAAAAAAAAAAGTTTCAAAAAGTCCCAAAAATTTTAGCCACCTTTTCGGTGGGCGTGGCTTGGGGAGGTCATGTGACTGAGTGCATGAGTGATGTTACATTGGCCACGCCTAATCAGTCATGCCCCCCCGCCTAGCCACACCCACCGAATCGGTAGTAAAAAGTTTTGGAACCCACCGCTGCAATGGTTAGAGAATAAAAAAGAAATTGGAAATAAAGAAAAAAGACAAATACATTAAGGTAGAGATAAAAATAAAATGGCAATTGATAGAATGAGTATGATGAGAATAATCATGTTTATGTTATTATTGTATTTTTATTAGAAGATATGTTATGAAGGAAATGAAGTTACACAAGGTATAATTGTTCAATGTATATAATTTGTGGAAAGATGTTGCACAGAAATATTTGTACCCAGATGACACACTGCTTAAGGAGAGATGAAATGTTTATATTTTTGAAAATGGAAAATAAATAAAAAACTGTTTAAAAAAAGCTAACTGACACAGAAAGAAGGTGAGCCATTTGAGAGAAAGAAGCTTATGCAATCCGCTGGGCCCTTCTCTCCTGGAGGCATTTTCTAAAGGGAGAAAAAGTGCCCTTTGAGATCTGGACTGATCACAAAAACCTCGAAGCCCTAAAGAGCCCTAGAAAATTGTCTTCTAAACAAATCCGCTAGGCGTAATACTTCAGATGGTTCAAATTTGAACTGAAGTACATCCCCACAGGAAAAAATTTACTAGCCCTATTGAGAAATCCCCAATTTGATAGCTGCAGGGAGGAAGTTGTCCATGCCATCCTTCCATCTCACAATCAGCTGCAGAAGTCACCACCGGGGGTCAAACCAGATGACAAATAGACCCCAGCTGGGACAAGCTCACGGCGGCTCTGAAGGCAGCACTTCCAGCTGATCTATGGTTCAGAGACAATGAGGATGTCTTAACCAAGAGAGATGGACTGGCTTGGAAGGGCTCAAAACTATATGTCCTGCCAGCTTGAAGTTGGAAATACTACAGTGCAGGCACGACTCCAAACTGGGCAGCCATTTTGGATTTTTGAAAGCCCTGCATTTGGGAGACCGGAAGTTGGTGCCATGGTGAGACACATGGGGTTCCTAGGGCTCTTGAAACCCCGCCGAGAAACTCCGCTGCTGGACGGTCCGAACTGGACCACACAGTCTTGCTTTGACTGTGGCAGTGGAGGGCACGTCCTGAGGCTCCCAGGGATATCGCTAAGTCTCTTGTTGAGCCGGGAAAGCCCTTTTTCCAACAGCGGAGCAGCAGCCATTAGGCTGCGGAGGCTGGGGCAACTTCAGGAAGGAAGATCGGAACGGCAGTAATTAGATCGGTGAGAAACTTTTACTTTCTTTTCTACTAAGAACACCCTTATTAATGCATGGGATTATGATGGGCAGTAAATGAAGAGGAGCGGCGAACCTATTTTGGATTGATTTTATTTTTCCCAAGTACATATTTTAAAATTGAAATTATTTAATTGTCTTATTTCTGTTTTGGATAACTGGACAGGATTGAAAGCAGGAAAGCAGAATTGAGACACTCTTGAAATTTTTGGAACTTGTGGATATTGGTTTATAAAATCTCTTGAGCTGATGCATTTGGACTGTGACTATTTCTTTTATTTTTGGGCTATTTAAAAGAAAGTTTTTCTTTTCTCTTTTTCCTTTTTTTTCCTTCCCTTATAAGGATAGGAGAATTAGGGGAGTGTGTAGTGCTGCCACCCACTGGAAGAGAAATTTTATTGCAGAAGAAAGGATATATTGTAGTCAAAACAAATACAGAGACTGAAGAGTTACTGAATGCTGTTTACACAGGTGCTCTTCTATTTAAATTGTTAAAGCCTGGGAATATACTGGAAGGCCCTGAATTTGTTTTCTTTTGTCCTCATGCCTGAACTACCCAGAGAACCCCCCTCTTCTATGTCTTTGTCAGAATGGATGGAGTCTTTGAAGAAAGGGTGGGAGAATACAAAGAAAGCACTGGCAGATGCTGCAGAGGAATACAAAAAGCAAGCAGGCAAATATCAATTTCTCCAACCCCCCTTCCATGTGGGAGATTGAGTTTTTCTGTTGACCAAATACTGTATTTTTTGGAGTATAAAATGCACTTGTTTCCCTCCTAAAAGAGGGTGGATATGTTGGTGCATCTTATACACCAAATACAGCCATTTTTGGACTTCCGAAGCCCCATCCCGCTCATCCCATTTTTGCAAAAAATGGGCCCGTTTTTCGCAAAAACAGGGCACCAAGAGGGTTTGGGAGCCCTGCAGAGTGCTCCTGGGGACTGGGGAGAGCAAAAACACCAGTTTTTCCAAAAAATGGGCCCATTTTTTGCAAATACTTTGGCATTTTTGCCCTCCCCCAGCCCCCAGGAACACTCTGCAGGCCTCCCAAACCCTCAGCATGCCCTACTTTTTGCAAAAATGGACCTGCTTTTTGCCTATTTTTTGCAAAATGGGGGCATTTTTGCCCTCCCCCAGCCCCCAGGAGCACTCTGCAGGCCTCCCAAACCCACTGCTTTTTTACCATTTTTCACAAAAATGGGGGCATTTTTGCCCTCCCTCAGCCCCCAGGAGCATGCTGCAGGCCTCCTAAATCCTCTGCGCACCCTGTTTTTGAAGAAAGGGTGGGAAAATACAAAGCACTGGCAGATGCTGCAGAGGAATACAAAAAGTAAGCAGACAAACATCGATCTCTTCAACCCCCCTTCCGTGTGGGAGATCGAGTTTTTCTGTCGACCAAATACTGTATTTTTCGAAGTATAAGATACACTTTTTCCCCTCCTAAAAGAGGTTGGATGTCACGTTTCGTGGTTGTCTCGAATAAAATGCATTTCAAACAAAATCTTTGAAGAAAAAACTCCTTTTTATTGAGCACGACATCCTAACCTGACTCAAAACGAAGCCAACACTGACGTCCAGCCCCAAAACCCTCCCTTTCCGTTCCCCACTCCCTGCACTCATTGGCCATCTTCCAAGTCATTCTACCCCTAATCAACTCCAACTCAAAGGAATTCCCCCCTCCCATCTCATCTCCTCGGAAACATTATCTCCAGGGAAAATAAGTAGGTGAAAAGTCAGCCGTCCCTTTCCAGATGCCTTCGCTTCTCCTTCTTATGTCAGCACTAGAGTAAATGCAGGTTGAAGTGCTGACATCCGGCCCCTTCCCCTTCATTTTTCCAGGGTGGCCTGTGTAAGACAAACAACAAGTTAAGTACCATTACCCCGTTCAGGGTGTGTGTGTCCCGCCCCCTCCCGCCTTGCCCGGGTGATCTGCATGGAACTTGGCTATGAGGCGGTCAGCTTGGATGTTTCTGCTTTTCACCCAGGAAGCCTCTGACAAGGAGTAACCCTTCCACTTAATTAAGTATTGGAGGTGACCCCTGTGCCACCTTGAATCGAGAATTCGCTGTACCTCATAGTGAGTGTGGCCCCCAATGACCAGGAGCGCAGGGGGGTCACATGGCACTGGCCTTAAAGTTGACCCCACCACAGGTTTCAGGAGGCTACTGTGGAAAACGGGGTGTATCCTCCCTAGTAGTCGGGGCAGCTGCAGTTGTACTGTAACTGGGTTGATTACTTTTACTATAGGGAATGGTCCTATAAATTTCGGGCCCAGTTTCCTACTCGGGAGTCTGAGTCTCAAATACTTGGTGGAGAGGTAGACCTTCTCTCCCACTCGAAATGGTCTTTGAGGAGTTCAGTGCTTATCTGCTTGTTTCTTATAGGATTGTGTCACCTTGGCTAATGCCTTCTTGACATTCTCCCAGGTTTCTTTCAACATTTCCATCCAATCCGTCAAACTGACTGAGGAAGGGGGCTCCCTTGGGTACTCTGGCATGGGGACAAAATCCATACCACTCATTAAATTAAATGGGGTTAGTCCTGTGCTACTGTGGACAGCATTATTATACGTGACCTCCGCAAAAGATAGGAGGTCCGCCCAATTAGACTGTTGGTAGTCGACGTATCACCTCAGGTATTGTTCTATCATGGCATTCAGTCTCTCCGCCCCCCCCCATTGGTGCTCGGGTGAAACGCTGAGCTGAGGCCTTGGGATGACCCTACGGACTGTAGGAATTCTCTCCAGAATTTTGCTGTGAACTGGACACCTCGATCGGAGATGATTCTTCTGGGTACTCCATGCAGGTGGTAGATGTGTTTCAGGAACAGTTGGCCGGCTGAGGGTAGCCTGCTGCAGGGTATGAAATGTGCCTGTTTGGAGAATAAGTCTATTACATCTATTATGTCACTGTGTTTCCACCACTCCTCGGTATTTCTACTATAAAGTCCATTGCAATCTCCTCCCATGGCCTTGTCGGTTCAGCTACTGGCTGCAGCAGCCCGGGAGGTCTTCCTGGTCGTTTTTTCATCGTGGCACAGATGGTACAAATTTTCACATAACTGTCCACGTCTTTTCTCATGTGGGGCCACCAAAACTGTCTTCGTACTAAGTGCAGAGTCTTTAGGAAGCCAAAATGTCCCACTGGTTTAACATCGTGGCTTCTCTTGAGGATCAGGGTGTGTAGAGTCTCTGGGACATAGAGTTTTGTTCCCTTCCATGCTAGGTCATCCCTTTTTGTTAAGAGATGTTGGTTGTCTCGGAACCAGGGGTCCACCGATGTTTCAGTTTTGAGTCTTGTCGTTAAGTCACTTGCAGGTTGGCCTTGCCGGTCATGACGTTGCAGTCTGGTGATTACTTGACCTACTCCTTGTGCAGAGAGGATGATGGCATTCACTACCTGCTCCCGCTCACTGTTGTATTGAGGCATTCGGGAGAAGGCATCGGCCAGAAAGTTTTTCCCCCCTGGGATGTGTTTCAGCTCGAAGTTGAAACAATTGAAGTATTGGGCCCACCGGACTTGCCTGGTCGACAACTTCCATGGGGTCCTGAGGGCCTCCAGATTCTTATGGTCAGTTCAAACTTTGAACGGTTTCTGGCCTCCTTATAGCAGGTGTCGCCAGGTCAACAGTACCCATCTCACTGCGAACGCTTCCTTTTCCCATGCCACCCTTCGTCTGTGTCGGTGAGTTTGCGGGATGTGTAGGCACAAGGTTGTAGATTCCCTTGGCTGTTCTTTTGGAGTAGCATGGCCCCCACTGCCACATCGCTGGCATCTGTTTGGATGATGAAGGGTTGTTCAGGGTCAGGATGCTTTAAGACCGGTTCTTTTGCAAACATTTCTTTTAGTGTTTTGAATGCTTGTTGGCAGGCCAGGTCCCACTGTAGAGGTTGTCCTGACTGGGGTTTTGTTGCTGGACTCCCTGTTTTTAGGAGATCCATCAGAGGTTTAGCAATTCTTGCAAAAGAGGGAATGAATTTTCTGTAGAAGTTTGCGAACCCCAGGAAGCTTTGCAGTTGTCTGCGGGTGCGAGGGGGTTGCCAGTTTAGGATTGATTGTACTTTGGCTGGGTCCATTTCTATCCCCTTGTTTGACACCCGGTAGCCTAAGTAGTCTAGCTATGACTGGTGGAACTCTTATTTTGATAGCTTGACATATAAGTTCGCCCCCAGCAGTTTTTCCAGCACTTGGCGGACGAGGGGTATGTGTTCATCTATGGTTTCTGTGTAAATGAGAATGTCATCTAGGTAGACGAGGACCCCCTTATAGAGGTGCTCATACAGAACCTCATTTATCAATTGCATGAACACCGTCAGGGCTCCCTGCAGTCCAAATGGCATCACTTTAAATTGGAAACTCCCTAGGGGGCAGTTGAATGCTGTTTTCCACTCATCTGCTTCCCTGATGTGTATCTGGTAGTAGGCTTCGCGGAGATCTAGTTTGGTGAAAACTTTCCCTTTGGCCAGGTGGGCTAGCATGTCTTTCATGAGGGGAAGGAGATATAAGTTGTGTACGCAGACAGTGTTGAAAACTCTAAAATCAACCACCAGGCGCATAGAGCCGTCTTTCTTCTCTTTGAAGAGGACTGGTGCCACGACCCGTGGTTTGGCTGGCTCAATGAAACTCCTTTGTAGGTTCTTGTCTATGTAGTTCCGCATTTCTTGCATTTCGCAGGGCGTCATGGCATACAATTTGGGTTTAGGTAGTTTTGCCCCAGGGATGATCTCGATGGCACAATTGGCCTCATGGTGGGGGGGGGGGCAGAACATCACACTCGGCCTCGCTAAACACCTCTGCAAGGTCTTGGTACTCCTCTGGGATTTGTTCTGTCTCATAGGAGCTGTTGGATGTGGTCGCCAGTTGCTCTGGTGTACCCTTAGGGAGGGACCCTTGTGTTGGTGGTGTCTTCCCTTGCTGTGGTGGGAGGGATTGGGGCCCCTGCGTGGGGGCCATCTGTTGAGGGTAAACTGCCCTCTGCAGAGTAGAGCGACGGACCAGACAGCGTTGCAATACAGATACTCTCAGACTCTGAACTTTATTAGAAAAATAAATAGTCTTTACTTGTTGTAAAACAAACAAAACTTGGCTTCTCATAAACAAAGATAACACTTATCTATATGCTTCCTACTTCCCTGTGCTTTTGTGAAATGATCAGACACATTGTCCTCTGATGCACAATATACAAGCTCTATCATCTTGTTCATTATACATTCTCTTACATTGAGATATCGAAGATCTGTATGTTTTGTTCTAGTCTTTACAGCTATATTTGTCGCCATTTTTATCGCTGCCTGATTATCTTCGTATACTATTATAGGATCTTGTATATCTATTCCTAAATCTAGCATCAGCTGCTTAATACTGATCAAATCCGTACATAACAAAGATAAACAAGAAAATTCTGCTTCCTTTGTAGACATACTTAAATGCTTCTGTCTTATTGAACGCCACCATATCAAAGATTTCCCCAGAAATACAGCGATTCCTGAGGTTGATTTTCTTGTATTCACATCTGTTGCAAAACTAGCATCTGCATAAGCAGTTACATGTAATTCTTCTGATGGTTGTAGATACAATGCATGATGCATGTTCAGATATCGAAGAATACGTTTTGCTCCTTGCCAGTGTCTTTCTGTAGGTTCCGTGTTGAATCTAGCTAATTGGTTCACGCTATAAGAAATATCGGGTCTAGACCAATTGCTAATGTATGATAAACTGCCAATCAACGATTGGTATATCCCTTTATCAAACAACGGACTTTGCACATCAGTGTTGCAATAATCTTGAACCATAGGTGTCTTTGATGGTTTACACAATTCCATTCTGAACTGTTTTAATAGATTATTAATTTTATCAGTTTGGGATAATTTAAATCCTCCCCTAGTTTTTTTGATCCTTACACCTAGGTATTGTTGTATCTCCCCTAGATTTTTAATCCTGACATGAGCTTTTAATTCATCAACAATCCTGTTGGCCTCTTGCTCATTCTTTGTAATTAGAGCTATATCGTCCGTAAAAAGAAGTAATAATGATACTATACCATCCCTTTCCATTTTGAATAAACATGGATCTGCTAATCCTGCTTTAAATCCAATATTTTTCAATGTTTTTACAATACACTGGTTCCATTCATAACCTGACTGCTTTAACCCATACAGACTTTTCTTTAATAACCAACAGTCAGCCTTCCCATTTTCCTCAAATCCTGAGGGTTTCTTTAAATAAATTTCATGCTGTAATGGTGCATGCTGATATGCAGTCTCTACATCTAAATGGGTAACTGTATATTTATTTCTAGCTGCCCATACCAACGCTGCTCTTAATGTAATGGCTTTTAAGCTTGGAGCGAATACTTCATCATAATCATTAGGAGATTGATTAAATCCTTGAGCTACTAGCCTAGCTTTATATATTGGTATCCCATCTATCCCAGTCTTTAATTTATATATACACTTACTACCTAGTATAGTTTTCCCTTTTGGAATTGGTACAGACTCATACACTTGCAAATTCTGCAAAGATTGTAGTTCTTTAGTCATTGCACCTCTCCACACTTTCTGGTCTTCAGGTGGAAAAGTGGTCAACTCATTAAATGTAGTAGGGACTTTATTTACTTGATAGACTGTAGTTGCCTGATACCTATCAGGTGGTCTTGTTACTCTATTCGACCTTCTTGGGAGTTCAGGACTTACAGATTGCCTCTCCACCTTTACCTCTTCCTGTACTATGTCTTTCTCTACCTCTTCGCTCTGGCTATCTGGCATTTCATTGGTAGCTTCAGTCTGAGTTTCAATGATAACCTCATTTTCAGTACCTAATTTATTCCACCCTACATGCTCCATAAACCTGGCATTTGCACTGTTAACTACCGTTGCTGTTCCTTTTACCCAAAATCTGTAGGACCTGTGGTTTGAATTATAACCAACAAATATTAATTGTTGTACCCTACTCTGGCCCTTACGCCTTAACTGCCCTGGAATATGTACCCATGCAGGTGATCGAAATGTGTGTATGTAGCTCAAATCTGGCTTCCTTCCATGCCATACGGTATATGGAATTTTGTTAGTGGTTGTATTTATGGTGTTGTTTAAGAGTGTATTTGCACACATAATGGCTTCTCCCCATAAATTAGCTGGTAAACCTGCATCAGCTAACATTGATCTCATCATTGCTTGTAGAGTTTGTCCTCTCCTTTCAACATACGAATTATGTTGTGGCCGATACAGAGCTGAATATTTGTGCTTTATACCAGCATTAGCTAACATTGATTTAAACCTTGTGTTGACAAACTCAGTACCATTGTCAGTTACAATGGTAACTATTTTTTTGATTTGTTTTTCTCTCCACAAACTTAATCCATTGAACAAAATACCGAAAAGTATCTACCTTAGACTTCAATAGGTAGCAAAAACTATACCTTGAATAATGGTCAACTATACTGAGAACATAGCAAGCACCCCCTAAACTAGCCTTCATTGGCCCTATTAAATCAGCAAATACCACTTCCAGTGGTCTCTTTGTTTTAAACCCATCAAACCTATTAGCAGGGATTGTTCTACTTTTCTGCTGATTACAAATATTGCAATTTAAATACTGGTTACATGGTTTCAGCTTTAACCCATCAACTAATTTTACAGTTTTCTGTAACATCTTAAAAATGATATGCCCCATACGTCTGTGAAGCAGGTGAACACATTCATCATGTGGTTTGACATTTGAGTATACAGCATTTGTAACATGGTTACTAGATAATACATATAAACCATCTTTCAGTTTTCCAATAATCTTGGTTTCACCTTTTTCAATTAAACAATCATTGGTTCTAAATGTTACTGTATATCCTAGCTTAACCAATACTCTAACCGAAATAAAATTAAAGTTTAGGTTTGGAACATATAACATATGCATTCTTTCTTTTACATATGGACATATTGCCATTCCCTCACCACATGCCTTTAGCTTCCACCCATTTGCTAAAGAAACCTTATTATTACTAGGCAACATTTTCACAAAATAGTTTTGTGTTCTGACAATGCATAGTGACGCCCCGCTATTAATAACCTACAAATCGTGGTTAACCAGTTTCTTATCAGACATAGCTACATTACATTGTTTTTTATCATTAACCATGGTTTTTGGTTTCAGCCTTCTGCAAAACTTGGCTATATGACCCTTCTTGCCACAATTAAAACAATGTTTTACAGCGTATACATGGTTATTTGCCTTTACATTTACATTAATCAACTCAGGTTTTTCCCTTAGTTGTTTTCTTTCTTCTCTCTTTCTTGCCTCTTCTAGTAGTCGTGAGGTTACATTGGCCAAAATTAGTTCCTGCTGTGTGAGAACCTCAAATGATGTTACTACGTCATTGTAGCTTTCATCTAGCGATGATAACAGTATATAAACTTGTTGCTGCTCAGAAAAAACTACCTCCTTCTGATGTAGCTCTCGAAAAATGCTTTTTATGCAATTCAGGTGTGTTAACATGTCACCACCCTTAAGGAGTCTTGTGCGAAACAACTTTTGTGTAATGTTAATTTGCGCCCCTACAGTGTCACGAACATAAAGACATTTCAAATTTCCCCAGCATTTTGCAGCAGACTGTTCACCCTCAATATGAACAAGCTGGGTATCGTCTAGAGACAAACCAATAATACACAATGCACTCTCATTCTTCCTCTGGAACTCGGCTATCTTCCTGGCATCCTCGGCATCATCAGCATTCCATGAGATCACATCTGGTGGATTCTGCACTACATCCCATAGCCCTTCTTTGCGCAACAGGAGACTGCACTTGGTGGACCAGGATTTGTAGTTGGTGCCATCCAGCCGGGTAACCAGCGATAAGTTGGGAGGTGGAGCTTGACCTTGTGCCATCCTCACCAGGATATTTAATACGTATCAGAATGTCTGGAGCAATAATGTGTGCTGCAACTCTCTTATTGCTGTAACTGGTACACACACTCTGGCACTGGGCCCATAACCAGTATTGAGGGTAAACTGCCCTCTGCAGAGTAGAGCGACGGACCAGACAGCGTTGCAATACAGATACTCTCAGACTCTGAACGTTGTTAGAAAAATAAATAGTCTTTACTTGTTGTAAAACAAACAAAATTTGGCTTCTCATAAACAAAGATAACACTTTCAATACAAAACAAAGTTTGCTTACAGTTCTAGTTCCGTAACACCAACACAGTATCTCTAGCAGTACTAACACGAGCAGGAGTGAGAAGGAGTGAATGAACTTCCTGCCTTCCTTTTATTTCTGTTTTAACCACTTAATCAATTAGTCATCTTGTAGCAGTTAAAGTAACAGTACATATTATCTACCCAACCGTAGGATAAGGATCCAACACGGTCTCGCCTGGTTGGAGTGGCAGGGGTTGGGGGCCCTTTGCTATCCTCAGCCTGCGGGTTCCCTCTTGCCACCAGATGATGGGGCCCCATTTGTCTAGCCAAGAGAGTCCCAGTATGACTGGATCTGTCATTTTGGGGGCTATTATGAACCGAATCGTTTCCCAGTGATCTGCTAGCTCCAGCTTCAGTGGTTCAGTCAGGTGTGTGGCATAAGTTCCCCCCACTAGAGACCCATCAACTTGTTCAAATCGAATTGGGTGGTTGAGCTTTTTGACTCGGATCCCTAATTTTAGGACTGTGGGTAGGTTAATCAGGCACCTCATGCAGCCTGAATATATTAGGGCTTGGAAAGTCCCTTGGGTCCCTGTTTTTGGGGCCGTTAGGCATATAGGGAAAAGAAAAGGGTGGATGGGTCCACTCACCATTGGATCATCTTCACCCTCATCCTCGCTGTCATATGATTTGGGGGATTGATTTCCATCATCTGGGATCCCCCTGGTTTCGGTTAGGTGGGTGAAGACCTCTGGACCCTGGGGGATTTTCTGTGGTGCGTTGGTGGCACGCTTGGGCCCTCGTGCCGGTCATGCCTTGGGCGGTGGGTCTGATCTCGGCCTCGGGGTTCCACACGCTGCAGCCAGGTGACCAATCCCCCCACACCTGTAGCACCTCAGTGGCCTCTGTGGGACGACAGGCCTCTGGGTGGGCTGTGGTGCTGTGGTTTCTTGTCTAATGTGTGGTCCTTGGTCTGGTTGGCCCCTCTGCTTGCCATTTGGTTGCTTTGACATGTCGTTGGCTCGCAATCCTCTGTTGACTTTTATTGCTACTCGGAACCATTTGGAGAGTCGGTTTGGGATGTCCCGATAAGCGGTCACTTGGGCGATTCGCTTGTCTAAGCTTGTTCTAAAGAAATACACCAGTAGTTGCTCTGGTAAGGGAGGTAAGGTCCCAATGACCATCCTGAATTCACAGATATGCTCTCTGATGGGCCTTCCCTTCTGCATTAGGTTGCTGAGCTCGTCCTCCTCACAGGGATCCTCCTCTGCCTCTTCGAACTGGGCTCGTAGTAGTTGTAAGAACCCATCTGCGTCTTGCAGTTGGGGGGCCCTGTTCTTTTAGAGGGCTGCTGACCACCTCCTTGCTTCTCCCTCCAATCCTTCTGAAATGGCACTCACTTAGGACTCTGGGAAATGGGTAGAGGTGTCCATAGCGCTCGATGTAGATCTCAGCTGTGTCGAGGAATTGGGCTAGCTGGTCTGGATCGCCATTGAACTTCCCTCTGAAACGGGGTGGGTCCTCCCTCGCTGCCCTCTCCTCCCAGCGCGGGGCTCTTTAAGCCTGGCCTCTGGTCCTCTTCTTCATCTCTCATTCTAGGGTGAGGAGGTGATGTCCTATCCAGACTGCTCTGCTTGCTGTGTAAGGGAGGAACCCATGGATGCATCTTTGGGCTTCTTCTCCCTCTGCAGGGGGGTGGGAAGGACTGTGCTTCGGTCTACAGCCTCTTGGTTAATCAGCCCAGATTGGTTCCCTCTTCCCCTTTGGCCTGCATGATGGCCCCTCCTCCCCAAGGATGGCATGGTCAAATTTCTCTTTCAATTCGTCTATGGGGCTCTTGAGTGGCTTCCCTGAAGCTTTTTGGTGCCTGGCCTGCTGCCAGTCCCATAGCCAGTCTGCCCTCCCCAATTCACTTAGGGGTTCCCCTGAACGCTCGGGATGGGAAACTCAGCCTCTGCAGCTTTTGGCAAAACTCATCTTTTCTCTTCTTGGTTTGTGGCATGATCGTCTGATCTTGGGTGTCTGGCAGCTTCAATGGAGGAGTGTGGGGGGTGTGTGTGAGGCTCCGTAATATCCTGAAGCCCCATTGAATCCAAGCTGGCTGGGATCAGAACTGGCTCTTTTCCAGTTGCCTGAATTAAGCTCTCTTCAGAAAGCTGACTTTCTGCCATGATGTCCGGGCTGCGTCTCCATTCACTCCACACATCTGGAAGGGAGCTGGAGGTTTGGAGGTCATCCAGCTTGGCTTGGAAAGGAGTGTTGGCTTTCTGTCACGTTTCGTGGTCATCTCAAATAAAATGCATTTCAAACAAAATCTTTGAAGAAAAAACTCCTTTTTATTGAGCACGACATCCTAACCTGACTCAAAATGAAACCAACACTGACATCCAGCCCCAAAACCCTCCCTTTCTGTTCCCCACTCCCCTGCACTCATTGGCCATCTTCCAAGTCATTCTACTCCTAATCTACTCCAACTCAAAGGAATTCCCTCCTCCCATCTCATCTCCTCGGAAACATTATCTCCAGGGAAAATAAGTAGGTGAAAAGTCAGCCGTCCCTTTCCAGACGCCTTCGCTTCTCCTTCTTATGTCAGCACTAGAGTAAATGCAGGTTGAAGTGCTGACATTGGATATTTTGGTGCACTGAATACAGCCATTTTTGGCTTCCCGAAGTCCCGCCCCACTTGTCCCATTTTTGCAAAAAATGGGCCCATTTTTTGCAAAGACAGGGTATGCAGAGGGTTTGGGAGCCCTGAAGAGTGCTCCCGGGGGTCAGGGAGGGCAAAACCCTTTTTTTTCTTACTTACCTGTTCGAAATCTTGGTGTGACTTTTTTTAAAAAATATTTTTTATTTATTTTTTTCAAACATAAACATAAAATATATCTTTTAAGAATGAAGTCTTGATCCGGTCATAAATAGGTACAATCGCTTAGATTTTTTTAACAAACTCCATTCAAAATTTCCTCATTGCATCTTTTAAAATTACAAATCAAAACAAAATTTTTTAACATAAATTCTAACATCTTAATTTAGGCCATACTATTATATCACCACAAATCTTAATTCCCAAATAAACTCCACTCATTTTTATATCCAAATATAAATCAAGCTTCATTCTAACTCTTTCCTAAATTTCCTCCATTACTTCTTTTAACATCAATATCAAAACACAAATTTAAGAAATATTATAACCTCTTAATCTAAGTATTTACTTTACTATTTTATCACCACAAATCTTAATTTCCAATGTATACAACTCTATTTTTATTTCAATTTATAAATCAAAATTCTATCTGTATTTCTTAATGTCTGGACCATTTCCTCCAATCTTTAGATCTTAAACTTTGTCAATTTACACTTAATTTTCTTGAGTTTATCACCTATTACACATTTCATTTTATACAGAATAATCTCAAAATCGTTTCACTTCATTTTAATTGTCTTCCAACATATTCTTTTTCACCCCATATTAATTTGACTGTTTTCCAGTATATTCTCCTCTATATCTCCAGCTATTGTTTAGCTGATTTGCAGCAAATTTTATTTTAGCTGAATTTCAGCATATTCTCCTCCATAACTCCAACTGTTGTTTGGCTGGTTTCCAGCATTTTTTTTATTTTGGCTGATTTCCAGCATATTTTCCTCCCTACCTCCAACTATTGTTTGGCTGATTTCCAGCATATTTTATTTTGGCTGATTTCCAGCAAATTCTCCTCCACATCTCCACCTCTTGTTTGGCTGATACCCAGCATATCTTGTTTTGAGTGTTTTCTTTTCAGTATATTTATCTATTATTTAATTATTTCCAAATATACTCTTCCAGAGTGTTTCCCAACCTATTTCTTAATGTTGATCATTTCCAACATACATTAAATTCAATCACAATTTGTTACTTAAGTCTGTGTTTCTTATTTTATCATCCAATAGTTCATTAATTATTCACATTTAATCATATTTACCATTCTCAACTTTGTTTACCATTTAAAATTAAAACATGTTACATCAAACATATTCTCCACTTGTTCTCCCATAGTCTAATAAATTTTACAATTTAAAATTACAACATATTGCATAAAACTCAGTTTTCTAATTTATTAATAGCCAATTTGTCCAATACAATCAGTACTAAAGTAAATTCCTTAATGGGTCATTATCCCTTATCATTACTTTACAAAATCTTCAAGCCCCGCAAATCTACAGCCGCTGTTTAAGGCTGGGGGTCTTATTAGTAAAAGTCCATAGTCTAACATTGTTTCTCGCCTGGGTTGGTGTCACTCACCCAGCTTCAAAGCACATCATTCTTTCTTTCTTCTTTCCTCCTACACAATTCTTTCCCTGTTTGTCCCAGCTTCATGGCTGCCTCCCCCCGCTGTCGACTCAGAGGGTTCCCTCTGGCCTCTGAGGAACTTGCCTGTTCCTCTTGGCCGTCCGAGGCACCCCTCTCCTTTGCCTGACCCTACAAGACAGGTTCGGTCCAAAGACCCATCAGCGACGGCTCGTCAGTCAGGGTTTTCGTGGGGCTCATCAGAGCCTGCTATTACCCTGACTGCATTGCTGGGACGCCAAACCGGAAGTCCGAAATCTTGGTGTGTCTTATACACTGATACATCTTATAGTCCGAAAAATATGTACTTAAGACTGAAGTTGCCTAGCAAGAAACTAGGACCTACATATTTAGGGCTGTTCCCAATAGTAAAAGTAATCAACCCGGTGACAGTCCAGCTTAACCTCCCCAGCATTCTAGGGAAAGTGCTTCCTGTTTTCCACTGTAGTTTGTTGACCCCAGCCATAGGGTCCAGTTTAAGACCACCAGCTCAAGGACCTCCCAAACCTATCATGATATAGGGGGAAACCCCTTATGAAGTAAAAAAGATCTTAGACTCTAGATTGTATAGAGGTAGATTGCAATACTTAGTTCCTTGGAAGAGGTACCCTTTGTCTGAAGCCATGTGGGTTAAAAGTTGGAATGTGAAAGCAGATAGGCTTGTAAAGCAATTCCATGATAATTTCCCTGACAAGCCAAAGGCCCCCCTGGGGGAGGGAGAGCTGCTTAGAATTTTAACCATTGTGTTACTCCTGCTACAGGATATGCTTTTCTGACCGGGGGTGTGTGTGTGTGTGTGGTCTGTCAGGTCTGGAAGCCATTTCTGTTGTTGGGCCTTCAGGCCTGCCACATTTCCTAGTGTGGGAAACTGGGAGTGGGGATTGTATGGAGCATGGGTGATACATAGTCATAATAACATTCCTTTCTCAGAAAGTTTTCTTTTAATAAAAGTTTTTTATTTTTTTTAAACATACAAACAATACATCCTTAATCATTTATTGTTTCATCTGAGTACATATTTTGTGTCTTCTACTCTCTCCTCCATCATTTCCATATCATATTTCTATCATACCTTTATATTTTCATTTTCATTATTACATCATTCTTCCCAAATTTCTTATGTTTATATTAATTCATCAATTATCTAAATTTTTATATATAACTCTTCTCTAACCATTGATATAATTGCCCCATACTTTAAAATACTCAGATTCTTCCTTTTCTTTAATTACCAATGTTAATCTATTCATTTCTGCACATCCCAATATTTTCTTAATTACTTCTCCCTCTGAAGGGATTTTATCTGCTTTCCAATTTTGTGCAAATACAATTCTCACTGCAGTTACAATATGTATAATCAAGTAAGTATTCTCTTTACTATATTTCTCTGGTAAGATTCCCAATAGGAACAGTTCAGGTTTTAAATCAATACGTTGTTGTATCATTTCCTCTAGCCATGTTCTAATTTTCATCCAATAATTCCTCGCTTCTGGACATGCCCACTACATATGATAATACGATCCTGGTATCTGATGGCATTTCCAGCATTTAGCTGATTTATCTTTAAACATTTTTGCCAATTTTTCAGGTGCCATGTGCCATCTATCGAACATTTTGTATTGATTTTCTTTATATGCTGTGGGCATGGTTAATTTGTAATTTCTTTCCCATATTTGCTGCCATTTGTCTAACTCAATTGTATATCCAAAATTCTTAGCCCATGCTATCATTGTTTCTTTTACCTGTTCTTCTTCTAGCTCAATGCTCAATAAGTAATTATATAGTTTTTTAATCATTTTTTCATCTGTTCCTGTGAGTATCTCGTCCAGCTCTGTCATTTCCAAGTAGAAACCATATAATATAGCATCTTTTTCATATCTTGTTTGTATTTGTAATTGCATATACCAATCCATTTCAATCCCTTGTTCTTCTATTTCCTGTTTCTTTTTCAATTCCCCCTCATCTGTTAGTATATCTTTATATCTAAGAATAGTCCCCATATTAATAATATTTGGATGTATTAATGTTTCCATTGTAGATAACCATATTGGTATTTTCAAATAATATTTATCTCTAACATTCTCCCATACTAATAATAATACATTTCTTACATAGTGTCTTTGGAAATAACTGTGCATCTTATTTTTGCCATACCATAAAAAAGCATGCCATCCCCCTTCCTTTCTCAGTAAAGTTAAGGCCATCTTGCCTTGCACCTGGGAGGCTGGAATTGGGAGGCATCTCAAGTTGGGATGGTGTTGTAATTGGACCATGTGATGGACTTGTGGGTGTTGGGCAGGGACTTGAACTTTCCTTTGGGTGGGGAAACCCTGGAAGCTTTCAGATTCGGGTTTCCCCAGATGTGCCAATATGACATCTCTAAATAAAAGGAGCTTTGAGGGAATCCAATCCTCAGAGTCTTCTCTTATTGGGGTTGTTATTTAGAACACTGACAAAGGACTTTTAATGAATCCTCCAATGCAGTGGCCAAGATCCAATCCCGAGCCAAAAAACCCAGCTCTCCCCTCCCCACCTGGTGTTCTGACCTAGGATTCCTTAAAAAGCATGAAGCAGAATCTTAGTCCCAGCAAAACCTCTTTTATTTAAATGACTGTGTATTCCTTTAATTCACAGTCAGCAAGGCTTGGCAAACAGTCTTTCAGAGGAATAGTTATCAACACAAACCTTAGCTCTCTTGGAAAGCTGCCAGATAACTAGTTTCCAAATGCAGTGTAAGGCAAAACTTGGCACAGAGTCTCTTAGAGTCACGAACAGAACTTTCCACTCTTGAAACAACTGAACGAATGAATTGTTTCCTGCAAAAGCCCACTCCTTGTTCACTCCTCTTTTGTTTCCTATGAGAGGGGCCAATCACCTCCAATTTGGCTTTATTCCCAAATTGACCCTGCTTTCTTAGTTGTTCTTGTCTTCTGGCAGCTCTGCACATGCACATACTGGGAATAGAGTCCAGCTGTTCCTTTGCCTCACTGCTGTCTAGCTCCCTCTCTGCCTCCAATGCAGAGCCCTCGTCCGAATTTTCCCCAGCCCCCATGACTGGCCCATGTTCCTCCCCAACCTTCTCACTGTTGAACTCCAGCTCTTCTGGCTGCCGGTGGGCCACAACACCCGGCACGTCTGCTTCAACTTACTAAATCATTTCTAGAGACTGGGGGAGGATGAAAAAATTAACAGGTGGGAGGGGGGAATGACAGAAAGGCAGCAGAGCAAGGTTCATGAAGTAAACTCAAATTTCTTAGCTTGGACCAGCAAAAGGTGGCGGCAGCAGCAGGGAATACAAAGAACAACTGGAGAGATGAAACAGTGCTCGGCTATCCAGGCTTCAGAGAAAAGTTCGCTTCAGGGCAAAGGACGCAACCGACGCTGCTTTCTAAACCAGAAGATCCTACTAAGCTCCGGATCCTACAAAACAAGCCATGGTGTTCAGTCCGTGTGCCCATCTCCTGCCTTTCTAAAGGGACACCTCCCCCCTCACTTGCCCCCAAATTTCCACCATAGTCTCACCCTTCGCCAGGTCGGCTCATTTACCTCTTTCCTGTTTCCTCTCCTTCAGAGGCCTCTTACTCACTCTCCCCGCTTCTTCCCCAATGACCACCTCTTTCTTCATCCCCCCCTCCCCCACCACCTGACTTCAGCTTGCGGAGCAACTGGGACCGGGAGAGTAGAGCCCTTCTTCTTCTACAGTGGTGGCCCCGCTTGGCTGCCTTTGCACAGGGCTGGACGGTGGGCAGCATCAAAGTATCTTAAAGGGACAGGCCATGGCAGCTGCCTTCTGAGCAGCTTTGGCTGCAAAGGGAGGCAGGAAAAGTTCAGCCAAGTTGTCTCCTCCTTCTTGGCCTTAAACATACTGTCGAGATCCGCTCAACACTTCGACCCGATGCTGGGATCGAGGGCCCGACCACTGTGACGAGCTATGGGAGTCAGCTACGGGGGGGTTACCGGCAACAGAAGCTTCGGGACCTGTTTACACTGGTGGTGGGGGTGTTAGTTTAGCGATAGGCAGCCGGACACAGTTGCGGATGAGCAAGAGTTAAACTTTTGGTGATTCACCGCCATGACGTTACCTGGGTGATACCCGGCAATGCCTGCACAATAGAACCTGGAAGGGCAGTGACTAAACATTGCTGGCGCACTATTTAAACAATGTTGGGAGACAGCCGCTCCCAACACCGACTTTGTGTATTCCGCATACCCGTCAACTTTGCCGTGCGACACGTGGAGGGAAGTGTATGTTAATAAACCATTGCAGCAAGCCGTGGCTGTGCATATTCCTTTCCTCACACACAGAACCCGCAACGCAATTTGACAGAAAGTCGGTGTTTTCTTCTCGCATTCGGTGGTGGTCAGAGGCATGGCGGAGGGCGCAGCAGCTGATTCCCCGGCGACTGAGGAGGTGCTAGATGCGGATACGGAGGCTTTATCAGACAACTTGGCGTCTGAGGACCTGGAGCTGACAGTCATACGCCCGAAGGCCCGGGCGAGCGTTACGACCCCAGACACAGAGGAATGTAGTTCCCGAGGCGAGAGAGCCCCGCCGGGTGAGTGGTTACCGTCCACACCTGACCTGGGCAGGACGTCGTTCCAGGGGTGGAGGGAAAGACGGTGGATGGAGGAGGATGAATGTGACCTGAGTTACTCCACTGGGTTGGGCGCGTCTACCCTGGACATTTTATGAGAGAAATTCGGTGAGGTGAGTTTCCGGGACACCCCGTCATGGCAGCCGTGGATACCAGAGTCACGAGCCTGGCAGGGACAATGGGCGCCTCAGAGCACTTCGGAGGCACGCTTTCACCTGGTGAGTCCGAAGTTGCGTATTGAGAAGGGTGTGCCAAGACCGGGCTACCGCGACCATCCACCAACTGGCCCTGCTCCGTCTGTGTCCTGTGAGGGCCCACGAGGCCAGGCCCAGGTCGGCTTACGAGAGAGAGGTTCACAACATCCTGACCAGCAGGGGTTGCGGGGACACATCGGCCAGCAGAGGAGCGCCCAACGGAGAGGCGGAGATAGGGATGCCCAGGATGCCCGGCCAGCGGCCCTGGGGCCCGTATGGGGCCCCGGACCGTGGCAAACCCCGCAGCAACAATGGGGGCCTCCCCCCATACAGGCCATGTTTGATGGCAGCGCAGACAGGGTCTCACTATTCTTAAGTCAAATACTCAGTTACATGGATTTGTATGGTCACCTCTTCCCGTCACAATGGGCTATGGTGGTGGCCATCACCACTGTCTTGACGGGCGAGGCAGTGGATTGGGTCGCTGACCTACACAGCGACCATGCCAAGAAATTGGCTGATGTCGGCCTATTTCTAGAGGCATTGCGCTGCCGCTTTGAGGACCAATCACGTACCCAGTTACTAGAGGGCGAACTGGTGGCATTGAAACAAGGGGGCTGGCCAGCCAGGCAATACGTTAAGGAATTCTGGGCCGTGGCAGGCCGATTACGTGCAAGACCTGAACGCCTTCTCATACATCAATTTTGCTTAGGATTAGACTGAGAGTTGAGACAGGCGTGTGTGTATAGAGGCCTACCACCAAAGATATCAGAATGGTTTAAGGCTGCGGTGGACCTAGACATCAGTTTACGGGAGTTCCGGCCCCGAGGGGTGGCCAGCTTGCCTACCACCACACGACGCAGCAGCGAGAAGCCTGTGGGTGCACGAGGGGTGGGTTCTTCCCCTCCTCGTTCCCTCCTTCCAGTTGAGAGGGGTGCAATTCGTTGTTTCAGGTGTAACCAGCTGGGTCATCGATCTGCCGATTGCGTCCAAAATGCCATCATCCACTGGGAAGGGTCAAGAACGAGTCCGGTCGTCATCGGAATGGTCCAAAGGCGCCACACCTACATTGACATCAGTGTCTACCCATGGATCAACAATGAATCCGAGGCCCTCTCTGCTCCAGGGGAGCGCTCCGATGCCCTCGGACAGCAGTGAGGATGATGCAACCGGGGACCCCATGGTGAGTGGCCCAATATGCCCTTTCGTAATACCGGTGGTCTTACGTCACTTATGCACCTCGGCAATGGTGCAACGGGATGCCCTCATTGACTCTGGCTGTACCCGATGTCTCCTTTGAAAGTCTGTAGCCTTGGAGTTGGGTATACGGATGATGTCATTGTGTATTCCCATAGGTTTTGAACAAATGGATGGGTTGTTATTGTGGGGAAGGCCAGCAACACAAGTAGCCGAGCCGATCTGGTTGGAAATAGGGGGACATTGGGAACGGATCCGCTTTGTGGTTGTTGACACTATGGTCGAGCCCCTTATTCTCGGCCTGGCTTGGTTAGACAAGTGGAGGCCTACCATATGGTGGGAGAGCGGATACCGGAAACTGCGTTTGCGTCTTTGCCCTGAACCAGAGCCAGAGGAACTGACTAGTAGAGTAGAGGAGAAAGGGGAGGCTCTAAACAGACAGCCATCAACAGGGTACCCTGAGGAGTATAGTGACCTAGCAGCTGTCTTTAACGAAGAGGAATGTGAGGTGCTGCCCCCTCATAGGGCGGCCGATTGTGCCATTGAACTGAAACCAGGGGTCCGTTTACCGAAACCTCGCATGTATGCCATGACTAAACCGGAATTAGAGGAGTTGAGGTGGTACATTGACAAAAACCTGGCCAGGGGTTTCATTCAGCCTAGCAGATCCCACATGGCTGTGCCCATTTTATTCCGGGAAAAGAAAGATGGCGGGTTACGGTTATGTGTGGACTTCCGGGACCTTAACGCTGTCTGTGTTGAACATCTATACCCCCTGCCTCTCATGAAAGACCTATTGGCCACTCTGTCAACGGGAAAAGTGTTTACAAAACTGGACTTGCGGGAGGCGTATTATCAAGTACGAATCAAACTTGGCGATGAGTGGAAAACCACCTTTAACTGTCCTCTGGGCAGTTACAAATTTAGGGTAATGCCATTCGGCCTGCAAGGGGCACCAGCCGTTTTCATGCAGGTGATTAATGAAATCCTGCATTAACACTTATATAGGGGTGTTCTCGTCTATTTGAATGATATCTTAATCTACACCAAGACAATGGAGGAACATATACAGTTAGTATGACAGGTACTCCTAAAACTCTTACGGGCAAAAATGTTCGTAAAACTGTCAAAATGCAAATTCCACTGCACACAGCTAGACTACTTGGATTATAGGATCTCAGGGGACGGGGTTGGAATGGACCCGAAGAAGGTATGCGCGGTGCTGGACTGGCAGGCACCCAAAACACGAAGGCAATTACAAAGCTTCCTTGGCTTTGCCAATTTTTATCGCCAGTTTATACCAGCTTTTGTGCAGATAGCCCTCCCGCTAACAAACCTGCTCTGCACGAAAGACACAGGCCTAAAGGCACGTCCAGGGCAAGCGTTAACGTGGTCCCCTGAGTGTCAGACTGCATTCGAAGGGTTAAAGACCTTATTCTCACAAGCTCCAATCCTCCAGCATCCAGATCCAACCTTGCTGTTTGTGGTACAGGCCGATGCCAGTGATGTAGTTGTGGGGGCGGTCCTTATGCAGAGGACCACAACGGCCAGATTAGTCCCTTGTGCATACACGTCTCGCAAGTTAACCCCCACAGAAAGGCGTTGGGCCATATGGGAGAAAGAAGTATTTGCTGTAAGGTGGGCTTTGCTCACCCGGCGACACCTGTTAGAAGGCAGCGGGAAGAGGTTCGAAGTGTGGACAGATCATAAAAATTTAGAGGCATTTCAGACCCCAAGACGCCTATCACCAAAACAAGTAAGATGGGTGCAATATTTCCAACGCTTCGACTTTGAACTCAAATACGTCCCAGGAGGTAAGAATTTTTTAGCAGATGCTTTATCACGTCTTCCTCAGTATAACAGTAAAAGGGAACAAATCGTACAAGTTTTGGTACCAGGAGCTCAACAGGTAGACCGAACTTCACATACTGCGCCATTCCAATGGGAGAAAGAACTGCAGGATGCACTGGTGGCGGATGCCTGGGCGATAGAACATAAAACAACGTTAATACATCGAAATGGTCTCACCTGGATGGGAACCAAACTATACATCCCCCTGGTTCTCCGACAAAAAGTATTACAAAAATGTCATGATGCTAAAACAGCTGGTCACTTCGGTTTCCTCAAAACATTACACCTTGCGAGGCGCCAATTCTGGTGGCCCCGTATGAGAAAGGATATTGAGGAATATGTGAAGGGATGTAGGGTTTGCGCAGGTGCCAAATCCCGGCCCGGAAAACCTCTTGGCCTCCTGCAATCCGTAGCAGAACCAAATTGACCATGGGAAGAAATCGCTATGGATTTCATCGTTGATTTCCCAGAAAGCAACGGTTATTCTGTTATATGGACTGTAATAGATCTCTTCTCAAAGCAGGCCCACTTCATACCGTGTCAAGGGTTACCCTCGGCCCGTAAATTGTCCAAAATGTTCCTGTTACACATTTACCGTTTACATGGCGCACCGTGCCGGATTATATCAGATAGAGGTGTTCAGTTCACCTCGAAGTTTTGGCATAACTTCATAACTATGATTGGCTCATCACAAGGATTAAGTTCCGGGTTTCACCCGAGTACGAACGGAGCAGCGGAACGAGCAAACACTATGATAGAGCACTATTTACGCTGCTATGTATCATACCAACAAACAGACTGGTCGGAGTTGCTTCCTTTCGCAGAAATAGCCTATAACAATGCGGTCCATGGGAGCACAGGGGACACTCCATTCCACGCTGTGTCTGGTAAAGAATTTTCCGCCATTCCAGAACTTGAAATGCAACCTCAGGAACAGATGGTACCCGGTACCTGGGCTGTTCGCATTGGAAGGGGATGGCCACATATAAAAGAGGCCTTAGAAAAGGCGACACTTATGCAGAAACACCAAGCCAACAAAAAGAGAGCAGATCATAAACAATTCATGGTTGGGGACCGAGTATACCTTTCTACGAAATATCTTAAACTACGAACTCCTAGCCATAAGCTGAGTCCGAAATATCTCGGCCCGTTTCCTATTATAAAAGTCATTAATCCAGTCACAGTTGAGCTCAAATTGCCACCGTTACTCGGCAAGGTCCACCCTGTCTTCCATAGTAGCCTACTGAAGCCAGTGGACATAATCCAGGAACTGGTGGTTAAACCCGGCCCGGTAAGAGAAAACCAATATGAAGTAGAGCAAGTCCTAGATTCGAAAATTAGTAGAGGAAAGCTCAAATACTTACTTAAATGGAAGGGGTATCCATTCGAGGAAGCATCGTGGGTAGCCGCTACTGATATAGAAGCTGACCGCTTACTCAAACAGTTTCATAGACGGTATCCCCATAAACCCGGGCCCTGGGGTTTAGACATGAAACCATGATGTGATGCTAACATGTCCATTTATGTCTTCCAGGAGGGTCCCTGGTAGGGGGAGCCACCTGTCAAGATCCACTTGACACTTCGACCCGATGCTGGGATCGAGGGCCCGACCACTGTGATGAGCTATGGGAGTCAGCTACGGGGGGGTTACCGGCGACAGAAGCTTCGGGACCTGTTTACAATGGTGGTGGGGGTGTTAGTTTAGCGATAGGTGGCCGGACACAGTTGCGGACGAGCAAGGGTTAAACTTTTGGTGATTCACCGCCATGACGTTACCTGGGTGATACCCGGCAACGCCTGCGCAATAGAACCTGGAAGGGCGGTGACTAAACATTGCTGGCGCACTATTTAAACAGTGTTGGGAGGCAGCCGCTCCCAACGCCGACTTTGTGTATTCCGCATACCCGTCAACTTTGCCGTGCAACACGTGGAGGGAAGTGTATGTTAATAAACCATTGCAGCAAGCCGTGGCTGTGCATATTCCTTTCCTCACACACAGAACCCGCAACGCAATTTGACACATACATACAAAGCAAACATGCACACATCTCATGGCACTGGGGGGACTGGCCGATGAGCTGTCTCCTCGCAGAAGGTCCCGGAGCACATTGCAAAATTTGGCCTCTTTGCATTCTTGGGCAGGAATATCACCCTACTAAGGCCAAAGGTGAGCTCCATGGGGCCAAAGAAGGGGCCGGGTGACCACCGATGCAAGTCCTGGATGGGCAGGTCTATCTTCCCACCAGCGCTTTCCCATCCCAGAATGCCAAGAGGCTGAATTTCATGATGTGCTCTGGGAGCTTCTGCGAGGAGGCAGCGCATGGGCGAGTCCCTCCAGCACCATGAGTTGTGTGCGTGTTTGCTCTGTGTGTATGTTTAAGGCCGAGAAGGCAGAGACGACTTGGTCGAACTTTTTCCATTTCAGTGACACCACCATCACCTGCGCCCAAAATCTTTCATCTTGAAATGTTTCTTGAAAGTCAACCCAAAGGGGTGAGCAAAGTAGGCTCCTTATCTTACATTCTCATTAGGGGTAGTCATCGACTTATGGCCACAACTGAGCCAAAATTTCCATTCTTAACCAAGACTTAAGTGAGTTTTGCTCTGTTTTGTGATTTTCCTTGCCACCTTTAAGTGTTGTTCAGTAGAAGTAAATAAATAGAGATTGTATCTTGTTGAGGCCTTTGAGGCAAGTAGCTGGGAGGTGGGGCCGGGCATGGTGAGTGATGTCGAGTTGGCCACACTCAGCCAGTCACATGACCACCCAGCCATGCCTACCCAGCTGATCATTAGGGCAGAGAACTGGTTGTTGAATTATTTGAATCCCACCATTGCCCGAGAATATATAAAGCTTTAAAACTCTCATGACAGGATACATTCCTGATAGAGTGTCATATCAATCTCCAAAATTTTGTATGAAGACCCACGAACTTTTAAAAAATGTCTGCCAAATAATTTTGAATGTGATAGAGGGGAAAAAATAGACAAAGTGATATCGTATTAGCCATATTTCACTGAATCGGAATTAACTGTAGTTTTTTTCCTGGCCCCACCCACTTCTTTGACCCAGGCCCTTAATTGGAGAGTAACCCCTTGCCATTGCAAAGATCACGGGCAGCCTTTGCTCCAGCGGATCCAAGGAACCCAGAAAACAGGATATAAATAAGCCACATAGCCAGCCTTAATGGCATAATGTTTATGTCACAACATTACTGAATTACATGTAATCAAAGAACAGAAGAATAAGAAAGGAGGAAGCTCTTACAGTGGCAGTATAGCCAGTATTGGCTTCAGTCTTAGTAGTGCAATGCCAGAATAGCTTTAACTTTAAATCATAGCTGAGCCTATTTTTCTTTTGTTTTAAAAAAAATCTATATTTCAAGGTTAAATAGATAATTGCTTAAAAAATACAAACAGATTTTGTGCCAAGAAACATGAATCAAAAGTTCCATCTAATGCTGATCCACAGAAATATTATTGAATGTGAGGGGACGGAGCTGACATCGCGATGATACGATGGAAGATTTCGGTGCTCCGAGATCGCCGTCAATATCTCTGCCCCTGGACAGTCCAGTTTGGACCTCACTGTCCCGTAGAGACAGTGATAGAGGAGGATGCATCCTGCTGATCCCAGGGACATCACAAAGTCCCTGGTTGATCCAGAAGAAGCCCTTTTTTCCGGCAGTGAAGAGGCAGCCATTAAGCCATTAAGCCATTAAGTTGGGACAGAAGGGAAGAGAAGGAACGAAAGTGTGTCAGCCTGGTGAGAGACTTTTAAAATAGACTAATTAAGAACACCCTGGGGTGAAAAGATAATTAAAATTGAAGATAGAAGAAGTTAAGCGGCAGAATTGAGCTTGAGTCTAAGTCAGTTTTTCCTACATTGCAATTTATTTTTATTTGTGGATGCCTATGGAGGATTTTATTTTTAAAATTTGACTGGACTGGATTGGACTCGAGATTTCCTTTTTATCTGCTTAATTATTAAATTTCTAGTGCCTTTTTAGTTTTATATTATTTTGGTTTAGTCTTGTTATTTTTCTTTTCTCTATATTTTTATTTTTTTTTATTTTGTTTTATTGTCTATTGGACATAGAGGGAAAGTGGAAGGAACAAGAAACACTGCCGTCTAGTGGATTGAAACATTGTATCTTTTTTATTGGCAAAAGAAAGTAGCAACTGTGTTACATTTCAAGGATTCTGAGCCTGCTCATAGATAAGATAGTTAGGAAAGCATCAAAGACTGTTTACAGGATTGTTTACTCAGGTGCTCTTCTCGGAAGCTATTACTGACAGGCGGCTGAGACTTGAAAGAAGAAGATTGCAGTGACTCTGCAAAGAGAGCTGCAAAACTTGGTGAGACTTATAAAATAATTTTTGGATACTACACAGTTGTGGATTCTTCTTTTAGATAGAAAGCCTTTTTTTACTTTCCTTTTTTTGGGTATTATTTTTCTATTATTCCACTTCTCCCTCTTTTAATTATTTTTAATTGGATTGTGTTTGCTTTTAGAAGACTTTTGATATTTTTAAACTTTTGATATATATTTTTCTTCTTTCTTTTTCTCTTTTTTTCCTTTCTCCCCCTTTTTGATGGGAGATTATTAATGCATTCAATATCCCTTTGTTTAATAAGGCATACAAGAACCTGAAGAAATTACATTTTGTTTTTGTTTTTTTATTTTATCTTTTTTTTCTCTTTAATTGGAGATTGCTAATTTGGTTTTTATCTTTTTATTCAATTGGATTAGGGCACACAAGAGCCTGAAGATTTTGTTTTCTTTGGATCTTCCCTTTGCTTATTGTTATTTGGGATAATATTTGTCCTCTATAAAAACAGATTAAGGTATAGAAGAACCTGAAGATTCTTTGACTGTTTGAATATTTTGTAACCATTTTATAGACATGAGTAAAAAGGAAGCAGCTATTAGTTCTTCTGCATCGACTCCCTCTTCTTCACCATCGGGAGGACAACGATCAATACAGATGATGTTGCAACAGGAAAAGGAGAGGGAACGTGAGAAGGAAAAGGATGCGACAATGCAGATGATTTTGCAAGGAATACAAGACATACAATTAAAAATAGTGAGCATTGAACAGAGAGCAGAAAAGATTGAACAAAGAACAGGAAAAACAGATGAAAAAGTAGAGAACATACAATAAATGATGAAGAAATATGAGGACAGGCTTCAAAAAATTGAAGAAAAGGAAGAACAAAGAGACAAAAAATTAGAGATATGGATAGCAGATTAGATGAGGTTGAATGTGATAAGAGTGGAATAGGATGGGAGATGGACAAATCAGAATTCTACTTAAGATTTCAAAATATAGAGGAAGAAAAGGGAGAAAATTTGGCAGAAAAAATGATAGAAACTTTAGCAGAAGCATTAGAAATTACTAAAGAAAAGATGATGGATGGCATAGATATTTCGAGTATATACAAGATATGCAATGAGAAATAAACTACCAAGAGAAGTTCATATAAGATTCACCAAGAAATCAATTAAAATGCAAATATTGCAGATTACAAAAGAGAAAACACTGAAATAGAAGGGGAAGGAAATTGTGGTTCTGAAGCAAATACCGAGAAGAGTGAGGGAGAAGAGAAGAGAATATCAATTCCTGACGAAAATATTGCTCCAGAAAGATGTGAACTATAGATGGCTGATACCAGAAGGCCTGGTGTTTACATGGCAATTGCAAAGATTTAAAATAGACTCAATTGATAAAGCCAAAGCATTTATGCTGAATATCTAAGAAGGGAAGAGTCATTGGTTGAACTACAAGAGGAATGTCTAGCAACGATTGAAAAGGAAGAAGGCGCAGTAGGGGGCATTGTAGAATATAACAAACAACATGAACCGAGATCTACTAGCAACAAATCCTTCATATAAAGTATGAATATGGAAGAGAAAAAATTGATTACAATGAACATAAATAGACTTAATATTGCAACTAAAAGAAGAAAGGTATTTCATAAATTAGAGAAATTAAAGTTGGATATACTTTGTCTACAAGAAGTGCATATTTTTAAAAACAACATGAACAAATGTTGGTACAGCCAAAATTAGGGAAATTATATGCTTCATTGCCGCAATGTAAGAAAAGAGGAGTGGTTTTATATATTAGAGACACAATACTTACGGAAAAAAATTATGCAGACGAAGAGGGAAGAATTTTGATGGTGGAAATGATAGACAATAACAGGAAAATACTCTTAATAGCAATATATGCTCCAAATGACAATCAAGGAAATTTTTGTAGGGGACCTCCGGTGGCTCCGCAGACGGCGAGGATGGTCTCCATAGACCGCCAGCCACCCGATCTGTAAAAACCGCCCTGACAGCGCTAAACTGCTGTCCAGCGGTTTGAAAAACTCTCCTTTGGGCAAAGAAGGAGAGGAGAGTCGGAGGGGGCGGGTAGAGCTCCCCAAAAGTCCCTGGATTAACTCCAGGGACTCGGAGGGTGAGAGCTCCCCAGTTCAGCCCTCCCATTGCTCCGTATCGCTGGTGCCTCTGTTAATCAGAGCTAGACGTCTGCGTCCAATTCTGCCGGCAAACAGTGAGTTCTAATGATTTCTAACAAAGCAGACAGAGTGGAAGCAAGAGTGCAAGCTTTTTTTTTTTATTGCAAAAGTTTTACAATTACATTTTCACCCCATTTTTCCCCCCAACCCACCCCATACTCCCCAACCTAACCCTCCCAAACCCCCCTAACCCTCCCCCCTTACTTCCACAGAATATAATCCCATCAATATCCCCTTTTTATAAAACCTGAACCCCTCAAACCCCCATATAATTTTTCATCTTCACAAAGTTCAAATATTTCTATTCTATTCTATTTTTATATAATACTTTCAATGAAAAGCTATTTGATACTTCCTAGTTTGATATTTATTCTGCACATAATCTATCCATTTTTTCCATTCCCATTCATAAGTCTCTTGTGAGCGATCTTTTAGATATGCTGAAATCTTCGCCATCTCTGCAAAGCTGGCCATCTTCAACGTCCATTCTTCAATAGTGGGCAAAGCTTCATTTTTCCAGTATTTACCTATCAATAATCTCGCTGCTGTTATCATATACAATATCAACTTAGTTTCATCCAATGTAAAACCCTTAACTATACCCAATAAAACAATTGTGGAGAAAATTGAACTTTTTTCTTCAAAACATTCTGCATAACCCACCATATTTTTATCCAAAAAGCCTTAACTTTCTTACAGGTCCACCAAACATGATAATATGTGGCATCTAAACAATCACATCTCCAACATTTTGGCTGAACATTAGGGTACATACACGACAATTTCTTGGGATCTAAATGCCATCTATAAAACATTTTATAAAAATTTTCCCTCAAATTCTGCGATTGTGTAAATTTAACATTTTGAACCCATATTTTTTCCGATGTTTCCAACATCACTGGTTCTGCAAAATTTTGTGCCCATTTAATCATACAATCTTTAACCAATTCAGTTTCTGAATCCCTTTCTAACAAGACATTGTTTAACCTTTTAATATGCATTGGACCTTTCTCTTTTATATGTCTAACCAATTCTTCCTCATGCAACATAATACCAGTTTTTTGGTCCTCTTTCCATCTCAGTTGAAGTTGATTATACTGTAACCAAGTTAGATTAATCCCTTCATCCAACAGTGTCTCTAGTGTCTTCAGTTGCCATCTGCCCGCATCTGCAAAAAGAATTTCTTTATATGACCCCCCCCGAGTGACATTATATTAGTATTCCACATAATATGACCAAGATCCAGACATAACGGTATTTTATAATCCCATTTGAATCGGTGCTTCTTCCAAACTCTCATCAAGGAATCTCTAAGTATATGACTTTTAAATACTTTATCCACTTTATCTTCATAAAATAAGTAAGCATGCCATCCAAATTCAAGGTCAAAACTTTCTATATTCAATATTCCAGTCTTTTTTCTTCCAAACCAATCGCTTGCTTGAGTCAAGGCTGCTGCTTCATAATATAACTGTAGGTTTGGAAGTTTAAGACCTCCCCTTTCTGGAACATCTTGCATGATTTTCAATTTCACTCTCGGTTTTTTCTCGTTCCAGACAAACTTATTCAGTCCTCTTTGCCATTCTTTCAATTGTTTATCACTTTTAAGCACCGGGATCATTTGAAACAAAAAAAGAAATCTTGGCAAAATGTTCATCTTAACTGCTGCTATTCTTCCAAGTAAAGACAGCTGCAGTTTTTTCCAAGTCTCCATATCTTTCTGAACATCTCGCCACAACACCTCATAATTATTTTGAAACAATTTCATATTCGATTCTGCAACCTGAACTCCTAGATATTTAACCTTTGGTACAATCTCAAAACATGCCCTCCTTTCAAGTTCGTGTTTTCGATCTTGTGTCATATTTTTAACTATCATCTTAGTTTTTTTCTGATTCAGTCTAAATCCTGATACTATACCATAGTCTTTTATAATGTCTTTCATCTGGATTATTGATTCCATCGGCTGTGTTAGGGTAACAACCAGATCATCTGCAAATGCCCTTATTCTGTAGTTCTCTTGCCTAATCACAATTCCTTTCAAGGTACTCGAATCCCGTATTGCATTCAACAAGACTTCTAGTGTTAAAATAAATAACAATGGGGATAACGGACAACCTTGTCTTGTTCCTTTCTCAATATTAAAATCCGTTGTCAAACTTCCATTAATAATAATCTGTGCCTTTTGTTCTTGATAAATTGCTGAAACCGCCTGTATAAATTGATCCCCAAAGTCCATCTTTTTTAAAGTCTTTAATAGAAAATTCCAGTCCACTCTATCAAAGGCCTTCTCCGCATCCAAGAAAACCAGCACTGCAGGGATCTGTTTATTCTTCTCAAGATATTCCAATAAATCTATAACTTGCCTTGCATTGTCCTTCATATATCTGCCTTCTATAAATCCCGCTTGATCATCATGAATCACCTCTTGAATTACTGGCATCAACCTGTTGGCTAATACTTTTGCATAAATTTTATAATCATTATTCAGAAGAGATATTGGTCTATAGTTCTCAGGTTTTTTAGGACCTACTTGCTCTTTTGGTATCAAAGAAATATAAGCTGTTTTCCATGATGGGGGTATTTTACCCCCTTGTTGTATATTACAAAACAAGTCTCTGAGTTGTTCCACCATTTCTGCTTGCAACGTTTTATAATACACTGCAGTCAAGCCATCAGTTCCGGGAGCTTTAGCTGTTTTCAATTGTTTAATTGCTACAATTATCTCCTCAACTGTTATAGGGTGATTCATTCTTTCCTTTTGTTGTTTAGTAATTTTTGTAACTCTTTTATTTTCTAAATATTTTTCTATAAGTCCATTCGGTATGTCATCTTTAGCATATAATTTGGTGTAATAATCCACAAAAGCTTCTTTAATTAATTTTTGTTGAAAAATTTCTTTCCCTCCAATATCGATACTATTAATAGTCCGCATACTCTGCTTCTTCCTTAATGTATAGGCCAACCATCTGCCCGGTTTATTGGCATTACAAAATGTATTATGCTTCGCATATTGTAAATTTGTTGCAGCTTGTTCCGCCATAAACATTTGGAATTGATCTTTCAAAAGTTTTATAGCACCACTTATTCTTTCTTCTGTTGGATTTTTAATAAGTAATTTCTACTTCCAGTTCAAGTCTTTTCTTTTGTCAATTCAGTTTGTGTTTAGAGTTCATATAAATGAGTACCCCTCGCATGTACGCTTTACTCGCATCCCACACAATTTCAATAGGGATACCCTTATTCAAATTTATTTCAAAAAATTCTTTAATCTGTTTTTTAAGTTCTGTTATATTTTTTTCATGTCTAAACAAATTTTCGTTTAATCTCCATGATCTTCTCTCGGTCTTTCCAGTCTCAATTTCTATCCATACTGGACTATGATCAGATAGAGTTCTTGGAAAAATCATAGTTCTTTTTGTTTTAACAAGTAAATCATTTGATAATAAAATAAAATCAATCCTAGAAAAAGATCTGTGTCTATCAGAAAAAAAAGTATAGTCCAAGTCTTTCGAATTATGTATTCTCCACACATCTTTTAATTCCAGATCTTCTTTCATATCAAAAAAGGTATGTGGTAGTCTGATCCTTGACTTCGCCAAACTCTTTTTATCTAATTTGGAATCAATTACTCCATTCCAATCTCCCATAATCAAAATAGATCTGTAATCCCATTGCAATATTTTGGTATGCAAAATTTTATAAAAATGATCCTGTTGTTGATTGGGAGCATAAATTCCAATCACAAGAATTTGGCCATATACAGTGTGCAGTTCAATTGCTATAAATCTACCACCTTCATCTGCTTCTATAATTTTAGCTGATAGTCTTTTATTTATGTAAATAACCACACCATTCTTTTTTTCCAAATTTGAAGCTATAAAATGTATTCCTAATTTTGAATTTATCAAATATTTTTGATCTTGTGCTCTGACATGAGTTTCTTGTAAGCAAATTATATCATTATTAAATTGTCTCAAATATGTAAATATCTTCTTCCTTTTCTGTGGTGAGTTTAATCCATTCACATTCCAAGATAAAAACTTAACCGTCATGTAAACCTTTTTGAAGCGACGAGCAGAATTGCCGGATATCTTCCGAAATCTTCGGCTTTGCTCCCCCCATGGCTTCACTTTCTTGTGTAGTACTCTTGACTCCTTTTTTATATTGTTGTGCCTTAGCTCTTTCCTGTAATTGTTTTTCCTTGAGTTGTTTAGAAACTGCTCGAGTTATACGCTGGTCTTTGGCTTCAGCCATACGAGCTAGGTCCAAGGCACATCTCTTGTAGTCAAAATTGGAGAAGGTTCTAACAGGGGCTCCTCCAGAAGACCTCCTGTAGCACCCTGCACTTCCACTAACTCTGATTCAACCTGCTTAGGCTGCTCTTCCAGCTCTTGCTGAGGTTGCTTCTCCTTATCACTCTCCTTTATCTCCAACACAGTAGATGTACGTGGAGATGGTGATCTCTCTTTAAAAACAGTATAATAGAAATGTTCCGCCTTTTCAACAGTATTCAATCGATATCTTTCACCATTGTACTTCAAAATTATACCCGTTGGGGTATCCCACCGAAATGGAATCTGTAATTTTTTTAATTCATTTACTAAAAAACTAAAGTCTTTTCTATCTTTCAACATCTTTGGCGGTAGTTCTTTATAAATTCCAATTTGAGTTCCCTCCACTTGCACGGAAGAAAGAAAAGATTTTTGCAAGATATCATTTCTCATTCTTCTATCCGTAAAATATATCACCACATCTCTAGGCAGTTGTCTTTGTCTGGCCACCCACGAGTTCACTCTGTAAATTTTGTCTATTTTGTAAAAAATCTCTTCAGGATTAATTTTTAACAACACAGCCAAAGCATCAGCACAAACCTGTCTCAAGTCTTGTCGGTCATTCTCCTTAATACCTCTAATTCTTATAGCGAATTCCATAGACCGGAATTGCATCATCGTAATTTCGTTTTCAACTCTCTGCATTTTATTATCCACATCAGAAATTTTGAAATCAGTGTCCTTTATTTTGACATTCACTTCTGATTTGAATTCTTCCAATTTAGAGTCCACTTTAATAATAATTTCTGACAAGCCAGACACCATGTTTGATAATTTATCAGTCACCTTGCCATAATTCTCTTTCACCAACTTTTTCATTTCAATCATTTCCTGCTTGATTTCCAGTTGGGATTTCTGGAATTTATCATCCATTTCCTGTTGAGATTTTTGAAAATTAACATCCAGAGCCTGAGTAATAAATTCTTTTAAACTTTCAAAATCAAAATCTTTTTTTCTGAGTCTGCTGAGCAGAAGGAAACTGCAGCTGAGGCTTGTGAGTGGGGGATCCCCCCCCCTGCTGCCTTGCCTTCCTGTTTTTTAGAAGCCATTCTGCCGCGTAGATTAGATTTTCTGAAAAAGGAGGTCCTTTTTCCTTTTCCAGCACCACAAAATCCTCTAAAAAAGTCCCCAAGGTTTAGTCAAATTGGAAATAGAATTAAACTGAAGCGAGCTCTGGCTTATTTTAAAAAGGATTTTTTCCCCTCCCTCTTCTCCGTTTGCTTGTTACAAGCAGCGCAACATTGTAGCTTGTTAGAATAGCTTTACAAGACCACTCTCACTCTCTGCTCATTAACGCTGGAGCGGCGCCATTTTTTCAAGCCGCTTTCACTCGCTCTGATTTTTGCTTAGATCAAAAAATCACAAAAAAGAATAATACTTGCTGTTTCTTGGTTTAGAGGTTCAGGTTATTTTTTCCACTGATTAGTAAAGTTAATTTCAATCAATTTGGATGTTTGCAGCAGCCGGCTTGCTCTGCAACAAGCAGAGTTGTCCCATGCCGTCCGGAGTCTCAGCAAGTTGAAAGGGAGCCATGCCTGTTTCCTCCCCAGTAGCAAACTTCTGGGGGCTCACAGGGGCTCGACCGGCACCTTGCTTACTCTTCTCCTTCAAATCCTACAGATTCTGGAGTTTTCAAGCCGCTTCTCAAAGTCGAAGCGGCTCTACAAACGGTGGGGCTGGCGGTCCTTAGCGAGGGACCGTCTTTCACTGGAGGCAAGCAAACCGGAAGTCTAAGAGTGCAAACTTTTTAAAAGAAACAGAACTTAACTCCGTGAATACATTGTTGCAAACGGAGCTCTCTTGAACTGGAGGCTGGAGAGGAAGCCTTTGTTATGGGCGGAAGGGAAAGTGAAAGTTAAAGGGAAATTGCTTGTTAAGAGTCTTCTGCCTGAAGAGAAAATTGCTGGGGACTGAGAATAGTTTGAAGAGAGGACTGTTTATTTTGAAAAAACTCTGAAACAGACATTGTAAGACTGTTTACAAGACTTTGTGGCTGTAAAAGGAAAAAACTTATTTTAAAATAAAATGGCTGCTAAACAACTAAAGCCACCAACTTCTAAGGGGGAGGAGGTTCCCCTGTAGTGACTCAAAAACAACAACTTCTGGCTGATACACAGTCACAAGACCTTAAAGAATTTATAATGGGTGCCCTGAACAATCAGGCAGAAATGATGAAAGAATTCTCAGAGGAGTTAAAGAAAATTAAAGATGTGGTGGAGGAAAAACATGATGCAATAAGAGATGACATTGTTTTTGCAGTTTCAGGACTGGCTAATCATATGTTAAAGATTGAGGAGAGAGTACGGGAAATTGATGATGCTAATTTGGAGCTTGCAACTAAATTAGGAGAGGTTATGATACAAACAGAGAAAGTGGATGACGAAATGGTTATGTTACAATACAGATCAATGGAATTTGCCCTGAGGCTGAGAGGTTTGAAAGAAAAGAGTGGTGAAAATTTAAAAGATATTTGTTCCAATGCTTTAGCAGAGCTGATTTTAGAAAGACCAGAAGATGTGGCAATTCAAATGGACAAAATCTATAGGGTTAACTCCTGGCTGGCAAAACAAAAGCAACTACCAAGAATGTGGTGATTTATTTCACAACAAGGAGAATTAGAAATGATATTCTGCAAGCTTCTTATAGAAACAAGATTAAAGTGGATGGACAAGAGCTGGTGGTCCTGAAAGAGCTTCCTCCTAAAATGTTAAGAGACAGAAAGCAGTTTGTTTTTTTGGTGAATGAATTAAGAAACCAGCAGCTCCAGTACAGATGGGATGTCCCATTTGGGATAATAGTGACATACGCTGGGCAAAGATATCAGTTAAACACAGTTGGAAAGGCAAAAGACTTTTACGCCAATGTTTTAAAGGCTGGAAGGCCACCCTCACCAGGGGGTGCTAGAAAGCAATTGGAAATGATACAACAAGAGAAAGATGGACGGCAACCACAAACCTATGCTCAAGCTTTAACTGGAGGAGCTAATTTGGAAGAAGATTTATTGTTGAGTGGGGGTCCACTACCAACCCTTGAGCCATTAAAGATGATAAGAGTTGCCAAAAGATCAACGATTAACAAGAGCCACTTACAAACAACATCTGGCACGACAGCCTCAAGATTCAACCCAACAAGTCCAAAAACACAAGCAGTGGGAGGAGCTAGGCCGAAGTCTAAAATGGCAGAGGAGGTTCAGCTGATGCTCTCAAAGCTTGGAGGGCCCAGAGATGGCAAATAATTTTTTATCTTGGAATGTCAACGGTTTAAATTCTCCACAAAAAAGAAAGAAAATATTTCATTACTTAAAGCAATTTCAGAATGATGTTATTTGTTTGCAAGAAACGCATATTAAATCCTCAGATCAAAAGTATTTGATAAATTCAAAATTAGGTACACATTTTGTGGCATCAGCACCAGAGAAGAAAAATGGCCTAGTTATATATGTTAAAAGAGGCTTATTGGCCAATTTAATTGAGGCTGACACTCAAGGTAGATATATTGCAATTGAATTAATAACACAGAGTGGGAAGCTGCTTGTAATTTGAGTATATGCACCTAATCAACAACAAGACAAATTTTATAAACTTTTACATACTAAAATACTACAATGGGACTATAGATCTTTACTTCTAATGGGTGATTGGAATGGGGTAATAAATACCCAGAAAGATAAAAAAAGTCTTTCCAAGATACCCATGTGTGCTAAGTTGCCTAAATCTTTTTTTGATATTTTGGAGGATATGGAGCTCAGAGACATTTGGAGAGAAAGGAACGTATTGGAAAGTGATTTTACTTTTTTTTCAGATAGGCATCAATCTTTTTCTAGGATTGATTTTATATTAACCACAAATGATCTTTTTTCTAGGGTGAAGAATACGAAGATATGTCCAAGAACTTTAACTGATCATAGCCCGGTTTGGGTGGAACTAGAGCAGGAAAGAGGGGAAAGGAGGTCTTGGAGGTTAAATGAGAATTTATTTAGACATGAAGATAACTTGAGTGAACTTAAAAAACAAATGAAAGAATTTTTTGTTAACAATATGAATAAAGGAACCGCGATGGAGATGGTATGGGATGTGAGTAAGGCATATATGAGAGGAACATTAATTTTCTTGAACAATAAATATAGACTAAAACAACAAAACAGACGGAAAGAGATAGAGGAGGAAATTAAAAAGAAAGAACAATTGCTTATAATTAACCTGGGAGATAAAAAGGCAAAAGATATGATTAATATCTTAAGAGAGCAATTTAATATGTTAATGGCTGGGCAAGTAGCAACCAGCATACAATATGCCAGACATAATACATTTTGTAATGCTAATAAACCTGGGAGATGGTTGGCTTACACGATGAGAAAAAAACAAAAATCACGTGTTATAGACAAGATAGAATTTAGAGGTAAGGAGATTTACCAACAGAATTTAATAAAAAAGGCTTTTTTTGGAGTTCTATACAAAGTTATATGCTAAAGATGCAATTCAAGATGTTGATATTGATAGATATTTAAAGATGGATATTCCTGAATTAACGCTGGAACAGAGAGAGAGATTGAATCAACCAATAACTTCTGAGGAAATTGTTGGGGCAATTAAACAATTAAAAATAGGTAAGGCTCCGGGAACAGATGGACTAACAGCTGTTTATTATAAACATTTATAATCTGAAATGCTAGAACCACTTAAAATCTTATTTAATAAAATACAGGTAGGAGGAGGAGTACCACCTTCCTGGAAAACAGCCTTTGTCTCACTAATTCCAAAGGAGGATCAAAATTCCATCAAACCTGAGAATTTTAGGCCAATTTCACTTTTGAATACTGATTACAAGATTTTTGCTAAGATACTAGCTAATAGATTAATGCCAGTTATGCAACAAATAATTCATAATGACCAATCAGGGTTTATAAAAGGGAGACAAATGAAATATAATGTTAGACAAATTGTAAATTTACTGGAATATTTGGAAAAAAATAATCAAGTCCCTGCAGCGTTTATATTTTTGGATGCAGAGAAGGCATTTGATCGCTTCAACTGGCAATTTTTGTTTAAAATAATAGAGAAAATGCATTTTGGGGAATATTTTACACAATCAATTAGAGCGATATACCAGCAGCAAACAGCACAAATTATAGTCAATGGAGGTTTAACAGAGGTTTTTAGAATTGAGAAAGGAACAAGGCAGGGGTGTCCTCTGTCCCCATTGTTGTTTATCTTGACTTTGGAAGTGCTATTGAATAAGATACATGACTCAGAAAAATTGAAGGGTATTGTAATTAGACATCAAGATTATAGATTAAGAGCATTTGCAGATGATTTGGTTGTTACCTTATCCCAACCTATAGAGTCAACTCCATATATATTGGATATAATTGATCAATACGGGAAAGTATCAGGATTTAAAGTTAATTCACATAAGACAAAGATGATAACTAAAAATATGTCTATACTTGAAAGAGATAAACTAGCAAGAATAACAGATTTTGAAATAGTTAAAAAGGTTAAATATCTAGGAGTGTACATAGCAGCTTCAAATACAAAATTATATAAAAATAACTATGAGGTTCTTTGGCAGAAGGTACAGAAGGATATGGAGAATTGGAAAAAATTACAGTTGTCTTTATTGGGAAGAATTGCAGCAATTAAAATGAATGTGTTACCTAGATTTTTATTTTTGTTCCAAATGATACCTGTGCTTAAGAAAGATGAACATCTGGGAGAATGGCAGAAAGGTGTTAATACTTTCATATGGGCTGGGAAAAAACCCAGAATAAAAATGAAAATTATACAAGATACACGTGAAAGAGGGGGTCTCAAAATGCCTAATTTAAGATTATATTACGAAGCAGCAGTCTTATCACAAATTAGTGACTGGTTTAACTTAACTGAGGGGAGAATTTTGAATCTAGAAGGTTATGATTTGTTATATGGATGGCATGCCTATTTGTTATATGACAAAAAAGTGGATAAAGTATTTAAGGCTCATATACTTAGAAATGCTTTGTTGAGGGTTTGGAAAAAATATCAATATAAGTTAAATTATAAAATACCTGTATGGGCAAATCCTAGACATGCAATAGAAAATATAAGTATAGGACAAAAACAGGAGGTGATTACCTATAAAGAGCTTCTTATTATGGAAAGGGGGGTAATGTATCTGAAACCTTTAGATACATTGAGAGAAGAAGGTATAATTTATACATGGTTTCAGTACGGTCAACTTCAAGCTAGATGGAAGGAAGATAAAAAAACTGGCTTCATGCAAAATGAGGAGAATTTGGTAAAACAAATTAGAGATCAAAAACAAATGCATATTAAAAGGTTGTATAATGCTTTATTGGAAATAGACTCTGAGACGGAACTGGTTAAAGACTGTATGATTAAATGGGCACAAAACTTTCAAGAGCCAGTAATGATGGAGACTTGGGAAAAGATTTGGATTAGAAATGTGAAATTTACACAAGCACAAAATTCAAGAGAAAACTTTTATAAAATGTTTTATAGATGGCACTTAGATCCCAAAAAATTATCATGTATGTATCCTAATGTGCAAGCTAAATGTTGGAGATGTGACTGTGATGATGCAACTTATTATCATATATGGTGGACTTGTAGAAAAATCAAAGCATTTTGGATAAAGATTTGGTGGGTGATGCAGAATATTTTTTTAAAAAGACTGAAATTTACTCCACAGTTGTTCTTATTGGGTATAACTACGGACTGTACAGTTGTAGAGACTAAACTGATTTTGAACTTGATAATAGCAGCAAGATTGTTGATAGCACAACATTGGAAGAAGGACTTTTTGCCTACTATTGATGACTGGATATTGAAAGTAACTAATTTAGCTGAAATGTCTAAAATTTCAGCATATTTGAAGGATCACACACAAGAAAGGTATATACAGGACTGGAGAAGATGGATTGATTATATACAAAATAAGTATCAGACCAAAAAATATCAAATAGCTTATGAATGATTTCTTTTATCTGTATAAGCGCTATATAAGTGATATTAGAAGTTTTATGTCTAAGAAGCAGGATTTTATCTATGGGGGGGTTAAGAATTTTTTTTAGGGGGTGTTAGTTTAATGATTGGTTAAGCAATTTATTTTATTGTTAAAAGTTAATAGAAATACCTTGTGTTCTGCTCTGGGAAATCGGGGAGGGGGAGGGGGGTTGGGTGGGTGGGTTGTGGGGAAATTGTGTTTGTTTTAAAACTTTTTCAATTAAAAAAAAAGAAAAATTTTATAGAAAATTACATATGAAACTAATTAAACTGGACTATGAAAATATTTGCATGATGGGAGATTTTAATGGCATAGTAGATGGGAAAATGGATTATAACACACAGAATAGATATGATATGGATGACAATGGAATTGACTTCTAATATAGAAGAAATTGATATAGAAGCTAATACCTGGGCAGACCATAATCCAATGACAGTGAGATGGAAAGGACAAAGGAGAAGGTCTAGATGGACTTTAAATACTACAGTATTAAAAGAAAAGGATTTTGTACAGAAAATGGAGAAAGAATTGGCTTTCCTTTTCAAAGAAAATAGAAAAGAGGATACATCAATGCAAAAATTTGTGGGATACTATGAAAGCTTATGCCAGAGGCCTGATAATTGACTATACAAGGAAAAGAAATATTAAGAAAAGGCAAGTTTATAAAATATTAGAGGATGATTACAAGGAATTTGAAAAAGAACTACAGAAATTCCCACAAAAAAGGGAGATTAAAATGAAATGAAATAATATACACAGAAATATTATTGAATGCATTGGAGTTACCCAGATTAATATTCAGCATTTCAGATTTTTAAAATGTAAACTGTTTCAGAAACAGCTACTTAAAAACAGTATGCATATACAAAAAATTCCATAAGTTCCTGCAGTTTTCTTGGCAAGATTTTTGGACTGGCTTGCCTTTTTCCAAGAGAGATTAACTGTTGCAAGGGACCCAGCTGGCTTTGTACCTAAGGGACTAGACTCCCAGTCTCCCAGTTTCTATCCTGGTTCTTAACTACTACACCAAACTGGCTTTCTTATTCTTATAACTGTCTTCCTATTATAAATAGATGAAAATTTTTCAAAAATATAATCTAAAGCAGGATGAACAATCTTTGTTCATGCTACTAATAGCACCAAATATCAACAGGATAAAGTCTCATGACACATTAAATCATCACATCACCTCTTATAGCCTCTAAACAACACAACTAACAGTTTTTTGCCCCGTGCCAGAAAAAGATTGTATGGTATGAAGAAAATAAATCATTGAAAAATAATAGACAATCTTATATTTGTGATGAATATCAAAATTTCTGCATAAATTATTCCAATTCACAAACAATGCTATGCACTTGTAATAATTTGTGGTTTACAGGCAGGAAAATGGGATAGTCTGAGCAATATCACAATGCATTAGATGTTGTAAATCTGTATATGTATGTTGTGTTACAGGATATAACTGGCTGCTTCTTAGGTAAGCTAAGTCAAATAATAACTAATTCAAAAATTCTTAATGTACTTTAAGACTGCACAGCAGTCTGAATTTGGGACTGTCATTGTGGACTGTTTTGGAATGTGTTCTACATGGGTTTGACTGGAGAAATCCTGTATTATAAAATATGTCACTACATCACTAATAATAAATGCTTGGCACAAGTGCTTTGTGCTTGAACTAATTTATACTTCTGTCAAAAACGCATATCTTTCATAATTGATATTAGAAGAAATATGTCTCCCTATCCTATATTATATTTTGTTGTCAACAAAGTAGTCTCGGTAGTCTCAAAGGCTACTGAGGATTCATCTATATGGTGGCTTGCCTTGTGATGATTTGTTAATTTAATAATGCATAGCTGACCTTGAAAAAAGCTACTAGTTCACCATGTACTGGTCCCTCCTTTGAACCACATTTAAATGCAAGTATTCTAATTATTATTTCTTTGCCTAGGAAAATAGATTTTTGAGTTAGAATACTTTTACCAAAGCTGATGCTCTTTAAATAAGTGAGAACTTACAGAATGCAAGAGGGGAGACAATATATATGTGTTTTAACTTATAGTGCAATAAATTTTGCAGGTTTCAAAGAAAGTTTAACCATTTTGTAGCCAGTTTCTCAGGTCTGATCCATATTATGGACCAATTGCCTGATCCATATTATGTTGTTGTGGGATATTAACTTCAGATAAATAACAAGTAATTTGTTATATTTTTATAGAAAAGAGTGCAGTGATTTCCCAGTGGTCTATGTCCACCCTATGACATATAAAAGTGAATACTTGTTCTGAATGGCTACCCTTATAGAAAGACATTTACAGGACCTTGGGAGTTGGTCTTTTCTATAACTAACTCCTTTCTCTGACACATTATTCTCCCATATGTTTCTGGAATCCTGCAAAGCCATCAAGATCTATGCCAAAAGAGGATTCCTTCCTGAAAGAGTGTTTGTTAACTGAGTGATTTTCCCCATGATAACCTTTTTTTTTTTTTACTAATTGCTGCTACTGTTTGGTTCTGAAGGTAGAGGTTATAGTAGCATTCATCTCACTATTGAATAAGATATGTAAGAACCTCAGAGTCATTCCTTGATTAAAACAGAAGAGAACCTAGCAAATAAACCAACAAACAATTGTTTCCCCTAGTTCTTATAACTGCTCCTTAAGCCACTTACATAGCATTCCCAATTCCCAATCCTTTGTCATTATGCTTTGATCCTTATTTTCCTGGTAATAATACTTAACACACTGACACATATGCACTAAAGTGTATATAAAAGGGGACAAAAGAGACACGTGCAGTTTTTTTACTTAGGAAACAAAATTCAGGCACATATATATAGAATGAAAGATATCCATTTTTGTAATGATATTTATGAAAAAGAACTTGGTGTAGCCACTAACTGCTCATTCATTGAATGGAAATCAAATGTAATGTTCTGATCAACATAAAAAGGAATTTTAAATCTATAGTCATTCTACTTTATTTTATTGTGCACAGTTCTAATCAGTTTACTTTAAAAAAGATGTAGGCAAATTGAAACAAGTTCAAAGAAAAGGAATATTAAGATGATGAAGGGACTAGAGAATTAGCCCCATGAAAAGAGATTTTCTTTCAGAAGACAGGTAATACTGTTGAAATATTTAAAACAACATCCCTAGAAAACTTGTTCTCTATTTTTTCAGAGTATGGGACTTCGAGTAATGGATTTAAATTACAGGAAGAGAAAAAAATTAGTTTGTTTCATGGCTGGGATTAAAATTATTAATGATGACTGTGCAGTTTTGCCTTTAATATTCTAGGTCTGCTGCTATGTTAAAAACTGGCATTATAGATATAATTCATTCTCAATATAAAATAGCTCTAGTATGTTTTACCTGGGAAAATTAATTAGTAAGACATATTCACTGCAAGTCCTGCTCCAAAGAACATAATTTCTGCCCTTCTTTTGTGAAATAATTACATTTAGATTAAGGTGAACAGCTGGAAATTCTTAACTTCAAACATATTACTTTGCAACTTTTTTTTATTGTGCTGTCATTCTGTTCTGTTTTCTTCTTAGCTCAAACAGATTCATTATTTGCTTCAAAATAATGATTTGTCAGAATGTAACAAGCTATGACATATTTCGGAAGGAAGGAAGGAAGGAAGGAAGGAAGGAAGGAAGGAAGGAAGGAAAGAAAGAAAGATAGATTACATATCATTGTTCTTAGCCAGATTCTTTCCGTAATAAATGAAGGTTTGTTTTATTAGACAGTACTGGGCTTTTACTCATATCAATTTTTTCTCGTCTCAGTTCATGTGGTGCATGAAGGTCAACTCATAGTCTTAAAAGATGAATTGAATCCATTTTCTAATGTTCCCTGAGCTTTATGTTCAAAAGATGCATCAGTTTGCCACTGAAGTGTTTATTGTTTACATGACATCTAGTATGCCTCTCAGCCAAGTTGGAATCATTCCCAAACAAGTACTGTGATTTAATCATACTCCTAAAAGTGTTCAGTTTAGGGTTTTGTCTGAAGAAATTGCTAAAGAAATGAATGCAGGCAAATTAAAAAAGAAAAGTGGGTGGGTAAAGAGAACAAAGCTGGGGGAGAGTGGAAAATGGATGGATTTCAAAACTCTGAAAATTGATTTAAGTCCTACTCAAGATTCAAAAGCCTCCTGGTATATTAAAAAAGAATGATGAAAAGGCATGACAATCATTGCAAATTAGGATAGAATTAATGTCTAAAATATAATACATAAGCAACAAACTATTTGGACTTTACTATGGTGTAAATGTTTTTGTTTTGTTTTACTTTTGTTGGTTTGTTTTAATTTTAGAAAGAAAGACATTGCCTTAAGTGAAATTATTCTCTTTACATTCTAGACAGAATTAGCACTACCTGCAATAAAATGGCAAGAAATGTGCAAGACTTGCAATTAAATATTACATTGTGGAGAGCCCCTAGTCATTGTTTCAGAAGTCATCACCTATATCCTTCTGCACCCTATTCAAGTCCATTTTCCTTTCAAGCCAGCTGGTTTTCTTCTATAATGGTCAGTCTGAACTTACTGAACACTCAGCCTCAATACACTTGTCCTCTTAAAGCGTCACTTTTGTCCTAAAGATTTTGCTTTACACTTCTGCAAAGCTCAAGGTTTTAATAGCATTTACATCCATCCTATAATCAAAGAGGGTGCACAGCAACTATGTAAAATTCCAAACAAATCCACCCTTGATACCTGGCTATTGGTTCTTCTGTAAACCTTTGCTCTGGCTGCTGCTGAATGCAAGGTTGGCTTATAACAAGGCTGCTAATTTTTTTTTTTATCATATCGAGTAATAGGGCATGTGATATTGCTGCTTTACAAGCCGCACTAGTTGCCAGTATGCAATTTATTTATTTTATTTATTTATTATTAAATTTCTATATCGCCCTTCTCCCTGAGGACTCAGGGCGGTGTACAGCCAAAATTAAAAAAACATGCAGTACAAATATTAAAAAAACAATTAAAAGATATATAAATTTGGCCCAATTAAAACTCACTACCAATTAAAACATTTAAACATTTCTTCTTAAGCCAGCCCGGCTTGCTTGAAAAAATGGGTTTTAAGGGCACGACGGAAGGCACTGAGGTCTTGGATTCTCCTTATCTCTGGGGGCAGCTGATTCCAGAGGGTAGGTGTCCCCACAGAGAAGGCCCTCCCCCTGGGGGTCACCAGCCTGCACTGTTTGGCTGATGGCATCCCGAGGAGGCCCTCTCTGTGGGAGCGCACGGGTCAATGGGAGGTCGTCGGTAGCAGCAGGCGGTCTCGAAGATAGCTAGGCCCTATGCCATGGAGCGCTTTAACCTTGAAGCGCACCCGGAAGACCACCGGGAGCCAGTGCAGCTCGCGCAGGAGCGGTGTTACATGGGAGCGCCATGCTGCTCCCATCACTACCTGCGCTGCTGCGTTCTGGACCAGCTGGAGCCTCCGGGTGCTCCTCAAGGGGAGCCCCATGTAGAGAGCGTTGCAGTAGTCAAGGTGAGAGGTGACGAGGGTATGAGTGACTGTGCACAGGGAATCCCGATCAAGAAAGGGCCGCAACTGGCGAATCAGGCGAACCTGACAAAAGGTCCCCCTGATTACAGCCGTCAGATGCTCCTCCAAGGACAGCTGCATATCCAGGAGGACTCCCAGATTGCGAGCCCTCTCTGTGGGGGCCAACGACTCGCCCCCAATAGTCAGTGATAGAGTCAACTGACTATATCGGGATGCCGGGAGCCACAGCCACTCAGTCTTGGAAGGGTTGAGCTTGAGCCTGTTCCTCCCCATCCAGATCCGTACAGCCTCCAGGCACTGGGACATGACTTCAAGGGCATCGTTGGGGTGGCCTGGGGTGGAGATGTACAGCTGGGTGTCATCAGAGTACTGGTGGTATCTCACCCCAAAGCCATGGATGATCTCGCCCAGTGACTTCACATAAATGTTGAACAGAAGGGGTGAGAGGACCGATCCCTGCGGCACTCCACAAATGAGAGGCCTCGAGGTCGACCTCTGCCCCCCTGCCAACACAAACTGCGACTGGTCGAGAGAAAGGAGGAGAACCACCGTAACACGGTGCCTCCCACCCCCAACTCTTCCAGCCGGCGCAGCATGATACCATGGTCGATGGTATCAAAAGCCACTGAGAGGTCTAACAGGACCAGAACAGAGGAGCAACCCCTGTCCCGAGCCCTCCAGAGATCATCAACCAACGCAACCAATGCCGTTTCCGTGCTGTGCCCAGACCTGAAACCCGACTGGAACGGATCTAGATAAGATGTTTCCTCCAGGAATTGCAGAAACTGTCGGGCGACCACACTCTCAACAACCTTCGCTATGAAGCGAAGGTTGGAGACAGGACGATAGTTGGCCAATATTGCCAGATCCAGGGATGGCTTCTTGAGGAGAGGCCTCACCACCACCTCTTTCAAGGCGGTGGGGAAGTAACCCTCACTCAACGAAGCGTTGATAACAATTCAGAGTGATGGCTATCTTCCATAAAGCCCTACATGGCATGGGCACTAGATATATAACCATACTTCTCCCATGATTTATGCCCATATGGCAAGAGCCAACCAACTGACCATGCTCTGGATTAGTTGGTCAAACAGGGTAAGTCTCTTTCTGTCATCACAAGAAACAGTGTAGAATGCACTGAAATGAAATGAAATGAAAAAACTTTTCAAGGAGTGCAGTAAATTCAAATACACTCTATATTTAATCATGACTGATCTCTGTCCCCATCTGTCTGATTCCATTGTTTCTCATTTCTGCTACATTTTCTGTTGAGTTACAAGTCTCTGTGTTGGGTCATTCGAAGGCTCATTATAAAGAGCTTTATAGATTTTGGAAGTCTTGTGCCTGGAATCATTGTTATTGGAGGTATTATCCGAAATATTTCTTCTTATTTCCAGGTGGAAATGGCTGAAATTCATTATTATCATATAATCAATATAATATAATTCACAATATATTTATGTGTCATCATTTTTTCTGTCCCTGAAATATCTCTTATTTTTTGGTAAAACTTCTTTATCTTCAGATTAGGTTTAGCCAAAGCCATGCATTACATCTGATGCAAGAATACCAATCACAATATCCATATTTTTGTACTCTAGAACAGTTTTGAAAATACAAAGAAAACAGCACCACTGTGAGACTTGCACAGTGATCAGTTATTATTGTGTTGAGTATTATTTAACCATCTCTAATTTTCACTTTGGGAAGAAGATTGTTGAGAAGGTGGTAGGCTGCTGTTTCAAAGGACTGGAGGAAATGAATTATTTGAATCTCTTCAGCCAGATTTCAGGCCTGGGTTACATACTGAGATGACATTGGTTGTATCTATTGGTCAGAGGAGGATGAATATGTGCATCCATCCTACACTCTCTAATCTCTAAGAGACTGTCAATCCATTAGTCATGATATTGCTCTAGACTGAAGTTGGAAATTGTGTTGTGATGGTTCTCCTCCTTCCTCCAGAGCTGGCTCCAATTGATGTGGTTGAAGGAAGAGAACCAACCCAAGACCCTTGGTTTGTGGGATGTCTTACAGGTCAATTCTCTTCCTGCTGTATTTAAGATCCATGTGAAACCTCTGGGTGAGGTCATCCATGGCAGAATTTAGGTATTATGAATATGCTGATTATACTCAGTTATATATTTTAACCCTAGGCTGGCTAAGTGATATTCTTAAGATTCTGTCTCAGTATCTAGAACTTCTTGGGGGTCTGGATGGGGGAAGAACAGGCTTAGGCTCAACCCTACGCAAGACTAGATATTTGTGGATATTGGAGCCACCTGGATCTGGAAATTTAATTTTTTGAACACTGTTCAAAACAGAATTTGTCACAATCTGGAGTCCTTCTTGACCAGGGATGTCAAACTCATGTCATCACGGCATCGTCACGTGACGTATCGGGACTTTCCTCCCCTTCGCTAAACCAGGCATGGGCATGGCCAGAATGTGATGCATCTGGCCCATGGGCCAGGAGTTTGACAGTCCTGTTCTAGAATCTGCTAAAAGAATAGGTGGCAATCATGTCTAGAAGAACCTTTGCACAAATCCTTTGCATCTATTCCTGAATTTGGGAGCCCTTGTCATTGCCTGTCATACCGTCTCAACATGTATCTTGGCCATATCGTGCACACTACCTATGTCTACTTTTGAAAATTATTTGGACACAACTAGTCCAGAATGAACTGATGCAAGCAGTACGGGCTATGTGATACTGCTACTATTCTAACTCAACCAGTGGTTAGGTGCAGTGGTGAAATCTAAAATTTGTTACTACCGGTTCTGTGGGTGTGGCTTGGTGGGGTGGGTAATGTGACCGGGTGGGTGTGGTCAATTTTTGGCTTGGTCTCTGCCTAGTGCCATCATGAGTGGGGAAATGACCAGAAGCAGATGGTCTCCAATTGAAGGCTTTTTAATTTCAACACAGATCATTACTAGGAAAAAATGGATGCTAATCATTGTTGAACTGTAATTCTTCCTAATTTATGGAAATGTTAAACCTTCCTAACCTTTGTAAGATAGTCAGGATCCTATGAATTTCATTGAAAGGAAGAAAAGTGATCATCAATGCAAAAATAAATATTGATTATTTTCTGTAATTAGAGAAGATAAAGCACAGTTTCTATTGGGCTATGAAACTGACTAAAGCTGATTATGAAAATAACTAAATTGCTTGGTAAGTTTGTTGTGAAATAGACTTGAAAATGGACATTTTGGGAAATTAATGGAATTTACAACTCATTTGGTACCCATGCTTTTTCATAAATAAGGCTACCTGCAGTCCTAAAACCCTGAATTGTAGGAACTTTACAAAAATGAAAATGGTGGAAAGATAAAATAATGCATTAGTGCAAATGACCATTAAAATGATTTACAGAACCACAAAGTGAAATAGATTAAAGTTCTATAATTTCCAGAATTCAAGCAAGCAGATGGTAACTATAAAATTTAGGAGAACATGAACCGGACAACAGGATGCATGAACATGATGCCTTAAAATATTGCAAGAAAGATTCATATGGCAATTATGAGTTGAGAATCAATCCTGCTAGCAAGCATGCACCAAAAATTCTGGATTGTTCATACGACTGTGATTTTATTTGTAGCTAATAGTAGACAGTAATTGCTTTAGCAAATATCATTTTTCTGTTTGGACAAAGTATATGAAATAAAGGGTATCCAATTGGTGGACCTTCAGTGCAAATGTAGAATTGTTCCAATTGTTCAATCTTGATAGTTCCATCCAGTACTGTATCTATTATCTTAACTGTATCATCTTAATCACAAATGTCACCTGATAGTAGTGCACAGATTGCAGAGACTTTTGCACCATGCAAAAGTAAAAAAAAAAAAATAATGGATCCAGGTTACAATGATTTCTTGATGCAAATTGATTTAATCTGTGATTGTGCAGATCCATGAGAACCTTGGTCTAAAATTTCTATTTTTGCCTCATACTTTGGCACAAAATTGTAAGGATTGTGGCTGTGATGGCTTATTACACAGCCAGCTAAACTCTGTAATATAATGGTGGTTTTATTTATACTCTGTTTAAACTTCATTTGGATTGATACTATGAGGTTCTGTGTCTCATGTCTTCAGTCTTGTGTCTTTTTGTCATTTGAATCTGTGTATAAATGATGGATTCATGTGGACACTATATAAAACAGTGGGGAAATCAAGGGGATCAATGCCTTAAATCAGTGCTCATTCCCCAATCTTTTAGGCACCAGGGACCAGTTCTGTGGAGAGCATTTTTGTGTGTGTGTGTGGACCAGGGTGTCAGAGTGCTAATTAATCCCATTCTGCTTTTGGGTAATCGCACCTTGATTTAGAGACGTGGATTGTGGCATTTTCCTTGTGTATACTTTTGCAAGAAAATAAACCCGAAGATATTTTTTCTAAGAATAAACTCATTTATTTGTTATAAAGAAAATAAAACATCTAACTATCTAAATAATGACATTTTGGCAATGTTCCTGCTGGCCACCTCTCTGTGGTCAGACTTCTTGGCAAGAGAACAAAGAAAAGTGTGAAGTAGAAAGAGTGAAAGAATGCGGACATGCGTAGTTAGCTTACTGATAAGAAGTTTGGCAAGCTATGGAAAGTCTTAGAGTCCAAAAACATGAGCTCATCTGGTAAATACAAAAATGCAGTGACACCCCTTCTTTTGCCAGTTGAGTGAATATCAGGTACATCATCAAATAAGGAACATCTTCTTACGCAGATACTCGTGTTGAGCTGCTGGAAGCGGTTTGTTGAGCATGTCTGCAATCTGATCATGTGTAGATACATACTGCATTTTAACAAAACCTTTTTTCACTAATTGTTTTATATTTTGATAACAGATGTCAATGTGTCTGGACCTAGAACCTGTAAAATGTGATTCAGAAATATAAACCACCGATTCATTGTCTTCCATCACGGTGATCGGTCGGATCGGGTGTGTCCAGATATCTGTGACCAAAGCATCAAACCAAGTTAGAGAATTACATGCATCTGAAACACAAGCATATTCAGCTTCGGTAGATGAATAGGAAACAAAATTCTGTTTACGCACTTGCCAATAAACAGGACATCCATTTAAGAACATCATATAACCTGAAGTACTTTTACGTGATTTCTTATCACTTGCCCAATCAGAATCTGCATAACAACATAATTCTGCATAATCAGTATGTGTTGGTTCTAACAATAACTTCATATGTTTAGTGTGCTTTAGATATCTCAATAATTTCTTAACACATGACCAATGAAATTGTTTTGCCTTGCCTACATGTCGAGACAAGAGATTAACACTAAGTGCAATGTCGGGTCTGGTCCAACTACTAATGTACAACAGTGACCCAATAACTGAATGATAAAGTGTTTGATCCTCGAACTCGGTACTTGCTTCATGTGTCAAGTTGTGGAAATCTGTTTGCATGGGTGTCTTTGTTGTGTTAGCATCCTTCATGTTGCAATGATGCAAAATTTGTTCAATTTTATCCTCTTGTGAAAGACTAAACCCCTTCTGTGTTTTTTCAATCTGAACACCTAAATAAGTGCTAATGTGACCCAATTATTTCAATGTGAAGTATCTCTGCAAAGCTTTGGCAAAAATTTCACTCATTTGCTTATTTGGACCAATATAAACAATATCATCAACATAAACAAGAACTAACTCATATGCATTGTTAGATCTTTTTGTGAACACACACTCATCAGTTTCAGACTTAATAAAGCCCATTGAATTTAGTTTGTCAGTAAGACATAAGTACCACATTAAACCAGACTGTTTCAGACCATAAAGACTTTTGTTTAGAAACCAGGTATCCCCTTCTTGCTGTCGGAATCCTGGAGGACCTCTCACGTACATCTTTTCGTCTAGGTCTGCATGTAAATAAGCCGTGTCAACATCGAACTGGAAAACTTCTAAACCAAGAATAGTTGCAGTTGCTAAAGCAATTTTTACACTCTCAATTCGGACTGTCGGTGAGTAGGTATTTGTGTAGTCCTCAGGATAACGTTGAGCGAAACCCTGAGCTACAAGTCTGGCCTTGTACAATGACTCACCATTTGGCTTCTTTTTGATTCTGTAGACCCATTGAGTGCCAATGACCTTTTGTTTGCTGGAGGTTTTGCAGGTGTAAACACTTTAAGTTTCTTTAGACTGTCCATTTCAACCTGCATTGCTTCATACCATTTGTCTTGCTCTGAATCAGGAAGATGTTTGATTTGCGTGAACGTATCAGGTGGAAGTGTAACATTGCAAATCAAAGGCAAGGGTGCTTTTGTCAGTTGCCAAGAATATCGTTGTGGAGGGATCCCCTTTGTGACCCTCTTGGAATGTCTGGGAACAACAGTCCATTCTTCTTCTGCTTTGTCCTCGTCCTCACATTCGTCACTAGCGTCAGCATCTGTGGCTTGCGAAGACGGAACATCAAATTGAGAAGAACTAGTGGAATCTTGATCATCAATCTGCGCAGCATCAGCAGTATCATCTCTAGGAAAATAAACTCCAGGATCATTGGAATGTATCCTGGACCAGTCAACATCTTCCTCAAAATTAGCAGATTGGGAAATCACAATTATATGTTTAGAGTCAATAAATTTGCTCCATTTTGAATTGGCCCTGGTTGTACAGCTGGAGGCATCTGTGCATGCATTTGTGGTTGAGGCTGTTGCATTTGAGCTGCAATATTAACATGACCTGCTGGAGACGCAGTCATTTGCCTTTGCTGCATTAAGCGTTGTTGTGTTCCATCTAAAAGGACACCAGCACCACCAGGGGGTGCTGAAAATTGAGCCTGTGGAGACACTTGTGGCATTGCAGCCTGAATATCTGAGTGAGTTAAAGACATCTCTAATAGAGCCTTCTGCAACAATTGTAATTGGTCTCTCAAGATGCGGTGCATTTCAGCTTTCTCTAATAAATTACTTTCGCCAGGAGATGGTGCTGCAACTTTAGTTTTAGGCAGCTCAGGTAATCTTTCTGCATATGTGGTGTTATGTAAATAGGTTTGTTTGGCGGGAAGTTCGAATTAACTGACCCTCAGCTGATTGGCTGACCACCACAGCTGCAAGGTATATAAAGGGAGCTGGCTCCCTGGGTCAGTTGCTGGAGTCTCACCATATAATAAAGAGCTGTTGTCACTAACTACTCTGGCTTGCTGCATCCTCATTCACCCAACTTAACATTGGCGACGAAGGTGGGATTTTGAGGCGAGAAGCAGAGGAGAGCTGAAGCCACACTCGAGAAAAAAGAGCTGAAGTCACGTTCGGAGAAGGGGACCAGAAACCGCATCCGAATCCAGCCAGGCGAGCGAGCGGAGCACAGGAGAATCCCGAAACGATGTCTGCCTACACCCCGCCAGCGCCTTTCGACCCCAAGGAAGAGAAGTGGGGATCCTACATGTCTCGGTTCGAGTGCTTCATGGTGGCAAACGACATGCAAGGGCTACCGGACGTTCGGAAGAAAGCCCTGTTCCTGAGTCACTGCGGGCCAAGGGTCTTCGACACAGCCCAGGCATTGTCGGAGCTGAATTTGGTCCACAACATTTCCTGGTTGACGCTACAGACCCTGCTGAAAGACCACTATGCACCAACGCCATCGAAGTACGTCCAGTGCTACGATTTCCGGCAACAGCTCCAGCAGGAGGGCGAATCGATCAGCGAGTACGTCGCTGCCCTGCGTAAGGCCGCAACCCAGTGTGAGTACCGAGACCTGGATGAGATGCTCCTAGAGCAACTAATTTGTGGAGTGAGAGATAGCCGGCTCCAGAGAAGACTGCTCGCAAGGTCAAACCTGACCCTACACATCGCCCTGGATGAGGCACGAGTGCAAGAGATGTCAGTAAAGGCTGCAGAGAAACTAAAGAGCTCCCACCTAACCAAAACAACGCAGAAGACGGCGCCAGTACATCGAGAGGCCGTAAGCACCGCGAGCGAGGGGGAGTCTGAAGAAGAGATCTACCGCACCGAGCAGTCCCGCACAGCCCGGAGAGAGCCCAGAGATGGATGCGCCAGCTGCGGAGGGTCCCACTCATGACAAAACTGTAAATTCAGGGACGCCGTTTGCCGTTCCTGTGAGAAGAGGGGCCACATCGCTCGGGTCTTCAGATCCAAGACACACCAGAGCTACAAACCACGTGGCCAAACCTTCCAATCCGAGCCAGCGCCACACCGAAGGCCCAACAGAGATGACGGAAACCGGAAGGGCACGAAATTTGAAGACGCTGGGGCCTACACCATATGCATCACACAGACCTGCACCTCACCTGGAGAGAAGACCTACACCACGGTCGAGATCGAGGGACGGGAGTGCCAGATGGAGATTGACACGGGATCGCCGATATCCATCATGTCTTGGGAGAACCTAAAGAAAGTCATCCCCAGCGCACACAAGCGACAGCTCCAGCCACAGCATCGCAGACTGAAGGACTACCAAGGGAACTGCATACCCGTCAAAGGAAGAGGCGAGTTCCAAGTACAGTACGGGGAGTTTACCGAGAAACTGCCCCTCACCATAGTCAGCGACAACCTCCCAAGCCTCCTGGGCATGGACTGGTTTAGAGCCCTAGGCATGGGATTCACCGGAGTAAGGAACATTCGAAGCACCCTGAAAGAGGACCTGATGCAAGAGTTCCAGGACGTGTTCGACGAAAGGCTTGGCAAGTATGTGGGGACCCCAATTTCGTTTAACCTCAACCCCAACATTGCACCCATCCGTTTAAAGCCTAGGCGGGTACCATTCGCCCTGAAGCCCAAAATTGACACTGAACTGGACAAATTAATCAAACAAGGGGTGCTCGTTCCAGTCGACCACGCCAAATGGGAGACCCCAATTGTGACACCGGTAAAACCGGATGGATCAGTGCGCATATGCGCTGATTATAAATGCACAATCAACAAGGCCCTACAGCAGAGCGCCTATCCAGTGCCCATCGTTCACCATTTGTTGCATTCCCTGGGCCCCGGCAAGATCTTCGCAAAACTCAATCTTGCGCAGGCGTACCAGCAACTGCCAGTAGATGGCGCTACCGCAGAGGCACAGACTATCGTAACCCACAGAGGGGTCTTCAAGTGCACCCGCTTGCAATTCGGAGTAAGCGTAGCCCCCGGACTTTTCCAAAGTACCATGGAGCAGCTACTACAGGGAATCCCCGGGGTGGTGCCCTATTTTGATGACATGCTCATTACCGCCGACAATGAGCAGCAGCTAAGAGAAAGGCTGAGGGAGGTCCTGAGGAAATTCAGGGATGCAGGACTCAGAGTAAAACGCAACAAATGCATGATTGCAGTCCCCTCAGTCGAATTCCTAGGATACAGGGTAGATGGCACCGGCATACACCCCACAGAGAGCAAGATCAGGGCAATCAGAGAAGCACCCACCCCCAAAGACAAGGCAGAGCTACAGGCCTTCCTGGGACTATTAAATTTTTATGCCATGTTCCTTAAAGACAAGGCAACAGTGGCAGAACCCCTACATAGACTGTTAACCAAGAAAGCCACTTGGAAATGGGGGAAGGCTGAAGACAGGGCATTCGCCGGCATCAAAAAACTGTTATCAGCTGAAAGCTTTTTAATACAATACAACGCAACACTTCCCCTTGTTCTAGCATGTGACACGTCCCCGTTCGGGGTGGGAGCCGTCCTGAGCCATAGACTCCCGAATGGCCTAGAAGCACCCATCGCATACTACTCCCGAACTCTATCAAGCACCGAGCGAAAATATAGCCAGCTCGACAAGGAGGCCCTCGCCGCCGTCTCGGGAGTAAAGAAATTCCACAAGTACTTGTTCGGGAGGGACTTTGAACTGATCACCGACCATCGACCACTCCTGGGTCTCCTCGCGGGAGATCGTCCAACCCCGGCAGCACTATCGCCCAGGATGACACGCTGGGCCATCTTTCTCGCAGCATACTCCTATCGCCTGGTACATCGACCAGGGGCGGACATGGGCAACGCGGACGCACTCAGCCAATGCCCACTACCCGACAGCCTAGAAGACCCCACACCCGGCATCCCCATCCTGCTGATAGACGTTTTGGACTCTGGGCCCATAACATCAGCCGAGGTCGCGAGAGCCTCAAACAAAGACCACGTGATCCAGACAGTCGCAAGTTGGGTTATGAGGGGGTGGCCGGAAAAGATTGGGAGCGGGGAATTTAAACCGTTCGCGGGGAAACGGGACGAATTGACAATGCAAGGGGGTTGTTTGCTATGGGGCGATCGGGTTGTTATTCCTTCACGTTTAAAGGAAAAAATCTTAACATTGTTGCATGAGGGGCATCCTGGGATTGTAAGGATGAAGGGGCTAGCCAGGAGCTACGTCTGGTGGCCCAACATGGATACAGACATTACCGAGTGGGTGGGGAGATGCCAGCCCTGCCAAGAGTCCAGAGCAGATCCACCAACGGCACCCGTAAGGGAGTGGGAAAGGCCCCAGGGACCCTGGTCCAGGATACACATTGACTTTGCAGGTCCATTTCATGGACAGACCTTCATGGTCGTCGTAGACGCATTCTCCAAGTGGTTGGAGATCAAACTAATGAAGGCCACTACCACCGACGCAACCATCAGGGAGCTAAGACAGTTATTCGCCACCCATGGGTTACCGGACATCCTAGTGTCAGATAACGGGCCACAACTCACCGCAACACAGTTCGAGGGATACTTAGCGGGACTTGGGATCAGACATGTCCTTTCAGCCCCGTTTCATCCGGCTAGTAACGGACAGGCTGAGAGATTTGTGAGGTCAGCAAAGGAGGCCCTTTCACGTTTAAGCCCAGGAGACTGGCAGGAAAGGATAGACAAGTTTCTAATAGCTCAGCACTCCACACCCTGTACAGCCACGGGCCGAAGCCTGGCAGAACTATTAATGGGGCGGAAACTCCGGGGAATATTAGATAGGCTTAACCCCAATTACTCCCCAGAGGTCTTTGGGGGGGGAGAGGAAGCTTAGGGAGTTCACCATAGGAACACCGGTACACGCTAGAAACTACGGACAGGGCCCACTCTGGGAGTCCGGAACAATCACAGAAATCACGGGGTCCAAATCATACAGGGTAGACATGGGGGACGGAAGAGTTTGGCGCAGACATATTGATCAACTAAGAAAACGGGTAACCGCAGACACCGAAGACAAATCAGACGACCCCATCTCTGACCACGACTACCAACCAGAAACACAAACTACAAGCCCGAGTGGAGCGGAGAACTTAGCTGAGGATCCTGGTGTCAGATCACTATAGCTTTTTACAGCTAATTCACGAAAGGAGAGATCGGAACTGCAAGGAGAATAATGAATTGTTTCTCTCTCTGCGTGGGGGTGAAAATGCTCGGCCGTTTGTAAAAAATCTGGCCCTGCATCAAGCGTTACAAATTCAGAAGGTTCTGGGACGACTGTTTGAGAGCCTGCATAATTGGAAGGGGGCATTACTGACCTCGGTCACAGCACATTACCTTCAAAAGCAGCTCTGCCTTTATCTTCCTTCTGAACCCTTTGTAAGAGCATTTCGTCCGTTTCTTCTCCTACCACGGCTCCCTCTAGCCGGGTGGCTGAGGCGAGTGGCTGGAAACTTGAAAACCTCCTTTCTGCCTCCTCTTTGTTGGAGAAATCAATCAAATCATTTACGAACAGTGGTTTTAATTTCATTTTTCCTTTTTTCTTCTTGTTCAGCATCTTAGCAGACAATTAATCAGCGTTCCGCAGTCGCAAAAATAATCATCTGGCTAAACTAGCCTAGAGGTCTAATCAAAGTAACAAGCAAGGAAAAAGCCTTAAATCAACCGTCCATCTGCTACCAGGTGTCAGGGCGCTAATTAATCCCATTCTGCTTTTGGGTAATCGCACCTTGATTTAGAGACGTGGCATTTTCCTTGTGTATATTTTTGCAAGAAAATAAACCCGAAGATATTTTTTCTAAGAATAAACTCATTTATTTGTTATAAATAAAATAAAACATCTAATTATCTAAATAATTATATTTTGGCAACGTTCCTGCCGGCCACCTCTCTGTGGTCAGACTTCTTGGCAAAGAACAAAGAAAAGTGTGAAGTAGAAAGAGTGAAAGAATGCGGACATACGTAGTTAGCTTACTGATAAGAAGTTTGGCAAGCTACAGAAAGTCTTAAGAGTCCAAAAATATGAGTTCATCTGGTAAATACAAAAACGCAGTGACACAGGGGGTGTGGTTCACGTGTGGGCCTTGGATCCCATGCATGCGGGGATGGGACTTTGCTCGTTTGTGCGGTCTAGCTCCTGGCGGGCTGCACATTGGTGCCTTGGCCATGAACCAAGGATTGATTTAAATCCTGCCTTAAATCATTTTGTGTATTATGGAAAATAAAAAAGTCAGATCATGATATTAAGCTTGCACTCCATACTGACAAACACATGCTCTATTTTCAGATCTATTCTATGTAAAATTAATTTCAAGAATCTGACATTTATCAGAAGCACCAGATTAGCTTCCTTCCCTCTCCAGATGAGAGTTGCTTTCACAGAAGGTTGAACAGAGTCCCCAGACTCAACTTCGGAAGCATGTGAAGTGCTTCTAAATCCATCAAACTACATCTTCTAGAAGAGCAGCACGGGGGAAAGCGAGCGACGCTTTCCTACGCGCTTTTACTTTCGCAGGACTCAAACGCAGCCAGGAATGCATTGCTGTCAAAAATTGGGGATTGGCCAAACGTCCTTGGGAAGAGATCGAGAAGGGAGCTTTTGGGAAGAAAAGCTTTTTACCCCTGGAGGAAACCCTGAGAAGGACGTCCACCTCTCGAGGCCGCCCTCGTGTCATTCATCCCGCCCCTTCCCCAGAGGGGGAGGAAAGATGGGAGGAGTGATGTGGTGGGTCGAGCCGGGCGGCGCGATTCGCGAAGTAGCGACTAGAGAAAGAGGCCACCTCCTTTTCTGCCGCCACCGTCTCCGCACCTGATGGGCTGGGGCTGGTGGAGGAGAAGTCGCCTCCTTTCCTCTGGCTCAAGCAGGGCGCCAGGCTCCCCGAATCGTTTGCCCATGGCTTCAACCAGCAGTGGCGTGGAGGAGGTGCGCGTCTCAGTGTTGACCCCGCTCAAGCTGGTGGGGCTGGTATGCATCTTCCTGGCATTGTGCCTGGATCTGGGAGCCGTACTGAGCCCGGCCTGGGTGACGGCCGATCACCAATCTTATCTGTCCCTCTGGGAGTCCTGCAACAAACTCGGCAACCCGGAGACCTGGCGCTGCAAAACTACCTTGAACAGCGGTGAGAGAGACCCCGTTTAAGTCCAGACTGCTTTGGGTGTTTCCCCATTCTTCCCCTCCGGCACCCCAAGCCCTAGCCTTCTTTCGGACCCCACCCAATGCAGCAGCGCTCCCCCACCGACGCCTGGCCATGGTCACCTTTCCTGCTGCCGCTGCTCATAGCCCCGTAGCCCCACCCCGGCATCTTCGTTTTCTTCTTCCCCTCCCTTCTTCGCTTTTGCCTCTAATCCTTACCTCTGCGCTTGTCTTCCCCCAGGAATGATCCCCCACCCACGCGCTCTTCTCGCAATCTCTTTCTTCCCAAGGAGCTGTTCCTCCCACCTTCTAGCGCACGCCCAAGCTTTCCGCTGCTCGAATGGGCTTCCATAGCTCCGCTGGCTGTTATGACCCTCTGCAAGCTTCCTCTTTACCCCACCATTCGACTCCAGCGCTCGGTTGCCAGCCTTGCAAATTACCGGCGCAGCATCGCCTGTTTGGCAAGACCTTCTTCATTGGGCAGCCACTTTAGAATTAGGTCTGACTTTGACACAAACACACCTTTCTTGACATTATGGCTGAAGTCTTGGGATTCGAAGAATTCTTCTCTCGTCCCAGATTCTACATAGTATCCACCCTTTATTTAATGATGCAATTACTTTATTTTTGTTTAAGTATTATTAAACAATCTTACCTTACTGCCTAACCAACTTCCCTAAACTCAATTTTCTATTCTAATCCTCTAGTGCTTCCTTCTGAATTTAGGCTTTCCATCTTCTTCCTATTTTTTCAGCAGTTCTCCCATCTTTGTAGCCCCAAGTGAAAGGGGAGAAACCCACATTTTTTTAAAAAAAGGATGCTTTTGGAAAACATCTGCTTTAATAGATTTAATATACCATATAATCTAATAATATAGCATATTCTCTTTGTCTCAGAAATAAAAATGTTGGAGAGATTTGGAGGAGGAGAATAAAGTTTGCAAGTCCTTTATATCAGGTGATCACTTGAGATACTTCATTTGCATATTTAATTATGGAATGAGTATGAATCCTGTCTGATCAAGTGTGCAGGTGGTTGAAACAATATTTGGCTGTTGTTTCAATTCAGGTCAATGTTTGTACCTAGCACCTGTTTAACAATCCCTAAACCAACTGATGGCAAAGTTTTGGCATTCAGCTTCTTTATGTAGCCAACATAAAGTCACATTTGATGGCTTTTTTCTGTCCATGTATGACATCTTCTGTGCCTCATTTCTCAGTATTTTCTCTCTCTGTGTGTGTGTGTGTGTATGTGTGTATACATCTGTGTCTGTCTGTCTGTCTGTCTCTGTCTGTTGGCTGATTGGTATTTCTCTTACAGTATTTTCTCCAGGGCATCCATGGGTGGGGGGAGAAGTAGGGGACCTGTCCCAGTGTAAAATCTCTGCCGTTCCAAAGGGGAAGGTTGATTTCTTCTTCCCTTCAACCAAGTACATGGTTTGTTCAGTCCGTAAAACAGTAGTTTGGGTTGTTTTTAATTTTCCACTGTATATTACAATTTTCATAATTTTTGGAAATATTTAGAAGTTAAATTGTAACCCATATTTAGTAAGTTTAACTCATGAATTATCCTTAGGTCTCATTGTATTTCAAACCACATCATTATGCAATAAAATATGGGTTTCCTATTGGTCCAAATGTGTATCTTACATTTTGTTCTGGTATAAATAGAAATTCTTTGCATTGTTCTAAAGAACTTTGCTTGGAAACTATATTGGGAGTCATTTTCTTTTGTTTATACCTGTCATTAGTGCCTGAAACATTTGGTCTGAGGTGTCTTTCTATTGGGTCCTTAAGAATATACATATATTTGAAAGAGGTATTACCTTGTACTGTTACTGGGGAGCCAACTTTGTATGAAAAGTTTTTTTTTTTTCTTTTCTTTCTTCTCTCTCTCTCCCTCACTCTCTTGCCCTAGCCTACCCCAATACTGAAATTTATGTAGGAATGTTAGCCCAGACATCTCCTTAGCAACAGGGTTTCTTTGCCCCATTTCTTTCTCTCCTAAATAATATCCCCTTGATTGCACAAAATCTTTCAAAAGAATTGGTTGCAAATGTGTGTGGGGGGGGGGGGAGGACTGAGTTTCAAATCTAGCATTCCTTTTCCATCCCCCATATTCTTTTCTTACCTTTAAATAAATTAGTAAAAGTTAAATAGTGATTAATAAGAGTGTTAAACATTTCCTAGCTGCTTCTGATAATCATCCACCTTTTTAGCTGAAGAACTGAAGGTGGTTGCTATGAGTAGTAGATACAATTATGGGCACATTCCAATTTTTCAGACTCTGAAATTCTCTTAAATTATATTGTGGAATGAGTGTACTTATTTTTGTTTTGTTTTTAATGTATCCTAGGGTTTACAAGTTATTAGGAATGAATGTTGAAGCTAATTGAATAAAACTGTTCATTGTATTTTGGCTGAAAGTCAGGCTTTGATAGTGCTCTGCAGTCTGTGAATCTGCTCAGATCCACATGCATATACGCATATGCTCACCCTTCAAGGACAGTAAATCCTGTGTATATATTGGTAAAGAATCTTATTGTGCTTGGTGAGTAATGGTTCAGGTCCATTATGCTTCATTAGGTTAGTTTACATTGATGCTTATTCTTCATTATTACATCTTCTATTTTCTCATTCCCCTTCCTGCAAAGCCTATATTGCATATCAAACCTCTTTCCAGGAAGACATTGTAAATTGTATAACAATTAGATATGCTGGAAAGGAGCAGAGATTTTCTGTGAAAATGCTTTTTAACTAAGGCACAGAAGCAAACAATATTGTGAGTGGAAAAGCAGAATGAACCAACCACAAGCACAGGGCACTACCTTAAAATATTTGCTTTGTTTTCTCTTGAAAAACAGCAGCACAAGGGACATTATCAAGGATAGGAATGCACTAGAGCCTGCTAAAGAATATCAAAGGTTTAATTGGAAAAGAAATCCTCTTTTAATTAAACTTGAAGCCCTGATATGCTTTAGAAGTTTAGATGATTTAGTTAGACCAGTTATAGTTTATTTTCCTGAGAGTAAGAATGACCTATAGCTGGCACTGGTAGGTAGGAATATTTGTATCTTTTAATTCAGAACAGCCCGTTGATACCTATGATCTATAACTGTAAACAAAAATCACTAATTAGGATTGTATGCAATTGAGAGCAGGAAGATTGGCCACAGAATCCATTCCTATGTTACAATTTGAATGCCTGTATGTTTTCTTTCTTGCAGCATTTAAAATGTATATAATGTAGTCTGGGTAGCATAATTGTACAACACTGTTAAATCCTATGGTACAGAATCCTACATTTCTTAGTGATGCTTAGTGTCTTATATTATACATCAGCCATCCAAACTTTGATGTACCAAGAATAACTACAATGACTAAATGTGGTCTTTCCAAGAAATGTTTATTTTGGTGTAAACACATATAAAAAGTCTATGGTATACTAACTGACAGCATAAAATATGCAATAATAATAATAAATAGTATAACTTTTTATAATACATTATTATTTGGAGTGGGCTACCTGGTGTGTTATTATGCAATGTTTATGCATCATTTAGATTTCTTGAAATACATTTCTTATTTTTTAGAAGTTGTACTGTGCAAACATATATTAATCAAACTTTAAATGTGGTATATAAAAAAATCTTAGTTATTTTTGATTAATCATTGCAAGCAATTATTTCTTTAAAATAGTGGAATGTGAAATATTCAATATTCAACTTTCATGAGTTATTATAATACAACATGGATTATACCTATTAATATAAGTTTCTGTAAGTTTCTGTTTGTGTGTGTATTTATGAAAAAGCGATTTAGTCTTATATATATTTTAAATACCTGATCTATTATAAAGTAGGTATTTATACATCACTCTGATTTTTACCATTCATAGTTAGCAGGAATGCTTGTTTTACATGAGGGCCATTACACGAAAGCAAAATTAACATTACAAAGCAGCTCCCTTCTCGACGAACTGATGGCAATGGATGGCAATGGATATTTGCAAATAGCTCAACAAGACTGGTAGTCACTCTACATTGCTCTTTCCCACTTACTGTGAAAATCTTAAAGAATGTAAATTGAATTTCGTTAAGGCTGAAATATAATACCTAGGAATAACAAAGTTAATATGATACCATCGACCATGGTATCATGCTGCAGCGGTTGAGGGGGTTAAGAATAGGGGGCACCGTTCTGCGGTGGTTCTCCTCCTTCCTTTCCGACCGCTCGCAGTTTGTGTTGGCAGGGGGGCAGAGGTCGACATCGAGGCATCTCGCATGGGGAGTGCCGCAAGGGTCGGTCCTCTCGCCCCTCCTGTTCAACATTTATGTGAAGCCGCTGGGTGAGATCATCCGTGGTTTTGGGGTGAAGTGTCATCTGTACGCTGACGACACTCAGCTGTACATCTCCACCCCAGACCACCCCAACGATGCCCTTGATGTGATGTCTTGCTGCCTGGAGGCCGTGCGGGCCTGGATGGGGAGGAACAGGCTCAGACTCAACCCTTCCAAGACCGAGTGGTTGTGGCTTCTGGCATCCCGATATAGTCAGCAGGTGCCATCGCTGACTATTGGGGGTGAATCTTTGCCCCCCACAGAGAGGGCTCAGAATCTGGGTGTCCTCCTGGATGCACGGCTGTCTTTAGAAGAGCATATGACGGCCGTGGCCAGGGGGACCTTTTATCAGGTTCGCCTTATTCGCCAGTTGCAGCCCTTTCTGGACCGGGACGCCCTGCGCACAGTCAGTCACACCCTTGTTACCTCCTGGTTGGACTATTGTAATGCTCTCTACATGGGGCTCCCCTTGAAGAGCACTCGGAGGCCCCAACTGGTCCAGAATGCGGCTGCACGGGTGGTTATGGGCGCAACCCATTGCGCCCATGTGACACCCCTCCTGCGCGAGCTGCACTGGCTCCCAGTGGTCTTCCGGGTGCGATTCAAGGTGTTGGTCACCACCTTTAAATCGCTCCATGGCACAGGACCCGGGTACCTTCGAGACTGTCTTCTGCCACCAATAGCCTCCCACCGGCCAGTCCGCTCCCACAGAGAGGGTCTCCTCAGGGTGCCATCGGCCAAGTCATGTCAGCTGGCGACACCCAGGGGGAGGCCTTCTCTGTGGGAGCCCCAGCCCTGTGGAATGAACTGCCCCCGGAAATTCATAAGATTTCTGACCTCCAGGTATTTCGCTGCGCATTCAAGACCCTATTGTTCCGCCAGGCTGGGTTAGCAACATAATTTTAAATTGGATGTTTTAAATTTTTGGGGTTTTAAATTAAGCCAAATTTATTTAATATTTTTAAATTATTTTAAATTGATGTCTATTCTGTTTTTAAATAGGCTGTACACCGCCCTGAGTCCTTCGGGAGAAAGGCGGTATAGAAATAAAATTATTATTATTATTATTATTATTATTATTATTATTATTATTATAAAAAAACAAAGCAACTGCCATATTTAATTTTAATTTTTATAGATTTCTTTTTAAAGCTTTCTAGAGCATAGCATGTGAGTGTATGCGCACACACATACATGCAAATGCACAAACACACACACACATTCACATATACATGCCTAAATCAATCAATTTGATGGTATGAAATATACTGTATGATGGTTTCTGCGCTGAAGGCCATCGACTGTAATCTATAATGCTGGTCTAGTGAGGTAGATTTTTCTCAGCTTCCCAGTCCAGGACTGAAGGAAAGTCAACAGCTCCAGTTTGTCCAGCCAGCTTCTTTATTTAAGGTAGGATTAGATTTTGGTATCTCTCCATTTCTAGTCCAACAAAGAACTGCCAAACTATTGGTTTTTGTTAATGATGTAGAGATAGATATAGATAGATATACAGTAGAAGATAGACAGACAGACAGACAGACAGATAGATAGATGACAGATAGATGGACAGACAAACCACCCTAAATTCAGAATATTAGGTCATTTTTTTACAGAAGGATAATTGTTCTTTTAAGTGAAGACATTTTAATTTCTGAACATTTACGTGATCAACTATGTATATGTGCATAGAAAAATACATGTACAATTGCAAAAAATCCCAATTTTTGTACCATGCACAAAAATAATGATGTAACATTTGTAAGATTGCTTACACTCTTTAGTCCACAAAAGGTAACTAAATATGGCTTTTTGAATTTTTTTAACCTCTCACTGCTAGTTGGGTGTAAAGACTATATATAGCAGGAGTCCCCAACCTCTGGTCCATGGACTGGCACTGGTCTGTGGCATGCCAGAAACCGGGTAGTGCAAACAAGCGAAGCCCTATCTGTATGATGCAGATAGCACACAAAACCATGCCCCCTCATGTCCATGGAAAAACCTCTCTCCATGGAACCAGTCCCTGGTGCCAAAAAGTTGGGGGAGGCCAGTGGTGGGTTGCCCCTGGTTCGGACCGGTTCGCAAGAACCGATAGTAAAACTGGCAGGAGGCCCTGCCCACTGCCCCGGATGCTGTCATCAGTGATCTGTGCATGCGCAGGAGCTCCTGCACATGCACAGAAGCAAGGTGTGTGCCAAGCGAAGCAAGCACAGATGCACGATCCCCTTGCGAACTGGTGGTAAAGGTAAGTAGAACCCACCCCTGGGGGAGACTGATATATTGCACCTGGGAAAAAGATGTTGAGACTCCAGGAAGAGTGCAGAAAAGAACAACAAAGATGACTAGGGAACTGGAGGCTAAAACATATGAAGAACTGTTGCAGAAATTGGGTATGTCAGTTTAATTAAAAGAAGGATTAGGGGTGACATGATAGCAGTGTTCCAATATCCAAGGGGCTGTCAGAAAGAAGAAGGGATCAACCTATTCTCCAAAGCACCAAAATGCAGGACAAGAAGCAATGGATTGAAACTAATCAAAGATAACTTCCGGTTTGCTGTTTGTCCCCGCTGGACGCTCCTTCGGGATCGTCGTACCCACTGCCTGTAAAAAGCCGCCTTTATAGTGGAATGGCGGCTCGAAAAAACTCCGTTTCCATGAGGAAACGGAGATAGAGCTGGCTGGGGTGGGTAGAGTCCTCTGCCTAATCCCAAAAGTTTTTTATTTACTTTTGGGACAGAGCGGAAGAGACTCCCCGTATCCCCAGCCGAAGCTCCGGGCTCTGGGAGATCTCTGCTACACGCAGAGCTAGGTGGCAAAAGGAAGCCTGTAAACTTGTTAAACTAATTAAAGAAGACGTGAGCTGGACCGCTGACCCTGAAGCGCAAGTATTTTTTTTTTATTTTAGAAAAGTTACTGAAGTTGTTTAAGAAGTGAAAGGAAAAAAGATTTTTAAAATGGCGATTGCTGAGGCTTGAAGAGAGGCTGAAAAGGGAAAGTCCTTCCGTTTTCTATTACAAAGTAGCGGGATGAATACTTTTGGCTGTAATTGAGGCAAAACCTCACTCTCACTTTTGGTTTTTTTTTTGTTTTTTTTTTTCCTGGGGTTCTGATATTGATCTTGGTTGGAAACAAGCCTTTTTTTTTTTCTCTTTTCCACTAAATCTTGTCTGTGTGGGAAATGGCACCGGGACTTATACAGTTAGACAAACAGGCAGCGGGGGGAAATTCCCCCATTAACAAATTACATCAACAAGTTCTAACTCTTCAGTTTCAGAAACCTGATTTTAATATAATAGAATTTCTTCTTGAAGAGATTGTAAGAAGGGATGAGATTGTGAACCAGCAACTTCAAAAATTTAAGCAGGAAATTAAAAAAATTGGTGAATTGGTGAAATCAAAGTTTGACTTTTTGAATCGAAAGATTTTAAAAACAGCTAATGGTTTATCAGACTTTCTGATTCAGTTGGATGCAAAGACTAAATTATTAGAGTCTAAAATGAAAGAAACTGAGGAGAATTTGGATGACAAGATTCAAAAAATTAAAAAGGATTTGGTAAACATTCAGGATAATAGCTCAGAAGACAAACCTAAAATGGAGGTTGACCAAAAGACTGGTAATGAAGAAAATGTGCAACAGAGGATTGAAAGAGAAGTTTTAATGATTCAATATAATTTTACAGAATATGCAATTAGACTGAGAGGTCTGCAGGAAAATAATAGAGATGACTTAAGGAAAATATCTTCTGAAATTCTGGCTGGGATTTTAAAGGTTCAACCTGATGAAGTGTTTTGCAGGATTGATAGAATTTATAGAATAAACTCCTGGTTGGCAAAGCAAAGGCAATTGCCTAGAGATGTGGTGATTTATTTTACAGATAAAGAAATTAGGAATAATATTGTGCAGAACTCTTTTAATTCTACTTTGCAATTTCATGGAAGAAAGATTTGGATTTTTAAGGAGCTCCCGCCTAAGATGCTAATGGAGAGGAAGAAATTTGGCTTTCTAGTGACTGAGTTAAAAAAAAGAAATATCCTATTTAGGTGGGATGCCCCAGTTGGTTTAATATTGAGCCACCAAGGAGTAAGATACCAACTGAACACTGTTGAAAAAGCGGAAGAATTTTATCAAAAATTTTTAAAAATGAACTTAACATCTTTAGGCACAATACAGGACAAGCAAAAGGAGTTGGAAACAAAAGGAAAATATCAAATTACAGAGGCTGTGGTAGATAAATTGTCTTTGGACTCCCTGGATACCCCAGCTGGACTGTCTATAAATATGAGAGCAGTGTCATCCGACTCCAATGTGATAAACCATCAAGTTACAGACAAGTGCGTAAATCAACCAGTTGATATACAAGTGATGGAGAAGAAAGATGAGATGACAAAACAAAACCAACAAGATCAACTCATAAAGCAGAATGAAAATCGATCAGCCGACACACAACTGGTAGGAAGGAAACGAGGATGGAAATTCAACCCGCAAAAGAAAAATAAAAGAAATAGATCTCATAGAAACAGCAGTTTCTAAACCAAACAACAGTGAAGCCAGGGACTTTAAAAAATGAATGAATATGTGAAAAGATAGTGGAGGCGAACAATTGTTTAATACTATTTTGAGGATAGTGGCAGATCTCTGCAATGCCGTGATTTTGGGATGTGAAAAGAGCCTTACATTGTTGGATTTGAATTATCTACTTTGGATTTCTTTTACTGGTAAATATATTATAATTATTTTGAGTTATAAGGCAAGAGAGTCACGCTGGGGCATGCAGAAGATCTGGATGTTACCCATTAGGATGATGGGAATCAACAATCCTGATGAAAACCACAACTATAACTATATGGATATAATTATAATGTCACTCGGGTGGTTGTTTTTACTTTTATACATATATGAGGATATCTACTACTGATGGGGGCAGAAGATGATTGAAGATTTTGAACAAACTGTTGCACCAGCATGTTATTTTACCCTATTATGGATGATGGATTTAACAATCCAGTGGAAAGACACCAAAGAAGATATTATATGGATTATAAATTTAAAGTTATTGTCTTTTTTCTTTTTACAAAATGGAATGCATATATAGATATGTGTATATTTTAGTAGAGTGGGCAGTGGATTATATTTAGAATTGTATTGCATGATTTTGTAGGAATTTGGGTTGAAATAGGTTAGTTTACTGATTGATTAGTTTAAGAAAAAGGATCTTTAAGTCATATATTTAGGGGAGTGGAGGAATTGGATAGAACTGAATAAATGTTAAATTTTGATGTAGGGAGAAGGCCACTTTAAAATGTTATATTAATATATATAAAAGACTAAATGTTAAATTGTTGTAATAATACACTATAAGTTTAGGGGAGGAGAAAAAGGGCAGATTATCGCAAAAATGGGAGTTATAAGAATATTAGGCTAAGGGTCAGTATTTTGAGGAGGGAGTAAGGGAAAGGTAAGATATTATGTAATTAGTTATGAAATAGCCTATTGTTGTGAAGAAGTCACAGGGGAGGATGGGTGGTGAGGGGGGGGGGTTAGGGAAGGGGGGGAAAGGGGGGAAAAACTTGTATTTGAAAACTTTTTCAATAAAAAAAAAAAGAAACTAATCAAGGAGAGAACCAACCTAGAACTAAGGAGAAATTTCCTGACAATTAAAATAATTAATGAGTGGAACAACTCCCCTCCAAAAGTTGTAGGTGCTCCAACACTGGAGTTTTAAGAAGAGATTGGACAACCATTTGTCTGAAATGGTATAGGGTTTTCTGCTTCAGCAGGTGGTTGGATCTCCAAAGTCTCTTCCAACTCTGTTGTTCTGTTATGAAGTAACAACCTGCAGTTGTGTCATCAGCTAGAGGGAATTACTTGATGAACTTAAAAAATGTTAAGAGGAAAAAGTAGGAAAAAAAGTAATACCAATGGTTGCTATTATCTCTAGTCAAGAAAATCAGGTTAGAAAACTCTAACCTGGTTAGAAAACTCTAATAAGGTTAGAAAACTCTAGAGTCAATGATAACTTGGCTTTTATTGGTAAATTAAGGAATATAGGTACTGATCAGCAGTTGTTGTAGTCCTGAGTATCATTGTGAAATGTTATGCAATGGCATGAGCAAATCATCCCTGTCATCATCAGGATCATCATCATCATCATCTCCAATGCCCAAAGTTCATTTCAGCAAGACCTCTCAAGATTTTGCCCAAGTCTGCCAGAGTCTTCCTATATAAGATTATTATACATGGCTCATCAGATTTAGAAAACTCTGGTAATTTTTATATTATTTGAGGGAGCATCAGGTAGATGCCATAACATTCATGAGCACTATGTTGCTGACTTTTGAAAAGTGGTATAACTGTATTTCTTGATCCAATGAATAAATACAGTATATACTCTTACAGGAGTAAGAGATGCAGGAACTTGGTATCTTTTCCTGTGTTTTTTTGCACTGAAAATCTTTAACACTAAGTAAGCTCCAGCATAATTTTGAGAGAATATAAGCAGTGCTTTGCTGGACTGGACCCCTGGTCTATCTAGTGGTCCAACAATCTGTTCTCACAGTGTCTAAAAACTAGTCCACTTGTCTCCCAGCATAAGGTCTTCATAGTTACTTACACTGCCATCAAGGTTATAGCCATTAACTCCCATGACATCCATTTACTGGTCCAACCTTTCCTTGAAACCAATCAAGCTAGAAGCTAGCACTACATCTTGTGATAGCAAACTCCAAAATCAGTTTCATTGAGAGACCATTGGCTCTATTATCCTGGAAAGGGGAAAACAGTTTTTCATTGTCCACTTTATCCACACCATGCATCGTTTTGTACACCTCAATCATAGCTTCTCATCCTACTCCTTTCTATATTAAAAATGCCCACAGTTGATACCTTCATTGAACTGCTGACATTTAATCCAAGATCTTGTCACAATTTTTATCTAATGATTAAGAAGGAAGAATGAATAACCAATTACAACAATAGTACTGTCTTCAACTTAAGTAGTTATTTTTACAGAATCAGTCCCTTAGAATGAACAGCATAGGACCATCACTGCTCAGTCCCTCAGGATTCAAAGCTATTCTTTGTTTTCTCATTATAAAGAAAATTGCTCTCTCATAGCATTCATAAGAAAATGTACAACCATGTTATGGTTTGGTTACACAAACCTTTGAAGCAGTTCAGATTACAGTTTTAAGGGCCTTGCTCCAAGTATTCCAATGGGCTTCCAACTATATGATAAGATTGGAATCTTCATTAATTTTCCTAGGGTACAGTATGTGACTCTGCAGGTAAAATAGTGCATCCAGTTATAGTTATCTAATAATGTTCTAATATCAGATTATCTCATTTTATACACAGCTGCATATTCTTTTAGAATTAAGGGATCTTGACAGATATAAAATATTGTGACTTTTGATCTCATTATCCAATCTTGCTTAGTTAAGAAAAGAGATTGGTTAGATTTACAACAATATGTTGAACATTTTGTGGTATACTATGTGTCTGGGAGCGAATTCTTCAGGAGAATACTTAGGAAATATACTTTGCCAATTCCATTAGTGAATCTTCATCCTTGCTTGATTTAATGTTTTGCATTTCTCAGTTTCAGAAGCAAGATTTCCAATGACTCCAGTTCAAATATGACTTTGGCCAAACTCCTTAGAGAAAATAGAAATAAGTTTTTGTTCAACAGTTCTTGGGCAATGCCTTGTTGTATTGTGTGCCCTATTACAGTAACAGGATAAAGCAGAGTGATTAATGTGGAGGGTGGAGCTAGTAGTGAGATGCTGTAATGCTAGTTTTGTCATTTTAACAAAGGCAACAAGAACCTATGAATGACTATCATACTGACTTAATAATTAAGCTTCTAATGTACAGTCATGACAGACTGGATGAAGAGATGAGCTTCTTCCTTTTAGATGGCAGTCTGGCAGATATATCAAAAAAGAATTGCCAAATATCTTGTAGTTTCTACCACTACAGCATGATTGTCTAGCAAACTTTATAATTTTTTTCTTTGACCCAATTTGCTTTCTCCTCCCCACTTTTTATTAATTTCTTACTGTTTTAATACCCTTTGCTCTTTCCTAATTAGCGGCTACTCTTTTATAATTGTTTCAGACTACGTATCTCTTGCACATGTTGTACATCTCCCTGGATTGTTCATGTTTGGGCTGTTTTTTATTCTGAAATGATTAAACTACTTGAAAACATATTTTTAACAAATAGAGGAATCTTCAGTGAAATGTATACCAAAATAATTTATTTTGTTGGAACTGCTGCTGTGTAGCAGTTAAAATTTTAATGTCTCCTACACCTTTAAATACTTTTTAATTGGACTTCCAAAGTTTAAAAGATGCTTTTACTGCTAGTGATAATATAAGTAGACTAAATATTTTATGAGATTTATATTTAGAACCAAGTAGATAGTAACCTTGACTCACATTGTGTTTTATCTTTTGCAAAAAGATGATACAATAAGATTTCTATTCTTATTAAGTCATAAAAGAGATTTGCAGCATCGTATTATTTTATATAACTTTGCTTTCTTCAGTAACATAAGGAATGGGGATTATTGGATCATAACAAGTGACATTCTGCAGTAATCCCAACAACTTTTCATAAATGAATCTAAGATCTAATCAATGCATATAATACGAATTCAAGCCAGTCTAATGAAAATTTTTCAGTTGTATTGATTATGATATGGTAAAATTGTATTTAGCTGGAAACAATGGGATTGATCTTTGGCTGGATTGAAGAAGTGGACTGACAGGAAAACTTTGGTCAGATATCCATGTTCAATATGTGGACAGTGGAAGACAGAGGCTAAAAATAGAATAGAACACAAGAGAACAGAAAAGAATATAATTTTTTATTGGCCAAGTGAGATTGGACACACAAGGAATTTGTCTCCGATAATATAAGCTCTCACTGTACATACAAACAACAAAAGTGATAGGTCATAGATCATAAAGCATAGTTGCAATCATTAATCATAAGATACAAATAACAATGATATGAGATACCAATACCATCTTTCCTACTACCTTTTCCAATAGGAAAAGGTGGTAGGAAAGATGAGAAGATGAGAGAAAATGAGAAATGAGAAGATGACGAAGATGAAAAGATGAAAAGGATAATATAGAGCCTACTACATGGATAAATATCTTTAGGCCTAAGACTGTGTTATGGGACTTGCCGTATTTTTCGGAGTATAAGACGCATTTCCCCCCCCCCAAAAAGTGGATGGAAAAGTCTGTGCGTCTTATACAGCGAATATTGGGGGGAGGGGAGTTGGTGCAGCGCCAATCAGCTTTCTTGAACAGGCCATGGTGGTGAATGGGCTACAGTGGTGAATGGGTCATAGCAGTGCTGGTGAACAGGCCATGGTGAATGGGCAGCGGTGAACGGGTGCCGCCGAACAGGCTGCAGTGAACGGGCTGCAGCGAATGGGCTGCGGCGAATGGGCTGCGGCGAACAGGCAGCAGCAGCGAATGGACTGTGGCAAACAGGCTGTGGTGAATGGGCCAAATGAATACCAGATGGATGCTGGGAAGCAGAGGCAGTTTTTTGTTTTGTTTTCCTCCCCAAAAGCTAGGTGTGTCTTATAGACCGAAAAATACAGTAGGTGTTCAGCAGAATGATGGCAATGGAAATGGACGTTGGTCTTACCTGATACGTCCCTTCTCAGCATGTAGAAAGCGTCAGTCAGGCTGGGGAACACGCCTCGTCTAGCGTATGACCGAGCCTTGCAATTTCTTTTAAACTCCGCCCTTCCAGCTGCCCCAGTTCTTCGTCGAGGGCGAAGCGCAGGCTCATGAGACGTGTCTTCCTGTAATGAGACAGAATTAGTATACAACCCCCCCCAACCCTATCACCGGACTGGAGAAAGAAGGGTGGGGCTGACTGACGCTTTCTACACGCTGAGAAGGGACGTATCAGGTAAGACCAACGTCCATTCTCCAGCTCAGCAGAAAGCGTCAGTCAGGCTGGGACATACCAAAGCTTGATGTACCCGGGCGGGCAAGACGGTTCCGGTGGATCTCAGGAAAGGTGAACAGCCTGGACAACTCGCCTGCCAAAGGCTGCATCGGACGAAGCATAGGAGTCCACTCGATAGTGCCTGATGAAAGGGCTGAGAGAGGTCCAAGTGGCAGCCCTACAGACCTCCTCCAGTGAAGCCTGTGTAGACCAGGCGGCCGATGTTGCTGCACTCCTGGTACAGTGGGCTGTGATTCTGTGAGGAGGAAGTGAGTCCGAATGGCGGTAGGCCAAGGCAATGGTAGCCCTTATCCATCAGCCCAGGGTGGAAGCCGAAACTTGGGACCCGATGGATGATGGGTGAAAGGCGACAAAAAGAGCCTCCAACTTGCGGTGTGCTGCTGTCCGAGCTAAGTAAATTTTCAGTGCCCTCCGAACATCGAGGGTGTGCCAAGATCGTTCCAGCCGATGAGACGGGTGAGGACAAAAGTCTGGCAGGACGAGTTCTTGTGCTCTATGGAATGGTGAGTTCATCTTGGTTAGGAAGGCCGGGTCCAGACGAAGTACAACTCTATCCCTATGAAATATACAGATATCCGCCCGGATGGATAACGCCGCAAGCTCTGAAATGCGACGAGCGAAGGTAATCGCCACTAGGAAGAATACTTTCAACGAAAGAAACCGGAGGGAAACAGAACGGAGAGGCTCGAACAGAGGAGACATAAGGGCGGTGAGAACCTTGTTCAAATTCCATGAAGGGTAACGGTGAATGGTAGGGGGATGTAAATTAGTGATGCCTTTCAGGAAATCGTGAATGATCGGATGGCGAGAGAGCGAATCTGGAGAGCCCCGGGAAAGGATAGATGCCAAGGCAGCAACCTGACGGCGCAGAGTGTTGGGGGCGAGGCCGCTATCCAGTCCACGTTGAAGAAAGGAAAGAACATGCAAAATGGAGGCCTCCGTAGGAACAACTGAAATTGAGGTACACCAGGTAGCAAAGGATTGCCATGTGGCTTCATATATACGAATTGTAGAAGGACGCCGGGCGGCCTGGATGGTTGAGATGATAGGAGACGGTACTCTGGCCGCAGTCAGGATGCCCCGCTCAACTGCCAGACGGCTAAGCGAAGCCACGCCGGGTCCGGGTGGGAGAGAGCCCCTTGCCATAATTGGATCTTGGAGGCGGGGATTTTCCAAGGCGGAGAGACCGAAAGGGTCATCAAGTCCGCGAACCACGGGCGCATTGGCCAATAAGGGGCAATCAAAATCAGTTGAGCTCGTTCCTGAAGCAGTTTTCGGATCACTTTGGGGATTATCGGCAGAGGCGGGAAAGCATAAAGGAGGCCTGGGGGCCACCAGCTGCGGAGAGCGTCCGAAGCTTCCGCCTGCAGATCCAGAAACCTCAAGAAATAGCGGGGCAGTTGGCGGTTCGTCCTGGAAGCGAACAAGTCTACAAGAGGGGTTCCGAACCTGGCTGAGATCTCCCAAAACAGAGAAGAGGGAATCGCCCATTCCCCATGATCTACTTGAGTCTGGCTGAGGGCGTCTGCTTGTACATTCGCTGAGCCCGAGATGTGGTCCGCCCGAAGCGATGTCAGGTGAGCCTCGGCCCAGAGGCCCAGGAGCCAAGCTTCGTCCATCAAGGCGCACGAGCGAGTTCCTCCCCAATTTGTTTACATGGGCCTTGGCGGTAGTATTGTCCATCAGGACGAGCACATCTTTCCCCACTACAAGGTCCTGGAAATGAAGTAGAGTCAGCCGGATCGCACGAAGCTCCAACAGGTTTATGCTGAGACGGGATTCCGAGACTGACCAACGGCCCTGAACCATGTGATGAAGAAGATGTGCCCCCCAGCCCGAGAGGCTGGCGTCTGTGGTTAACTGGAGCCGAGAAGGTTCCCGGAAGAAGGAGCCGCAGGACAAGGCGTCCGATGTCCACCAACGAAGGGAGTCGATGACATGAGGAGGCAGACGAAGTCGACGAGGAGAGGTGTCCTGAAGTGACTTTTGGAAGGGGAGCAGCAGCCACTGGAGGTCCCTGCTATGTAAACGGGACCATGGAGTAATGCCGAAGGATGACACCATCATGCCCAACAACCGAGAAAGGGTTAAGATGGAAGTGGAGCCATCAACTAAGCACTTGAGAGCCAGGGAACGAAGGTTGGTTTGGCGTTCCTTGGAAAGCGACACCGTGGAGGAGACCGTGTCAATCAGGGCCCCTAAATGGAGAATGCTAGTTGATGGGGAAAGGTGGCTCTTAGACCAATTGACGGAAAATCCGTGGGCCTGAAGGGTATTTAGGACGGTGACTAAGTCTACTCGAGCTTCCGAAAGGGATGAGGAGAGAACCAAAATGTCATCCAAATAAAACTAGAGGCGCAGAGGGGTAGAGCGGATGTGACCCACAAGGGCGGACATTATCTTAATAAAAACCCGAGGGGCCAAGGACAGCCCGAAGGGTAGTGATCTATATTGGTAATGAGAGCCTTTAAAGGCAAAACGTAGAAACTTACGGTGAGCGGGTAAAATGGGAACATGGAGGTAAGCCTCCGTTAAATCAATTGATGATAGATAATCAGATGGGCGGACCGATTCCAATATAGAGGAAAGGGATTGCATCTTGAACCGACGGTACCTAATGTGTCGGTTCAAGGACTTTAAGTCTAATATGGGTCTCCACCCCCCCCCCAAGGACTTTTGGATAACAAAAAGACGGGAGTAAAAACCATGACCCTGCTGTGATAGGGGAACCCGTTCAATAGCGGCTATCTCCAGGAGGTGAGTGATAGCCGCCACCACAATATCTCTTTTTGTCTTGTCATGGGAAACAGGGAATGAAATAAAATGGGAAGGAGGGGAAGAGGAGAACTCCAGGGAAAGGCCCTGAGAAATAGTATTGAGAACCCAAGAATCGTTGGTGGAAATCTCCCACTGAGCCGAAAACAAGGAGAGACGACCACCAATGGGGACCTGGGATGGGAAATTATCTAGACCTACGAGGGAAATGTCCTCCCCTCCCTCCCCGGGGTCGTCGAGGGGGAAATCTTGTCCCTGGCCTGACCTGAAAGTCCTGTTGGGGTCTGGAAGAGAAGCTTCATTGGAAACGAGGTTGAAAGGAGGAGTTCCCGGAGGCCCGAAAGGGCTGGAATCTGGAGAACGAGGAAGAGCGTGGATCACCTCTGCGGGAAGCCGGAGGCAGGATCTTGCGACGATCCCTGGTCTCAACGAGTAGGGGGTCCAAAGCCGACCCGAACAGATTCCCAGTAGAGTAGGGAGAGGAGGCTAGTTGCCACTTGCTGCGCATGTCGGCCTGCCAATGTCTAAGCCATAAAAGGCGTCGAGACGTAACGTTGGATCCCAAGGCTCTGGCCGAGAATCTAGCAGAGTTTAAAGTGGCATCGGCCGAATATTCCAGGGCGGCCGCAATCTTGTTTAGATCCTGGTGGGACCGTGAATCCGACAGAGGCAAACAGGCCTGAAGTTGCTTGAGCCAAAGAAGAGCAGCCCTATTAAAAAAGGACGCTGAGGTGGAAGCCCGGATGGCCCAAGCGGTGGCCTGGTGACCTTTAAGGAGCGTCTTCTCCGCCCTCTTGTCCTCGGGGCGAAGGGAATCTTCTGCCGGGCCGGTAGGATGAACCGGATCCACCAAGGCCACAATGGGAATGTCCACTTTAGGAGGCTGTAAAATATCTGCCAAGGGAGCGGCCGAATTGTAGAGGCGCTTGTCCAATCCGTTAGGGCTGGGGCCTGCACCGGGGAGGGACCATTGGCGTTGCAAAACGTCCGTGAATAATTTAGGAGCTGGGATGGTCTCTGGATTCACGGTAGGTTCTACAAACATGGCTGAGGCTGGATCATGAGAATCTGAAGCCGTAGACGAAGGAGGAGGGGAGCCCAAACGAGTTGTGGTGATAGCTTTGAAGAGCAAGGAATGAAAAACCTGCGGCTTAAATAAACCCACAAATGAAGGAGGGTCTGGATCCAAACCTTCGTCGTCTGACCAAGCCTGGTCCTGAAATTCATCCGCTTCAGAAACAGAAGCCTGATCAGTTTGGTCATGATAAGGCATCCGGTCCTCCTCCAGGTGAGTATCTTCCCTGAGCTGCTGCTGGGCCGGTGAAGAGGCCTGGGACGAAGGAGGAGCATGGTGCCAGTATTCCGCCACACTCTGGCGAATGGCTCGAGCGATGAAAGCTTCCAAGGAGTCTGCCATCGGTGTGGGAAGCTGAGCAGGCAAAGGCCCCGAGAGGGGCACTTGAGTGGAGGGGCCTGACTCTGGGAGGGCCTGGCAAAGTTGTTGAGGATCTGAGGATGGGACCCCTGATGGAGAACCGGGGAGGTCCGGAGAAAGATCCCGTTCCGAGCGTGGGGATCGTGACCGAGAACCAGGGATGGAGTCAGGTCTATTGGCCTCCCTGATTGGGGCCTGAGAGCGGGCCTTCTGGAACGCCTTCTCTAGGGCCTTATCCCTTCTCTGCTCCTCACGAGCTGCTGAGGAAGAAGCCCCCTTCCGGGACCTGGACTTCTTGGCCGGAGGGGCATGATCCCGGGAAGTGCCCTCGAGGGGGTCAGTCTCCAGTGGTCGCCTATTTGAATAACCCCGCTCGTTAGCGTCGGACCTCATGGCGGCCGCCATTTTGAATGTGAGGGCTGGGGCTAAGGCGGCAAGAACGTTCCCTGTAGTTTCTGAGGCGAGAAAATGGCGCCAAACCACAGGGGTGAATTGCACCGTTATTTACTAGCCGCCCGGTAATTAGAACCCTCTCGGAGTCACTGACAGACTTAATGAGCAAAAACCAGTTGAAAGGAGGCATCCTAAGTCCTTGAAACAAAAGCCAGTTATAAGGAAGCTGTCTGGGTAAAAGGGCTCTTGATGAGAGAACCACAGCCGCTCTCGGATTATCAAATGAGCGGAGCGTCCGCAAGCACCTCCGACTAGCCCGTGCTCCGAATCCACAAAAGGGAAAGCTGTTTCGTCGCTTGCCGTCCGGCTACAAAGGCGACCCTAATCGGCGAGCAGCCGCTCCAGCCGATAACAAGCTGCTAGGCAAAGGCCTTTTAAATGCAGCAATTTCCGTCAGAGGAGCCCAGCTGAGGGGCGCGAGACCACCGCTAACCCCAGCGGTAATTTTAAGGACGCCAATTGAGGAAAGGTAGTTTTTAAGGCAATCAAACCTGAAAGAAATGAATTTCCAACTAGCGAAAGCAATCTAAGGCTGAAGACATGTCTGGTCACGCGTAGACCGAGCCGAAGAACTGGGGCAGCCGGAAGGGCGGAGTTTAAAAGAAATTGCAAGGCTCGGTCATACGCTAGACAAGACGTGTTCCCCAGCCTGACTGACGCTTTCTGCTGACTGGAGAAAAACTATTTTTGTGTCTAGTTGTTTTGGCATGCAATGCCCTATAGCAGTGTTCTGAGAGGAGAAATTGAAACAGTTTATGTGAGGGGTCTGTAGATATCTTCTAAGCCTATTTCTGCTTCATGCAATGTACAGATCTGCAGTAGAAGGTGGGCTGGTTGCAACTGTTTTTTCTGAGTCAAGGACAGGGGAGGCAACACACAAAGGGACTTGAGAACCAAAATCTTTTTTTTTTTTATTGCAAAAGTTTTACAATTACATTTTCACCCCCTTTTCCCCCCCCCACTACCCCCCCAGACTTCCCAACCTCCCCAGCCCACCCTAACCCTCCCCTCACCCCAGACTTCCTAGTATGCTCATGTCAGATAAAAGGAAAAAACCCTCCTTTGTATATAAAACTTGAACCCCTCCCTCCCCCTTACAAATTTTCATCTTCATTACATTAACCTATTTCTATCTTGGTATAACATTTTCAGATAAATTTTCATCCTGATTACCTTAAAAATATTTCTATCATAATATAACATTTTCTAACAAATTTTCATCCTTAACCTTAAAATATTTCTATCTTAATATAACATTTTCTAGCAAATTTTTATCCTCAACCCTAAAATGTTTCTATCTTATATAACATTTTTAAATAAAGGCTATTTGATACTTCCTAGTTTGATATTTGTGCTGAACATAATTTATCCACTTCTTCCATTCCCATTCATAGGTCTCTTGAGAACAATCTTTTAGATATGCTGAAATCTTCGCCATCTCTGCAAAACTGGCCATCTTCAAAGTCCATTCCTCAATCGTAGGCAGCGCTTCATTTTTCCAGTATTTACCTATCAACAATCTTGCTGCAGTTATCATGTACAATATCAATTTTGTTTCCCCCAATGTAAAACCCTTAACTATACCCAATAAAAACAGTTGTGGAGAAAATTGAATTTTTTTCTTCAAAACATTCTGCATGACCCACCAAATTTTTACCCAAAAAGCCTTAACTTTCTTACAGGTCCACCAAACATGATAATATGTAGCGTCTAAGCAGTCACATCTCCAACATTTAGGCTGGACACTAGGGTACATACACGACAATTTTTTTGGATCTAAATGCCATCTATAAAACATTTTATAGAAATTTTCCCGCAGATTCTGCGACTGTGTAAATTTAACATTCTGAACCCAAATTTTTTCCCATGTTTCCAACATCACTGGTTCCTCAAAATTTTGTGCCCACTTAACCATGCAGTCTTTAACTAGTTCAGTTTCTGAATCCCTTTCTAACAAGACATTATAAAGTCTTTTAATATGCATTGGGCCTTTCTCTTTTATATGTCTAACTAATTCTTCCTCATACATCATAATACCAGTTTTTTGGTCCTCTTTCCATCTCAATTGCAGTTGATTATATTGTAACCAAGTTAAATTAATCCCTTCAGCCAACAATGTCTGTAATGTCTTCAGCTGCCATCTGCCCGCATCTGTAAAAAGAACCTCTTTATATAAAAACCCCCCGAGTGACATTATATTTGTATTCCACAAGGTATGACCAAGATCCAGCCATAGCGGTATTTTATAATTCCAGTTGTTTCGGTGCTTCTTCCAAACTCTCAGCAAAGAATCTCTAAGTATATGGCTTTTAAATACTTTATCCACTTTGCTGTCATAAAATAAGTAAGTGTGCCATCCAAATTCCAGATCAAAACTTTCTGCATTCAATATTCCGAACTTCCGGTTTCCTCGTCTTCGGCGGCGACGGTGCTTTCTTTTAGCACCGCCACCCCCGCCGCTTGTAGAGCCGCTTCCTGACTGCGAAGCGGCTCGAAATCTTCGAAATCCTCAGAATTAAAGAAGAAGAGGCAGCAGGGCACAGGTAGAGCCCCTGCAACCCCCCCAGGGAACTGTTTCTGGGGAGGAAGCAGGCACGGCTCCCTTACAACCTGCTGAAACTCCGGGCGGCGTGGGACGTCTTCTGCTTTTGCAGAACAAGCCGACCTCAGGAAACCTTTAAAGAGCGAGGAAATAACTCAAATAAACATCCGCAATCCACCTGAACCCTGAAATTTTGAACTGCAAGTATTAGTCCTTTGCTGAACTTTTTTACTGAAGTGAAAGTCTCGGAATGAGTGAAAGTGATTGAAAAAATATGGCGCTCAGCAAATGAATTAGTGGGTGTGGATTGGTGAAGCTATCTTGTCTTGCTACAAAGTTAAAAAGTTGTTACAGAGTTGCTCCGGCTGCAACAGAAATAAGAGGAAAATCTCTCCCTTTTACTTGTCTTTGCTGCATTATAGCTTTGTCTTGAGTAATTCTGGGGGACTTTTTTAGAAGGTATTGTGGAGGTGGCAGAAGAGGCGGACCCTCCCTTTTTAAGAAAGCTAGCTTACGTGGCAGGATGGCTTCAAAAAAGCAGGAAGGCAAAACAGGGGGGGGATCCCCCCCACGTAAGCAGGATACGCAGTCACAAGCCCAAAAAAAAGATTTGGATATGGGAGAATTAAAAGAATTCATCTCAAATATTTTGGATGAGAAATTTCAAGACATGGATGATAAAATAAATAAAATAGATGAAAAAATTCAAAAGTCACAACAGGAAATTATGCAGGAAATGCAGCAGAGCCAAAAGATGGTGACCAAAAAAATAACGGATGTGGCGTCTGGTCTGGCAGGATTTATTATGAAAGTTGAGACAAAAGTGGATGAATTTAAATTAAAAGTTAATGCTAAGATGAAAAATAATGATCATAAATTTCTTGATGTTGATGACAAGATGCAGAGAGTTGAGAATGATATTGTTATGATGCAATTTCGTGCAATGGAATTTGCTATAAGGCTTCGAGGAATTAGAGAAGAGGAGAGACAAGATTTGAGACAGATCTGTGCCGAAGCCCTAGCTGTGATTTTAAAAGTTGAACCTGAGATGGTTTTTTGTAAAATAGATAAAATCTATAGAGTTAACTCGTGGGTGGCCAGACAAAGACAACTGCCTAGAGATGTGGTCATATATTTTACAGACAGAGCAATAAGAAATGACATTTTGCAAAAATCTTTTCTCACTTCTGTGCAAGTGAGCGGATCCAAGATTACAGTCTACAAGGAGCTCCCACCTAAGATGTTGAAATCTAGAAAAGAGTATGGTTTTCTTGTTAAAGAACTGCAGAGTAATCAAATCCCATTTCGTTGGGACGCCCCAACTGGCATAATTTTGAGATATAAGGGAGAGAAACACCGTCTGAATACTGTGGAGAAGGCGGAGCAATTTTATAATGACATCTTTAAAGAAAGAACTCCATCCCCACGCACATCTACAGTTTTGGAGATTAAAGAGAGTGATAAGAAGCAACCTCAAGAATGGCAACAACAATCTAAGCAGGAATTAGCAGAGTTGAAGGGTGCTGAAGGAGGTTTTCTGGATGAGCCTTTGCTGGAACCTTCCCCAATCTCGGAGCTGGCTTGGGCGGCTGAAGTTAAGGATCAGCGTATAACTCGAGCAAAAGCCAAGGAACTTAAAGAAAAGTTACAGCAGGAGAGACAAGACAAGGCTGGGGCTGTGGGAAATGCAGGACAGAGGATCTCAGATGAAATCCTAAGGTTCTGCGCTTCGCTCCAGAAGGAGAATAATGATGATTAAATGTTTATCTTGGAATGTGAATGGGTTGAATGTAACACAAAAAAGGAAGAAAGTATTTGCATATTTAAAACAACATAATAATGATATAATTTGTTTACAAGAAACGCATATTACAGTTCAAGATCAAAACTATTTGAAAAATTCCAAATTAGGAACACATTTTATATCTTCAACTAACCAAAAAAAGAATGGTGTGGTTATTTATGTAAACAAAAAATTAACAGCCAAACTTATAGAAGCTGATCAAGATGGTAGGTTTGTAGCAATTGAATTACTTTCTGCTAATAGTCAAATTCTTTTGATAGGAATTTATGCTCCTAATCAACAACAGGACTATTTTTATAAAATGCTGCATACTAAAATACTTCAATGGGATTATAGATCTATTTTAATTATGGGAGACTGGAATGGAGTAATTGACTCTAAATTAGATAAAAAGACTTTGGCAAAATCAAGAATTAGATTACCACAGACTTTTTTTGATATGAAAGAAGACCTGGAATTAAAAGATATTTGGAGAATATATAACCCAAAAGAACTGGACTATACTTTCTTCTCTGACAGACATAGATCCTTTTCCAGGATTGATTTTATTTTGTTGTCTGATGATTTACTTGTTAGGACAAAAAGAACAAAGATTCTGCCAAGAACTTTGACTGATCATAGCCCAGTCTGGATAGAAATCGAGACATGTAAGAATGAGAGACGCTCTTGGAGATTAAATGAAAACTTGTTTAGATATGAGAAAAATATAATAGAACTTAAAAAGCATCTGAAAGAGTTTTTTGAAATGAACTTGAATAAAGGCACCCCAATGGAAATTGTGTGGGACGCAAGCAAAGCTTATATGAGAGGGGTGCTTATACATATGAACTCTAAACATAAGCGGATTCGACAAAAGAAAAGACTTGAATTGGAAGCAGAAATAAAGGACAAAGAACAGTTACTTATTAAAAATCCAACAGATGAAAGAATACTTAGTGTTATAAAAGAAAGACCAATTTCAAATGCTTATAGCGGAACAAGTTGCAACAAACTTACAATATGTGAAGCATAATACATTCTGCAATGCTAATAAACCAGGCAGGTGGTTGGCTTACACATTAAGGAAGAAACAAAGCATACGGACTATTGATAGTGTTGATATTGGGGGGAAAGAAGTTTTTCAACAGAATTTAATAAAAGAAGCTTTTCTTCAATATTACACTAAACTATATGCCAGAGAGGAGGTGCAGAATGGACTTATAGAAAAATATTTGGACAATAAAAGAGTTACAAAAATCACTGAGCAACAAAAGGAAAGAATGGATTATCCCATAACAGAGGAGGAGATAATAGCAGCAATAAAACAATTAAAAACAGCCAAAGCTCCTGGAACGGATGGTCTGACAGCAGTGTATTATAAAACTTTACAGGCAGAAATGGTGGAACAACTCAGAGACTTATTTTGCAACATACAAAAAGAGGGAAAAGTACCTCCATCGTGGACTACAGCTTATATTTCTTTGATACCAAAAGAGCAAGCAGGTCCTAAAAAACCGGAGAATTACAGACCAATATCTCTTTTGAATACGGATTATAAAATTTATGCAAAAGTATTAGCCAACAGACTGATGCCAGTAATTCAAAAGGTGATTCATGATGACCAAGCGGGATTTATTGAGGGTAGGCACATGAAGGACAATGTAAGGCAAGTAATAGATTTATTGGAATATCTTGAGAAGAATAAACAGATCCCTGCAGTGCTGGTCTTTCTGGATGCAGAGAAGGCCTTTGATAGAGTGGATTGGAATTTTCTATTAAAGACATTAAAAAAGATGGACTTTGGGGACCAATATATACAGGCGGTCTCAGCAATTTATCAAGAGCAAAAGGCACAGATCATTATCAATGGAAGTTTGACAACAGAGTTTAAAATTGAAAAAGGAACAAGACAGGGATGTCCACTGTCCCCATTGTTGTTCATTTTAACATTAGAAGTCTTGTTAAATACAATAAGGGATTCTAACACATTGAAAGGTATAATGATAAGGCAAGAGGATTACAGAATAAAGGCATTTGCAGACGATCTGGTTGTTACCCTAACACAGCCAATGGAATCGATAATCCAGATGAAGGACATTATACAAGACTTTGGTAAAGTTTCAGGTTTCAGATTGAATCAGAGAAAAACTAAGATGGTAGTTAAAAATATGACACAAGATCGTAAACTGGAGTTAGAAAGGAGGGCAGGTTTTGAGATTGTACCAAAGGTAAAATATCTAGGAGTTCAGGTTGCAGAATCAAATATGAAATTGTTTCAAAATAACTATGAGGCGTTGTGGCGAGAGGTGCAAAAAGATATGGAGACTTGGAAAAAACTGCAGCTGTCTTTACTTGGAAGAATAGCAGCAGTTAAGATGAACATTTTGCCAAGATTTCTTTTTTTGTTTCAAACGATTCCGGTGCTCAAAAATGATAAACAACTAAAAGCATGGCAAACTGGTGTCAACAAATTTGTCTGGAACGAGAAAAAACCAAGAGTAAAAATGAAAATTATGCAAGACATTCCAGAAAGGGGAGGTCTCAAACTTCCAAACCTACAATTATATTATGATGCAACAGCTTTGACTTTAGTAAGTGATTGGTTTGGAGGAAAAAAGACCAAAATCTTGAATATACTGTAAATATGATACTGGTACTTCAGAATTCAAAGTTAGAGTAGTTACTCATATGTGTGACAACAGAATGTTTGGGAAAGAGAAATCTGGTGGGTGAGAGCAAAACAGACTTGATTCAGATGTTTCATAATCACTGCTTTTTGTGTACTTTTTAAACAAACTAAAAGCAGTTTTTACACATTTTATGTTTTACCTGCACAGTAGCCCTCCACTTACAACCACAATGAATCCAAAATTTCCAATGCCAAGAAAGATAGTTGTTAAGCGAATTTTGTCCCATTTTAGAATCTTTCTTGCCACAGTTGTCAAGTGAATCACTGTAGTTATTAAGTTAGTAACACAGTTCTCAAATGAATCTGCCTTCCCCATTGATTTGCTTGTCAGAAGATTGCAAAAGGTGATCACATGACCTGGCATATTGCAACTGTCATAAATGCATACCAAATATCTGAATTTTAATCACATGACAATGAGATGCTACACCAGTCGTAAGTCACTATTTTTAGTGTTATTGCAACTTTGAATGGTCACTAAATGAATGGTTGTAAGTGGAGAACTTTGCCAACTTCGACATAGTTTTTTCTAACTTACAGAAACAAAGGCTATCCTTATTTTCTTACTTCTTCGTAGGATTTATGTGTGTTTTTCCTCTAGCCAGGTTTTCCTACGTAAGAAAAACCTTGGTTACATAGGAAAACCTGGCTAGAGGAAACACACACACACACACATATATATATTTCAAGAATATATATCTATATTCAAGAGTAACATGATAATTTCTTCCAATACTTTTCACACTGTGTTTCACACTTCAGACAACTCAAACTTGGTTAGAAAAGATAACTATTAGGCAGATGGTTTTAATTTTTATTTTTTTATTTCCCAGTTCCATTTAGGACTGTTATATGAAATGTAGCTGCTAAAAACACTGTATTTTGCTTTAATGCATTGGAATGAAAAGTAATGGCTGCTTATTGTAGAAAGTATCCATATGAAAAATAGAGTAGAACAATTCATGCTTTTAAGAAAAATCCATAATGCATGTTATTCTAAGAAATGTTGAAACTATGAAAAGATAAGAGATGAACAATTTAAGTTTCTAAAAGGAAAGAAAAGTCATTACTGATAAACCAAAGCTCCGAAATAGAAGAGGAGCAGATCTCTGTTCATTTGATCAGTGTTACAAAAATGATTCTGGAAATGTAAAACTTATAAAATAAAATAAACTTCAAGAATAAAAGTCATCAAGATGATTAAATATTGAGCTATTAATTAATTTGCATATTACCAAAAAATACTCAAAAAATTATCTCTGAAACACATTAGTTTACAGTTCAATCAAAAATGCAGAACAATGGAGCTTCCAGTGCACCGCAGGCGTCAGCAGCAGCTCCTTTGGGAGCACTAACCCCCGCGATTTCGTAAAGCCGCTAGAGCAGCAAAAATCAGCTGTTCTAGTGGCTCGGAACTTTCCCCTCAGGAGAAGAGGGGAAGGTGAGCAGGCAGGTGTGGGTAGAGCTCCCCAAGACCCCCAGGATTAATCCTGGGGTGCAGAGGGCGAGAGCTCCCCAAGCACCTGAAGAAGCTCCGGATCCGGGATGTGTCTGTTTTTTAACAGAACAAGGCGCCGCGACCACCCCTGCGAACTAAATGATTTCACAGCGATTGGACTTAAAGCAGGAAGAGCAAGACAGGAGAAATCACAACTGCAAGTACTAAACTTTAACTCTAATAAATTACCACTTCCTTTGGAGCTTGAGATGGGAGAAAGTTAAAAAAGATGGCGCTGAGTTGCTTAAGGACGTGAAACTGAAAGTTAAAAGAGAAAGTGCTTGTTAATGCTCATTAGCACTCGTTAATGCTGTCAGTACCTCTTAAAAGACTTTGTTGGGGAATTTTGAGGATTGGACTTTAAAGAATACAATATTGACTTATCAATAAGCCATAATAATTATTAAGGACTGAGATTAAGAAGACCTGTTGGTTCTGCTGAGTGGCTGGTGGGAAAGTGTAGTTTGGAGATGGCTGTGAAGCAAATAAAAACTGTTTTGACTAAAAATGTGGGGACTTCTCCAGCTCAAACATCAAAAATGCAGTCTTTGTTAGCCCCACCAGATACACAAACACTGACACTAGAAGTTCTTCAGGGAGCTTTAAAGAAACTGTCTACTGAATTGTCTACTGATTTGGAAGAAAAAATCACACTCCGTTTTGAGGAAAAAAATAAAGGAGTGTCTGAGGAATTGCTTGAAATTAAAGAAACAATTCAAACCCAGAATGATGCAATAAGATAAGATATTGTGGAAGCATTTAAGGGACTGGTGGGTCATGTTACATCATTGGAAGAAAGGGTGGATGAAATTGATCAGTTTAATTTGAATGTGGAAGCTAAATTGGGAGAGGCTCAAAATAAGATGGAAAAGGTGGAAGCAGAACTCATAATGACACAATACAGAGCGATGGAATGGGCATTGAGGGTCAGAGGCTTGAAAGAAAATAACCAGGAAAATCTCAGAGAGGTTTTTGCAGAAGCCCTTGCTCAGTTTACTGGAGAGTCTAAAGCAGAGTGTGGCTGGCAAATAGACAAAATTTATCACGTTAATTCATGGATTGCCAGACAGAGACAACTACCAAGAGATATTGTGATTTACTTTGTCACAAGGAGAACAAGAAATGGAGTTTTACAAGTCTCTTATAAAAAGAAACTTCAAGTGGCAGGACAGGAGGTTTCAGTAATGAAGGAAATTCCCCCCAAAATGTTGAGATCTCGAAAGGACTATGCATTTTTAATTGATGAACTTAGAAGGCATCAGTACAGATGGGAAGCTCCAGCCGGATTAGTGGTGAGTTATTTGGGTGAGAGACATCATCTCAACTCAGTTTGGAAGGCAAGAGATTTTTACACTACCATACTAAAGGCTGGAAACCCACCATCTCCAGATGTCAGAAGAAGGAAAGAACCAGGTGAGGTCAGAAAAGGGGAAAAGGAAATTATGCAGGCACAAGCTCAAGGAGGTGTTTTGACTACTCAACAAGAATTATTGCAACTCTCAGAGGATGTTCAACTTTTGGATTTATCTGAAAAAATGGAAGACCCCAAGGATCAAAGACAAACTCGAGCAGCAACCAAACGCAAAGAACAAGAATTAAAGAAGCAACAAAGCCAGATAATAACCCAAAAAATTGCAACTACAAATATGGAAGCTGTGGGAGGAGCTAGACCGAAGGGGAAATTCCAGGAGGACTTCCAGTCAGTGCTCCATAAGCTTTCAGGGGCCAAGGATGGCAAATAAACTTTTGACTTGGAATGTTAATGGCCTAAACTCACCACAAAAGAGAAAGAAAATATTTCACTATTTGAAACAGTTTAAAAATGATGTAATCTGCTTGCAAGAAACACATATTAGAACAAGTGATCAGAAATACCTAATAAATGCTAGACTGGGCAAACACTTTGTTGCATCAGCTCCTGAGAAGAAAAATGGTATAGTTATATACCTAAGAACATATTTAATGGCTAAATTAATTGAAGCAGATCCACAAGGAAGATATATAATGATTGAATTATTAATAGAAGGGAAGAAAATACTTTTAGTGGGAGTATATGCACCTAATCAACAACAAGAGAAATTTTATAAACTTTTGCATAAAAAAATAATACAAATGGATTATAAATCATGTATAATGATGGGTGATTGGAATATAGTATTGGACACTAAAAAAGACAAAAAGACCCTTTTGCCAAATGTTCAAACATGGGCTAAATTGCCTAAATCTTTTTTTGACATGATGGATGATATGGAGTTGAGAGATATATGGCATGAACAAAATTTTAAAGAACAGGATTTTACTTTTTTTTTCTGATAGGCACCAATCTTTTTCTAGAATTGATTTTATATTAATTACAAATGATTTTCTTTCCAGGGTAAAGAAGACGAAGATATGTTCAAGAACTTTAACAGACCATAATCCGGTATGGATGGAATTAGAGCTTGGGGAGCGGTCTAGGAGATCTTGGAGACTGAATGAAAAATTATTTTGATATGAGGCAAATGTGATAGAATGTAAAAAGTTAATGAAAGAATTTTTTGTTTTAAATATGCATAAGGGTACATCTGTGAAAATGGTATGGGATGCAAGTAAAGCATATATGAGAGGAGTTTTAATAAATTTGAATAATTCCTACAGACTAGACAGGGGAAAAAACGGAGGGAAATGGAAGAGGAAATAAAAAAGAAGGAACAGGCATTAGTGGATAAACCAGATGACAAGAATATAAAAGAAGCCATTACAATATTGCAAGGACAGTTTAATATGTTGATGTCAGATCAAATTGCAATGAACTTGCAATATTCTAAACATAATACTTTTTGTAATGCAAATAAACCAGGCAGGTGGTTAGCATATATGTTAAGGAAAAAACAAAAATCTCGTACAATAGAAAAAATAGAGTATAAAGGTAAAGAGGTATATCACAGAATATGATTTAAAAAAGCATTTTTAGGACTTCCGGTTTCCTCGTCTTCGGCGACGACGGTGCCTTTTTAAGCACCGCCAGCCTAGCCACTTGTAGAGCCGCTTCCCGATCGTGAAGCGGCTTGAAAGCTTCAAAATCCTCAGGATTCTTGAAGAAGAGGCAGCAGGGCACAGGTCGAGCCCCTGCAACGCCCCCAGGGAATTGTTTCTGGGGAGGAAACAGGCGCGGCTCCCTCCCAACCTGCTGAGACTCCGGGCGGCGTGGGACGTCTCTGCTTTCGCAGAACAAGCCGGCTGCAGGAAACTTCAATAGAGAAAGGAAACAACCCAAACAAGCAGCCGAAATTTACTTGAACCCTGAAACTCGGAACTGCAAGTATTAGCACTTTGCTGATTTCTTATTTTGAAGGGAAAACTTCCGAATGAGTGAAAGTGACTGGAAAAAATATGGCGCTCAGCATTAGAGTAAAACGAATCAGCGAGTGTGGATTGGTGAAGTCATCTTGCTTTGTTACAAAGTTAATAAGTTGCTATAAAGTTGCTTCGGCTGTAATAACAGGAACAAGAGGAAAATCTCTCCCTTTTACTTGACTTTGCATCACCACAGTTTTGTCCTGATTAAATCTGGGGGACTTTTTTAGAAGGTTTTGTGGAGGTGGCAGAAGAAGAGGAACCTCCCTCTTCAGAAAAGCTAGCCTACGTGGCAGGATGGCTTCAAAGAAGCAGGAAGGCAAAACAGGGGGGGGATCCCCCACACGCAAACAGGACACGCAGTCACAAGCTCAGAAAAATTTTTTTGATATGGGAGATTTAAAAGAATTTATTTCAAAAATCCTGGATGACAAATTTCAAAAAGCTCAACAGGAAATAGATGATAAAATCCAAAAGTCTCAACAGGAAATTATGCAGGAAATGCAGCAGAACCAAAAGAAGGTGACCAAAAAAATAACAGATGTGGCGTCTGGCCTGGCAGGATTTATTATGAAAGTTGAGTCAAAAGTGGATGAATTTAAATCAGAAGTTAATGTTAAGATGAAAAATAATGATCATAAATTTTCTGATGTTGATGATAAGATGCAGAGAGTTGAGAACGAAATTGTTATGATGCAATTCAGGGCAATGGAATTCGCTATACGGCTTCGAGGAATTAGAGAAGAGGAGAGACAAGATTTGAGATAGGTCTGTGCTGAAGCCTTAGCTGTGATTTTAAAAATTAACCCTGATATGGTTTTCTATAAAATAGACAAAATTTACAGAGTGAATTCCTGGGTGGCCAGACAAAGACAATTGCCTAGAGATGTGTTCATATATTTTACAGACAGACCAATAAGAAATGATATCCTGCAAAAATCTTTTCTTACCTCTGTGCAAGTGGGAGGGTCAAAAATCACAGTTTACAAAGAGCTTCCACCTAAGATGTTGAAATCTAGAAAAGACTTTGGCTTTCTTGTTAAAGAACTGCAGAATAACCAGATTCCATTTCGTTGGGATGCTCCAACTGGCATAATTTTGAGATATAAGGGAGAGAGATACCGTTTGAATACTGTGGAGAAGGCGGAGCAATTTTATACTGATATCCTTAAAGAAAGAACACCATCCCCACGTACATCCACAGTTTTGGAGATTAAGGAGAGTGATAAGAAGCAACTTCAAGAACCGCAACAACAATCTAAGCAGGAATCAGAGGAGTTGAAGGGCGCTGAAGGAGGTTTCCTGGATGAGCCTTTGCTGGAACCTTCTCCAATCTTGGAGCCGGTTTGGATGGCTGAAGTCAAGGACCAGCGTATAACCCGAGCAAAATCCAAGCAACTTAAAGAAAAGTTACAGCAGGAAAAACAAGATGAAAAGGGGGCAACGACTATACAAGAGACTGGGGCCGTGGGGAATGCAGGATTGAAGATTTCGGATGAAATCCGATTATTCTGTTCTTTGCTCCAGAAAGAGAATAATGATGATTAAATGTTTATCTTGGAATGTGAATGGGTTGAATGCAATACAGAAAAGGAAGAAAGTATTTGCATATTTGAAACAACATAATAATGATATAATCTGTTTACAAGAAACACATATTACAATTCAAGATCAAAACTATTTGAAAAATTCCAAATTAGGAACATATTTTATATCTTCAACTAACCAAAAAAAGAATGGTGTGGTTATTTATGTAAATCAAAAATTAACAGCCAAACTTATAGAAGCTGATCAAGATGGCAGGTTCGTAGCAATTGAACTACTTTCTGCAAATAGTCAAATTCTTTTGATAGGAATTTATACTCCCAATCAACAACAGAACTATTTTTACAAAATGCTACATACTAAAATACTACAATGGGATTATAGATCTATTTTAATTATGGGAGACTGGAATGGAGTAATTGATTCTAAATTAGATAAAAAGACTTTGGCGAAGTCAAGGATTAGACTACCACAGACTTTCTTTGATATGAAAGAAGACTTGGAATTAAAAGATATTTGGAGAATACATAACCCAAAAGAATTGGATTATACTTTCTTTTCTGATAGACATAGTTCCTTCTCTAGGATTGATTTTATTTTGTTGTCAGATGACTTACTTGTTAGGACAAAAAGAACAAAGATTTTGCCAAGAACTTTGACTGATCATAGCCCAGTGTGGATAGAAATTGAGACATATAAGACTGAGAGACGCTCTTGGAGATTAAATGAAAACTTGTTCAGATATGAAAAGAATATAATAGAACTTAAAAAGTATTTGAAAGAGTTTTTTGAAATGAATCTGAATAAAGGCACTCCAATGGAAATTGTGTGGGACGCAAGCAAAGCTTATATGAGAGGGGTGCTTATTTATATGAACTCTAAACATAGATTGATCCGACAAAAGAAAAGACTTGAATTGGAAGTAGAAATAAAGAATAAAGAACAGTTACTTATTAAAAATCCAACAGATGAAAGAATACATGGTGTCATAAAACTTTTGAAAGATCAATTCCAAATGCTTATAGCGGAACAAGTTGCAACAAATTTACAATACGCGAAGCATAATACATTCTGCAACGCCAATAAACCGGGCAGGTGGTTGGCCTACACATTGAGGAAGAAACAGAGTATACGGACTATTGATAGTATTGACATCGGAGGGAAAGAAATTTTTCAACAGAAATTAATTAAAGAAGCTTTTCTTGAATACTACACTAAACTATATGCCAAAGAGGAGGTGCAGAATGGACTTATAGAAAAATATTTAGACAATAAAAGAGTTACAAAAATTACTGAGCAACAAAAGGAAAGAATGAATTATCCTATAACAGAGGAGGAGATAATAGCAGCAATAAAACAATTAAAAACAGCTAAAGCTCCTGGAACGGATGGTCTGACTGCAGTGTACTATAAAACTTTGCAGGCAGAAATGGTGGAACAACTCAGAGACTTATTTTGTAATATACAACAAGGGGGAAAAGTACCCCCATCATGGACTACAGCTTATATCTCTTTGATACCAAAAGAGCAAGCAGGTCCCAAAAAACCGGAGAATTACAGACCAATATCTCTTTTGAATACGGATTATAAAATTTATGCAAAAGTATTAGCCAACAGATTGATGCCAGTAATTCAAAAGGTGATTCATGATGACCAAGCGGGATTTATCGAGGGTAGGCACATGAAGGACAATGTAAGGCAAGTAATAGACTTATTGGAATATCTTGAGAAGAATAAACAGATCCCTGCAGTGCTGGTTTTCTTGGATGCAGAGAAGGCCTTTGATAAAGTGGCTTGGAATTTTCTACTAAAGACTTTAAAAAAGATGGACTTTGGGGACCAATTTATACAGGTGGTCTCAGCAATTTATCAAGCGCAAAAGGCACAGATTATTATTAATGGAAGTTTGACAACAGAGTTTAAAATCGAAAAAGGAACAAGACAGGGATGTCCGTTGTCCCCATTGTTGTTTATTTTAACACTAGAAGTCTTGTTAAATACAATAAGGGACTCTAATATCTTGAAAGGTATAATGATAAGGCAAGAGGATTACAGAATAAAGGCATTTGCAGATGATCTGGTCGTTACCCTAACACAGCCAATGGAATCAATAATCCAGATGAAGGACATTATACAAGACTATGGTAAAGTTTCAGGTTTTAGACTGAACCAGAAAAAAACTAAGATGATAGTCAAAAATATGACACAAGATCGTAAACACGAGCTTGAAAGGAGGGCAGGTTTTGAGATTGTACCAAAGGTAAAATATCTAGGAGTTCAGGTTGCAGAATCAAATATGAAATTGTTTCAAAATAATTATGAGGTGTTGTGGCGAGAGGTGCAAAAAGACATGGAGACTTGGAAAAAACTGCAGCTGTCTTTACTTGGAAGAATAGCAGCAGTTAAGATGAACATTTTGCCAAGATTTCTTTTTTTGTTTCAAATGATTCCGGTGCTTAAAAATGATAAACAACTAAAAGTATGGCAAATTGGAGTGAACAAGTTTGTCTGGAACGAGAAAAAACCAAGAGTAAAATTGAAAATTATGCAAGATGTTCCAGAAAGGGGAGGTCTTAAACTTCCAAACCTACAGTTATATTATGATGCAGCAGCTTTGACTTTAACAAGTGATTGGTTTGGAGGAAAAAAGACTGGAATATTAAACGCAGAAAGTTTTGATTTGGAATTTGGATGGCATGCTTACTTATTTTATGACAGCAAAGTGGATAAAGTATTTAAAAGCCATATACTTAGAGATTCTTTGTTGAGAGTTTGGAAGAAGCACCGACTCAAATGGGATTATAAAATACCGCTATGGCTGGATCCTGGTCATACTTTGTGGAATACAAATATAATGTCACTTGGGGGGTTTTTATATAAAGAGGTTCTTTTTACAGATGCGGGCAGATGGCAGCTGAAGACATTACAGACATTGTTGGCTGAAGGGATTAATCTAACTTGGTTACAATATAATCAATTGCAATTGAGATGGAAAGAGGACCAAAAAACTGGTATTATGATGTATGAGGAAGAATTGGTCCGACATATAAAAGAGAAAGGTCCAATGCATATTAAAAGACTTTATAATGTCTTGTTAGAAAGGGATTCAGAAACTGAACTAGTTAAAGATTGTATGATTAAGTGGGCACAAAATTTTGAGGAACCAGTGATGTTGGAAACATGGGAAAAAGTTTGGGTTCAGAATGTTAAATTTACACAGTCGCAGAATCTGAGGGAAAATTTTTATAAAATGTTTTACAGATGGCATTTAGACCCCAAAAAATTGTCGTGTATGTACCCTAATGTGCAGCCTAAATGTTGGAGATGTGATTGTCTAGATGCTACATATTATCATGTTTGGTGGACCTGTAAGAAAGTTAAGGCTTTTTGGATAAAAATTTGGTGGGTCATGCAGAATGTTCTGAAGAAAAAAATTCAATTTTCTCCACAATTGTTTTTACTGGGTATAGTTAAGGGTTTTACATTGGGTGAAACAAAACTGATATTGTATATGATAACAGCAGCAAGATTGTTGATAGGTAAATACTGGAAAAATGAAGCGCTGCCCACGATTGAGGAATGGACTTTGAAGATGGCCAGTTTTGCAGAGATGGCGAAGATCTCAGCATATCTAAAAGATTGTTTACAAGAGACTTATGAATGGGAATGGAAGAGGTGGATAGATTATGTTCAGAACAAATATCAAACTAGAAAGTATCAAATAGCTTTTATTTGAAAATGTTATATTAAGATAGAAATATTTTTAAGGTAATGAGGATGAAAATTTATTTGAAAAAGTTATATTAAGATAGAAATAGGTTAATGTAATGAAGATGAAAATTTATAAGGGGGAGGGAGGGGTTCAAGTTTTATATACAAAGGAGGGTTTTTCCTTTTACCTGATATGAGTATACTGTGCGGAAGTCCGGGGGGAGGGGAGGGTTAGGGTGGGTTAGGGAGGTTGGGAAGTTTGGGGTGGGTTGAGGGGGGAAGAAAGGGGTGAAAATGTAATTGTAAAACTTTTGTAATAAAAAAAAAGCATTTTTAGATTTTTATACGAGGTTATATGCTGGTGATAATATACAAGGTAATGATATAGAGAGATATTTCCAGAAGGAAAATATTCTCGCAATTACTGATGAACAAAGGGAAAGATTGAATGTATTAATAACCACTGAGGAAATTCTTTTGGCAATTAAACAATTAAAAAGTGGAAAGGCTCCTGGCACAGATGGTTTGACAGCAGTGTACTATAAAAATTTTCAATTAGAAATGGTAGAGCCTCTTAAGGAGTTATTTGCTAAAATACAACAGGGAGGAGAAGTGCCACCATCCTGGAGAACAGCTTTTATTTCCCTGATCCCAAAAGAAGATCAAGATCATAGTCAACCCAAAAATTACAGATCCATATCATTGCTTAATACAGATTATAAGATCTTTGCAAAAATTTTGGCAAATAGACTAATGTCAGTCATGCAACAAGTGATTCATAAAGATCAAACTGGATTTATACAAGGGAGACAAATGAAAAGTAATGTAAGACAAATTGTTAATATACTGGAGTATTTGGGGAAGAACAACCAAGTCCCTGCAGTGCTTATGTTTCTGGATGCAGAGAAAGCGTTTGATCGATTGAATTGGCAGTTTTAGTGAAAGTAGCACAAAAGATGCAGTTGGGAGAGCATTTCATACAATCTATTAAGGCAATATACCAAAAACAAACAGCACAAATAATAGTTAATGGTAGTCTCACAGAAATGTTTAAAATTGAGAAAGGAACAAGACAGGGATGTCCCTTGTCTCCACTACTGTTTATTTTAACTTTGGAAGTATTGCTGAATAAAATACGGGATAATATACAGGGTATTAAGATCAGGCAACATGATTATAGATTACGAGCATTTGCAGATGATTTGGTTGTAACTTTAACCCAACCAGTAAATTCAGTTACAGGTTTGATGGAGATAATTAGGCAATATGGTCAAGTGTCAGGGTTTAAAATAAATATAGGGAAAACAAAGATGATAGCTAAGAATATGAATACAAATCAAAAAGAAGAAATGGAAAGAGTAACAGGATGCGAGATAGTGAAAAAGGTTAAGTACTTAGGAATTGTTATTACAACGTCAAATGGGAAATTATACAAGTATAATTATGAATTGTTATGGCATAAAATACAGACAGAGATGGATAAATGGAAAAAATTACAACTGTCTTTGTTGGGAAGAATAGCAGTAGTTAAAATGAATGTTCTGCCCAAGTTTCTATTTCTTTTTCAAATGATACCAATACTTAAAAAGGATGCAAATTTGGAGGAATGGCAGAGAGGCATTAACAACTTTGTTTGGGTAGGGAAGAGACCGAGAGTTAAATTAAAAATAATGCAGGATACACGTGAAAGAGGAGGCTTGAAATTGCCCAATCTAAAATTGTACTATGAAGCAGCTTTTTGTCAGCAATCAGTGATTGGATTAATTTAACAGATGAAAGAATACTGAATATTGAAGGGTATGATTTGCTATATGGTTGGCATGCCTTCTTAGTTTATGAGAAGAAGGTGGATAGGACTTTTAAAAGTCATATATTAAGGAATGCCCTCCTGCACGTTTGGAAAAAATTCCAATATAAATTGAATGGCAAGATACCCATGTGGATAGTACCCAGACATGCAATAGAAAATATAAGTATAGAACAAAGACAGGATGTAATTACTTATAAAGAACTTCTGTTTACAGAAAGAAATGTACTACAGTTAAAGCCTCGGAATGTACTAAGAGAGGAAAGGGAAATTCAAACCTGGGTTCAGTATGTACAGCTGCAGAATAGATGGAAAAAAGATCAGAGAATTGGTATTATACAAAGTGAAGAAAATTTGATAAAACAAATTAGGGACCAGATTAGAATGCACCTAAAAAGGTTGTATAATATTTTGATAGAAATAGACTCAGAGACAGAGTTAGTTAAAGATTGTATGATAAAATGACAAAATTTTGAGGAACCAATAATGATGGAAACATGGGAAAGGATCTGGGTAAGAAATGTAAAATTTACACAAGCTCAAAATTTGAGAGAAAATTTTTATAAAATGTTTTATAGATGGCATTTGGATCCTAAAAGGTTAGCTTGCATGTACCCAAACTTACAACCCAAATGTTGGAGATGTGATTGTGTTGATGCTACCTATTTTCGTGTTTGGTGGACTTGTAAAAAAGTTAAAGCATTTTGGATAAAAATATGGTGGATTATTCAAAATATTTTTTAAAAAAGGATAAAGTTTACTCCACAGTTGTTTTTGTTAGGTATAATTACAGATTGTACGGCTATAGAGACTAATTTGATTTTGAACTTAATAACTGCAGCAAGACTCATGGTGGCACAGTACTGGAAGAAGGAAGATTTACCTACTATTCAAGAATGGACATTAAAAGTAGTAAATTTAGGACCATTCCTAAAGGACCATTCAAATGAGAAATATATGTTAGAATGGAAAAGATGGATTGATTATATTCAAGGCAAATATCGGACTAAAAAATTTCAAATAGCTTATGAATGATTAAAGAGATTTTATAAAGTACTTAAAGTTAGTTTAGTGAAAGGGGAGTTAAAAGTTCAAGAGGGGGATAGGAGGCTATAGATAATTAGCTTATGTTAGCTTATGATTGTTAAATGTTATACCTTGTATTTTGCTCTGGGAAGTGGGGGGAGGGAGGGGAAGGGGAGGGTTGGAAGGGGAGCAGGGAGGGGGAAGGGGAAATGTCTGTAAAACTTTTAAAACTTTTCAATAAAAAAAATGCAGAACAATGTATACACTGAAAATAGTGGGATTAAAGCATTCATTATGTCTATTTCCTGATTAAGTCTGATCTGTACCTTTGAATATTTGAAAATAATTTGAAAAGGAACAATGCATCTTAATGTCATGTAATATGCTGTGTTTTCAAGTATTGATTAGGTATAAATCTACTTGAAATAGTGTTCAAATGTGTTCTAGAAGATTCAGATTATAAATCTATTCCCCAATTTTTGAGACCTAAATGTGCAAGGAAGATCTACATATTACATCTACAACCAACCTCCTGGTTTTTTAAAAAATGTTTAAAATATTTCCAACATTTCAGCTGTGAAAATCTGAAATTAAATAATCTTTCTAATAAAAGTACCATATTTTTCGCATGATAAGACGCACAGGACCATAAGACGCACATTAGCTTTAAAGGAGGAAAACAAGAAAAAAATTCTTCCTCTGCCCCCTAGCATCCATCTGGTATTCATCTGGCTAGCGTCCTTGCAGCAAGCAGCAAACAGACTGGTCAGCTTCAGCACATTATTGCAGCCCCAGCACGTGGCTCATCAGGGCTCCACTCCATTGCTCCCACCACCGGTCAACTGAGCTGAACTACTGCCATCGCCAGGGAATGCTGGAGCCTTCGCTGCCGAGCAGCTGATTGGTGGTTGGATCGGCCTCCCGGAATACTGCCGATCAGCTGTTCTAGGTAGCGGGCATCGCCGCCGCCGATCGCTGCCACCTATCTTCGCCGTTCACCCTCGCCAAATGATGCCCACCGCTTAGAACAGCTGATCGGCGGTATTCCGGGAGACTGATCCAACCACCGATCAGCTGCTCGGCAGTGAAGGCTCCAGTGTTCTCTGGTGGTGAATTGTGGCAGCGGTGACAGGCGGTGTGACAGTTCACTGCTGCGCCAACCGCCCTCCCCCCACCGCAATATTCACTCTATAAGATGCACAGACATTTCGCCCCACTTTTGGGGGAGGGGAAAGTGTGTCTTATAGCGTGAAAAATGTGGTTGGTGTTCAAGTGAACAACCAAATATATAGTGTAATTCTTTGGGTGCATCAGAAAGAGTAAGTGAAATAAAATCAACAATTGAGAAAATTTGCTTATTTGTGCCTTTGAATCAGTTTTTAGGTCATATTGGCTACCTGAATAAGTTTTCTTGGCAAAGTTTTTCAGAAATGGTTTGCCATTGCGTCTTTCCAAGAGCTGAAAGAATGATTGGCTCAAGGTCACCCAAGTGGCTCTATATTTACAATAGAACTAGAAATCACAGTCTCCTGGTTTCTAGTCTGAAATCTTAACCACTATGCCAAACTGGCTCTGTATAAACAACAGAAAACATTGTGCATGTACTGTAAAATATGTCATATTGGGAAGATTAATTGTTTAATTTTGTCAAGTGATGTTATATGAAAATGTAAGGGTTTTGTAAAAGTAAATTTGGAACTTCTAGGGAGTGCCATGTTTATATCATTATAGTCTGTTACTGGTAGATAATGCAATGTGGCATCTTGCATAAACTAAAGTGCTTTGTAGAAATTATACTTAGTCTGATATTCCTAAAAGAGCTAATTTCCTTCTGGAAAGTGTTAATTTGAATAATAGGACTCACTAGACAACCTATGACCTTTTGTGTCATCTTTTCAGAGAATTTTCCTTACCAGATTCCTCCACACTTTCAATAAGGCATTGGGAATTATATAGAATTGGCTATAAAATAGGCAGATGTATGAACATTTTAAATAAATAAACAATGGTAGAGCTTCTAATGTTCTGGAAAAGTTCTTAAAAATTCAAAATTCAGCAAGATATTCAGAGATGTGTCTGTCTTGAGAACAGTCCATACTGAACTCTATAGCACAGTCACTCATCAGGAGCTGACCAGGGGAATTTTTTTGTGACATTGTGCTTTATGTCATAAATATTTTATGACAATTTTATATCATAAATGTTTGATAAAATTTGCCAAATTTCAATTCCACAGGAATCATGGGTTCCAGATTTTGTTCACATTCTATAAGTTAGCACATTTGAGGTACTTTGGTTTAAAAATAGTTGCCCTAGGATTCACTGATTTGCCCAAATATAAGTTATAGACACAATACTTTTAATAGTATTTTAATTTTCATGGAGGAAATATCGACTACTCTAGAAACCAACTTCATCTTGAATATTCTTTATAATTCAATGAAAAACAAAAGAGGCAATTCTGATTACAGCCTTATACCTATATAATCATTTTGGCATGAACCTTTCATTAACCTTTGGCAATAGGAATATAATGCTTTGGACATAATTTAAAACAATCTTTTAAATAGGCTATTCTTTGATTAAACCATTGCAAATCAAGTTCTGAAGCTCCATTATATAACTGTTTTAAGGCACATTGTCAGATGATTGCAGATAATCACACCATAAAGTCTAGAAAACTTTTAGGAGAGAGCAAACAATTTGGCAAGGTATTTTTAAAATTAGGAACATAATTGCTTTGAAAGCTTCTGATTAACGTTGTTACACTTGCAAATCTTGGCAAATAAAAATTCAATGCTGCTCCTTTGCATAATCACAAAAGTGCTCAGGGCAAACAGAATAACATTTTCAAAAGCGTGCTATCTTAGCTCTAGAAATTTCATACCTCTGTCCATGCATTTCAGTTAAATTAATTAGCCATACCTTTTCCTAGCATATTCTACATCTCTACTTTGTTGTAAATTTCTTGTGCCTGCTGCCTCATTTTATTTATATAATCTAAATAGTACTTCAGAGTTCCCCAATAACTTGTTCACTTTCTAAAAGAAATAAACCAGTAAAATGGCATTCATGTGGTGTTATAACATATTAACTGCCCCTTATTCTATGAATCTTCACTGAGGTGTACTATAAATATTAAATTTAATTTTTAATTGTTCATCTCATTTTTAAAAAACAATAATTCCATAAACAATTGAAATACAGAACCAATCAAAATGACAAAAAAACAATGAAATGGTTCCCAAACCTGCATTTTGATCTAAGATAGGTTTTAAAAAGTATATAAATATAAAGTCTACTTACAGGTCAGTAGAAAACCTGGCAGATGATTTATTAACTGCTATGGTTTAAAAAAAAGAAGAATCATTCAGCTAATTTAGATAAAGGTATTTGATTCAGGCCAGTGTTTTTCAAACTTGGCAACTTTAAGATATATAGATTGCAACTTCCATAATTCCCAAGCCAGCAGTTTTTAAAGTTGAAGTTCATACATCTTAAAGTTGCCTAGTTTGAAAAACACTGATTTAGTCTGAACTGTGCTAGTCACCTCTCTTTTGCAGAATCAATCCAGCTATATCCATTCAATTAAGATATAAAAACTATTAACATATGTTTTTGGGATAGTAGTCTTGCCATCTTTTAGTCATAGGACGAAACATGAAAAGAAAAAAAACATTTCACAGAAGAGATCATTTGTTTTTCATCTTAGAAAATAAAACCTACCTGCAAGAGAGGCCCAGCAGTTCAGACTTCCTCTCTTGAATATTCATATTTAACAAGGGTATATTGGACAGCTTAGATTTTATGGGGGAAGAAGCACTGAGGTTAGCCTACAATCTTTGAACTTCTTTGTGTGATTAATGCATGTTGCTTTTGTTGTTATTGCTATCATTTATACCGGTGATGGCTAACCTTTTTGCTGTCGTGTGCCAAAAGTGGGGGGAGAGCAGGGGGTCTTGCGCGCATGCCCACACCCATGCGCATGGATGCATGACCTTCCTGCACTCTCCCCTCTTTTGGCACGCGATGGCACAGTGGGCCCAGTAGGCCTGTTTTCTTGCCCTCCCCAGGCTCCAGAGGCTTTCTAGGAGCCTGGGGAGAATGAAAACGGCCTTCCTCACCCCCTGGAGGCCCTCTGGAGGCCGAAAACAGCTCATTTCCCAACTTCTGGTGGGACCAGAAGGCCTGTTTTTCACTGTCCCCAGGCTCCAGAGGCTTTCTAGGAGCCCGGGGAGGGCAAAAATGACCACCCCCCTGGAAGCCCTCAGGAGGCCGGAAACGTCCCATTTCCCAACTTCCATTGGGCCCAGAAGGTCCAAAAATCAGCTGCCAGTATATGCATGTGCACTGGAGCTGAGCTAGGCAACACTCATGTGCCCACAGATATGGCTCCACGTGCCACCTGTGGCATGCGTGCCATAGGTATGCCATCACGGATCTATACATTAGAAGTGACTCTTTTGAATTGGACCTTTAGAGTTACACAGAACATTAATTTGTACATATGGGCTGGGAAAATTTGACCCAGCATCCCTTGACCATAGCTAAGTTAGTAGAAGTCACTTAGAATTGTAGTTTTAAGGATAGAATGGGCATCTTAATTTGGGCAATGAATTGATGTCGAAGGGGAACATTTAAAAAACTGAAACATCTTATATTACCACTTGGAAAGAATTTCAGAGGCAAAATTCTGCCTCTGCTCTTTCCCCTAAAATTCATAAAGGGCACTCCTTACAACTCAGAATATTCTATTCCTTCTCTCAATTTGTAGGACATCATATGAAAGCCCAATCCTGACTATATAGGTCAGTGAGGAGCCTGGTTTAGGAGCCTGGTTTAGCTCAACAGACAGAAGCACTGTAATTTAACACCAGCTGTCTGCAATTAAAGTAAGATCGAATCTTGCCAGGCTCAAGGTTGACTCAGCCTTCCATCCTTTCTAAGGTAGGTAAATTGAGGACCCAGTTTGTGGGGGCAATAAGCTGACTTTGTATAAATATACAAAAGTATGAAGGCTATTGCTTAATGCACTGTAAGCCGCCCTGAGTCTCTGGAGAAGGGCGGCATATAAATCAAAATTTAAAAAAAGAAGAAGTGATGACTAATCTTTTTGCTGTCGCGTGCCAAAAGGGGGAGCACGGGGGGGATCACACACGCAGGTGTCCACACCCATAATTCAATGCACCCCCCCTGCTCCCCTGCTTTTGGCATGCGATGACATGGTGGGCCTGATAGGCCTGTTTTTTGCCCTCCCCAGCCTGGGGAGGGTGAAAACGGCCTTCCCACCTACCTGGAGGCTGGAAACAGCCCATTTCCTGACTTCTGGTGGGCCCAGAAGGCCCAAAAATCAGCTGGATGGTGTGCACATGTGCATTGGAGCTGACCTTGGGCAATGCTCATGTGCCCACAGATATGGCTCCATGTGCCACCTGTGGGCACACGTGTCATAGGTTCGCCATCACAAATATTGGTCATAGTATATTCCACAGGACCAGTTACCCAGATTTCACTCTGAAACAGTTTATGTCTGTAGCTTTCCTTAATATGATAACATTTTTACTTACTTAAATCTTCAGATTGTTAATTATTTGAAGAAGTTTCAATTGCTCTTGACGTCATTTCATGGTAAGAATTTTATATTGCATTTAGGGAAATGAGCTAGCAATGTTTATTTTCCAAGAGTTTCAATTAAGAGGCTGTTCAGACATTCTCTTTGCATTTTCAATCCAATACAGAAATGGTGAGCAGTCCATTCCTTCTTCTAATCATACTAGTGTTGGAAAAAATATCCAGGTCCAATTCCAAGCCAGGAGAAAGGCACTGGAGATAAAATGGAGGCTGATTGGAAAGAAAGGTTCCCTTTATTGATGAAGCAGAACCACCAATCACATGTGATTCTGGGCAACTGACAAAATGGAGTTGAGTGTGGGTGGGTTTTTATACCTTCTTTGGGCTTTGTATTTGAGCTTCCTGTTCCTGTGCAAGAACATGTCCTTTAATATTCCAGTGGCTGTTGTCAGATTCCTATGGGATCATGGCTAGCAAAAGGGGAAATGCAAATCCTAGGTGCCTGTCAGAGCTAATTTTGTCAACCTTTTGTTTGTTGCTTATCTGAGTTTCTATCTTGACCCAGTCTTTCTGAATGGATTACCAAATCCGCATTTCTAAAAGCTGGCCTTCTCAGTTTCTGCTTGGGGCAGGGAAACTGGGACTGGTTTCTGCCTCCCGTAAGATTTTTTTCATTTCTTCTTTAGGAGAAATATTCTATCCTGCCTTTTTAAAAATATTTTCCAAAATATTTCATTCTTCTGGGGTGGGGGGCTTCCCACAATAGTGATATACACCTATTGCAACAATAGTCTCCTCTGTTAGAACATAGTTATTTGCAGCAGGAAGCTAAAAAAAAACTTTGATAGTGGAGAATGCCAATCTCTGTTGTAAGCAGAGGTATTTTGAAATATCAATTATCAAGACAGCTAAGACTTGAGGAAACTATCATGTGCCCTTGAATTAACTTGAATAGATAAAGGTAATGTCTGAAAGAAACTTTCTACTATCCAGAGTAATTGAGACTCACAATCTGATAGTGGATACTGGACAGAGAAATGCATAATTTTGTGACTAGTGTTGGGGGAACCTTTCACTAAATTGTTATTAAGTGTAAAAAAGGAGGGATAGAAATTTTAAAAATCTCATTAATTTGTGTCTTAAAGGATGTTTGACCCAGCTTTACTTTGGCTATTTATTAAAATTGCCAAATTTTAATTTATACCATATTTCAAAATTGATATAACAATTATAGAATCAATAATTTATTTACCTACTTTTTATTATAAATTAAAAGCTCCACTACTAATTGTTCTGACACTCCTGGCAAAACAAACAAAAGGATTTTTTCTTCTGGAAGATTTTTGCATCATCTTCCTAATCCATTCTAAGAATACACAAAAGAAAAGGAAAGGAAAAAAAAAAAAACCCAGGGAAAGATGTTTATAACATTATTAATTTGCTTGAATGGTCAATCCATACTGATTTGATTTCACCTGAAACAGTTGCATGATTATTTATATAGGAGCTAATTAATTTGTGGAATTCATTAGCACAAGTTCTAGTAAATTGAATAGCTTTGAAAGAGAAAAGAATAGATCTATAAAGGACTAACTCTTGAAGACTTTGTCTTACCTCTGTGTTGGACAGATGTCTCCAGTTGCAGGGGATCAGAGGTGGGAAATAGATATGTTTCCATCTTTTTCTGCTGAGTACCACAGAATCATCTGGAAAGCCATTGTAAGAAACAAAATTCTGAGTTTTGATCAGAACCAACAAGGCTGCTGTTACATATGGTGTCTTAGTTGTGGTGGCCTTTGAGGAGTTCTATAAATATTTCATTGTTGGAAGAAATGTCCATCTGGGTTCAGTTCCAAGTGGGGAAAAAGACACTGGAAACATGGAGACTGCTTGGAAAGATGGTTTAATGGTTGGCAGGACCACATGGGTTTTTTTTGGGTCCTGGGCAAAAATGAGCACATGGAAGATATCTATCTATCTATCTATATCTATCTATATCTATCTATCTATATCTATCTAGCTATCTAGCTATCTAGCTATCCATCCATCCATCCAAACCGGGAGCATTTCACTCCTGATGTACTCCCCTTCTGAATCAGTGGTGAAGCCAGCATAGGCTGCCAAAGCAGAACACCGACAGGATGCCTGGCCCAAAGAGCCAATGCTCTGGCAAGCCACTCAACCAGATCACTCTCTGTCGGGTGAGACTGTGGGAGCTGCACTGCCCCAGGAGCTGCTGACTGGAGCGATCCTGCGGGAACAAAAGATGGGAGTGAGCAGAGTGGAGCAGACCCAAACCCTCAAATGGAGGGCACTGGGATAGGCTGATCTCAGCGATTCCCGGGAGTGGGGCTTTCCACTGCTGACACAAAGCCAGTTGCTTGTGGGTCTACCAGAGCGGTTCAATCAGCTCAGCATGGGCAGCATTGCATAACCTCCTAGTACCGGCCCATCCGGCTGGATTCTGGCTCAGCCCATGTTCACCTTTCCAGGCCAAGGGACCACAGTGGCACTGAGTGGAGCATCGGCCTCATTTCACTCAGCACAAAGCAGATTGCACCATAGCCTCCTCCGTTGGGCCTGGTTTACCAGGATGACAGCTCCTGCTGGAGTCAGAGTGGCACCACAGCAAGGCCTATTTAAACCAATCCAGTCCAATGCTACAAGGACTACCATTGGGACTGGCATGACCCAACCTCCCCCCTCAGCAGCCAGTCCTCAGATTGCCTCCTGCTGACCAGATCCCCCCTGGCTGGGCCTTTTACTCCAGCCAGGGGTGGATCCAATACCATTGGACACCAGCGCCAGTAGCGCAGCCAGCACCGGCACCGCCAGCCACTTTTCCCCCATGGTTCAGAGCAACATTTGACAGGACCCCAGGAAAGCTGGCCTACTTCCTCAATTGAGTTTGGTCCCACATTGACCACTATAGTGACCAATACCAGACCAATTGGGACAGGACTTCAGCAATTGCGGATGGCCTGAATGAAGGAGAAGCAGCAGAGTGGATAGCTGAACTACACGATAGGGAGCCCTGGAGCTAGATGATGCGGATGAGTTCATCCAGCTGCTCCAAGGCCACTTCGAGGACATGGCCCACCAGATAGAAGCCGAGCCCCAGATCAAAGCCTTGAAGTAAGCGGGCCAGCTCCCCAAAGAATTAGTCTAGGAATTCCGGAGACTGGCTGGCAAACTGAGGGACTGGCCTGATCGCCTCCTCATCTACCACTTCAAAGAGGCCCTTGACCCAGACTTCAGACAAGCCTGTGGCATCAGGGGAGTTCTGGAGTGTATACAAGTTCAACAGGTATTGGTTCAACACAGCAGTAGCCATGGATCTGGAAATCCACCCCATCAGAAGCCAACTGCAGAAAAATTGGCATGAAGACCTCTGGGCCTCCAAACTCCGGTCAAGCCAACTGAAGCGCTGCAACTCACACTGTCTGGGATGATCAAGTGCTACCGATGAGGTCAGCATAGGCACAGGGCACCCAAATGCCTGTCCCCTGCCCCAGTCCCTCAGGTCCAGACCCCCTCCGCACCCCAGGGAAGGAAAACCGCAAGGAAGCCCCAGACAAGGGGAGAATTGCCAAACAGGCTGTTGAGGTTCCTCTCCTTCCAACTGGGAATGAGGAAACTCCATCCAGAGAAACCTCTCCAGGTTTTGCTGAGGGAAGCAGCGGCAAAGACAACCCAATGGTAAGTGAAACCATCCACCCCTTCACTATCAAAACCCAGATTGTGGTGCCAGAAATGGGAGCCCAAATGGAGGTAGAGGCCATCCTAGACACTGGCTGCACCAGATGCCTAATCAGTCTCCCCATAGTCCAACAGCTAGTGATAGGCACGAGACACCTAGTGCTCCCCATCCCTTTTCAACAGGTTTATGGGACGCTAATAGGTGGAGCCCTGGCCACATTGGTCACAGAACCTGTTAGACTGGAGATGGGGTGCCACTGAGAACTCATCCGATTTGTCATAGCTCCAAAAATGACCAAGTCAATCACATTGGGCTTTGCTTAGCTAGACAAATGGGGACTGAGCATCACATGGGAAGATGGCTACCAAAAGCTTAGACTAGGCATCAGCCCACTGCCACCCATCAAACCAGACAGTTGCTAAAAGGCCACAAACCCCAGCAGCCCCAGCAAGTGAGAAACCGTGTCTCCCACCACAGACAAACTTCCTGGCAGCCCATAGGTGCCAAGGGAATACTGAGACCTGTTGGACATCTTTAGCAAGGAAGATTGCAACTTCCTCCCCCTCACTGCCCAACAGATTGCACGATTGAGTTTGTGACAGAAGCAAAGCTGCCTAAACCAAAGATGTACTCTATGACTCCAAAAGAAATGGCTGAGTTAAGAAAATACATTGACGCCAACTTAGCGCAGGGTTTTATCCAGCCCGCTAAATCCAGAGTGGCAGCCCCTGTACCATTTAAAGAAAAAAAGGATGGGGATGAGGCTCTGCATGGATTTTTCATGGAATTAATGCCATATTTGTGGAGAACACCTACCCCCTCCCCCTCATAAAGGACATGCTAAGACACTTAGTCAAGGGCAAGGTGTTCACCAAACCGGACCTGAGAGAAACCTATTATCACATTTGGATTAGAGAAGGAGATGAAAGGAAAATCACTTTTAACTGTCTGCTTGGCAGTTTCTAGTTCAAAGTCATGCCATTTGGCCTGCAAGGGGCTCCCACAGTCTTCATGCAGCTGATAAATGAGGTACTACACAAGCACCTGTACAAAGGAGTTCTAGTTTACCTAGATGACATTCTTATATTCAGCGAGACTCTAGAGGAGCATGTAAAGCTGGTGCAGCAAGTGCTGAAAAAACTCCTAGCCGCAAAGCTCTATGCAAAGCTGTCAAAATGTGAATTCCATAAAACCTCCCTAGATTACCTAGGCTACCAAATATCAAGCGGAGGAGTGGAGATGGACCCAGGGAAAGTGAAAGTCGGACTAGACTGGCAAACACCTACCCACAAACAGCTTCAAAGCTTCCTGGGTTTTGCGAACTTCTATAGGCAATTGATACCAGCATTCACAGAAGTCACCCTGCCCTTAACAGAGTTATTAAAAACAGGGGCCCCTCCCATGAAACCACGACCTAATGAACCGCTTGCTTGATCAATGGACTGCCAAAAGGCCTTTTAAAAATTAAAATGGCTCTTTGCTGAGGAGCAATCCTTCAACATCCTGACCCAGAGAGACAATTAATCATCCAGATGGATGCTAGCAATGTAGTGGTGACTTCCGTGCTCCTACAGAAGGACCCACAAGGACAGCTCCTGCTTGTGCATATGTGTCCAAGAAGCTCACCGACACCAAGAGGAGGTAGACAATTTGGGAGAAGGAAGCCTATGCAGTCCACCCAGTCCTCCTCTCCTGGAGACATTTTCTTGAAATAGGTAAAGTGCCTTTTGAAGTCTGAACTGATCATAAAAACCTTGAAGCTCTAAAAAAAACCCCAGAAAACTCTCTCCCAGACAAATCCGCTGGGCACAATACTTCAGGCAGTTTAACTTCAAGCTAAAATACATCCCAGGAGGGAAAAACCTGCTAGCTGATGCATTATTGAGGAAATCACAGTTTGATAGTCAGAGGGAAGAAGGTGTCCATGCCATCATCGCCTCCTCACAACAAGCAGTACAAGTCACCACTAGGGGCCAAGCCAGATGCCAACCAGATTCCGGATGGGACAAACTGACAGCAGCACTCCTAGCCGACCAATGGCTCACAGATAATAAAGATGTCTTGACCATGAGAGATGGACTGGCTTGGAAGGGGTCCAAACTGTATGTCCCCAACAGCTTAAGGCTGGAAGTCTTACAGTGTAGCCACGCATCACAACTAGCAGGCCATTTTGATTTCTTGAAAACTCTGTACCTAGCCAGGAGACAGTTTTGGTGGCCAAAGATGAAGGCTGGCGTAGAAGATTACATAAGAAGCTGTTCCACATGTGCAGCCATGAAAACGAGACCAGGGAGACCTTCTGGGCTCCTCCAGCAAGTGGCCAACCCCAGCTGACTTTGGAAGGAAATTGCAATGGACTTTATAGTTGAGCTCCCAGAGAGCGGAGGAAATACAGTGATTTGGACAATGATTGACTTCGTTTCCAAGCAAGCCCACTTCGCTGCTTGCTCGGGATTGCCTTCAGCGAAGAAACTAGCAAAAATGTTTATCAAACAGATTTACAGGCTGCATGGATTACTCCATTGGGTAATCTCAGACAGAGGAATTCAATTCACCGCTAAATTCTGGAGGGAATTCCTGAAATCGATCGGGTCCACTCAGGGACTTAGCTCAGCTTTCTATCCGAGAACAAACGGAGCTGCGGAATGAGCAAACACAATGGTGGAGCAATATATTAGTTGTTATGTGGATTACCAACAAGAGAACTGGGCAGACCTGTTGCCGTTCGCAGAAGTGGCTTACAATAATGCCTCACATAACAGCACTGGATTGACCCCCTTTCATGTCACCAGCGGCATGGACTTTGTCCCCATGCCTGAGCTGCCCAGAAAACCACCTTCCTCCATGACTCTGACTAAGTGGATGGAGTCACTAAAGAAGGGGTGGGAAAACACCAAAAAAAGCACTGGCAGAAGCTGCTGAGGTGTATAAAAAGCAAGTGGACAAACACTGATCTCTCCAGCCCCCCTTCTGTGTGGGAGATCGGGTTTACCTATCAACCAAATACATAAAATTGCAGTTGCCCAGTAAAAAGCTGGCACCTAAGTTTCCAATAGTGAAAATAATTAACCCAGTTACAATTTAGATTGACCTCCCACACATACTAGGGAAAGTGCATCCTGTCTTTCACTGCAGTTTGCTAAAACTGGCATTCGGGTTGAGATTAAGACCACAGACCTGACTGGCACCTAAACGTATAGTGGTGCAGGAGAAGACACATTATGAAGTTAAGAAAATTCTCGACCCTAGATTGTATAGAGGTCGATTACAGTATTTAATTCATTGGAAAGGGTACTCTTTGTCTGAAGCTACTTGGGTTAAAAGCTGGGATGTAAAAGCAGACAGATTAGTGAAACTATTTCATGATAAATTCCCTGATAAGCCAAAAGGTCCCTGTCAACTCATAAAGCATTCCAGGATCCATCAGAACCCTCACAGTCCCCCCCCGGGGGGGGGGAGAGGAGAGATGGTTAGGGAATATTGCATTAATTCCCTATGTTCCTTTTGTTGCAGGATGCAATCATCAGTTGAGGGGGGCAGCCTGCCATCCCTGGAGGCCATCTTTTTCTTTGGATCTTCATGGCTGCCACACTTAGTGCTGTGGGAAACTGGGAGGGGGGATTGCATAGAGTGGAGATATTTAGCCATAATAACATTCCTTTCTCTTGAGAGTCAAGGACATTCGGGCCTGCACCTGGAGTGGCATGACTGGGAGGCATCTCTAGTTGGGACGGTGCATTGATTGGACCATGTGATGGACATGTTGGTGCAAGGGAAGGGACTTGGACTTTCTTTTGGGTGGGGAAAACCTGGACACTTTCAGATTCGGGTTTTCCCAGATGTGCCAATATGACATCTCTAATAAAATGGAACTTTATAAAATGGGTGAGGACTAATCCTATTATGCCCTGAGGGTGAAGGTCTTTTGTGTCGTAGATAAACTGGCCCAGTCATTTGTCTTGTAGATAGGCTGGCCCAGTCTTTCTGGGGCTATTAACAAAGGTGGGAGCTGCTTTCCAAGAGCATGTATCTCCTTTTCTCATCCAGGGAGGTATAATATTCTACCTTTTTAATATTTCCTAGAATATTTCATTCTTCTAGGAAAACGGTGGGTGCTAACTTTATATATCATTTTGTAATTACTATGTGAACAAAAATTCCTGTGAAATTATTTCAAAATACAATAAATTAGCACCACAAAAAATATTAACATTAAAAAAAGTTAACAATCAATCACCAACATGAAAATAAATAATTTTTATGCATGTATATGGCAAAGTTGATGTTTTTATTCTAGTTAAATTTCATCAGACAGTACAGTCTCAAAACTACAATTTAGATTTCTAATTTTTAATCAAAGGGGGACCTTTGCACAGGTTTGCCTGGTGCACCAATTGCGACCTTAGGAGGCTCTCCTCACAGTCATTCATGCCCTTGTCACCTCACGGTTAGATTATTGCAATGTGCTGTACATGGGGCTAACCTTGAAAAGTGTTCGGAAACTACAGTTGGTCCAGAACGCAGCCACGCGAGCTGTCGTGGGTGCACCTAGGTACACCCACATTACACCAATTCTCTGCGAGCTGCACTGGCTCCCTATTGGTCTCTGGTCACAATTCAAGGTGTTGGTTATTATCTTTAAAGCCCTACATGGCTCAGGGCCAGGTTATCTTCGAGACTGCCTTCTACCGCATAGCTCCCAGTGACCGGTAAGATCCCACAGAGTTGGTCTCCTCCGGGTTCCATCAGCTACACAGTACCGGCTGGTGGACCCATGGGGGAGGGCCTTCTCTGTGGCTGCCCCAACTCTCTGGAACCAGTTACCTCCTGAGATCCGGACCATCCCCACCCTATTGGCCTTCCAAAAAGCAGTGAAGACCTGGCTTTTCCGGCAGACCTGGGGCCATTGATCCCGTTACGATCTGGCAAAATCCGGCCATGAATGGCGTGAATGGGTTTTAATTGTTTTTAATGTTTTAATTTTTACTGTTTTTATATATGGTTTTTAATGCATTGTAAGCCGCCTTGAATCTTCAGAGAAAGGTGGCATACAAGTCGAATAAATAAATAAATAAATAAATAAATAAATAAATAAATAAATAAATAAATAAATAAATAAATCCTCCATACTCAAAACACTGGCTTTTAAAATCTCAGCTCAGAATCATTTGGCTATTATATGATTTTATGCCATCAGTTGTAAATCTTGACACTCTATTGTCTTTGCTTAACCATCTTGTTTTTTATATAATATATAACTGTCTGATTGGATAGTGCACAAAACAGTTTTAAAAACTGGTAATTACATTTAATTTAAATAAAACATACTAGCTCAGACGTGAAACTGATAAAAGTTTTTAAATCAAAAGGTTTAATTTTTTAATAGTAATTTCAGTAAAAATAGTAATAGATTACAATTACAACAGTAAAAACTAACAGTACAAAATATAAAAAAATAGGTGTAGAAAAAAAATAAGAATATAATAAAGAAAAAGAAAAGAAATATATGAAATAGTGATTTCCCACTTCCATCACAAGTATGAACTATTTTACCACTTTCTTTTAAAATACACCAAGTGATTGCTTCTTCCCAGATCTCATTTCTTATAGAGTCCATAGGGTATAATGCAGACACTATTAAAATTAATTTCTGAGACCATTGTTCAAAAATATACTTCAGTATATCCAACTTTAAAATATTTTGCTTCATTCTATAATTGTGAGTTGAGTTTGAGTATTCTTCCTCTTTAATTATAATCTTTAGTTCCTGTAAGGAACTAAAAATCTTTCCAAAAGAGGATCTCAGGGCTCTTTGGCACCAGGATATATGTTGTAAAATATCTGTTGACACAAGCAATGCTCATAAATTGAATCCAAGTCTCCCCCTTCCTCCAATTGAATGGCAGCATCACTTTTAGGGATCTGACATGCTACCCTCCTTAGAAAGCAAAAGGGTCCACCTGTAAAAAAAACAAATATACACAAGATTTCATGATAGTAATTAATAAGATTTGTTAGGATATTGGGAGTGAAATTTTCTCAGTAATATTGAAGCCCTAACATGATGTTTAGTGACCCATTAATTGTGTGCTGATGGTAAATGTTTCCAAGCGACTAAGTATTGGATTTTCCCTCTGTGGATCCTAGAATCAAGGATTTCCTTAATTTTAAAGTGTTGTTCACCTTCAATCATGATGGGGATGGCTGGTGTAGATGCAGGTGGTCTGAGGGATGAGATTACTTTTTGCTTGAGTAAACTGATATGGAATACTGGGTTGACTTGTCTGAGCATCCAAAAATGCCCTCCAAAAGTTGGAGGTGAATTGAACCCTTCTGTCAGAGATGATACTTTGTGGAGCCTCATGAAATCGATAAATGTGTATTAGGAATAATTTGGCTAAACTTGTAGCAGTTGGAAACTTTTGGCAGGGTATAAAATGTGCCTGTTTTGAAAATAGGTCTGTCACAACCCAAATAACAGTATTTCCCTCACTGTTTGGCAATTCTATGATGAAATCCATAGCAATCTCTCTCCAAGGCGCTGAAGGTTCAGCTACCTTCTGCAATAGACCTGGGGATTTCCCCTGGCGTCTTTTTGCTGCTGCACAAATGGGGCAGCTAGCTACATAGCTTTCTATGTCCTTTTTAAGTGATGGTCACCAAAATTGTCTTTTAATCAGGTGTAAAGTTTTCACAAACCCAAAATGTCCAGCTAATTTGGAGTCGTGGTATCTTATCATCAAGCATAGTCTTTGGCTGGCTGGAACATACAACTTCCCTCCCACCCAAGCCAAGTCATCTTTCATCAGACAGCTGGATTTGTTGTTGAAAAACCATTCATCAGTGGCCAATGCTTGTTTAAAAGTTTGGGTGGTGTCATTGTTTGTCAATGTTTCTTATTTTGCCTGGGATCTGGTGACTACTTTAGCAGCTAGTTGATTTTTTTGTACTGTGGCTTTGATTACGTCTGACCTTGCACTATTGTATTGCGGTTTTCTGGATAGTGCATCTGCCAGAAAGTCCCCCCCCCGGGAGGTATTTTAGAGTAAAATCAAACCGTTTAAAGCACTGAGCCCATCGTACTTGTTTTGGGGAGAGTTTCCTTGGGGTCTTTAGGGCTTCTAGATTTTTATGATCAGTCCAGACTTCAAAAGGGGTCTTACTGCCTTCTAGGAACTTCCTCCAGGTTAACAATGCCCAACGAACTGCATAAGCCTCTTTCTCCCAAATGGCCCACCTTTGCTCAGTTTCATTCAACTTTTTGGATGTCTAAGCACATGGTTGTAGTTGGTCTTGCTCATTCTTCTGAAGCAGGACCGCTCCTATTGCCACATGGCTGACATCTGCTTGTATGACAAATGGTTACTCAGTGTTTGGACAGTTTAGCATAAAGTTTGGCAGAGCGGAGTTTGTTTAAAACTGCCCTGACTAGTTTTACATATTCTGCTTTGGTCTCGGTATAGATTAAAATGTCATCCAAGTAGACCAGGACCCCCTTATATAAATGCTGATGCAGCACTTCATTTATTAACTGCATAAACACTGCAGGGGCTTCTTGCAACCCAAAGGGGAGCACCTTGAATTGGTAGCAGCCGATGGGGGTGTTAAGTGCTGTTTTCCACTCATCCCCTTTCTTAATTCTGACACAGTAGTAAGCCTCCCTTAAGTCCAGCTTTGAAAAAAATTTCCCTTTAGCGAGGTGCTCTAGCATATCTTTCATAAGGGGGAGGGGATACATGTTCTCCACACTGATCGTATTCAGGTTTCTAAAATCAACACATAGACGTTTTGAGCCATCTTTTTTCTCTCTAAATAGCACTGGAGCTGCAATTTTTGTTCGGGCTGGCTCGATGAAACCCCTTGCTAGGTTTTTCTCAATAAACATTCTCAGCTCTTCCAATTCCCCCGGTGACATGCTGTACATCTTGGGTTTAGGGAGTTTAGCGCCATATAAGATTTCTATCACACAGTCAGTGGCGCGGTGGGGGAGAGCTCGTCTGAGGCTTTTTCGCTAAAAACCTCAGCCAAATCCTTGTATTCTATGGGTATGCCCTCAGTTGGTATGGCGTGATCAGGCATGGTTGCTTCTCGATTCTCTGCCCCCTCAATTCCTTTATGTGGATTCTCAGCAAAAGTCACATTCCTCTGAAATTTTATGATGCCTTGTTTCCAATTGATTTTTGGGTTCCATTTTTTCAGCTATGCAAGGCCCAGAACCAATGGCCATTCCATGCGAGGTGCCACTATAAATGTAAGCATTTCCTCATGGCTTCCAATGCCTATATGAAGAGGCTCGGTAGCAAAAGAAGCTGGCTCTCCCCCTGCTATTGACCCATCTAGTTGGCAGAAAGCAATGGGGTTTTTCAGCTTTCTTATATTTTATTTATTTATTTATTTATTTATTTATTTATTTATTTATTTATTTATTTGTGTAATTTATATGCTGCCCTTCTCCCGTAGGACTCCGGGCGGCTTAGAAAACAAAACAAAGAATTACATAAACAGTTTAAAAACAGATTTAAAATTAAATTAAAATCAATTAAAAATAATTAAAATTATTTAAAGTCACCACTACGGATTCAGCCCATTTGGTGAAAAAGCCAATTCAATTTGCGGCGGAAGGAGAGTAGGTCTGGGGCTGTCCTGAGGCCGGTGGGCAACCCATTCCAGAGGGTCGGCGCTCCCACAGAGAACACTCTCCCTCTGCGGGCTGCCAGCCGACATTGTCTGGCAGACGGCACCCTGAGGAGGCCCGCTTTGAGTGAGCGCACCGGACGGTGGGAGAAAGGCAGGAGATGATCCTGCAGATACCCCGGGCCTAAGCCATGTAGGGCTTTATAGGTGAGCACCAGCACCTTGAAATGAACCCAGAGAGCCACCGCAGCCAATGCAGCTCGTGCAGGAGAGGTGTCACACGGGAGTACCGAGAAGCCCCAGTAACAACCTGTGCGGCCACATTCTGGACTAACTGTAGTCTCCAGGTGCATCCCAAGGGCAGCTCCATGTAGAGGGTGTTACAGTAGTCCAACCGAGATGTAACAAGGGCATGAGTGACTGTGGCAAGGGCATCCTGATCTAGGAAAGGGCGCAACTGGCGCACAAGGTGTACCTGTGTGAAGGCCCCCCTGGTCACGGCCATCAAATGATCTTTTAGGGATAGCCATGAATCCAGGAGGACCCCCAGATTGTGGACCCTTTCTGAGGGAGTAAGAATCTCCCCTCCCATCACTAGTGATGGGGCCACTAGATCAAGAGATGCCGGTATCCACAGCCACTCGGTCTTGGATGGGTTGAGTCTGAGTCTGTTTCTTCCCATCCAGGCCCGCACCGCTTCCAGGCAGCGGGACATCACAGAAAGGGCATCCCTAATCCCTAACTTCCCTACTAGGGTTGGGCTGATCCAACAACGAGTGCATCCTGAATCCACTAGACTGGAGATATTTATCTCCCTGTCTTGGTTTGGGATAAATAGTCTTAAGGGGAGGGTAAGCGGTTTAATTGGTTTGCTTACCAGTGGTTCATCATCTGGATCGCTTCTGAATGTGATTCCTCCTGTTCAGATGCCAGGGTTTCCTCCCCAAAGAGGGGAGGGGATGGAACTTCTATGGTCTCCCTGCTCCTCAGGGCAGTCTCCTTCCCATGCCGGCCCGGTTTTGCAGGGTTCTCCCCCGGTGGGTGGTTCCGGGCGGGTGTTTGCAAATGATACTCTGCAGCTCGGTGCCCCTCATTTCCACACTTGAACTTGCTGAAGATCTCGGAGGGAATGCGGTTTGTGGTTTGTGAGGCTCTTGCTTCCATCGGGGTGAGGATTTCTTCCATGCTCTTCCCGCTCGATACTGGTTTCTGGCCATATCGATCTCAACTTCTTAGGCAGTGACGTACCATTCATGTAGGTTATTCAGTGCACCTCGGGCCACACAGGCATTGTATAGATCCTCACTCAGCCCATCCTTGAAACAGCTCACCAAAATATCTTCCGGCCAGTGCATACGACACGAGAGGTCCCAGAATTCTTCAGTATACTCTGCTACTGGCTGTCGCCCCTGCCTCACCCCCTTGATGCGGTCACATGCTTTGCGATCTGCTAGTGGGTCCTCAAATCGACATCACAGGGCCATCATGTAATGGTCAAAATCCCATAATTCTGGTGCATTGGCGTTATGCAGGTCACCATCCATCTGGCAGCGGCACCCTCTAGGGCTAGGGTCACAACTCGCACTCGGGATCCTTGGGTTAGGAAATCATGCCCGTACTCTTCCATGTGCCACGAAGAATGCTAATTGTTGCGGATTCCCATCAAACTTTACCCCAAGGGAAGGAGTTTTTCTTTACAGTTGCGGGACTCAGAGCTGGTTGGGAATGGGCGCCGGTATGCATGTGGCCTGGGGGGGAGGGTTTGCTGGGTCTTCTCCCACTGTTGCTGCGCCATCTGCTTGATAGGTAGGCTCCAGAAGGGGGTTGCCTCCCATGGCATCATCTGTGACTGCTGCCCTTTCTGCGCCCTTTGGTTGTTGTCCTGAGTCCCTTCGGATGTTGAGATTTTCCAAAGTTTCCATCCAATTGGGTTATATGCCTCTTCAGATAATCCTCCCTCAGTGATGCTTCAGTCAGTCCTCCCTGGTCAGCAAGGGCTTCTAGTTCCAGTTTCCACCCCGGTTTTCGGTTGCCGCGGCTGAGGGTGACTCCTCTGGTTCTCTCATCCCAGCTATCTTTCTTCCCAAAGCCAATTGACCAGTGGGGCTTTTCAGGATTCTCCAGGGTTACCTCATCCTCTCCGATAGGGTGTACGAAACAGGCATCCGACTGGGTGATTGCTGTCTCCCCCCAGCAATCGATTTCTCCCAGTTCTCTGCTTCATTCAGATATGGTTTGCAAGGTCCCCTCAGTAGAGCGAAGATTGCTTCGCTCTACTGAGGGGCTGACTGTTTTGCAGATTGTGCTTTCTGTATGGATTGCCTCTCCTTCCAATTTAAGAAAGTACGAACTCTTGAAGCGTGGTTGTTCAAAAGGATTCTTTTATTAAGCAGAAGTGAAAGCCATCCAGCTAAAGCACAATCTGAATACCCTTAGGCAATACAAGCAGGATTAAAGCAATAGAGACCCCTCTCTTTAAGTCAGAATGCAGATTTTAGCCAATACACAAGTGTGAAGATGTTTTCTTTCCCAATTTCCCTGAGAACCCGAACAACCATGCATTCCCACTGTTCCCCTTTAAAGTGAAACAACCCACATGGCTATCATAAAAATTCCTCCAGGTAAAGAGGATCTCAGGGCTCTTTGGCGCCAGGATATAGGTTGTAAAATATCTGTTGACACAAGCAATGCTCATAAATTGAATCCAAGTCTCCCCCTTCCTCCAATTGAATGGCAGTATCCCTTTTAGGAATCTGACAGTTCTTCTGGTTCCCTCTTGTGTCCAATTTAAAGTCTTATGCATTTTTTTAAAAAAAATTCAAAACGCATAATCCCATGGGTAGCACTTTTTATCATTAGTTCCAGAATCTTATTTCAAATTTACCTTTGTGAAGTACAATAATAACTTTCAATCTATAATATGCCTAGTAATTATCAATCTTTGCTCTATTTCCATTGTTAAATCATTTTTTTCAATAGAAAATAACTTGAATTGTTATTATATGTCAGTCCAATAGAAATTGAAATCCGCTGCTGAACAATGCCAAAATGGCAAAAAATAGTGGATAATGTGAGAAAAACTGTTGAGTTTTTCTGAATTCTTCAATAGGCAACAGATTACAAAAAGTGGGAAATGGGAAATTCATAACAAGTCCAGATGTTTCCTGATGTCTGCAATGCAAAATCAATCTCAAAATGGAGATTATAGAATAAATGTATTTGATAGCATATTATTGTTAATTTTCATCTAGCTCTCAGGGAGAAAAAAAAACCTGGTTTACTTCCACAACTTAGAAAATACAAAGGCTGGTAGTTCTTAATTTGTGTCTTGTCCATGGGGACATAAGAGTAGAAATAAACATTTGAAGTCTGTATGTTAGCAAAGCTGGGAGAAATATTATGTGGTTAAATCAAATTGCATACTGGTTGAAGGGCTTGGAACCTCATATTACTTTGCCCTGAGTTGTTGAAAACCTATTTCTTTGGAGCCATCATTTTCTTTGTTTCATAAAAAAACAAAAAAAAAAAAAAACTATCATAAGAGCTCAGGGTTAGGGTTGCACTGGTTAGGACCAGCCAACGTGGAATTGATTAATTTGCAGAATTCATATAATTTCATTTCATAAAATAAAATGTGATTGTATTTTTTCCCCTATGGAATGTAAGTCAGACAGACAAATGTCAGTCTTAAATGAAAAGTTTATAAGTTCTGTAAAGAGTGTATTTAGAGTTCTGCTGTCACATAATAAAGAAGTTTATTTATTTCATACTTTTTATTTATTTCTATTCCAGTGATCTTTATTTGAGTTATTGTCTAAATTAAATTCCCATCTTGTTACTTTTTCTTTATAGATTGGCAGATTGCTACTCTTTCTATGCTGTTGGGTGGTGCTGTCATAATTCTTATAGCTTTTTTGGTTGGACTAATTTCTATTTGTGTGGGATCACGGAGGAGGTTCTACAGACCTGTTGCTGTCATGCTGTTTGCGGCAGGTAAGTTAACAGCTGCTCTGAAATATGTACAACATTAGATAGCTGTTATTTTCTCAAGAATAAAGATAGAACATCTCTGATAATCCAAAAATAATTTCTTCATTTCAGATTGTTCAGCTTTTGTTTGACCAAGAAATCCCAAGATTTTCCTTCCAGGCCAACTCTTTCTACCATTTAAAGTTTGAAGAACATTCTTTATCAGCAGGCCAAAATCCCAGTGGCAACTAAATGAAGGAGTGCTTCTGCACCTATTTTTTCAGCCTAGATGTCATGCCTTCAATCTTACGCATTACAAGAAATAAAGCACACATTGTTACTTGACAGTAGTAGTATCTTATCTCCTATGGCATTGCTTGCTTGACATTTTTAAAACACATTGTAAGTTATTATAACAGATACCATTTCAAGTCTTTGTAGAAACCTAAGGGACTTTATCATTCAAGGTACAGTGTCAGTGTTTTTTAGCATTAGTTTTGGAAATTATTCATATAAAAATAAATAGGGGCTAAACTCAAATGTATTTATATATTTATGTTCCACATAAAGCCTTGCTTTCATTGCTTTCATTTATATACATTTCATAGTATATAAATCCCTTATTTTTCAAAGGAAAGGGATTATATGAAGAAATTATTTTTAAGGCTCATATGAAAATTCAAAGATGTTCTTTAGTGTAATATACTGTATAACAAAATCACCATTTGATATGGATTTGAATATCCATCAAGTTACCTAATAATAGAGTTTTCCCTTCCTTCTTGCTAAGTTTTCCAGCTGCAACTTCCTTTCTGTCAATTATGTTTTTGCTGGTACTGAAATAGTAAGCTTGCCCAATATACTGAAGTGGTTAGGGAATAACGAGAGGCACAACCAAGCAAGTGACAACAGCTCTTTAATATACAGTGAGACTTCAGCAAAAACTCAGAGGCTGCAGCCCTCCTTATATACAATCCTGGAGGGACTGTCAGCCAATCAGAAACTTAGGCAGGTTTGAAATTCCCGCTGAAATGTATCAATACATAACACCCCTCCCCTCCCAGAAGGCACTAACACTCAAATATTTACATAAGTACACACAAAATCTCGCAGGTGCCCTGGACGAGTTCTCGTTCTTGTTGACCTGCGCAGTTCAGTGTTTGGTGGGGCGTCGAGCTGGTCAGAGGGACTTTCTGTCTCTCCTGGCTCCACCAATGGAACCTCCTGGATTTTGTCCGGGGCGTGGTTATCCCCGGTTGGGAGTGGCGACTCGCTGGGGCAGCGCTGGAACCAGGGCTTGTCAGCTAAGTATTCTCGCTAACCCAGGCTTGAGTTAGCTGTTTTGGGACAGTTGTTGTAGTTAGGTTCGGAGATGTCTAAATTGATGTTTGCTTCGCCGACTATCCTTTTTCTAAGTTGGTCTATGTGGCGCTTCCAGAGTCTGTCTACTCCTACGTCTACCGTGTAAGACTTTGGGCCTGTTATGCCCACTATGGTTCCTGCAACCCATAGAGGTCCGCTAGCATAATTGCGAGCGAACACCGGGGACCCAACCTGGAACTGTCTTAGTCCGGTGGCCTCTCCCTTGAAATTTTCGTGCGAGTAATTAGGGTGAAGCCTGTCTAACACGCACCGAAGCTTCCTGCCCATGAGGAGCTTGGCTGGGCTTCTCCCTGTGGCCGTGCATGGTGTGGCATGCTGGACAGCTAAGAATTAGTCTATCCTGGCCTGCCAGTCCCCGTTATCTAGCCTGGACAATGCTTCTTTGGCCGTTCTTACGAAACGTTCAGCCAATCCGTTAGAAGCTGGATGGAAAGGGGCCGATAGGGCATGGCGGATGCCCAGTCCGGCCAAGTAGCCCCATCAGGGTTGCTGTGAATTGAGGGCCGTTGTCAGATACCAGGGTATCCGGTAGGCCATGGGTGGCAAATAGCTTCCTCAGGACTTTGATGACTGCTTCGGCTGTGGTTGAAGGCATTAGAATTATTTCGAGCCATTTTGAAAAGGCATCGACTACAATTAAAAATGTTTGCCCATGGAAGGGGCCGGCAAAATCAATGTGGATCCTCCCCCATGGCTCTTTTGGTTTCTCCCACTCTCGGATGGGCGCTACCGGGGGATCGGGGCGAGACTCCTGGCAGAGTCTGCACTTCCCCACCCACTCAGAGATGACTTGATCCATGTTGGGCCACCACACATAACTGCGGGCTAAACTTTTCATTCTGACAATGCCTGGGTGCCCTTCGTGCAGTAATTCTAAGACCCTTGTTCTTAGTTTCGTTGGTACTACCACCCTGTCACCCCACAACAAGCAACCCCCTTGCATAAACAGTTCGTTACGTTTGTTAACATAACCTTGGTACTCCCCACTGTCCACTTTGACCGGCCACCCCTTGAGGACCCAACCCATCACAGTACGAATAACAGGGTCTCTAGCAGAGGCTTTTGCCACCTCGCAAGAGGAGATAGGTCCCAAAGTCTTAGCGTCCAGCAGAAGGACGGGGGCTTCCGGTGTGGGGTTGGCAAGTAGGTCGGGTAGGGGGCAGCGGCTGAGGGCGTCCGTGTGGCCCAAAGTCCGTCCAGGTCGATGGACAAGTTGGTACGAGTAGGCCGACAGGAAAATGGCCCACCTGGTCAAATGTGGGGACAAAGCAGCGGGGGTGGGCCTATCACCGGCCAAAAGTCCCAGCAAGGGCCGGTGGTCAGTCACAAGTTCGAATTGATGTCCATAGAGGTATTCGTGGAACTTTTTAACCCCCGCAATTGCAGCCAGAGCCTCTCTGTCCAACTGACTATAGTTCCACTCTGCGCTTGACAGGGTGCGAGAGTAAAACGCAATGGGTGCCTCTAGGCCGTTTGGCAGTCTATGGCCTAGGACAGCACCAACTCCTACAGGGGAGGCATCACAAACCAATACAAGTGGTAGCGCTGAGTTGTATTGGATTAGGAAACTGTCTTCAGATAAAAGTCTTTTTACCACCTCAAAAGCGGCTGTTTGTGGTTTCCCCCACACTCATGGTACATTTTTCCCCAATAGTTTGTGTAGGGGATCTGCGACGGTAGCATTGTCCTTCAGAAACATCGAGTAAAAATTGAGCAGTCCAAGGAAGGCTTGGAGCTCCGCTTTAGTTTTGGGGGCTGGTGCGCTCTTAATAGCTCTCACCTTGCTTTCGGTAGGGTGGATGCCTATGCCATCCACCCTGTACCCCAGAAACTCCACAGAGGGGACAGCGATCATGCACTTATTTTTCTTTAATTTAAGTCCCGCTTCTCTAAATCGGGAAAGGATGTTCCTTACTCGGTCCCCTAGCTGACGTTCGTCCTGAGCGCTGACTAGAACGTCGTCAAAATAAGGCACCACCCTGGGGAGCCCTTGCAAAAGGCGCTCCATGGTGCTTTGAAATAGGCCGGGTGCGACGCTCACCCCAAACTGGAGCCTGGTGCATTTGAATGCACCCCTATGAGTTACAATTGTTTGCGCCTCTGCCATGGCATCGTCGACTGGTAATTCTTGATAGGCCTGAGCTAGGTCTAATTTGGCAAAAAAATTTTCCGGGCCCCAGGGAGTGTAGTAGATGATGCACGATCGGCACCGGATAGGCGCTCGGCTGCAAAGCCTTGTTGATCGTGCACTTGTAGTCGGCGCAATTCCTGATTGAGCCATCAGACTTTACTGGGGTCACTATGGGGGTCTTCCATTTTGCATGGTCGACGGGGACTAACACCCCTTGTTTAATTAATTTGTCCAGTTCCGCATTGATCTTTGGTTTCAATGCGAAAGGCACCCGTCTGGCTTTAAGTTTTATTTGGGCTACGTTGGGGTCTAAGTTTAGGGAAATAGGGGTCCCCACATACTTGCCCAACGTGTCCCTGAAGACGTCCTGGAACTCGCTCAGGAGGCTGTCCTTCAGTGACAGCTCGGACATTCGGTGGACGCCGGTGAAACCCATGCCGAGGGCTCGGAACCACCCCATGCCTAGAAGGCTTGGCAGCTGCTTTGTGATGATGGTTAGCTGGTCCTTCCGGAACGACAGCAGGATGGTCTTTAGGGTTGCCCACGACATTACGGAGAGAGCTGATCCGGTGTCGATCTCCATCGAGCATGGCTTGCTGTTGATTTCGACCACCATGCTGACTTTGTCCTCGATCGCCGTGCTGGCCTGGTCTATGTGTATGCTGCGGCCATCTCGCGGTTCAAATTCGCGCCGCTTCTTCGCGCCTCCTTCTCTCATTGGATGCTTCTGGCGCGTCGATTCTGGTTGGCTGCGGCGCTCACGTGGTTGGTGTTTTCTGGGCAGAATAGCTCTACAGACTCACGCCAAGTGCCCTTTTTTCTCGCAACGCCTGCAAATAGCCTCTCTGTATTTGCAGGACAGTCTATCATGGTGCCCACCACAGCTGGGGCAGTTTCGCCGGGGGCTGCCTGCATCTTTTCTCTGGTGCTCTGTTCGGAAGATGTCCTCATCTGACTCGGACTCCGAGCTGGATCCGGCGTCTTCCCTGTGCACTGGTGCAGACTTGGGACTGTCTTTGCTGGTCAGCAGATGCTGCAGCATTTCTGTGGCTTTTGTGGAAGCTTCATGAGCCCTGGCCTCGTCTAGGGCTCCAGCAAGCGTTAAATCAGGCTTGGCGAGCAGGCGCCGTTGTAGCCTAATGTCCCGAACACCACAGATTAGTTGCTCAAGCAACCCATCGTCCAAGTCCCTATAGTCCCAATGAGTTGCGGCTTTACGCAGGCTCGCCATGTAAGCGCTGACTGGTTCTCCCTCTCGCTGTACGTGCTGTCTGAGTTGGTATCGTTGCACGAACTTGGAGGGCACGGGAGCGTGGTGAGCCCGGAGGGTTGCCATCAGGGTGTCCCAGGAGACGGTCTGGACCGGCGTTGGCTCACAAAGTGACTCTGCCATCTCGAACACGTCTGGTCCTCAGTGGCTTAGGAAGAGGGCTCTCTTCCGATTAGCGGAGAGTCCCTGCATGTCGCTGGCTTCAAGCGAGCACTCAAACCTCGCTAGGTACGAGACCCATTTTTCGCGGGTCGGATCAAAAGGCTTGGGCGGAACGTAGGCAGACATGTTCGGTATGCCTCCTGTAGTTCGCCTCGTCGCCTAGCTGAAGCTCGTGGTCTCACTGGTTCACTTCTTGTGGCCTCTATCCCATCCTCGTCGCCAATGAAGTGGTTCGGGAATAACGAGAGGCACAACCAAGCAAGTGACAACAGCTCTTTAATATACAGTGAGACTTCAGCAAAAACTCAGAGGCTGCAGCCCTCCTTATATACAATCCTGGAGGGACTGTCAGCCAATCAGAAACTTAGGCAGGTTTGAAACTCCCGCTGAAATGTATCAATACATAACATATACCATAATAGAGAGAATGACAGAACTATTTAGTCTGCTAGGTGGATTTTTAAAAATCAATTTAAAAGGATGTAGAATCCAGATTCTTAGTATTTCAAGGATGAATATACCATATTTTTTGGACTATAAGACACACCGGTGTATAAGATGCACCAAGATTTCAAAGAGGTACGAAAAAAAAAAGGTTTTTGCCCTCCCTGGCCCCCAGGAGCACTCTGCAAGCCTCCCAAACCCTCTGTGCCCCCCATTTTTTGCAAAACAGACCCATTTTTTGCCTGTTTTTGCAAAAAATGGGGCACTCAGAGGGTTTGGAAGGCCTGCAGAGTGCTCCTGGGGGCTAGGTGAGGGCAAAAATGCCCCCATTTTGGCAAAAAACGGGCCCATTTTTTGCAAAAATGGGATGAGTGGGGCGGGGCTTCGGGAGGCCAAAAATGGCTGTATTCAGTGTATAAGACGCACCAACATTTCCACCCTCTTTTGGAGGGGGAGTGCATCTTATACTCCTAAAAATATGGTAATTGTAAGGAAAAGAATCCTACTTCACTCTTCAATTTCCATTATTTTAGTTAGATCATTTTAGAGGGAAAGGACTATATTAAAGCTGTACCTTTCCAATTTTCAAAACTATTTGCAAGGATTGTTTTGATCTTTGTTCCATTCACTGGGGAAAAAAAGGAAGAATTGTTTATTGAAAACATATTTTATTTTAGTTGTCTTACTTAAAAAATTATAGTTCTTCAGATGCTTTCATTCAAGCCTTTGCATCTCATGTGCTTTGAAAAAAGCTTCAGTTATCTGACAGAACCTGGAGCATGAGAAGGATTATACTAGAGCACGGTGACCCGTGGGCCAGATGCACAGATGCACCTAGCACAGGCTATGCCTACCTCAGCTCCGCAAAGGCAAAAACATCACGATATATCATGATACATCACGTGATGCGATTGTCAAGACTGAATTTGATTGGGGTGTGGGATTGTTTGTATCTTTGGGTACTCTGACATGAATTTAGTTTGACACAGTTTGGAGCTGAAGGGGAGAGCCGAGGAGGATAGAGCCTTCAGCTAAAACAACATAGCTAGCTGATGAGTCAAGTACATTCCAATGGCTGGCCGACCGGAGGAGGAGGAGAGAAGTTGCCAAGCAACCAGCTCTCATATTGGTTGGACAATGTGACAATTTGTTTTGGAAAATTGAGAAACTATTATTTATATTGGGGTGGAAAGCATGGGAACTTTCAGTTCTGGCTTTCTACCAGTAGTGCCAAGATGATGTATCTAAATAAATTTGTTCTTTGAGGAAATGCAATGCCTCGGAGTTCAATTTGTTTAACATCCATGTACTAGAGGAAAAAGTAGACTTCTCTTAAGCATTTGATTGATAACACAAATAATTCTAAACATGCAACAGCTATAAAACTTGTAATAAACAATGCTGCAGAAGCTAGAGAAGATAATAAACCATTTAGTGTCACATATTTATTAAGAGTGAAAAGAGTGTGTGAGAGAAATTGATTCAGTGATGCCAAGAATATATCAGAACAGAAGTTAGATTGCTATTTTCTCTTGGTTTAGAAGTCCTACAGAAATAAGTGAGACTGCCATTAACAATAGAAATTTGTTAACAATAAAAAAAAATGCTTCAGTGACTTGAGATAATTGGATTTCTGTTAATAAACAAGAATTGATTTTTTTCAAAATGTTTATTCAAATGTCTAAATTTGCATTTACTATCAAAGTGTTAGTATAAACCTAAAAGTTCAGGAATCCCTCCAATAAACTAACTTTCATTACACAAAGGCTGCATTCTATAATCAAGAGAATAAAATGTTTTCTCCTGCAAAAAAACTGTCTAGAAAAAAAATGAAGAATATATTTGTGTATTGTGATGTTTTAGAAAAAAATAACTTTGACTACTGCTGTGAAAGAAATGAAATGAATTACAGATATAGAATTAAATAATTTGAAAAGACAATTTAAGTCATTAATTCCCTATTCAGTGCAGGGATCAAAATTTAAACATCCTCAAGAGATTGTTTTTCAGCCTTTGACTGTGCTCACCAAGAAAGAGAAGTTCACATTTCCTTGATAAATGAACTAATTGTCCAAATGCTGTTATGCTGTTCCACCAGGAAGTGTTTCCTAATATTTATTTCTATTCTATGTTCCTAGTACCATACTTAATACTTTTCTGTATCATGCATTGTGATGATAAGAGAAGAACTTTTGACATCTTCCTGCTCCACCCGCTCCCTTTCTCCTCCTCCTCCTCTGTCCCCTCTTCCTCCTCTACCTGTATATATGATTACACCCAAAATTACATTTGCTTTTCTAGCAGCCACACTATATTATTGTAATAAGCTTTTATTCTAGTATCCTTTTCACATTTACATTTTATTTCTTTTTCATAAATGAAGGACTTTGTATTTGTCTGCATTCATTTATCTTTTCAAACCTATCAATATCTTTTTGGATTTTGTTTTACTTTTATGATATGAAATGTGACAATATTTAAATATTTATTTAATTCAAATCATAATGATAATTCTGCAGCACATTCATTCAATATACATACATCCACCCAATCATTTGATGAGACATTGAGGAATACCCTTCAAGTACATTTTTTTGTTTAATGAACCTGCCATCTAGTCCATATTTAACTAGTTAGTTAATCAGAATTTCATGGGCCTTTTTATCACTTTCTCAATGTCAAGATATACATGCTTTTTCTACAATCTTTCAAGATATTGATAATCATAACTAGTGGTTTCTATTTCACCAATTTCTTTCTGCCACATCTTTCAAAGATAGGGATAAAATGTGTTCTCATCAAACCATTTGATTCTTCATGATTTTTCAAAGTTAATAGACTGAGGTTTGGATAGACTATCAGCAAGTTCTTCAATTCTTTTTTCTTGGTTGGATGGTTGCTAGATTTAACAAAAGATTTTGATCCCTTTTAACAAGAATGCAGATATTAGTTGTCAGTATATATAGAAGATTAATAAAATAACCAAGAGCAAAATGGATTAATATATTGGTATGATTAAATACATATTGTGAATGATCAGTTTCACTTAGCCAAATTTAGTAAAAATGGTTATTTAAAAAAACAAACATCTACACCAGTGGTTCTCAACCTTCCTAATGCCGCGACCCTTTAATACAGTTCCTCATGCTGTGGTGACCCCCAACTAGGGTGGGTTCTAAATTTTTTTACTACTGGTTTCTGTGGGCGTGGCTTATTTTGTGGGCGTGGCTTGGAGGTCATGTGACTTGGTGGGCGTGGCTAGCTGGTCATGTGACCGGATGGCCATGGCTATGTGCATAGGGACTACTCAGAGGGCTGAAAAAAGTCATTTCTGACAGGTCCTCGCACTTTTGACTGATCCTCACACTTATGACCATCCTCACATTTATGCCCGTGCAACATTCTTAACAACCGTGTCACTCATTTCACAACTGCTTCTCTTCACCATGGTGACAAGATAGGGCAAAAACGTAAAATGTGAGGACAGTCGTAAGTTCGAGGACTGGTCAAAAGTTCGAGGACCAGTCAAAAATAACTTTTTCAGCCTTCTGAGTAATCCATATGCACAAAAGGATACAGCAATAGAGAGGGATGAAGGAAGGGAAGGGAAATTAGAGTAAGAGGGCGGGTAAGAGAGGGAGGAAGAGAGGAGGAGAAGGAGAAAGGAAGAGGAAGTAGGGAGGAGAAGAAGAGGGGGAGGAAGAGAAAGTAAGAAGGAAAGAAAAGAGAGAGGTGGTAGGTTTGAGGAGATAGATTGCTGTACAATAAAAAAGATGAAAGGGAAGAAAGCCAACCCCAAACAAATATAAAGATATTAAGATAAAGAATGAATTGTTAAACTTTAAAGGATAAAAGAGAACAAATATGAATAAATAACAATAATTAGAAACACACATACAAACATACAATGTATTTTCTTTGAACAGGGTATTTGGCCGGTTCACAAATTTAAACAGTGTTTAGTCATTTCAATTAAATTTACAATTTCTATATTTCCTTTTTGCCATATTTATTCCTCATCTATTTTTGTAAAAAACCAATATTACCCTTCATCCTCATCTCTAATCTTAATCAAATTCAATTTTTCCCTTCTATTCTATATTATACCCCTTCCCATTGTCATCTATTTTTATATCCATCCTGACATTGGTTAATTATATAATATTACAGTTGTTTAATATAAATTCAACATTTTAATATAAATCAATTAGTTATATAACTACCTTTTTTGTATATTAATCAATATAATTTCCCCCATATATTCCTCCACACCACAACTTAACCATTTCTGCTTTCAGAAATATACAATTAATAGTATCTCAATTATTACAATTCCCTAGTTAAATAGAGCTTTTTTTCTTTTGTGTTTTAAAATCTTGAACTCTCCTCTTTTTCCCTAAATTTCCCATTGTTTGCACCTACCTTTTTTGGTGAGGAAAAAGAAAAGAAATCTGCCTGCCTAATTGTCCAACCTTGCAGCAACAGCAAAGCAGTTTCAATTTCGTTTTTCAGCATAGCTAGGGGAAAAAAATCTGGTCCAGGACTCTTCGCAAGGAAGCAGCAGAGCCCTGAGCAAAACAGCTGAGACAAATCAGCTGAGAGTCGGAGCCGATCTAATCAAGGGCTAATTAGCCTATGCTGAAGCTCCGCGGGCCAATAAAATTACAAAAAAACACCGAACCATTTGTTAAATTGCTGGCTCGCCCACCCCTCGCCCACCACTATTTATTGGCAATAAATAGTGGTGCGGAGGGGCGGAGCAAGCCAGCAATTTAACAAACGGTTCGGCTCCTAGAACCGGCAGAATTCCACCACTGGCTATAGGGTGGCCCTTTGAAGCCCCGCGGCAAGAATTTGAACAGTTTTTTTTCCTCTAGCCATCAGCTGGGACTCTGGAGGCAGCAATAGATTGGGAGTGGGTGGTGTAAGCGAACGGCCGGCAATCCAACACAGCAGAGAGTGAGGGTGAGTGAAGGCATCGGGGGGGCAAGAGAGGGCTTTGGCGACCCCTGTGAAATGGCCGTTCGACCCCCAAAGGGGTCGCGACCCCCAGGTTGAGAACCGCTGATCTACACATTTCATTATTAATCTTCTGAACAAATTTGTTTAAAACTGTTTAGGTTATAAACAATATTCCACATTTTAATTAAACAATTCAAATTAAAATAATGGATTTTATGTGCTTTTTCTACATATAGGTATCTCCTCAATTGTGAATTGTTGTTAGTTGCAAAGTCGTTTCCAACCCATCGCAACCCCATGGACAACGTTCCTCCGGGCCTTCCTGTCTTCTACCATCCTCTGGAGTCCATTTAGGCTCACACCTACTGCTTCAGTGACTCCATCCAGCCACCTCATTCTCTGTCGTCCCTTTCTTCTTTTGCCCTCAATCTTTCCCAGCATTAGGCACTTCTCCAGTGAGTCCTTCCTTCTCATTAGGTGGCCAGAGTTTCATCTTCAAGACCTGGTTTTCAAAAGAGCAGTTCAGGGTTGATCTCCTCTAGGACTGACCCATTTGATTGCCTTGCAGTCCAAGGGACCCACAGGAATTTTCTCCAGCACCATAGCTCAAAAGCCTCAATTCTTTGGCGCTCAGTCTTTCTTATGGTCCAATTTTCACAGCCATACATTGTAACTGGGAAAACCATAGCCTTGACTATACACACTTTTTTTGGCAGGATGATGTCTCTGCTTTTTAGAATGCTGTCTAGATTTGCCATAGCTTTCCTCCCCAGGTGTAAGAGTCTTTTAATTTCTTGGCTGCAATCCCCATCTGCGGTGATCTTGGAGCCCAGGAAAATAAAATCTGTCACTACCTCCATTTCTTCCCCATCTATTTGCCAGGAATTGAGAGGGCTGGATGCCATGATCTTAGTTTTCTTAATGTTGAGTTTCAAGCCAACTTTTGCACTCTCCTTCTTCACCCGGATCAAGAGGCTCTTTAGTTTCTCTTCGCTTTCTGCTATTAGAGTGGTATCATCTGCATATCTGAAGTTGTTGCTATTTCTCCCAGCAACCTTAATTCCAACTTTTGATTAATCTAGCCCCGCCTTTCTCTCTCTTTTTTTGATTTTTTTAAATTTTATAAACAAACAAACATACAATACATAATCAATTGTTCAGTACTTCATCTGAGTATGTCTTCTTGTTCTCCAATCTTAATCATTTCATATCATCATTTCATTTATTGTAATATTTCTCCCACATTTCTTACTTAATACATTTATCTTCTCTCTCCTTTTTCTTCTTCCCATGTTTCATTACAACATTACCCTATATATATTTCTTCTCTAACCAATGGTAAAATTGTCTCCATATCTTATAATATTCAGATTCCTCTCTTTCTTTAATTGTCAAAGTCAATCAATTCATTTCTGCACAATCCAATATTTTCTTAATTACTTCACCCTCTGCAGGAATTTTCTCTGCTTTCCATCTTTGTACAAATGCTATCTTCGCTGCAGTTATTATATGAATAATCAGATATATATTTTCTTTACTATATTTCTCTGGTAGGATACCCAATAGGAACAGTTCATGTTTTAAATCTATATGTTGTTGTATCATTTCTTTAAACCATATTTTAACTTTAATCCAATAGGGTTTTTTTGCTTCTGGACATGTCCACCACATATAATAATACGATCCTGGTATCTGATGACATTTCCAGCAACTAGCTGATTTATCTTTAAATGTTTTTGCCAGTTTTTCAGGTGGCATATGCTATCTGTAAAACATTTTATATTGATTTTCTTTATATGCCGTGGACATTGTTAATTTGTAATTCCTTTCCCATAATTGTTGCCATTTATCTAGCTCAATTGAATATCCAAAATGTTTTGCCCAAACTATCATTTGTTCTTTTACTTGTTCTTCTTCTAAATCAATACTAAGTAAATAATTATATATATTTAAAATTATTTTATCATCTGTTCCTGTCAGTATCCTATCCAGTTCTGTCATTTCTAAATAAAACCCATATAATTTAGCATCTTTTTCATATCTTGTTCGTATTTGCATATCTCTCCATATTCTTCTATTTGTGCTAATAGTTTGGGACCTGTTATTTGAGGCTCTTCCAAAATAAAAACTAAGTCATCTGCAAAGGCTTGTAATTTATATTCTTCTTTCTTAATTTTCATTCCTTTTATTTCTTCATTTCTTCTTATATTTCTATTTAACACTTCTAATGTTAATACAAATAACAATGGTGTTAATGGACATCCTTGCCTTGTACCTTTCATTATATTAACTTTTTCTGTCATCTCTCCATTCATCATTATTTTTACCGATTGCTTTTTATAAATTGTTTTTATCATATTTGTGAATCTCTCCCCAAACTTCATCATCTGTAATTGGTCTATCATAAATTGCCAATTCACGTTATCAAACGCTTTCTGATTTATATAGTTCTGCTGATAGTCTATCAGGTCCTGGTGTTTTCCCATTTTTTTCTTTTTTAATTGCCTCTGTCAATTCCATCATTGATATTCTTTCTTCTAATATTTCCTTATATAGTTCAGGTATTTTAGGTAAATCAGATTTCTCTAAAATTATTTTATCTTTCCATCAGATATCTTCTCTTGATTGTATAATTTTTCATAATAGTCTTGAATTATTTTTTTCTTTTCTTCATTTCTATAACATATCTTTCCTTTTTCATCTTGTAGTTGATTAATTAACTTCTTCTCTTTTTCTTTTTTCATTTTGTATGCCAACCATCTGCCTGGTTTATTTGCATTTTCAAAACAATACTGTTTGGCGGACTTCAATTTATGTGCCAAAAATTCTTGTTCAATTAAATTTAATTCATGTTTTTTCAATTCCATTTGTTTTTTAACTTATGTTTTTGTGGGTTTTTCTGTAATTCTTTCTCTAGTTTTTTATATTCTTCTAATTTCTTCTGTATTTGTCTTTTATTTTTATTTTTTTCCTCAAATATGTTATCGCTAATCCTCTAATATATGCTTTCATTGTATCCCATACGTTTTGGAGTGATATATCTTCCTTTTTGTTTATTTTATTAGCCCCACCTTTCTCACGATGTGCTCTACATATAAGTTAAATAGGCAGGGTAACAGTCCACAGCCTTGCCCAACTCATTTCCCAATTTTGAACCAATCAGTGGTTTCATGTCCAGTTCTCACTGTTGCTTCTTGACTCGCATATAGGTTTCTCAAGAGACAGATAAGATGGTCTGGTACTCCCATCTCTTTAAGAACTTGCCACAATTTGTTGTGATCCACATAATCAAAGGCTTTAGCATAGTCAATGAAGCAGAAGTAGATGTTTTTTCTGGAACTCCCTAGGTTTCTCCATGATCCAGCGTTTGTTGGCAATTTGATCTCTAGTTACTCTGCCTCTTCGAAATCCTGCCTGTACTTCTGGTAGTTCTCAGTCCACATACTGCTAGAGCCTAGCTTGTAGGATTTTAATCATGACTTTACTAGCATGTGAAATCATGCAGTGGTGCCATAGTTTGAACATTCTTTGGCATTGCCTTTCTTTGGAATTGGAATGTAAACTGACCTTTTCCAATCCTGTGGCCACTGTTGAGTTTTCCAAATTTGCTGGCAAATTGAGTGTAGCACTTTTACTGCATCATCTTATTTATTTATTTATTTATTTATTTATTTATTTATTTATTTATTTATTTATTACTGTGATTTATATGCCGCCTTTCTCCCAAGGTACTCAGGGCAGCTTACAAAAATGACAATTTCCAATACAAATCACAATAAAATTAAAATCAACAGCCCAATTAAAACAAATTAAAATTATAACAATGTACACCCAAAATGGATCAGTTGAGTTGACGAAAGAGCCACATCTTCAGCTCGTGATGGAAGGAAAGGAGGTCGGGGGCTGTCCTGAGTTGGGTGGGCAATCCATTCCAGAGGGTCGGGGCTCCCACAGAGAACGCTCTCCTCCTAGGAGCCGTCAGCTGACATTGTTTGGCCAATGGCACCCTGAGGAGGCCCACTCTGTGAGAGCACACGAGATGATGGGAGAGCGGCAGGAGATGGTCCTGCAAGTACCCCGGGCCTAAGCCATGAAGGGCTTTATAGGTAAGTACCAGCACTTTGAAACGAATCCAGAACGCCACTGGCAGCCAGTGCAGCTCATTGAGGAGAGGTGTTACACAGGAGTATCGAGAAACCCCCATAATTACCCACGCGGCTGCATTCTGGACTAGCTGGAGCCTCCGGATGCATCCCAAGGGCAGCCCCATGTAGAGGGTGTTACAGTAGTCCAACTTTTAAGATTTTGAATAGCTCATCTGGAATACTGTCCCCTCCACTAGCTTTGTTGTTGCTCAGATTTCCTAAGGCCCATTTGACTTCACACTCTAGGATGTCTGGCTCGAGGTCAGTGACCACCCCATTGTGGTTATCAGGTCATCTCTTGGGTTGTTGGAAAAGAGTGTTTGCTATGACCATCGTATTCTCTTGACAAAATTCTATCAGCCTGTGCCCTGCTTCATTTTGCACTCCAAGGCCAAACTTGCCTGTTATTCTGGTTATCTTTTGGCTTCCTACTTTAGCATTCCAATTCCCCATGATGATAAGGACATCATTTTTTGGTGTTAATTCTATAAGGTGCTGTAGGGCTTCATAGAACCAGTCAATTTCATCCTCTTCAGCACCAGTGGTTGGGACATAGACTTGGATTCCTGTGATATTGAATGGTTTGCCTTGGATTCGAACTGAGATCATTCTGTCATTTTGGAGATTATATCCCAGTATTGCTTTTCCTATTCTTTTATTTATTATGAAGGCTACTCCATTTCTTCTGAGTGATTTTTGCCCACAGTAGTATACCTGATGGTCATCTGAATTAAATTCACTCATTCCTGTCCATTTTAGTTCGCTGATTCCTAAGATGTCGATGTTCAGTCTTATCATCTCTTGTTTGACCACCTCCAGCTTGCCTTGATTCATGGATCTTACATTCCAGGTTTCTTTTATTATTATTATTATTAAAAAGTTTTACAAAAAGTTTACATATTTCCCCCCCCCTTCCCTACCCCAGCCTCCCCCCTCTCCCCTCCTCTTCCCAGAACAAATTACAGGGTATAACCTTCAACAATCATGGTCAATCCTAGTCTAAATAATTATAACATTCCACATCTCTTGTTCCTTCAATTCCCTAATTACCCGCCTAACTTGATTACTTAAAGACACACCAAATATCTATATAGTCATTCATAACCTATCTGTAATTTCTTATTCCGGTATTTATTTTGAATATAATCTATCCATCTTCTCCAGTCTCTTAAATATCTTTCATTTGAATGATCCTTCAAATACGCCGAAATTTTTGCCATTTCCGCTAGGTTTGTAACTTTCATTGTCCACTCTTGGATTGTAGGTAAATCTTGCTTCTTCCAATATTGTGCCACCAACAGTCTTGCTGCAGTTATTAAATTCAAAATCAATTTAGTCTCTATAACTGTACAATCCGTAACTATACCCAACAGAAACAGCTGTGGTGTAAATTTCAACCTCTTTTTAAGAATATTTTGTAAAATCCACCAAATTTTTATCCAAAACGCTTTAACCTTTTTACATGTCCACCAAATGTAAAAATAAGTGGCATCCTCACAATTACATCTCCAACATTTTGGTTGTATATCCAGATACATACGAGATAACTTTTTTGGGTCTAGATGCCATCTATAAAACATTTTATAAAAGTTCTCCCTTAAATTTTGTGCTTTGGTAAATTTCACATTTGTCATCCATATTTTTTCCCAAGTTTCCATCATTATTGGCTGTTCAAAATTCTGCGCCCATTTTATCATACAGTCCTTAACTAACTCTGTTTCCGAGTCCATCTCTATCAATATATTATACAATCTTTTTATATGCATTGGGCTTTGGTCTCTAATTTGTTTAATTAAATTTTCATCACTTTGTATAACACCAGTTTTCTGGTCTTTTCTCCATTTAGCTTGTAATTGTACATATTGAAACCAAGTTTGAGTTATTTTCTCCTCTTTCAACACATTCACAGGTTTTAATTTTAATATACCTCCCTCCATAATGAGAATATCTTTATATGTAATTACATCCTGTCTACTTTCTATACTCGTATTCTCTATTGCGTGCCTGGGTGCTGTCCATATAGGTATCTTTTCATTTAACTTGTATTGGTATTTCTTCCAGACACGCAATAAAGCATTTCTCAATATATGACTCTTAAATGCTCTATCCACCCTTTTTTCATACACTAAATAAGCATGCCAACCATAGACCAGGTCATGCCCTTCAATATTCAATATCCTTCCATTTGTTAGATTAATCCAATCACTAATTGCTGATAAAACAGCTGCTTCATAGTACAATTTTAAATTTGGCATTTTCAATCCTCCTCTTTCTCGTATGTCCTGCATTATTTTCAGTTTTATCCTTGGTTTCTTACCTTGCCATACGAACTTATTAATACCTTTCTGTCATTCTTCCAGGTTGGCATCCTTTTTTAGTATTGGTATCATTTGAAAGAGGAATAAAAACCTAGCTAAAACATTCATTTTTATAACTGCTATTCTACCCAACAAGGACAGTTGTAATTTTTTCCATTTATCCATTTTAGCTTGTATTTTATGCCATTTCAGTTCATAATTATGCTTATACAATTTACCATTAGAAGATGCAATATAGACTCCTAAGTATTTAACTTTTTTAACTATTTCACATCCCGTTACCCTTTGTAACTCCTCTTTTTGATTGTTGTCATATTTTTAACTATCATCTTTGTTTTTCCAATGTTTATCTTAAACCCAGATACTTGACCATACTGTTTTATTATATCCATCAAAACCTTTGTTGATTCCACTGGATAAGTTAAGGTCATAACCAAATCATCTGCAAATGCCCGTACCTTGTATTCATAGTCTCTAACTTTGATTCCCTTTATCTCATCTATATTACGTATTTTGTTTAGCAACAATTCCAAAGTTAATATAAATAATAATGGCGATAAGGGACATCCCTGCCTCGTACCTTTTTCAATTTTAAAAGTTTCTGTCAAACTGCCATTAATAATTATCTGAGCTGTCTGTTCCTGATATATTGCTTTTATAGACTGCATAAAACAATTCCCAAATTGCATCCTATTAACCACTCTCAATAAAAATTGCCAATCTAATCGATCAAAAGCTTTTTCCGCATCCAAAAATATAAGCACCGCAGGGATTTGGTTATTCCTTTCCAAATATTCCAATATGTCAACAATTTGTCTTACATTATTTTTCATTTGTCTACCTTGTATGAAACCAGTCTGGTCAGCATGAGTCATTTTTTGCATTACTAGCATTAACCTATTTGCCAATATCTTAGCAAATATTTTATAATCTGTATTCAATAATGATATGGGTCTATAGTTTTTGGGATGTGTCAAATCTTGATCTTCTTTTGGAATTAACGAAATAAAAGCTGTTTTCCATGAGGGTGGTACCCCTTCACCCAACTGAATTCTATTAAATAATTCTTTAAGAGGCACAACCATCTCCAGTTGTAAATATTTATAATACACAGCTGTTAATCCATCCGTGCCAGGAGCCTTACCAGCTTTTAACTGTTTAATTGCTGAGAGGATCTCCTCCTCTGTTATTAATTGGTTTAACCGTTCTCTTTGTTCCTCTGTAACTATAGAAATATTCTGTCTATCCAGATATGTCTCTATCTCCGCACCTTGTATTTTATCTGCAGTATACAGTCTTGCATAAAATTCTAAAAATGCCTTTTTAATCATATTTTGGTGATACACCTCTTTACCTTTGTACTCTATTTTCTCTATGGTACGAGATTTTTGTTGTTTCCTCAGCATGTATGCCAACCATCTACCTGGTTTATTTGCATTACAAAAAGTATTATGTTTAGCATATTGTAGATTGGTTGCCACTTGGTCTGAAAGCATCATATTAAATTGCCCACGTAGTAGACTGATCTCTTCTTTGATTTTCTTATCCCCTGGGTTATCAATTAACACCCTTTCTTTTTTCTTGATCTCTTCTTCTAATTCCCTCCTTTTTTCCACCTGTCTACGCCTATATTCATTATTCATATTTATCAAAACTCCTCTCATGTATGCTTTACTAGCATCCCATACCATATCCATAGATGTTCCCTTGTTCATATTAAAAACAAAAAATTCCTTCATTAGTTTTTTACATTCTATTACGTTTTTCTCATATCTGAAAAGGTTTTCATTTAACCGCCAAGATCTCCTAGATCTTTCCCCACACTCCAGTTCCATCCAAACTGGACTATGATCAGTTAAAATTCTGGGACAAATCTTTATCTTCTTTACCCTGGAAAAAAAATCATTTGTAATTAATATAAAATCAATTCTTGAAAAGGATTGATGTCTATCTGAAAAAAATGTAAAATCTTGTTCTCTATAATTCCGTTCACGCCAAATGTCTCTTAATTCCATGTCCTCCATCCATTCCAGGTTTCTATGGAGAATAGATCTTTACAGCATTGGACTTTCCTTTCACCACCAGATGCATCCATAGCTGACCGTTCTTTCAGCTTTGGCCTAGTCGCTTCACTTTTTCTGGCACTACTAGTACTAGCCCTCTGCTCTTCCCCAGTAGCATATTGGACACTTTCCAACCTGAGGGGCTCATCTTCCAGTGTCATATCTTTTTTTCCTTTTGGTACTGTCCATGGGGTTTTTTCTCAGAAACTCTCTGAAAAGTTTTGTTTATAAAGAAGAAACAAATGTTTATAAAGTAACAAGTTACATTTCTTGAACTATGTCAGTTTAAGTGGCAGATGAAACAATAAATAATAGACTATTTATTTCATAAAAATTCAACAGCTATGGGTTGTTAGGGGGAGTGTAAGGCTTTTGGCCCATACATCATCGGATCCAGTTTGAAGAGTTTTTCACTGCTATATTGAAATTATTTTACTGTGTTTTAATTCTGTATGTCTCTGCTTTTCGGTTTCTGTCTCTCTGTCTTACACCTCTGTATTGTACCTGCTATGTAGTATTTTTATGATAGGGCCAAAATCTTCTGTTCCTTTTGTTGTATGTATTTTTATGTTTCTTTCTACATTTGAAAGATTACTGAGATTCATATTTTTCCTAGGATTATACGTATCAGTTTACATATGATATGATATAGAAGATTATATATATATATATATCTTCTTTGAATAACAACAAATCTTCTGGTCATTGGAGCCCACATATCTGCTTTTTACCTGAGCAAGGGGTGGTATTACTTTATGGTACCATATCAATATATTTGGTTAACTGAAATGGAAATATACTGTAGCAACAGCCAATGCTGGAGTTTTTGTAAACAATTTAATGTCAGACAAGTAGTATAAATTTCCCTCTTGATGTTTATGTACAAACATGCCCTAAATGTTTGCCCTAAATGCAAGTCCTAAAGATGCTTACAAGACAGGGAGGGTGAATCAATATTCCCCTTTGGAATTATCAGTGAAAATGCAGAGATAAAAGTATTTTAGCAAATAAGAATTTTAGATTGTGTGCATTAATATTAATATTATTAGCATTAATTGAGAAAATAAGTTACTATCTTTAATGTGTTAGTGAAAACAGAACAACTATATATGAGATAGACAAAATCCTCCAAGGTACAGAAGATAAAATTTATTTTAAAAATTTACAATTATTTATTAAGATACAAATTGGAAGAGGAGATAATTAAATAAAATATGATAATTTGGGCAAAAAAATTTGGATACAACATTGAATGAAATAAATGGGAGAAATTATGGAACAAAAATTATAAACCGACAACGTGTATCCTATAAAGAAAATCTGTATAAAATGTTTTACAGGTGGCACTTGCCACCAGCCAGATTGGCAAAGATGTTTCTCAATACCTCACCAACGTGTTGGAAATGCAAACAGCAAAAGGGAACATATTACCACATGTGGTGGTCCTGCCACAAAGTGAAACAATATTGGAGTAGAATCAGATCACAATTAGAAGAAATAATCAAACAAAAGATAAAGATGAGGCCAGGAATATTTTTATTAGGAATATTCTCAGGGTCATACAAAAAAGAAATACAATATTTAATTATCCATATTACTACAGCAGCTCAGAATTGGAAAAATTATAATATACCATCCGAAGATAATCTGATCAGAAAAGCTTTGGAATGTGTGGAGATGAACAAATTAACAAAGGAGATACAAGAAAAAGAGGAAATAGAATATTACTTAGTGTGGGAGAAATGGTATGAATGGTTGGAGGAGAGAGATAAAAGGAAGGGAAAAATTAAATAATGGTCGAAATAGGAGTTGAAATATAATTGCTAATATGAGGAAACAAAAACTGTAGAAATAGAAGTGGGTACACGGGTATTGTTATGTATATATGTAAATAAATAAATAAATATTAGAAGTAAATGTATAAAAAAAATACTGTATAAAAATACTGTAGAATACTTACACTTATTGTGTAAGTATGAAATTCTTGACTGATGCGAAACTGTTGAAACAGAAAGTGTTAAGTCTTTTTGTTTTTAAAAAATGCTTAATAATTTTTTTTAAAAGGAAACAGAACAAGTAGCATGTACAAAATAAAACTGCAGACCCTATGATTCATTAGGATTTTTTAATATCAGTATTTAGGATTTTCAAATTATGTATTGCCCTAGTCCTCAGTACTCTTCAATAATCAGAGTTGTGCATTTCTGTATCAAGCAGGCATAACTTCTAATGCCATATGGATTTTTATATAGTTCTACTACGTATCAGAATTTTTTTTTACAACATTCCCTAAAATGCATTCTTCTTTGTCTGCAATCCTTTCCAATTATAACTGATTTCATGCACAGACATTACAAATATATGAAATTTTATAAATGATTTTCAATTAAGAATGGCATATAGTAATATATTTCATTGCTGTTGATAAAACAACTTTGCTGGCTTTGTAAAAAAAAAAAATCTAATTTAGAATATTAAAATACAAGGTTTCTAATCCAGTCCAGGAAGGGGCATATGTTAATTTTAAAATATGTTCTGAAGATTTTGTGTTCAATTTGTACTAGATAATTGAGACATGTTATATCTGACTCCCTCTCCCCCTCCTCTTTTTTTTTTCAGTGGTTCTTCAGGTGTGCAGTCTTGTCCTTTACCCAATCAAGTTCATTGAAACTGTCAACTTAAGAATATACCATGAGTTCAACTGGGGCTATGGCCTGGCTTGGGGTGCAACAATATTTTCATTTGGGGGTGCCATACTTTATTGTCTGAACCCTAAGAACTATGAAGACTACTATTAAAGGAAACTTCTTCTTTTGTAAGGAAAGGAATAAAACAAGGATTGTCCTGTCTTTTATAAGTGTTTTTAGTATTTTTGTAGAGTGTCAAACTGTCTACTCCATTGATTTATTAGCCAATTATTTTTGGCTATAACTACTGCAAATAGCTTTTTAACCTGTCTTTTAAAAAAACCTGATATATGACATCTGCTACATCTGTAGTGAAATGAAAGAAGTGGCAGCTATGGTAAAGAAGGTAATGGATATGAGAAAAAGCAGTTGTATTTGTTATAGTCTATTAGCACAAAAAATGTGCAATTCCCTCTTTATACCATACATGATGATATATGTTGAAATAAGCTGAAGTTTACCAATTTAGGCTCCTTCTTGTATTGGTCCTGGGACTCTTACACAAAATAAACAACTGAATGACTAGATGCTGAGAGAAGATAACTGATTAGTACATGCATTCAACAATTCTCAAACAAGATAAGTTTGTACATTTTTCAGCCAGCTGTGGTATGTCAATAAGTCAAAACTTAGAACATATTCTTCATTGTATGTGTTGGGACATTCAGCCTCAGCTGTAACCAAGTTCTAGAAATAATGTGGAGAATGACACAAATCTATTGAGAATTTTTAAAGGTGGGGGGAGCGGGGAAAATATGCACGAATTACTTTTATCTTGATGCTATTTCATTTCTAAGCACCACAGTAAAATTTTCATGAGCAGTGTTTGAAAATGCTTTATAGAAGGCCGTTATTGATATCTCTGTAATTATAGAACTATGGAGATAGAACCCGACACCCTAAACTAATGATAGAGTACAGGCAGGAAGCTCTTAAATGGCTGTCAATTTATAAGAGTTTTCTGCAACTATTGGTTAGATTTACAATAATTAATTAAAATTAATATTGCTTGTCTACAGTTTAAAGTAACAGCAAATAAGTGCTTGAAATGGGATGAGATGTCTTCATCAGTCATCATAATAAATCATGGATTATTATGTGACAAATGAGACACAATGAATTTCAGGTATGCATGGTACCAAGTTCCCATGTTTTACTCTGGCATGATTATATAAGAGGATATACATGGGGATTTTTTCCCTTAAGATTAATCGCAGCTTCCTATTTTATCCAAACTCGATAAACTGTGGTAAATTTTAACAATTAGCCAATTTAAAATTATGGATTCTGAAACTAGCTTTTGCAAACAAATCTTAGTTAATGTTAATTACATTTTTTCAACAATAAACATTTAATTTAGGTAAGTGTGATATTACTTTGGCTTTAAGTAAAAGGTTCTAATATACTCTGAGCAACACTAGGAAGATTGGGATGTCTGTAAGAATTTAAGTATCTCATCTAGCTTAGCTCTTAAGATGATAAATAATTGTTTGCCACAATGTCTAATGCTGCTGAGTGTTTGTTAAAATTATTTTGTGAATAAAAACAAACATTTTAAATGGAAACATCCTTAAAAATTAAGGCAATATTAATATAAATATATGTATAAATTACTGAGAGCAGTTGTTAATCTAACAAGATATTGTCAGTCTTTAATGATATATTTTGTAACATATATGACCATGGCTGTAAAGCCATACTAATAAATATATTTCATTAAGGAGTGGGGAATAATATTACTATTAAACTCATTTGAAGTAAAACTAGAAAAAAGAATTATAATACAATTTAGACATTCTATTTGAAAAAAGTGCTAATGTGACAAATCCTTCTTTGGATATTTATATTACCAAAATTAATTTGGGATGGGAAATTGAAATTGATTTACCCAGTATAACATTTATTTTTGTTTAGAAATGTCTTATTTGGATACTTTTCAATTCTGAAAATATTTTTATACAGTATATATGGTTCTAATACACATTTTTAAACAATTATTTTTGTTATATGTAAATTAGAATGTATCCTAGCCTGGCTCTCCTTTAAAACATAATATTTAATGGAAATGCTGCTCTTTGTTATTACTCTGAAATGCAGAATTTCTTAATTTGAAAACCTCAAAGTAATAAACAATTATTGCAATGACAGAAAGAAAAATGGAGTGTCCTGCAAAATATAAATCTATTAATAAATATGTTTAAAGTTATAATTATTAACAAACAGATGTGGTGTTGTTGTTTTTTTAAAGATCTGAACTATGATTTTTACCCCAGTCTAGAACTTCCTTATGCTTTACACTTTCTGGGCAACCTCCACTCATCCATCCTATGTCACTGAAGCTTTAAAAAGTGTTGCTGTATATCCAGGTGGAAGGAAGTAGCAACCTGCATATTCAGGAGCAGGAACAATTGCCATGCCTTTGTGCTTCATGTAAAACAAATCATTGGTGTTATCTGCTTTTATTTATCCTGCACCCTAAATTGGGCTGGTAAGTAGCTGAGAAACAAAAGGAATATTTCATTGGAATTCCATTTTGAACCATTGGAACCATTGTAGAGAATGTTAAGAAGTAAAGAATGAATGGCTTGATGTTTTCTATATGTGATAAAATACAACTAGCAGATTGAAAACCAAAATCTGCCAAGCTACCAGTGATGAAGGTTAAAGAAACCAAAGTATTGTGAAGACGTTATGTGTAATAATAGTCCACTATTAGAAGAGAAGAGATGGCATTCCAGGATTGTAGAGATGATGGCATGCAATTTGAAGTAGAAATCAATATTTATTTCCATGTTGGCTAATCTTTTCCAGAAGTGGATATGTCTTAGCCCATACTGTAAGCTAGAGCCGTTTTAATGCACATTTCTGAAATTGTTGAATGGTAGTGAAGAAAAACCCGGGTTAAGTTACTAGCAGAATTCCCTGAAAATGATGGGAAAAAAATAGTTTGATAGCTTGGAGACTTGCTTCCAGAACTGATATTGCTAGGCTAAGTATATCATGGATCTGATTTGATATCATGCAACTTTGGTTTCTTTATGTACAGCCACCTCTGAGTATGTATCGTTTTGTTTTTGACTTTCTAATCCAGGGGTGTCAAACTGGCAGCCTGCGGGCCAGATGCATAATGTGCAGGCCATGCCCACCCTGGCTTCACAAAGGCAAAAAAGTCATGATACATCACATGACATCATGTGACATGATCAAGTTTGACACCCATGTTCTAATCTATGTGGATGTCACAGATCTCTTATTTTTTTCACAGTACTATAGCCTAGGAATCTTGCTCACTTTTAGATATGATCCCCATTGGAATAAAATGGAAATAACAATTACTGAATGCATTTAACTAATTAGATCAGAGGGAATGTATGTAGATAAAAAAAGCTTGACAGATTAATTATTCTTCAGTTTGGGGACAGGTTTGTTAAATCATATTTCCAGAATAATGGAAGAGGCCATTTAGGACATAGAATCCACCAGGGGTGAAATGCTACAGGTTCGCTCCAGTTCAGGTGAACCAGTAGTAAAAAAAAGCTACCAGTTCGGGAGAACAGAGAGTTAGCTACTGGTTTAGGCAAACCGGTAGTTTAAAAAATCTACAGGTTCCTCTGAATTGGTATTTCCGACGATCAGCTATACAGCAGGGTTTAGCGGGGTTTAGCAGGAGATCCTGCTTTCTAGCAAAGCTAAATCATGTGCCACTGCTGATCCACCCCTCGCTGGTCTACTTACCTTCCCAAGCCTCCTTTTGGTGCATACTGTGCATGTGCGCATGCGCACAGAGTACATGTTTGGTGCACACTCTGCATGCACATGCAGCATGCATTTGGCACACAGCGCGCATGCGTGGCCAGTGAACTGGTAGCAAACCGGTTTGGATTTCACCACTGGAATCCACCCTTTGTTCAGCACATGAATCCATGTCTCTATACAGTTCATTTGTTAATTAATGAATCTTTGGAATGGTACATTATAACACTGTAATTTCATAATTGCATCTGTTCAGTTGATCCTGAAACATCCCTGCTAATTCAATGGGTGGTACTAAAAGTCAGCTTTTGCATTTCCCTAGTATTTCTAAACCTTGTCCACTTTAAGATCTGTGAACATTTTTTTGAATTCCCCAGCTGGAAATTCAACTGGGAGTTGAAGTCCACACAACCTTGCTAAGATTAACAAACATTGATCTAAAGCTTTAAATCAGAGGTATCTTCCAAATGTGTAGCTTGGTCACTTTAAAGACTTTATCAATTTCCCTCCATATGTCTGTGAATGTACACATTTCAATTCATTAATAATACCAATGAAATATTGCCTACAATATTTCACACAGTATAGTCATTGTGGCCAGGGCTGCCAGCCCGCCTCCTAGAGCCGCTGCTTCAACAGATCAGGGCCCCTGGCAGAGCCCCATGAGGCCCCAATGAGCAACCAGTCCATTTATGGGTGCAGGCAGCTGGCCACAGGTCCTCCCAGGATATCCCAGACCCATGCCATCACCCTACTACCCTGGGCTTGGCTGGTTCTATTAGACACTGGGAACCCCCACCTCCATGAGTAGATCCCCTGCTGATAAGAGCCCCCTTTGACAGGAGCACAGAGGAGTTGGTGTTCTTCCTGAACCAGGTGTGGGCCCACCTGGGATGGTATGCTCTGGCCTATGAGGTGGCTATGGTGAATGTCATGACGGCCAACCTGAAAGAGGAGGCAGTGGAATGGGTGACAAGCTGACACAACAAAGACACAACAGAGCTGGGGAATATCAATGTCTTCCTGGATGAGTTAGAGGCAGGTTCTAAAACAAAACCCAAGCCCAGAAAGCAGAGTTGGAAATACTAGATGTTGGGCAGGGGAGCCAGCCGGTGAAGGAGTATATCCGAGCATTTTGGAGGATTTCCAGGAAGCTGAGGCACTGGCTGGAGCAGTTGCTAGTCTATCACTTCAGAGAGGGCCTGGACCAGGAACTGTTCCATGCCTGTCTATCCTGGGGAGTGCTGAGAGGATCCGTGAGTAGTAATGGATGGCCATGGTGATAGACATCAACTTGAGGGAGTATAAGAGACTTAGCACCTCTGAGTCAAAGCTGAAAAGAAGTCAAGAGCAGCGCCAGCTGGGACAAAGACCAATGTCCAACCCGGCGACCGCCCTCTCAGTCACCCTGGCCCACAGAGCAATGCAGCCAGCAGGGCCATATGGTAACCAAGTGCCTGATGCCCACTCCTCGACCAAGAGGGAAGGTGCGCACTCAGGCCAAACTGAAGAAACTGCAGTGGAAGGGGTGAGAGAAGTCAAATGTAACACACCAGGTCATAGAAGTCACCTCTCCTAGCAGCAAGGGAGAACAAGGAGGACCAGCAACCAGCCTTTACAAGAGTGATAACGATGGGGAGAGTGACCTGATGGTAAGTGGAGCCATCTGCCCCTTCTCCATCCTGATGAAGATCATAGCATTCAAATTGGGAGCTCAGGGGGAGTTGGAGGCACTCATACACTCAAGCTGAACCCATTGCCTAATGAGCATGCTGATGGTGCTGAGGCTGAGGATATAGGTGAGGAAATTGACCCAATACATGAGGCTCAAACAAGTAGTTCTCTGATAGGGGGCTCCCCCACAATCCACCTAATGGAACCTTTGTGGCTAGAAATAGGCCATGAGGTCATTCGCTTCGTGATAGCACCAAAAATGACAGAGGTGGTGATCCTGGGACTGTCCTGGCTAAACAAGTGAGAAAGGAAGAAGAGGCTAGGGAGAGAGCTTTCTCCCCACCCCCCACCCCTCACCATGAGAGGCCTTGGAGGAGAAGCCAAGTGGCAGAGAGGGGGGGGGGTGCTGAGCATTTAAAGGCCATCTCAGAGCTGCCGTCAGGAATTCCACTCATTCTTAAAGATTACAGAGACCTTGTGCACTCAGTGAAGAGTGCATAGTCCTACTCCCCCGCCCCATTGGCCTACCGATTGTGCTATCGAGATCCTGCCAGGAGCAAAGCTCCCTAAGCCGAAAATGTACTCTGTGGACCCAAAGAAGATGGAAGAGCTGAGGAACTACACTGACAAAAACCTAACCTAAGGCTTTATTCAGCTGGTCAAATCCCATGTGGCAGAGTTGTTAAAGGAGAAGAAAGACGGGTTGATGAGGCTGTGTGAGGATTTTAGGGTAATAAATTGAGTATTCATGGAGAACATGTATCCCCTCCCCCTAATGAATTCCCCAGCATTCACTGGAATTGAAGTCCACGCAACATTGCTAAGGTTGACAAACATTGAACTAAAGCTTTAAATCAGTGATATCTTCCAAATGCTTAGCTTGGCCATTTTAAAGACTTTATCAGATTCCCTCCATATGTCTGTGAATGTATACTATTTCACTTCACTAATAATACCAATGAAGTATTGCCTCTACAATATCTCACACAGATAACTGGCCATACTAACACTTCCAGAAAACATTGTCTATCACAATCATTTTCACCAAGGTGCTTCATAAAGTGTTCTTTTCATAATGTACTAAATAACATTATGGTCCATATGTTTGTATGATAAATGGTACGTGCAGTGGAAATTGTAGGTAGAGAAGGTACTGATTGGGAATACCTAAAAGATTTTTCAGTTCAATGAAAATTAATGGTGTACGATTAAATCAGGCTCACATACTTCAATTTAGATGAGTCAGTCTTTTTTAAAAAATATATAGCTTTAATTTGTAAATTATTTCATATAATAGTATTTAGTACTTCTATTAAATCAGAGATGAAACTCCTAAAGTACATGTCCCTGTAGCTTTAGCAACACAGCCGATTTTAAAAGACAATGCTAAAATTCTTTAGGATTTGCAAAGTCTTACAAATTCATATATTATTAGAATTTATAAAAGCAGTCACCTAGATATGACAAAACCCATTAAGTTAGCTATATGAAGCATTGTAAGATCCTAATTCTTGATTTTTAATTTTTAGTTCATTTTGTTATTACCTTAAGTTCACATTTTCCTGCTCATTTACACCTTTTAAAGATCATTATTTCAACAATTTAAAAACTAAATATAAGTATGTGCAATGTAGCATAATAAATATTTTTTCTATCTACTGATTAAACATTTGTTTCTGAGAAAGATTATATTTTGTGTATAATGTATTAAAATGTTGCACCAGCACTTCACTTTCATTTATTTGGCTATTTATTTGGCTGTTCACCGCCCTGAGTCCTTCGGGAGTAGGGCAGTATACAAATTCAATAAATAATAATAATAATAATAATAATAATAATAATAATAATAATAATAATAATAATAAATATTATTAAGCAGAGGGTGGTCAAGGACTCCTACAACTAAAGCAGACTGTGGAAGAAGAAAAATGCAGCTTGAATGATTACATCCAGAAAAGTGAAGAACCAATGATTAAGGAAGTAAATAAAGGAGGCCTTTTAAAGACAACTAAAACAAAAGCAGAATATAAGAAAGAAGTAACTGAGCAGCGAGCTGAAAATTGGAAACACAAAGCTCTGCATGGCCAATACTTGAAAAGTATTGAAGGCAAAGCTGACCAGAAACTAACTTGGAACTGGTTAAGATCAGGAGTACTGAAAAAAGAAACAGAAAGCTTTATTTTGGCAGCTCAAGAACAAGCCCTAGCCACAAACTGCATGAAGGCAAAAATTCAACATGTCACCACCAACAGCAAATGCCGCCTCTGCAATGAGAAAGATGAGACAGTCGACCACCTGATCAGTGGGTGCAGCAAAATTTCACAAATTGACTACCTTCAACGCCATGACCGGGTTGCTAAGATCATTCACTGGAAATTGTGCCAGAAGTTTGGATTTGAGTACAGCAAAAACCACTGGGAACATCAGGTTGAGAAAGTTTTAGAGAATGAGAAACTCAAGATCTTATGGGACTTTAGGATTCAGACTGACAGGCACTTGGTCCACAACACACCTGACATAACAATAGTTAAAAAGAAAAAAGTATGGTTCATTGACATTGCAATACCTGGTGACTCCTACAAGTAAAGCAGACTGTGGATTGAAGATAAGCAGCAAGAAAAAATCACAAAGTACCGGGATTTGCAAATTGAAGTTGAGCGACTGTGGAAAAAGAAATTGTGTGTTGTTCCGATTGTAATTGGAGCCCTTGGAGCAATACCCAAAGGGCTACCCCGCTATTTAGAAATTCTAAATTTGCCGGACTTGAACATTTTGACTCTACAAAAAACCACCTTACTCGGAACAGCTTACATCCTCCGACGATACCTTAACAGTTCCTAGGTCCTTGGTTAGGACTCGAGCTGCTGAGCTATTAACCAGACTCAAAGGCTGTGAATCTCACTAAAGATTAACCAATAATAATAATTTGGTTTCTTGTCACCAACATAAAAATATGAATCAGAAATAATTTGCTTTATATTGTGCACGTGTGTGCACGCACACGCACGCACACACACACACACTTAGCCAAATTTCAGCTAAGGCTAGATATTTATATTTTTTAAGCTTTTAAATATCTATCAAATGCTGATAATGCTTTATTGGATTTCTTGCATAACTACCTTTAATTTTTGTAAGGTCAATATGTAAATTATAAAGATGTAATTAAACAGATTTAGGTGTTTGAAATTGAAGTAATATGCACAGAAGCACACCTGGATTAGCATATAAACTGTACTGTTATTATTAACATGCAATGAAATGATTGAAAACTGAAATTTAATCTTAAAAATAATAATATCCAGACTGTATTTTTGTACAGAATAGTACACTCAAATATATTATCCCTTTATGTACTAAATAATACCTAAAACTGTGCCTAGAAATTTTATTTCTTTGTCTCAATTATGAAAACTCAAATATTCTTCATGTTGTTGATGAATACATTTGTTTAATTAATATTTTTATAACATATTCCAAAAAGGTGTTACAATTAGTAAGTGATACATCCATCTTTGGTGTATCTAAGTTATGGAAAGAGATATAACAGAACTTTTAAAAAGCAAAACTTAATGGCAGTATATTATTTCTTTTAATATTATAAATATTATATTACTATTTCACAACTTTTGTAGCTTACATTAAGTTATATGTTGAAAAAATTAATAAAACACTATTAAATGAATGAAATTCACTTTTTGCTTTGTGTTAAATTTTATTTTTTTTATTGAAAAAGTTTTTCAAATACAGATTTTCCCCCTTTTTTTTCTCCCCCTCCTCCCTAACCCCCCCTCACCACCCATCCCCCTGTGACTTCTTCAAAGTAATATTCAAATTCATAACAGATTATATAATACTTTACCATGCCCTTACTCCCTCCCCCAAATACTGACCCTTTCTTTCTAATATTATTACATCCCCCTTTTACCATACATTTCAAAATAACATTCTACTATAACATTGTATAATAACTTCTGATTTAGCATAGTAATATTATTATGACTCCCAATTTAGCAATAATCTGCCCTTTTTCTCCTCCCCCATACATATATCTGTATATTAATATAACATTTCAAAACAACCTTCCACTTTAAGACTATATAATAAATCCTAATTTAACATTTAATCTTTTGTGTATATTAATATAACATTTCGAAGCAGCCTTCCCCTATAAAGCTATATAATAAATCCTGATTTAACATTTATTCAACTCTATCCATTTCCTCCACTCCCATAAATATATCTCTTAAACATCCCTTTTCTTAAACTAAACAATCAATAAACTAGCCTGTCTCCACCCACTCTCCTACAAAATTACCATACAACAATTCTTAATATCTTTATTCTTCTGCCCACCCTACTAAAAAAATATTCCCTTATATAGATAAAATCGATAACTTTAAACTTATAATCCATATAATGTCTTCTTTGATGTCTTTCCACTGGATTGTTAACTCCATCACCCATATTAGGGTAACATAACATCCTGATTGCAACAGAATGTTCAAAATCCTCAGTTATCATCTGCCCCCATCAGTAATGAATATCTTCGTGTATATAAAAAAAGAAAACAACCACCCGAGTGACATTATAATTGTATTCCATATAATATCTGTAGTAGTGGCTTTCTTCAGGATTATTAATTCCCACCATCATAATGGGGTAACAACCAGATCTTCTGCATGCCCCAGCATAGCTCTCTTGCCATGTAGCTCAGCATAAACATAATACATTTATTAAAAAAAATCCAAAATAGATAATTCCAATCCAACAATTTAAGGCCTTTTTCACCTCCCAAAATTACGGCATTGCAGAGGTCTGTCAGTCGGTCAAAAATTTTTAAATAACTGGCTTCACTGTTGCCTAATTTAGAAATTTTTGTTTTTGTGAGACCTATTTCTTTTTTTCTTGACTCTTTGTGGGTTTGAACTCCATCCTAATTTCCTTTCTACGAGTTGTATGTCAACTGATCGGTTTTCATTCTGATTTATGACTTGATCTTGTTGGTTTTGCTTTTGTGGCTCATATTTCTTTTCTATAAGTTGTGTATCAACTAATTGGTTTCCATGCTTGTCTGTGACTTGATGAGTCATCACATTAGAATCCGATGCCACGTCTCTCTTATTTATAGATAATCCAACTGAGGCATCTAAAGAATCCAAAGGCGGTTCATCTACAGAGGCCTCTGTAGCTCGATATTTTTCCTTTATTTCCAACTCCTTCTGCTTATCTTGTGTTGTGCATAAAAATGTTGAGCTCATTTTCAAAATTTTTTGATGAAATTCTTCCGCTTTTTCAACAGTATTTAATTGGTATCTTTCTCCTTGATATCTCAATATTATACCAACTGGAACGTCCCACCTAAATAAAATATTTTGTTTTTTAAGCTCAGTCACCAGAAATCCAAATTTCTTTCTTTCCAATAACATCTTAGGCGGTACCTCTTTGTATATCCAAATCTTTCTTCCAAACAATTGCAAAGTAGAATTAAAAGATTTTTGCACAATGTTATTTCTTATTTCTTTATCTGTGAAATAAATCACCACATCTCTAGGCAGTTGCCTTTGCTTTGCAATCCAGGAATTTATTCTATAGACTCTGTCAATCCTACAAAATACTTCCTCAGGATGAACCTTTAAGATCCCAGCCAGAATTTCAGAAGATATTTTCCTTAAGTCATCTCTGTTATTTTCCTGTAATCCTCTCAGTCTAATCGCATATTCTGTGAGATTATATTGCATCATTAAAACTTCTTTTTCAATCCGTTGTTTTATATTTTCTGCATTACAAGTCTTATGATCAGCTTCCATTTTAGGTTTTTCTTCTAAGCTATTATCTTGAGTGTTTATCAAATCATCTTCAATTCTTTGTATTTTATTGTCCAAATTATCCTCAATTTCCTCCATTTTAGACTCTAATAAATTAATATTTATATCCAACTTCATAGCAATTTCTGAAAAACCATTAGTCACTTTTGCAATCTTTCGTTGCAAAGTATCAAACTTTAATTGCACCAATTCTTTAATTTCCTGCTTAAATTTTTCAAAGTTCTGGTTCACAATCTCATCCCTTCTTACAATGTCCTCCAAGAGAAATTCAATTATATTAAAATCAGTTTTCTGAGTCTGTAGGTTTAGAACTTGTTCATATAGTTTGTAGATGGGGGAATCCCCCCCACTGCTTGTTTGTCTGGCTTCGTTAGTCTAAACGCCATCTTTCCACACAGACAAACTCTTTTAGAAAAGAAAAGAAAAACAAACAAAATAAAAGCTTCTTTCCAAACAAGATCAATATCAAATCTCCAAGAAAGAGAAAGAGAAAACACAAAAGTGGAGCTTTTTCTTCAATTGTAGCCAGGAGTATTTATTCCGCTACTTTGTGGCTTAATAAGAAATGGAAGGACTTTCCCTTTTCAGCTTTCCCTGCTCAAATCTCGGCAGTCGCCATTTTAAAATTCTTTTTTCCTTTCTTCAGTATCTTTTATAAAGTAAATGAAAATACTTGCGATTTAGGGTCACAGATCCAGATCTCATCCCCTTTAATTAATCTGTTAATTTTCTTTAAAGAGCTTGTTCTCGTCACCTGGCTCTGCAAAAAAGCAGAGGTCTCTCGAAGCCCGGAGCAACGGCGAGGGAAATAGGGAGCTTCATCTGCTTCGCCCCCGAGAGTAAAAAAAAAACCTCTCGGGGCTTCGCAGAGAGCTCTACCTGCCCTCACCTGCTCTGTCTCACATTTCCTTATGGAAATGGAGTTTTTTGAGCCGCCTTTCAGATGTAAAGGCAGCTCTTTACAGGCGACGGGGCTGGCAGTCCTGAGGGACCGTCTGGCAGCGACAGAGAGCAAACAGGAAGTCTTAAATTTTACATCCAGAGTAACAAAACCATCCCAAATAATAAAAATGATTTAATGAAAATGGTTTGAAATAATGCCAAATGATTTTCAGTTACAGTATATTCTAATGGTTGTTTCTTGATCTTCTAAAGTTTAAAAATGTACAAACTCCATTTAAATATTGTCAGGAAAGCCAAAATAACACTAAGTAATCACTTTTTGATTTCTACATTTAAGGGTTCAGTTTCTTTCATCAAAAGACATATGTAAATACTCATATGGATATATGAAGACTGAAGTTCTTGAAAGTAGAGGGGAAGGTCTATAAACATTTTCATTTAGCTGGATACAACAAGAGTGTCTGTGAAATCACAAAGCTTATCCCTTTCCATAATTTTAATTCATGTGTAGAGATAAATTCCTACATGATTATCTGCTTCATTAGTAATTATGTCTCCTTGGCCATTTGTGAATGGAGTTGCGCAAGGAGTCATTTAGCCGAATATCATGCTTAGACTGTTGCTTAAAAACTTGTTACAGCTCATAACATTTGCACAAAGATAAGAGTCTATATTTGCCATTGATTATTTGTCATGGAAGCGTATTCAAGAACTAAAATAAAGGCATAATACAAATCAAATATCAAATCTCATGGAAAGTTTTATGAAATATACACAAAATTGTTTTCCTTTTAAGTTCCATTTTGAACTCTGAAATTATAAAATGGCATTTGAATATGAAAATGTTTTTCAACAAATTTTTTTAAAAATATTTTGGAAGATTAAATTATATGTTCTCTGCCATATTATTAGGTAGGCTTCAGTTAAAATTGAATATTCTAGAATTAATTATTCCACTGTTGATTCAAATTCTCTGCTACCATTACACAGCTAAGTTCTTATAAATTTCTATATTCTGGTGAGAATAATGCAATTACATTTTCCTTATGGGAAATTTTTTTAATAATATTTTTTTATTTTAAATACAAATAATACAAACATGTACATATTAATCTAAATACAAAAAAAAAAGGAAAATACAAATATTACAGAGCACACACACCCTGGAGACAATTTTTTCCCCTTATATTTCTTTTTCTACAACAACTAAAAGATATACAATATATTCTAATTGTGCCCTCATCCCCTCCAAAACAACATATATTCTTGAGTAGGTTTATTCCCTTTGCCTTCCACCAACACTGTTTTTATAAAATCCTGCCATATTTCATTATAATTGTTTGCTTTAATCATCCCTTTTTAAAATTTAATTTCTGTTGTTAATTTATCATTTGTTGCCATACTCCAAATTTCATTATACCACTCATTTCTTTGAATATCCCAATTTCATCCCCAATATTAAACCATCACTAAACTAGCTGCCATTATCAAATTTACAATCAATTCCCTTTTTGTTTCATTTATATCCTGTTTTTCCACCAGCAACAGTAATGCAATCCTTGGTGACGTATCTAAATTTACATTCAAAAGTGCTCTAATTTCTCTAAACACCATGTCCCATATTTTTTGTGCACTGTCACAATCCCACCACATATGGTTATATGTTCCAACTTCTTTCTTGCACCTCCAATGAATATTTGTATATTTACCATCTATTTGATTTAATTTAAGTGGTGTTAGGTACCACCTCCATATCACTTTATATCCATTTTCCTTAACTCTAACTGACATATTCTTATATATTCTTCTATTCCAAATATTTTTCCAATCATTATCATTTATTTCTCCTAAATCTGATTCCCAAATTAATTTTAAACCTTTTGCCTGCTCTTCTAATTCAGTTAATATTCTATGTATTTCCCCAATTCTTCCTTTACCTATATATTCTTCATTCACGTCACATTCTTTTATAATCATTTCAAACTTTGTTAACTGTCTATCTTTCTCCTCGAATCTTTCTTCCACTTTTATCCATTTCTCGAATTGTATTAAATTCAATCAATTTAATTTAATATCTGATAAAACATTCTTTAGTTGTGTTATATTCTTTATCTTGTTCTTCCAGTCTTTCCATTTATATATCTATATTTTTTTAGTTTACTAATCCATTCTTTCAATTCAATCTTAGAGAATTTCTCCATTTCCACCACCGGTGTTAAAGGAGAAATTCCTGGCATTAACCGGTATCTCCATTTATTCTATAGTTCTATCAAATTTTTTAAAAAGGGATTTTGAATCATCCTAGCAATTTTTTAAATAGCCTTTTTAAACAAATATGTTTCTATAGGATCACCTATTTCCCTTAATTCTTTCAACTCTATATCCCTCCATATTAAATCTCTAGTTAATACTATAATATCTGGGACCACCTTTAATTGATTAGCTACCCAATAATTTCTAACATTTGGAAGACCCAGCCCACCCTTTTTTAATGGTTCATACTATAATGCTTTACTTATTCTTGCTCTCTTACCTCCATTACAATACACCTCCAGCAACCTCTGTATTTGCTTTAATTCATGATCCAAAAATTTAATTGGGATCATCCAAAACAAAAAGTTAATTTTTAGTAAAACTTTCATTTTTATCATTGCAATTCTTCCAAACCATGATAATTTTATTTTTTCATATTTATCTATTTTATCTTTTATATCTTTCGTTAACTTTTCATAATTTATTTTTTTTAACTCTTGAATATCTTTTGGGATGTCAATACCTAAATATTTAATACTATCTACTATTTTTAATTTATATTTTCCTTTCAATACATCCACTTCTTCTTTACTATGGTTATATAACATCATTTCTGATTTTTCCCAGTTTATTTGTAATCCACTATATTTCCCAAATTCATTCAGGTGTAAATATAATCTTTCCATAATAACTATGGGATTTTGAAATGTTGATAATGTATCATCTGCAAATAACTTTATTTTAGTTTTCTTCTGTACACCAGTTCCTTCAATCAATGAATCTTCCCTAATTCCATTTGCCAAAATCTCCATCAATAATGCAAATAAAACTGGGGATAAAGGGCAACCCTGCTGTAAAAATCTTAGCATCCTGATTAATAAGAGATATTGGTCTATATGAACCTGGGTTTGTATGATCTTTACCTGGTTTCACTATCAGTATTATCAAAGATTGCTTCCAGGAACTTGGAACATTTTCCCCTTCCATTATTTTATTAAACATTATCTTCATCTTCGGCACCAATAGTCCTTTTACTTTTTTATAATATTATATATAATATTATATATAATTATATAATATTTTTATAATATTCTATGCCTAGTCCATCTAACTCTGATGCCTTACCTATTTTCAATTTATTAAAAGAATGTGGACATGCACAGTGGTTCAGAGGTAAGAGTCAGATCAGTCTACCGTAAGTCTCAGAATGGGAGCCCAGCTGACAAATACAAGAACACAGTGACAATCCCCTTCTTTGTCAGTTGAGTGGACATCAGGTACATCATCACATAAGGCACATCTTCTTATGCAGATACTCGTGTTGAGCTGCTGGAAGTGGTTTGTTGAGTATATCAGCAATCTAATCATGTGTAAGTACATACTGCAATTTAACAAAACCTTTTTTTACAAATTGTTTTATGTTTTGATAACGGATGTCAATGTGTCTGGACCTAGAACGTGTGAAATGTGATTCAGAAATATAAACCACCGATTCATTGTCTTCCACCACGGTGATTGGTCGGTTTGGACGTGTCCAGATATCTGTGACCAAAGCATCAAACCATGTTAGAGAATTACATGCATCTGAAACACAAGCATATTCAGCTTCAGTAGATGAACAAGAAACAAAATTCTGTTTACGCACTTGCCAGTAAACAGGACATCCATTTAAGAACATCATATAACCTGAAGTACTTTTACGTGATTTCTTATCACTCGCCCAATCAGAATCTGCATAACAACATAATTCTGCATAATCAGTATGTGTTGGTTCTAACAATAACTTCATATGTTTAGTGTGTTTTAGGTATTTCAATGATTTATTAACGCATGTCCAATGAAACTGTTTTGCCTTACCTACGTGTCTTTGTTGTGTTAGCATTCTTCATGTTGCAATGATGCAAAATTTGTTCAATTTTATTTTCTTGTGAAAGACTAAACCCCTTCTGTGTTTTGTCAATCTGAACGCTTAAATAAGTGTTAACATAACCTAAAGATTTCAATGTAAAGTATCTCTGCAAAGCTTTGGCAAAAATTTCACTCATCTGCTTATTTTGACCAATGTAAACAATATCATCAACATAAACAAGAACTATCTCATATGTATTGTTAGATCTTTTTGTGAACACGCACTCATCAGTTTCAGACTTAATAAAGCCCATTGAATTTAGTTTGTCAATAAGACATAAGTACCACATTAAACCAGACTGTTTTAGACCATAAAGACTTTTTTGTAGAAACCAGGTATCCCCTTCTTGCTGTTGGAACCCTGGAGGACCTCTCATGTAAATCTCTTCATCTAGGTCAGCATGTACATAAGCCATGTCAACATCGAACTGGAAAGCTTCTAAACCAAGAATAGTGGCATTGGCTAAAACAATTTTTACACTCTCAGTCCGGACTGTCGGTGAGTAGGTATTTGTGTAGTCCTCAGGATAACGTTGAGCGAAACCCTGAGCTACATGTCTGGCCTTGTACAGTGGCTCACCATTTGGCTTCATTTTGATTCTGTAGTCCCATCGAGTGCCAATGACCCTTTTGTTTGCTGAAGGTTTTGCAGGTGTAAACACCTTAAGTTTCTTTAGACTGTCCATTTCAGCCTGCATTGCCTCATACCACTTCCCTTGCTCTGAATCAGGAAGATGTTTGATTTGTGTGAACGTATCAGGTGGAAGTGTAACATTGCAAATCAAAGGCAAGGGTGTTTTTGTCAGTTGCCACGAATATCACTGTGGAGGGATCCCCTTTGTGGCCCTCTTGGAACGTCTTGGAACAACAGTCCATGCTTCTTCTGCTTCGTCCTCATCCTCACATTCGTCGCTAGCGTCAGCATCAGCGGCTTGCGAAGATAGAACATCAGGTTGAGAAGAACCAGTGGCTGGAACAGTTACCTGTAGATCTTGATCATCAGACTGTGCGGCATCAGCAGTATCATCTTTAGGAAAATAAGTGAATCCTGGACCAGTCAACATCTTCCTCAAAATTAGCAGATTGGGAAATCACAATTATATGTTTGGAGTCAATAAATTTGCTCCACTTTGAATTATCATCAATGCCCATAAATCTCAGTCTCTTTGCTGCTGGATCTCCTTTTCTTCTTTGAGCTAAGGGAATGTTCACCATAGCGTATGAACCAAAAATGTGGAGGTTTTTGAGATCGGGCTTGTAGCCATACAACATGAAGAAAGGAGTCTGATTTATTACACTGCTCCAAGTACGGTTGACAATGTAATTTGCATATTTGATAGCTTCACTCCAGTATGGCATACTAAGGTTGGCGTCTTCTAGGAGACAACGCATCATGGTTTGCAGTACCCCTTGTCATCTTTCTACGACTCCATTTTGAGCCGGTGTGTAAGGGGCCGAGGTCTGATGAAGAATTCCATTCTTACGCGTCCAGTCCTGGAAACTTGAGACATGAATTCAGCACCACGATCACTCTGGATTCTGGCGATGCGAATTTGGTGTTGGGTAGAAACAAGAGCAGCAAAGTCTTTAAAGATCTGAAAAGTCTCAGATTTTTCTTTCATAGGATATACATATCCATGTCTAGAGTAATTATCAACAATTGTTAGAAAATATTTTTTACCATCAAGTGTTGGCTTAAAAGGACCAACTATGGTCCTTAGTGTGAACCAAATAAAAAATGTGTGTTGACAGGCGTGTAGCACATTTGGGAATGGCTGCTGCTTTGGATTTGGCTTTCTTGCAGACAGCACAATCCAAAAACACCTTACACTCCTTTAGATCCAAATCTTTTGTGAACTCCGGCATCTTCCTAAGAACACGGAAACTGGCATGCTGCAATCTTCTATGCCACTTATGGATACACCTGGAATGCAAAGGTTTACCAGTTAGTGAATTCTCAACATTAACGGTTTTATTAGGCACTCCAGGCTTGCTCTGAGCAACCTGTTTCCTAATTTTCCTTTTGTTGGATTTAGGAGCCTTTGGAGTAGCAACAGGATCTCTCTATGGAACATCTCTCTCTGGGCCTGTGCTCTCCTCTTTTGGAGCTTGCATACTTGCCTGTGTTTGTGATTTAGGCTTTGGCTTTAAGTAATAAACACCACCAATTAACATGGTTTCAGCAACAATATCTCCATTTTTAACTATGTAACTTACTTTTTCAAGGTGGTGAACCAGGAACTTTAACACTCTAGACAAGTGACCCTGACTAAGCAAATTATTATTTGCTGTTGGTACATGATAAACATCAGGAATGAATGCACCGAGCTCTTCAACATAAACAGTTCCTTTTCCTTTGACCTGAAAAGGATGATTTGAAAAAGAATAAAGTTCACGTAGTTCAGGTTCAGGCTTGTGCATCTCTGTGAAAAGTTCCTTTCTGTAGGTAACATGCAACGCTGCACCACTGTCCAAAGTCCACATAAGTCATCTGTCATACTCTGGTTGAGGTTGTGAATCGTTGGTTAAAGCCAATGTGGTGAGTGGAGGTTGTGGATCACGTCTGGGACCACGACGACCTTGTTGTCCGCCTCTGCCTCTGCCTCCTCTGGAATCTGTTTCTCGGGGCTGGTATGAGACGAGAGCTGGAACTCATTGGGGATAATCCTGGGTGGCATGTCCCACATGATTACAGATGTAGCATCTTGGCATCCTTGGAATGTAGGCTCTTCCTCTGAAGGGACGCCTCGCTGGAGCTCTTGATGCGAATGGCCCTCACAAATGTGGCGTGACTAACATGAGTGCTTCTTCTTCAGTTAAAAGTCTGCATATATGGTCCACTGTGCGTTGAGCAATAGGCACTTGATTAATCTTTGTAATGGCATCTTTCCATTCATAATTCAATGAGTTAATAATAATGCTGATCATTTGCATATCATCAATAAGATAGCCTCTTTCTCTCAATTCTTTTCTCATTCTTTTCAGTTTGGTTAAATGTCCTCCAGTTTGTTCACCAAGTTCACCAGGTTTCAATCTCGAACCATGGAACTCAGACATGAGCAAACATGAAGATTCAATTAAAACAGGCCTGTAGCAATTTTCCAATTGGACCCAAATTTGGGCTGTTGCATCAGGCGGAAAGGTAACCTGCAGTTCAGTATCCATGGACATCAATAATGTTGTGCAAGCTTTAGTCTCTAAATCAAAATCTTTTATTGCAGGAGTCCATGGCTGGGCAGGAGGATTAAAAACCGTACAGTGAGTACCTTCTCTGCGGAGCAATAGTCCAACCTCACTGACCCAGGCCTTATAATTCTGTCCTCACATCTTTAATTTTGACTCACCAGCCAGTGGAGCAACAGAAGATGCTAGTTGAGGAATATGCATTTGGTATGCTGGCTGTGCCGGTAAAAATACTTGTTGTGCTTGTTGTGGACCAAAAAATGGCCCTGGTTGTGCCGCTAGAGGTGGACCAGGAGCTGATCCTAGTTGTACAGCTGGAGGCACTTGTGCATGCACTTGAAAATGTGGCTGCTGTATTGGAATTTGCTATGCTCCAGCTGCCACTTGTGTTTGAGCTTGTAGCTGTTGCATTTGAGCTGTAATATTAACATGGCCTGCTGGAGACGCAGTCATTTGCCTTTGCTTCATTAAGCATTGTTGTGCTCCATCTAAAAAGACACCAGCACCACCAGGGGGTGCTGAAGATTGGGCCTGTGGAGACACTTGTTGCATTGTCACCTGAATATCTGAGTGAGTTAAGGACATGTTTGATAAAGTCTGATGCAATGCTTGTAATTGTTCTTACAATCTGCAATGCATCGGCTTTCTCTAGTAAATTACTTTCACCAGCAGATGGTGCTGCACCTTTCTGCTTTCGCGGCATGATGTGTAATTTGAGGAGACACCAGATCACGAGACAAATGTGACGTGAGTACGGCTTTCTGTTCTGATTGGCCTGATATGACACTCTCTTGTTCTATTGCGCATGCTCAAGATGGCGATGGCATTTATCTGAGCTGCAATGCTGATGGGGGTGACTCTGTTCTTCTGGGGTCTTTGGGGGCTAGGCAAGTCTGAGCCGGTTTTCATGCATTTCATCAGCCAAGGTCACAGGGGAGGGGAGGGTGGTGGTGGTTGTCATTAAAGAAGGTCTTGGTCCGAGAGAGGCCCTCAGACTGCCGGATGTGAGTCCCTCCTTGTGAAGTGGGGTCATGGGGTACAGATGGGCTTGCTGATTACGTATCTGGCTCCCTGCCATGTGGCGGTGGCCCTGCCCGAGCTGCTCAACATTATAGCCACGGCGGCAGTTGATACCCCCAGGCTTATGGTCATGGGGGATTTTAACTTGCCATCCATCAGTGAGGCGTCTGAGGCGGCCTTGGAGTTCATGGCTTCCATGATGGCTATGGACCTGACCCAGTTAGTTCATGGCCCTACTCACATGGGCGAAACACGCTGGACCTGGTTTTTGTCTCTGGTCAGTGGTTGAGTGATCTTGAGATAGGGGATATAGCGATTGAGCTCTTGTCATGGTTGGATCACTCCCTCCTTCACTTTGACCTTTGAACCGCCACACCCCACCACAGGAAGGTGGAACCGATGAGGTGGTTCCGCCCCAGGTGCCTGATGGATCCGGATAGGTTCCAGACGGAGCTTGGGCCATTCCCTGGCTCACGACTCGACTGAAGACCTAGTGGCCGCCTGGGATACGGCAGCCACTGGAGCTTTGGACCGGGTTGTGCCTTTGTGGCCTCTGACTCAGTGCTGGTCTCACCTGGCTCCTTGGTTCACCGCGGAGCTGAGGGAGATGAAGCGCTGGAAAAGATGCCTGGAGAGCAGTTGGAGGGCCAGCCTTTCTGAATCTGACCAAACACTGGTAAGGTCTCATATTAAGACCTACCCAGTGGCGATAAAAGTGGCAAAATGTAATTATTTTTCCGCTCTTATTGGGTCATCAGATAATCGCCCGGCCGCCCTGTTTAGGGTGACCCACTCCCTGATCCACCAGGGAGCATGGGAGGACCCCTTGGAGGACAGGGCCGAGGACTTTGTGCAGTATCTGTATGACAAAATCACTCAGATTCAGGAAGACTTGGACTCTGACTGGGGGGATTCAGGAGGGATGATGGAGGCAGGTCTTCAGAATATTATCTGGGAAGAGTTTGACTCTGTGACTCCCGAAGACGTGGACAGGATTCTGGGTAGACTGAGTGCGGCCACATGTTTATTGGACCCTCCTGGTTGGTGCTGGCTTCTCGGGAGGTTACACGAGGCTGGCTCCAGGGGATTATTAATGCTTCATTGAGTGAGGGTGACTTTCCTGCCGCCTTGAAAGAGGTGGTGGTGAGGCCTCTCCTCAAGAAGCCTTCCCTGGACCTGGCAGTGTTAGCAAATTATTGTCCAGTCTCCAACCTTCGCTTTGTGGCAAATGTTGTTGAGAGTGTGGTGGCGCGACAGCTTCCCCAGTACCTGGATGAAACAGTTTATCTGGATCCATTCCAGTCGGACTTCAGGCCTGGGCACAGCATGGAAACAGCATTGGTCGCGTTGGTTGATGATCTCTGGACGGCTCAGGACGGGTTGTTCCTCTGTCCTGGTCCTGTTAGACCTCTCAACGGCTTTTGATACCATCGACCATGGTATCATGCTGCACCGGTTGGAAGAGTTGGGGGTGGGGGGCACCATGTTGCGGTAGTTCTCCTCCTTTCTCTCTGACCGGTCACAGTCTGTGTTGGCAGGGGGGCAGAGGTCGACCCCGAGGTGCCTTGTATGTGGGGTGCCACAGGGGTCGGTCCTCTCGCCCCTTCTGTTCAACATTTATGTGAAGCCACTGGGTGAGATCATCCGTGGTTTCGGGGTGAAGTACCATCAGTACGCTGATGATACTCAGCTGTACATCTCCACCCCGGACCACCCCAATGATGCCCTTGAAGTGATGTCCCGGTGCCTGGAGGCTGTGCGGATCTGGATGGGGAAAAACAGACTCAGGCTCAACCCATCCAAGACTGAGTGGCTGTGGTTTCCGGCATCCCAATATAGTCAGTTGGTGCCATCACTGACTATTGGGGGCGAGTCGTTGGCTCCCACGGAGAGGGCTCACAACTTGGGTGTCCTCCTGAATTCACGGCTGTCTTCAAAAGAGCATTTAACGGCTGTGGCCGGGAGGACTTTCTATCAGGTTCGCCTGATCCACCAGTTGCATCCCTTTCTGGATCGGGACTCCTTTCGCAAGGTCACTCATGCCCTCGTCACCTCCTGCCTGGACTACTGTAATGCTCTCTACATGAGGCTCCCCTTGAGGAGCACCTGGAGGCTCTAAGTGGTCCAGAATGCAGCTGTGCAGGTGGTTATGGGAGCGACGTGGCGTTCCCATGTAACACCTCTCCTGCGCAAACTGCACTGGCTCCCGGTGGTCTTCCGGGTGCACTTCAAGGTCTTGGTTACCACCTTTAGAGTGCTCCATGGCTTAGGACCTGGGTACTTACAAGACTGCCTTCTGCCACCAGTAGCCTCTCACCGGCCAGTACGCTCCCATAGAGAGGGGCTCCTCCAGGTGCTGTCGGTCAAACAGTGTCAACTGGCAGCCCCCAGGGGGAGAGCCTTCTCTGTGGGGGCACCTGCCATTTGGAACGAGCTCGCCCCAGAGATACGGAGGATCCCGGATTTACGCATTTTCCGCCGTGCCCTCAAGACCTTTTTATTTCAACAGGCTGGCCTGGCCTAACTTCCTTTTAATTGTTAATTTTAAATTTGTTTTAAAACAATAGGGGTGTTTTAATTTGTTTGGGCCAAATATTTCATGTGTTCTTATATTGTTTTTTAAATTTTGTATTATATGTGTTTTTTCTTTTGGCTGTTCACTGCCCTGACTGCTTTGGGAGTAGGGCAGTATATAAATCCAAAAATTAATTAATTAATTAATTAATTAATTAATTAATAACTTCCACTATCTCCTTATCTTTTATTTGTGATTCCATTATTTCTTTATTGTATTCTTGAATTTTACAATTTAAATTCTTTTCCATATATGCTAAATGTGACTTTCATTCACATTTATGTCATTTCCCTTATATAGTTTTTCAAAGAACTTCTGAAATATCAACAATTTTCCTCTCATCATGTTACATCTTTCCCCCTTATGTGAAAAATTATGAATTAAGTTATTATTGGTTTTATTCAAAGCAAGTTTTTTTTAAATAGCCTATGTCAGTGATGGCTAACCTTTTTGCCATCATGTGCCAGGAAAGGGGGGGAGGGGGGCAGGGGAGGTTCACATGTGTGCCCACACCTATAATTTTATATGCCCTGCCCTGCACATGCATGCACAACTCCCCTCCCCCCTGCTCCTTGCACATGATGGCCCAGTAGGCCCATTTTTCTTTCTCACCTGGCTCCAGATCCTCTCTATGCATCTGGGAAGGGCGAAAACACCCTTTCCCACTCCCTCAGAGGCTCTCTGGAGGCCTGAAACAGCCCATTTCCCAACTCCCGGTGGGACAGGAAGTGTCATTTTTGCTGTGCCCAGCCTCCAGAGACTCCTAGAGAAGCATGCACGGGGGGTACTCACATTGCATTTTGGGGGTTGTGGCACGTCCACATGCATTCATGCATGTGCGCGCATGCTTTGGGCACTCGGCAACAAAAAGGTTAACCATCACTGGTATAGGGTCTCCTGCTGGAGTAGGGGGTTGGATTAAGTGACCTACCAGGTCCCTTCCAACTCTGTTATTCTATATTCTGTATGAATAATTATTATCAATCTGTTGGCGAATACATCTAATCAATCAGTTAATTAATTAATCAATCTGGGGGAAGTCCACGGCCTGGGGATAATCAAGATAGTCCAAAGTCTGGGGGGGGGATATTCAATCAATTCCAAGTCAATAAATTCAATAAATTCAATAAATTCCACTGCTCTCTCACAGCAGTGGATGGAGTCTTAAGCCGCTTCGAGGCCAGGTGTTGACACCAGCTGCCCTCTCACGAAAGCTGGGAAGGGCCAGAAACCGCAGTCATTGTCCGGCTCCATGCAAGGCTTGAAATCTGGAATATCTCGCTCTACAACTGGGGGGCTTTAATAGCAGCCACCAATCTACAGGTCCGCGAGCCAGGAGAAGCCTCCGATGGTTCTGGCGGCTGCACCTTGGGCGAATCAGGAGGCGAATCAGGAGGCTATAGATGTCCATGGGAGGCAAATATCATCCTATTGTTCAGGGGAACCTCCAGATGATAAGTGGCCTCACAGAGGCTAACAGACCACATGGGGCATAAGAGCTTGGCCCCAGGTCTTTTCCAACCGTCAGAACCGTCAGAACCGGCAATGTTTCTAGCTCACCCCCATCCACATAAGGGAGGGGGGAACCTCTGGGAGAACCAGGAAGAGGCCCCCTCCAAGTAAGCCTCCCATCTAAGTTGTAATAGCAGTTCCAAGGGACTGACATTAATAATATATCGTGGTCAGAGGCTCCTCGCTCTCCCTAAGCAAGTTCCTCCTCCTTTCGCCCCCTTTGGTGTTATCCCTCACAGCCGCTCGTCCCAGTATTGCAGCAAGTGCCAGCCCAACGATCTCAGCTCTCCGAAAAAAAAACATCTCCATCCATCGCTGGGAAGCCCCTGCCATCCCCTCGGAGCTCCAGGGAGAGACTGTATCGCCGATGCCGCCACCGCCCACTCCACCAGTCCAGCCGCCGCGGAGAGACGCCGAAGCCGCTCTCCCTGCTCGTAAAACTCGTAAAGCCTGCTCGTAAAGCCGCAGCGCAGCCGTCTCCGTCTCCTCCCGACCATCGCGTCCTGGAGAGCTGCCAGCTCTCAAAAAGATAACGTCAGATTGGTGGGAAGCTCCCCTGGCCAGACATGGGGCAAGATTAGCTGGTCCGGCCCCCGAAAACCCCCAAAAAGCCGGGGGAATCTCCCCCAGGTATCGCCGCCGCTCAGCTGGGAGCGGCCATCTTGGGCATTATTGAGTAAAGTTCTTGAGTAAAGTTCTTGGCAAGCAGCTACTGGGTTGCTGCCAAGCGTCTTATTGGAAGAATTGGTTGTCTGACAGTTTATTTATTATTATTATTATTATTATTATTATTATTATTATTATTATTTAAATTTCTATACCGCCCTTCTCCAGGATAGGACTCAGGGCGGTGAACAGCCAAAGTAAAAAACAATATATACAAAATTTAAAAGCAGTTTAAAATAATTAAATATTTGGCCGAAAATTAAAAGAACCCCAATTTAAAAACGATTTAAAATTCACTCAAGCCAGCCCAGCTAGTTGAAATAAATGGGTTTTCAGGGCCCGACAAAAAATCCGGAGGTCTGTTATTGTACGTATCTCTGGGGGGAAGTTGTTCCAGAGGGTAGGCGCTGCCACAGAGAAGGCTCTCCCCCTGGGGGTCGCCAGCCGACATTTAACCCCTGGCTGGCTGTTTGTGTGCGTGTGTGAGACGGGGACAGAACAGTTTCATATAATTCATTGCAATTTTTAAATTTCTGCCAGAATTCCAAAAACAAGAGATAGTGGATTTTCAAAATACAGATAGGGTGGAATGAGGATATTCATTCCCTATGTATAAAAATAAAGAAGGAGAGAGAGAAGGGGAAGTAAATATTACATCTTTTTTACATTAATAAAAAAACCCACACATTTCATCATCCAAGAACACTTTTTACTCCATTGAAATATTTCAATACCAAATTATTTATCTGTATGCAAACAAGATCTGACTCTTTCTTTTTATTTTTTTATAAAAAGTTTTTTTATTAATAATAGAAAATTAAAAAAAAACATTGGACATAGATATGACATCACTGGTTCCAAACATCTTCTGTCACTTTACAATAATATTAGTACTCATATAAACATATAGTTCTTAAGCTTTGTTCATTATTTAAACATAATATGACATGATATTAATACTTTTTCCCTTATTTCTGTATATTTATCTCTTAAACATACATTTATCTATAATAACATCTATATATTTGTTCTAACACTATACATTTGTCTTGGCTACCCTCTTGTTATCTATCCAATCATAAAATTGTTCCCAGATTTTGTAGTACTTAGTTTCGCTTTTATCCTTGAGTTTCAAAGTGAGTCTGTCCATTTCTGCGCAGTTAAAGATTTTCAGTAATATTTTCTTTTCAGATGGAATAACTTTCTCTTTCCATTTTTGAGTGAAGGCTATTCATGCCGCTGTGAGTATATGCAATAATAAATAATAAGTATCTTTCTTATATTTTCTTTCTATAATTCCCAGTTAGAAAAATTCCAGTTTGAGTTCTATATTTGTTGACAAAATTTCTTCCCACTAGTTCTTTAGTAAATTCCAAAATGTTTGTGCCTTTGGGCATTCCCACCACATGTAGTAGTAATTCCCAATGGCCTCTCCACACTTCCAGCATATCAAGGATTTCTCCTTATTCATTTGTGCTAATCTCGGGGGGGGGGGGTTGTGGGGAGGTGCCACCTATAGAACATCTTATAGAGGTTTTCCTTATAGGAAGTTGCTAGTGTGATTTTTAATTTTTTTCCCCATAAACTTTGCCTATTGTCCAAATTGATATTGTGCCCAAAATATTTACACCAAATTATCATCATTTCTTTCACCTGTTCCTCAATCATATCTTGTTCTAATAAATATTGATAAAGTTTACTTATGGTCTTGCCTTCCCTGCTAAATAAAATTTCATCTAATTCTGATGATTCTTGCTTTATGCACCATTCCTTTTTATCTTTGCTAAATTTAGATTGAATTTGGAGATACACCCACCATTCCAATTCAATTCCTTCTTCCTTTAAAGTGTTTCTCGCTTTTAATTCTCCTTTCTCATTCAAAATATCTTTGTAAGAACTCCCCCTCGTTTTGTCAAATTTGGGTGTGTGTACATTTCTAATGTTGATACCCAGTTAGGAATTTCCATATAATTATTTTTTTTTTGTTTTTTTCCAAATATCCAATAGTGCTCTCTTAATATAATGCCTCTGGAAGTACTAATGGGCTAAATGTTTTTCCTCCCATAGAATAGTGTACCACCCTGTCTGTAAGTCATGACCTTCTAGTGCCTATAGTCTTGTGTTTTTAAGATGCATCCACTCACTTAGCCAAACCAACACCGCTGCCTGATAATACTTTGTCCAGTCCAAAGATCAATGGTTATGAGCATGTGCAAGATGGCGGCCACTCCCTGAGTGCTGCGGTCAGATGGGGGCGTTTTTGGACGTTTCGGGGTGTTGAGGGGAGTCTTGAACATCAACGATCCCCGTTTGGCTGGATGAGACTGGGGTGAGCGTTTTGTGACTTTCTCGCCCCTCAGGGTTCATCCGGAGTCGACCGAATGAAGAACTGCAGCCGTGCTGCAACCATGCTGCTGCTGCGTCCCAGCTGAGAAGGGAGAAAGGTGGCTTACCGGCTGTGAGAGAACGATGGCGGCGACAGTGGCGGCGTTGCTAGCAGCGTTGCTAGAGGCATTGCGAGAGACGAAGGCGATGGTGGCCTTGATGGCGGGGCTATCTGGAGGGGATTCCAGCAGCCTGTTTCTGGCTTTGGGTAGTGAGTGAGAGACCCCTTCAGGAAGATCCTGACGGCTGCAGAGGACCTGGAGGCCTCCGAGGAAAGTACTGGAGGCTGGGACATGGCATTGGGTTATGCTACCAGGAAGAACTGGGGGTTTTTACCTGGAAGAACTGGGGGAGAAAGGGCTGGTGGCTGGCGGAGGGGTTTCTCTTCCTGTTGCATTGATGCCAGCCCTTCTCTCCCCCCGCCTCCCCTCCCTCCCGGACCTTGTTTAGGCCGTGAAATGGGCTACCATCTGGCCCCAGGTAAAGGGGTTTCTCCCCCCTCCTCTCCCCTTCCCTCCCCTCGTCTGTTTTGTGTCTCCTACTGGAACTATCATATTGGTGCGACCATAAAGAGCAGGGAGTGTCATCTTTAACCCCCGGATGAACTGACTGACTGAACTATAAATCACTCTCTCCAACCTTGGGACAACCATTGTGGCAACCACTGAGGGGGTCGTTTCTCTTACATCATGAATTCACCACCGGATGGATGGAGCATTTCTATCTCTAGGGCTATTTAAGGGCCTCCCGCCGTGAGAGGGTGGGCTGGATGTCATTCTCCGTTTGGCTGAAACTGTGAAAGACTCCTCAAACTGTCGTGAGAGGACAGTGTATTTACCAGTGGAGCCTCATGGCTGTGTGTTACATCTGATTTTGGGATTACCAAATGGACCCCTGATTACGATCTCCGCCTCCCTTGTTGTAACCTAAGATGTATACTACCTGTGATCTTTTTGCGCTGTGAGATTCCCCCCTCTCGCAGATCTGGCCCTCCACATTATCGAGGGCCTACCTCAAGGATGGGTTTTGGAACCCAGAGAGGTGGCATGTGAAAACCAGGGGGTTGAGGGATTTTTTATCAAATTTTTTAATTAAACTTTTAAGGGGTCCCAGGGAGGGGGAGGGTCGAATTAGAACTCGGGTTGTGGGTTTGGGGGAAACCCAAATCCACAAGGGGGAGGGTCGGGTCTGGCCTCGAAGTGTGGCGAGGGGGGTGGGGGACCTGGGGTTGAGGGGGGTGTCAGAGCTCATCCGGATAGTGTTTCAAACATCAATACTGTGGGTGGGAGGGGTAGATATGGCGGGAGTAGGGGGCCATATCATGTTAGGGGAGCGCGCACTCACTGTTTACGAGTGATGGCGTGCTCCGGCCCCCAAGGCTCCACCCGTTCTCCAGGTTGCATAGACCCTCAGGGCCCAGGCCTTTGGCTGATGCTATGCAATGCCAGGTCCGTAGTAAATAAAGCCCCCCTCACTTGTGATCTTATTCAGGAGGGGGGTGCGAACCTGGCAGGTATTATGGAGACCTGGTTGGGTCAGGAGGGGGGGTTTCCCCTCATTGAAATGTGCCCACCAGGTTTCCACGCATTCCATCAGCCAAGGTCACAGGGGCGGGGCGGGGGATAGCGGTTATCATTAAAGATGGTCTGAGACCGAGGGAGGCCACTGTTCCTCAGATGGCCGGCTGTGAATCCCTCCTTGTGAAATGGGGTCACGGGGTTCAGAGGGGTTTGCTGATCACGTACCTGGCTCCCTGCCACATGGCAGCAGCCCTGCCTGAGCTACTCAACGTCATTGCCGCGGTGGCGGTTGATACGCCTAGGCTTATGGTCATGGGGGATTTCAACCTGCCGTCCGTGGGTGAGGCATCGGAGGTGGCTCAGGAGTTCATGGCTTCCATGACAGCCATGGACCTGACCCAGTTAATTCATGGCCCTACCCACACGGGGGGAAACATGCTGGATCTGGTTTTTGTCTCTGGACAGTGGTTGAGTGATCTCGAGATAGGGGATATAGTCACCGAGCCCTTGTCATGGTCTGATCACTCTCTCCTTCGTCTCGACCTTTGAACCGCTACACCCCGCCACATGGAGGCAGAGCCGGTAAGATGGTTCCGCCCCAGGCGCCTGATGGAACCTGACAGGTTCCAGATGGAGCTTGGGCCATTCCCTGAGGCTCTGGCACACGCCTCGACTGGAGACCTAGTGGCCACCTGGGATAGGGCGGCCGCTGGAGCTCTGGACCGGGTCATGCCTTTGCGGCCTCTAACCCGGCGCCAATCTCATTTAGCTCCTTGGTTCACTGAGGAGCTGAGGGAGTTGAAGTGCCGGAAAAGACACCTAGAGAGTAGTTGGAGGGCCAGTCTTTCTGAATCTGACCGGACACTGTAAGATCTCATATTAGGAATTACCTAGTGACGATAAAAGCAGCAAAATGTAGTTATTTTGCTGCTCTTATTGCATCATCAGATAATCGCCCAGCCACCCTGTTTAGGGTGACCCGCTCCCTGCTCCACCAGGAAGTGCGGGAGGACCCCTTGGAGGGTAGAGCCGAGGATTTTGTTCAATATCTGTATGACAAAATCACTCAGATTCGGGAAGATCTGGACTCCAACTGGGTAGTCTCAGGGGGAGGGACTGGGGCAGGTCTTGAGAATGTTATCTGGGATGAGTTTGATCCTGTGACCCCTGAGGACGTGGACAGGATTCTGGGCAGACTGAACGTGACCACTTGTTTATTGGACCAGTGTCCTTCCTGGTTAGTGCTGGCTTCCCGGGAAGTGACACGAGGCTGGCTCCAGGGGATTATAAATGCTTTGTTGGGTGAGGGTGACTTTCCCGCTGCCTTGAAAGAGGCGGTGGTGAGGCCTCTCCTCAAGAAGCCTTCCCTGGACTCTGCAATGTTGGTAAACTATCGTCCGGTCACCAACCTTCATTTTGTGGCGAAGGTTGTTGAGAGTGTGGTTGCGCAACAGCTCCCCCAGCACCTGGATGAAGTGACGTATCTGGATCCGTTCCAGTCAGGCTTCAGGCCCAAGTACAGCATGGAAATGGCATTGGTCACATTGGTAGATGATCTCTGGAGGGCTCGGGACAGGGGGTGCTCCTCTGTCCTGGTCCTGTTAGATCTCTCAGTGGCTTTTGATAGCATCGACCATGGTATCATGCTGCACCGGTTGGAAGAGTTCAGGGTGGGAGGCACTGTGTTGAAGTGGTTCTCCTCCTTCCTCTCTGACCAGTCGCAGTCAGTGTTGACAGGGGGCAGAGATTGACCCCGAGGCCCCTCATATGCGAGGTGCCGCAAGGGTCGGTCCTCTCACCCCTCCTGTTCAACATTTATGTGAAGCCGCTGGGCAAGATCATCCGTGGTTTCGGGGTGAAGTACCAACAGTATGCTGATGACATCCAGCTGTACATCTCCACCCCAGACCACCCCAACGATGCCCTTGATGTGATGTCCCGGTGCCTGGAGGCCGTGCGGATCTAGATGGGGAGGAATAGGCTCAGGCTCAACCCATCCAACACCGAGTGGCTGGGGTTTCCGATGTCCCGATATAGTCAGTTGGTGCCATCACTGACTATTGGGGGTGAATCATTGGCCCCCACAGAAAGGGCATGCAACTTGTGCGTCCTCCTGGATTCACGGCTGTCTTTAGAAGAGCACTTGACAGCCACGACCGGGAGGATTTTTCATCAGGATTGCCTGATTCGCCAGTTGCGTCCCTTTCTGGATCAGGACTCCTTACGCACAGTCACTCGTGCCCTTGTCACCTCCCGCCTGGACTATTGTAATGCTCTCTACATGGGGCTCCCCTTGAGGAGCACCCAGAGGCTCCAACTGGCACAGAGTGCGGCCATGCGGGTGGTAATGGGAGCGACATGGCGCTCCCATGTAACACGCCTCCTGCACAAGCTGCACTGGCTCCTGGTGGTCTTCCAGGTGCGCTTCAAGGTTTTGGTTACCAGCTTTAAATTGCTCCATGGCTCAGGACCTGGGTACTTGCAGGACCGCCTACTACCACCAATAGCCTCCCACCGGCCGGTACGGTCTCATAGAGAGGGGCTCCTCTGGGTGCCGTCGGCCAAACAATGTTGACTGGTAGCCTCCAGGGGGAGAGACTTCTCTGTGGGGGCACCTACTATCTGGAACGAGCTCCCCCCAGAGATACGGAGGATCCCAGATCTGCGCACCTTCCGCCATGCTCTAAAGACCTTTTTATTTCACCAGGTGGGCCTGGCCTAACTTTCTCCCTCTTTTTAAACAATTTTAATATTTTAATATATTTTAATATTTTTAATACTCAAAGTTTAAATTTGTTTTAAATTGATTGGGGTTTTAATATGTCTGGGCCAAACTATTTAATTCAATTTTATTTCTGCTTTTTAAATTTTGTATATATGTATTTTATTGTTGGCTGTTCACCGCCCTGAGTCCTTCGGGAGTAGGGCAGTATATAAATAAATAAATAAATAAAAAGCAGATCCCGGAGCCTAGCCATTGGTGACTCTGCCGAAAGGCTGAGCAGAGAGAACCAGGAAGCAAGTGCCTGGTGGCTCAGCAGACTGATAGCATTGTGATTAACACCAGCTGTCTGCAATTACTGTAAGTTTGAATCTCACCAGGCTCAAAGTTGACTCAGCCTTCCATCCTTTCTAAGGTAGGTAAATTGAGGACCCAGTTTGTGGGGGCAATAAGCTGACTTTGTATAAATATACAAAAGTATGAAGGCTATTGCTTAACGCATTGTAAGCTGCCCTGAGTCTCTGGAGAAGGGCGGCATATAAATCAATTTTTTAAAAAAAAAAGTGGTATGGGAGGAAACCTTAGGGATTGGGGACCTCTACTAACTGGAAGAGGATATCTGGCAGAGGAGGACACTGAAGGTGGCCAAGGGACCTCTACTAAGTGAAAGAGGATATCTGGCAAAGGAGGACACTGAAGGCGGCCGAGGCTGAGTTCCCCCTGACTGCCAACTGCAGCCCATTGGTGGAACAGCTGAGGGAAGGGTTCTCCCACATGGACGTGTGTGGAGTGGAACAGGTGTGAAGGATGGAGCCACTGACTAAAGCTGTGATCCAGCCAATCCAGCCACCTCTGGCCCACCAAAGCCCAAGCTCAGCCCTCCTCCTACAACCACCAGCCTTCCTCCTAGAGACACTGCTTCACAGGCCCTGGCCCCTGGCAGAGCCCCATGAGGCCCCAATGAGCAGCGACCCATGCCATGGCCCTACCACCTGTGCCTGGCTGGTTCCCTGGACACTGGGGACTCCCACCTCCACAAGTGGATCCCCCACTGATAAGAACCCCCTTTGACAGGAGCCCTGAGAAGCTGGGGTTCTTCCTGAACCAGGTGTGGGCCCATCTGGGCCAGTATGCCCTGGCCCAGGGGTCTTCAAACTTAAACACTCAAAGAGCCATTTGGACCCATTTCCCACAGAAAAGAAAACACCAGGAGCCACAAACCTTGGGTGGGTGTGGCCAATTCAATGTCACTCACTTCCACCCAGTCACATGACACCCCCCCAGCCATGCCTACCCAGGTTTTGTGGTTCCCAGTGTTTTCTTTTTTGTGGGAAATGGGTATCTCTCTGTCTCTCTCTGTCTCTGTCTTTCTCTCTTTCTCTATCTCTTTCTCTGTCTCTTTTTCTCTCTGTGTGTCTCTCTTTCTCTCTCTGTCTCTTCCTCTCTCTCTCTGTCTCTCTCTCTGTCTGTCTCTCTTTCTCTCTCTTTCTCTTTGTCTCTCTCTTTCTCTCTCTTCTATCCATCCATCCATCCATCCATCCATCCATCCATCCATGCTCTCCTGCCCAGCTTCATGTGTTGTGTGAATCCAACCACTTGGGCTGTGGTGGGGGAATGAAGCCAAGCATTGGAGATCCACGCAAAATAAGACAACTTAATCTGGATCCTGTCAGGGAGACACCCCCGCTTCCCTCTCCCTCCATGGCAGGGGCCCAGGCAGCCCGAGGGCAACTCCCTCCTCAGATGCAGCCAGCAAGCAAACAAACATGGCACTCTGGCTGGGAGGCAGTGGGAGCAGGTAGAGCATGCACCTTCTCTGCCCCCGCTGTGACATGTGGAGAGCCCCCGCGGGTCTCCTAGCTCAGACTCAGGAGACATTTTGTTCTCTGCCAGATGACAAGGCAGCGGTGTAGTGTCTCCCAGGTGGAGGGGGGGGCCAAGCTGCAGCGAGAAGGATGCCCAAGAGGGAAGGCAGGCATTGCATCGTCTGTCTCAGGCATCTGGGTAGACGCAGGAGGGATGCACAAGCTGAACCGTTGGAGCCATGCTTGGTGGGACTTGCAAGTAGGCTTGGCAGGGCTGCTTAGTGGGAAGGCAAACCCTGGCCTGTTTAATTCACTTCAGCATGGGGTAGGAATGCAGAAGGCAGAGGAAATCTGTGCCTCTGGCGTTCAACCCTCAAAGACTCCTTTGCATCCCAGAATTTGATCCTGCACTTGCTCGCTCTCCCCTTTCTTTCTCTTCCCTCCCTCCCTCCCTCCCTCCCTCCCTCCCTCCCTCCTTCCTTCCTTCCATCCATCCATCCACCCATCTCTCTGATTCTGATTCTCTACACCTCATCTCTTGCTGGGTTTTGAGGGCACTTCTTTTGGCCCTTGTTGGTGCTGCACATACCTCAGTCACTCAGAGAGACAACCTTCTCTCCCCAACAAGGGCCAGAAGAAGCACCCATGAGACCCAGCAAGAGATTAGGCAAGTACAGGGTCACTTTGCTCCCACTCTGGAATATGGAGCGAGTCTCCATTCCCTGCCCTTACCTTCTCAGGCCAGGCAAGGAGTGACTGGGAGGGGAGGGTGAGGGGCCAATCAGTGGTGGGATCACCTGAAAGGGAGCCACAGCAGAGGGCCGAAAGAGCTGCATGCAGCTCCGGAGCCACAGGTTGCAGACACCCGCCCTGGCCAATCCAGATGAGGTAGTGATGCTGAACGTCATGATGGCCAACCTCAAAGGGGAGGCATCAGAATGGATGATGAGCCTCCACAACGAAGATGCACCGGAGCTGGGGAATATCGATGTCTTCCTGGATGAGTTCAGAGGCAGGTTCGAAAACAAAACACAAGTCCAAAAAGTGAAATTGGAAATATGGGATCTTAGACAGGGGAGCCAGCCATTGGAGGAGTACATCCAAGCGTTTTGAAAGGTTGCCAGGAAGATGAGGCATTGGCTGGAGTGGTTGATAGCCTACCACTTTAGGGAGGGCCTGAACCAGGTACTATTCCAAGCCTGCCTATCCCAGGGAGTGCCCGAGAGGATCCATGAGTGGTACCGGATGGCCATGGTGATAGACATCGACTTGAGGAAGTACAAGAGACTTAGCACCTCTGAGTCAAAGCTGAAAAGCAGTCAAGAGCAGCGCTAGCTGGGACAAAGATCAATGTCCTTCCCGGTGACTGATATTTTGGCCACGCTGGTCCATGGACCCATCCTATGCTTCCGATGCAGCCAGAAGGGCCACAGGGCAGCCACGTGCCTGGTGTCCACTCCTTGACCAAGAGGGGAGGCACCCATTCAGGCCAAACCAAGAAGCTACAGTGGAAAGGGTGAGAGAAGTCAAGCATGACATGCTAGGTCATAGACGTCTCCTCCCCTAGCAGCAAGGAAGAGGGAACTCTGACTGAAGAGGACCAGCAACTGGCCCCTTAGAGAGTGACAATGAAGGGGAGAGTGACCCAATGGTAAATGGAGCTATCCACCCTTTCTCCATCCTGGTAAAGATCATAGCACCCAAATCGGGAGCCCAGGGGGAGTTAGAGGCACTCATACACTCATGTTGTACCTGTTGCATAATGAGCAGGCTAATGGTGCTGAGGTTGGGGACGCAGGCAAGGAAATTGACCAAATCCATGAGATTCAAACAAGTAGATGGTTCTGTGATAGGGGACTCCCCCACAACCCACCTAGCAGAACCAGTGTGGCTAGAGATAGGCCAAAATCATGAGATCATCAGGTTCATGATAGCACCAAAAATGATGGAGGTTATGATCCTGGGACTGTCCTGGCTAGACAAGTGGGGCCATACCATATGGTGGAAGAAAGGAGAAAGGAAGATGAGGCTAAGGTGTGAGCTTCCTCCCCCCTACCCCGCAAGAGGCCTTGGAGGAGAAGCTGAGAGGCAGAGTGCGGGGGGAGCCGAGCATCTAAAGGCTGCCTCGGTGCAGCTGCCAGGAATTTCACTCATTTCTAAAGAGTACAGAGACCTCAGAGTGGTGTTCAGTGAGAAGGAGTGCAACATCCTTTTCCCCCACTGGCCTATCAACTGTGCTATTGATATCCTGCCAGGAGCAAAGTTCTCTAAGCCAAAATTGTACTCCATGACCCCAAAGAAGATGGAGGAGTTGAGGAACTACATTGACAAAAATGTAGCCCGGGGCTTTACTTAGCCGGCTGAATCCCATGTGGCAGCCACCGTGTTGTTCAAGGAGAACAAAGATGGGTCGATGAGGCTCTGTGTGGATTTTAGGGGATAAATGAGGTGTGCATGGAGAACATATATCCCCTTCCCCTAATAAAGGACATGTTGGGCCATCTGTCCAAAGGGAAAATCTTTACAAAACTTGACCTGAGGGAGGCATACTACAGGGTGAGGATCAAAGAGGGTGATGAGTGGAAAACTGCCTTTCATTGCCTGTTACAGAGCTTCCAGTTTAAGATGATGTCATTTGGGCTTCAAGCCCCCTGGTGGTATTCATGTAACTGATTAATAAAGTGCTGCATGATCATCTGTAGAAGGGGGTCCTAGTGTATCTGAACAATATCCTCATTTTCACCAAAATGATGGAAGAGCATGTGAAGTTAGTGCGCCAAGTGTTTAAGAAACTTTTGGCAGCAAATCTGTATGCCAAACTGTTAGCCCTGCCTCCATTCAAATCCCAAGAAAGTATTATAAAATACTGCCCAAAATGCATTTTTTCTATTATCTTAAACAGGAATTGCCAGTTCAATCGATCAAATGCTTTCTCTGCATCCAAAAATATGAACGCTGCAGGGACCTGGTTATTTTTTTCCAAATATTCCAATAGGTTTATAATTTGTCTAACATTATATTTCATTTGCCTCCCTTTTATAAAGCCTGATTGATCATTATGAATTGTGTGTTGCATAACTGGCATTAGTCTATTCGCTAATATCTTAGCAAAAAATTTATAATCTGTGTTCAAAAGTGAAATTGGCCTAAAATTTTCAGGTTTAGTACAATTTTGATCTTCCTTCGGGATCAGTGAAACAAAAGCTGTTCGCCAAGAGGGTGGGACTCCTCCCCCTAATTGAATTTTACAAAATAGAACTCTAAGCGGTTCTACCATTTCAAACTGTAAATTCTTATAATAAACAGCTGTTAATCCATCTGTTCCCAGAGCTTTCCCTACTTTTAATTGCTTAATTGCATCAGTAATCTCATCAGAAGTTATTGGTTGATTCAATCCTTCCCTCTGTTCCAACGTTAATTCAGGAATATTCCCTTCCTTTAAGTATCTATCTATATCTATACCTTGTATTGAGTCACTAGCATATAACTTTGTATAAAATTCTAAAAAAGCCTTTTTGATCATATTCGTTTGGTAAACTTGCTTACCTCTAAATTCTCTTACCAACGACTCATGATTTCTGTTTTTTCCTCAACATGTAGGCCAACCACCTACCTGGTTTATTGGCATTACAAAATGTGTTATGTTTAGCATATTGTAAGCTAGTTGCCACCTGATCAGCCATTAACATACTAAATTGCCCTCGTAGTACATTTATTGTTTCTTTTACTTTCTTGTCTCCTGGATTAAGTATGAGTGATTGTTCTTTCTTTTTTATTTCTTCCTCTATCTCTTTCCGCTACTTTTGTTGTTTTAGTCTATGTTTATTATTCATGTGCATTAACATACCCCTCATATAAGCCTTACTAGCATCCCAGACCATTTCCATGGAAGTACCCTTATTCATATTAATTACAAAAAAATTCTTTCATTTGTTTTTTAAGCTCTTTCACATTTTCTTCATATCTAAATAAATTTTCATTTAACCTCCAAGACCTCCTTTCTCCCCTCTCCTGTTCAAATTCCACCCAAACCGGACTATGATCAGTTAAAGTTCTTGGACATATCTTCGTCTTCTTCACCCTGGAAATAAAATCATTTGTGGTTAGTATAAAATCAATCCTGGAGAAGGATTGATGTCTATCAGAAAAAAAAGTAAAGTCTCTTTCCTCCACATTACGTTCTCTCCAAATATCTCTCAGTTCTATATCTTCCATCATATCAAAAAAAGATTTAGGTAATTTTGCACATGTTGATATCTTTGATAAACTTCTTTTATCTTTCTGTGTGTCTATTACTCCATTCCAGTCACCCATTAATATAAAAGATTTATAATCCCATTGTATTATTTTAGTATGTAGAAATTTATAAAACTTGTCCTGTTGCTGATTAGGGGCATATATTCCAATAAAAAGCATTTTTCCAGTCTGTGTTGATAATTCAATTGCAATATATCTCCCTGGATCATCTGCCTCAATTAGATTAGCTGATAGTCCTTTCCTTACATATATGACTAGCCCATTTTTCTACTCTGGCACTGATGCCACAAAATGTGTACCTAATCTTGAATTTATCAAATATTTTTGATCTGATAATCTAATATGTGTTTCTTGCAAGCAAATAACGTCATTGTTAAATTGTTTCAAGTAGTGAGATACTTTCTTTCTTTTTTGTGGTGAATTTAGGCCATTGACATTCCAAGATAGGAATTTAGTTGCCATCTTTAGCCTTTCGAAGCCGTATGAGCATCAGCTGAAACTCCTCCTCCACCTTACTCTTTGGCCTAGCCCCCCCCCCCCACTGCTTCTGTTTTTTGAACTTCTTGAGATAAATCTTGAGATTGTTGCCTTTTGGACTGTTGTTCTTGAAGTTTATAAATTGATCGGGTCAGTCGTTGTACTACCCCCTGGTGGTATTCATGCAACTGATTAATAAAGTGCTGCATGATCATCTGTAGAAGGGGGTCCTAGTGTATCTGAACAATATCCTCATTTTCACCAAAATGATGGAAGAGCATGTGAAGTTAGTGCGCCAAGTGTTTAAGAAACTTTTGGCAGCAAATCTGTATGCCAAACTGTTAGCCCTGCCTCCATTCAAATCCCAAGAAAGAAAAACCTTGACTCCGACTTCCGGTTGGTGACTTGCAGCGATAGGGTGTTGAGTGAGTGCTCGCTGCTCCTCAACACCTCTTATCACTGCGTTTTGGGGATCCCTTTGGGGGCATGGGACCCGGAGAGTCCTGCGGACAAAAGAGGAAGCCAGGCGAGTGGGAAAGTGGGGTGCGACCTTTTCCTGCTAGACCAGGCGGCTCTGTCGATCCAACGCAATGAGCCGGCCATTGATGGCGGGCCTGAAGCTGCAATAGCCAGCAAAAGACGGGAACCTAAGAAGGAGATCGGAAGTGCTGTGTCAGATTTAAAGCCACATTCCCATACCCTGGAGTGATCTAGCGCTGAAAGAGGAGGTCGGTGGAGTCGGGAGAGGAGTGCTTGGTTCGGTGAGAGGCGGCGATGGAGAGGGTAGAGCAGATTGCAACTACGGAGACCCGACAAGCTGACGAGCTGACGAGAGATACAGAGGGAGCAGATTGCTTTAATAAAGAGCTCCGGACGGTGCAGTGTGATGGAAAAGAAAAGATTATCGGTGTGGTTGGCACTATGTTTGGCGAACGAGGTGGAAAGGAAGCAGGAGAAACGTGTGATTTGTTCTTGAGAGCTTCAGCGAAACAGGAAGTGCGCCCATTGAACTGAAAGAGTGAAACAGCAGAGGACTGACAAGGAGACGCTCTAGCAGTGAGATTTATCATTGAGAAGCGCTGGAACCTAGTAGAGCGGCGAGGTGAAGATTTACAACTACATGAACACTATATAACAACATATATACACTTTTATTTATTCTCCCTCCTCCTCTTTTTGAGCATTTGTGATTCTAACACTTGAACTTCGACTTTTAAAATTACCTTTAAAATTAGTATTAACTAGATTCGTTAATTGTTAAGAAATATAGAATATAGAAACATATAAATTAAGTATTGATTCTATCTAATAGTCATTAGACATATTTATAAATAAGGATTTAGATTTGTATTTAATGAATTAACTTATTATATTATATATTATATCTATTTATATCTATTTAGTCATATTCATCTAATTTATCTAATCTAGAATATTTATTTCTACGGGTAACATGTAGTAATTTATTTATATTAACATTTTATACTATGGTTTGAATCTAGATATATAAGAACTATAGAGAGAACTTATTAACTTATTAATTTATTTATATTAACACTTACATTAAGGTTGAACTTAGCTATATAAGAATTATATAGGTAGTGATTGTTGTTTGTTGGAAACGTTGAACTATCCTATTATAGTAATTTAGAAATTAAGCATTAACTGAAATCTATTAAGAGTTTATTGGGTATTAATAAAGGAGGTTAACAAGGATTTAAGATAGTGCCCCGGAGCAAAAGGTGGCAAGTGCCACTGGATGATCATTTGGAGAAAGATAGAGAATATAATAAGAGACCAAAAATCGCTCTTGAAAGAAATGGCAAGTTTGACATCAACAATTGCAAAAACCGGTAAAAAAGTGCCATCTATTCCCACTTTAGCAATGTCATCCCCAGCCACCCAGAAATCAGTAGAAGGTCTCCAGAAAACAGATAAACCCCCAATAACCCCAACGCTGCAAACGGTACAATCGTCTCTGCTATCAATACAAGAAACCATGCTTGCGATGCAAGAGAAACTGTTGAACAGTCATTCTGAATTAAAATCAGACATACATGCACTTGATTCTAAAATGAATGAGATTCAAATTTCTATTGCCAGTAATGAGAATAGAATTCAAAAGGCAGAACAAAGGATTGAAAAAAACGAGAAGAAATTGGATGTAGTTGATCAAACTCTGTTGGCACAGAACAAAGAAACAGAAGACGCCCTGATACAACTCGAGATGGATAAGGCCTCGTTTTACCTTCGATTTCAAAACATATTGGAAGACAAAGAAGAGGACCTAGGAGATAAGATGGCCGAGTTGATCGCAGAGACCCTTCAACAAGAAAAGCAGGAAATAATCTGAGAGATTGACGAGGTGTACAGAGTCCAAACAAATTACGTGAGAAGAAATAGGCTCCCTAGAGAGGTTCACGTTCGGTTCGCTAGAAAAAAAGTGAGAGACATTCTGTATAATATAGCCCAGGAGGAAAAAATTATCTATGGGGGAAAAGAAGTGAATATCTTAAAACAAATTCCAAGGAGAGTGAGAGAAAGGAGGAAAAATTACAGATTTCTGACAAACCAATTAAATAGGAGAAGCATAATATTTAGGTGGCTCTTGCCAGAAGGAATGTTAATATCATGGCAAGGGAGGAAAATTAAAATTGACTGTTTAAGTGATGCCCAAGACTTCCTAGAGCAATTAAGGGGAGGAGAAGAGGAACAAACTAGTAAGGAGGAAATCGAAATAGCGAATACGGAAGAAGAGACATCTCAAGAACAAAGCACAAGGGAAGACATAGAAGAGGAGAAGAAAAAGGAAGACACAGAAGAAAAAGGGAAAAAAATCAGACCAGTAAGAGCAGTAACTCTAAAGGTAAACAAGAACTAGAGACCAGAGACCAACTACAGGAATGAATGATACAAAGATCATATCATTAAACGTGAATGGCTTAAATGACTATAAAAAAAGAAGGATAATATTGTCGAAATTGGCGAAACAGAATCCCGATATAATCTGTATCCAGGAGGTGCATATAAAAAAAGATGAAGCCAATTATTTAAATTATACCAAATTTGGTAAAGTATTTCTTTCACTAGCCGAGAAAAGAAAAAGGGGGGGGTCGCTATTTATGTCAAGAAAGGAATAGAAGCAGAATGTAAATATAAGGATGAAAAAGGGAGAATACTAATAGTAGAAATAACGAGAGGTAACTCTAAGTTGTTATTGGTAGGGGTTTATGCCCCAAACAAAAAACAAGGGAAATTCTATCGGAAACTGCATGAACTGCTGGCAAAATGGGCACATAATGAAATATGCATGCTAGGGGACTTTAATGGAATTGTTGACCCAAATAAAGATTACAAATGTGATATAATTAAAAAGAATAAAAGATCTCCCTTACCAAAGACCTTTTTTGACTTGGTGGATGAGATAAATTTAATAGATATGTGGCGTACCTTACACCCCCAGGATAGACAATTTACTTTCTACTCAATGCCACAGAACTCTTGGTCTAGAATTGATATGGTCTGAGTTACCAGGAAACTGGACCTAGAAATTAAAAAGGTTAATATGTGTACAAATGCCTGGGCAGACCATAAGTTTCTGGAAGTTAGTTGGCACCACAATACCAAGAGAAAACAACAGAGATGGAGTTTAACGACCAACCTGTTAAATGATAAAGAGTTTATATTGAAACTGAACGAAGAAGTCAAACGCTTTTTCATAGAAAACGGGAACCAAGAGACAGCCAAAGAAATTGTTTGGGACACCATGAAGGCTTATGTGAGAGGGGTAGCCATCTCATATACTGCCTTCAAAAATAAGGAAAAAAGAAAGATCAGGGAAGAGCATACCAAAAAGCTGTTACAAGCTGAATATGAACTCCAGCAATGTCCAGGAGATGAGGCGATTAAACAACAGTGGTCGATGGCAAGACATAGACTGAATTTATTGGACCAGGAGGAGATGGCACAAAAAATAAAAAGATCCAAACATTATTGTTTTGAGAACGCTAATAAGTCGGAGAGATAGCTGGCGTATAAATTAAAAAAAGAGAAGGAAAAAAATCAAATACTAGTGCTAGAAGACTCTCAGGGTAACCTTCTGACGAAGGAAGAAGATAAATTAGAAAGCATACGAAAATTTTATGAATGTCTATACAAAAACGAAGGAATTGAGTCAAACAAGGTAGAACAGCATTTATTGGAAGCCAGCTTACCTCTAATCACTGAAGAAGAAAAGGAAACGTTGAACAAAAAGATCACCATAGAGGAATTAAAAACTGCCCTCTCTAAAATAAAGAAGAACAAAACCCCAGGCCCAGATGGTCTCCCTGGGGAAATATATCAAAAATTTGATGAAGCCCTGAAACTAGAATTACTAGAAATACTTAATGAGGCCTTAGCTGGTATAACAATTCCAGATACTTGGAGGGAAGCGTATTTGATGCTCATACTGAAAGAAGGTGCCGACCCGAAGCAGATATCCAATTATAGACCCATCTCATTGCTGAATGCAGATTACAAACTGTTCATGAATATAATTGCGGAAAGGCTTAAAAAAAATTTAAATCGGTGGATCCACAAAGATCAAAACGGTTTTCTACCAGGGAGACAGATCAGAGACAACTTGAGAATTGTTTTGAACACCATAGAATTCTATGAACAACATCCTGAAAAACAGCTGGCCCTAATGTTTGTCGATGCCCAAAAGGCATTCGACAATTTGAATTGGACTTTTATGATTAATCAAATTGACCTAATGGGATTCAGGACCAATTTTAGGAAGATGATCGAGAATATTTACCATAAACAGAGGGCAAACATATTAGTGAATGGAGACAAAATCCAGGTATTTCAGATCCAAAAAGGAGTGAGGCAGGGATGTCCCCTATCCCCCCTACTTTATATTTTGGCGTTAGAGGTGCTACTTAGAAAGATTAGAGCCAATAAAGAAATTAAAGGATTAAAGATCAGGAAGGAAACATTCAAAACCCAAGCTTTTGCAGACGATGTAGCCCTCATAATAGAAGATCCATTAGAAATCGGTTTAAAACTAATGCAGGAACTACAGGATTATGGAGAAGTGGTGGGCCTTAAACTCAATAGGAAAAAAACCAAAATAATAGTGAAAAACATGACAGATCTACAAAAGAAGGAATTGGAAGACTTATTAGGCCTCCAGGCAGTTAAGAAAATAAAATATTTGGGAATATGGATCATTGCGAGATTCTCCTCACTAAAAGATGATAATTATATCCCCCTACTGCAGAAAATATATCAAGACCTTGAAAGATGGAAAAGGCTAAATTTGTCTCTGATTGGTAAAATAGCAGCGATTAAAATGAACATTTTACCTAAAATTCTGTTCCTATTTCAAAACATCCCGATAACCTTAGATAAAAAATTCTTTCTGGACCTGAACAAACACATTAGAAACTTTCTATGGGAGGGTAAGAAATCGAGGATCTCCTTCAAGATACTCCAAGGGAAAAGAAATTTGGGAGGATTTGGGCTCCCTGATTGGGAATTATATCAAAAGGCGGCAAAAATAATTTGGATCAAGGAGTGGATCAAGCTACAAGATAGGAGAATCTTGACATTAGAAGGACACGACCTTCTAGAAGGATGGCATGCTCACCTGTGGGATATAAAGAACAAGAAAAATTCCTACTTTCATAAACACAAAATTAGGGAGACTCTCATTCGCACGTGGGAGGAAATCAGACAGAGGACTTATACTAAGGTACCCAACTGGCTTTCTACTATGGAAGCGTTGGCGGCCCAAACAGGAGAGACGATTATAAATTGGGCACATATAAGGACATTCTTCTTTTTTTTTTTATTGAAAAAGTTTTCAAATACAAGTTTTTCCCCTCTTCCCTAACCCCCCCTCACCACCCATCCCCCCCTGTGACTTCTTCACAACAATAAGCTAATTCATAACTAATTATATAATATTTTACCTTACCCTTACTACCTCCTCAAAATACTGACCCTTAGCATAATATTCTTATAACTCCCATTTTCGCAATAATCTGCCTTTTTTCTCCTCCCCCAAACTTATAGTATATTATTACAACAACATAACATTTAATCTTTTATATATATTAATATAGCATTTCAAAGCAGCCTTCTCCCTACATCCAAATTTAACATTTATTCAGTTCTATCCAATTCCTCCACTCCCCTAAATATATGACTTAAAAATCCTTTTTCTTAAACTAATCAACCAGTAAACTAACCTATTTCAACCCAATTTCCTGCAAAATTACCATACAATACAATTCTAAATATAATCCACTGCCCACTCTACTAAAATATACATATATCTATATATGCATTCCATTTTATAAAAAGAAAAAAGGCAATAACTTTAAATTTATAATCCATATAATATCTTCTTTGATGTCTTTCCACTGGATTGTTAAATCCATCATCCATAATAGGGTAAAATAACATGCTGGTGCAACAGTTTGTTCAAGATCTTCAATCATCTTCTGCCCCCATCAGTAGTAGATATCCTCATATATATATAAAAGTAAAAACAACCACCCGAGTGACATTATAATCATATCCATATAGTTGTAATTGTGGTTTTCATCAGGATTATTAATTCCCATCATCCTAATGGGTAACATCCAGATCTTCTGCATGCCCCAGCGTGACTCTCTTGCCTTGTAACTCGAAATAGTTATAATATATTTACCAGTAAAAGAAATCCAAAGTAGATAATTCAAATCCAACAATGTAAGGCTCTTTTCACATCCCAAAATCACGGCATTGCAGAGATCTGCCACTATCCTCAAGATAGTATTAAACAATTGTTCGCCTCCACTATCTTTTCAGATATTCATTCATTTTTTAAAGTCCCTGGCTTCACTGTTGCTTGGTTTAGAAACTACTATTTCTATGAGATCTATTTCTTTTCCTTTTCTTTTGCGGGTTGAATTTCCATCCTGGTTTCCTTCCTACAAATTGTGTATCAGCTGATCGATTTTCATTCTGCTTTATAAGTTGATCTTGTTGGTTTTGTTTTGTTATCTCGTATTTCTTTTCCATCACTTGTATATCAACTGGTTGGTTTATGCACTTGTCTGTAACTTGATGATTCATCACATTGGAGTCGGATGACACTGCTCTCATATTTATAGACAGTCCAGCTGGGGTGTCCAGGGAGTCCGAAGACAATTTATCTACCACAGCCTCTGTAATTTGATATTTTCCCTTTGTTTCCAACTCCTTTTGCTTGTCCTGTATTGTGCCTAAAGATGTTAAATTCATTTTTAAAATTTTTTGATAAAATTCTTCTGCTTTTTCAACAGTATTCAGTTGGTATCTTACTCCTTGGTGTCTCAATATTAAACCAACTGGGACATCCCACCTAAATAGGATATTTCTTTTTTTTTAACTCAGTCACTAGAAAACCAAATTTCTTCCTCTCCATTAACATCTTAGGCGGGAGCTCCTTAAAAATCCAAATCTTTCTTCCATGAAATTGCAAGGTAGAATTAAAAGAGTTCTGCACAATATTATTCCTAATTTCTTTATCTGTAAAATAAATCACCACATCTCTAGGCAATTGCCTTTGCTTTGCCAACCAGGAGTTTATTCTATAAATTCTGTCAATCCTGCAAAACACTTCATCAGGTTGAACCTTTAAAATCCCAGCCAGAATTTCAGAAGATATTTTCCTTAAATCATCTCTGTTATTTTCCTGCAGACCTCTCAGTCTAATTGCATATTCTGTAAAATTATATTGGATCATTAAAACTTCTCTTTCAATCCTCTGTTGTACATTTTCTTCATTACCAGTCTTTTGATCAACCTCCATTTTAGGTTTGTCTTCTGAACTATTATCCTGAGTGTTTACCAAATCCTTTTTAATTTTTTGGATCTTGTCATCCAAATTCTCCTCAGTTTCTTTCATTTTAGACTCTAGTAGTTTAGTATTTGCATCCAACTGAATCAGAAAGTCTGATAAACCGTTAGCTGTTTTTAAAATCTTTCGATCCAAAAAATCAAACTTTGATTTCACCAATTCACCAATATCTTTAATTTCCTGCTTAAATTTTTCAAGTTGCTGGTTCACAATCTCATCCCTTCTTACAATCTCTTCAAGGAGAAATTCTATTATATTAAAGTCAGGTTTCTGAGACTGAAGAGTTAGAACTTGTTCATGTAATTTGTTAATGGGGGAATCCCCCCCCCACTGCCTGTTTGTCTATCTGTATAAGTCTCAGTGCCATTTTCCACACAGACACGATTTACTGGAAAAGAGAAAAAAAAAGCTTGTTTCCAACCAAGATCAATATCAGATCCCCAGGAAAAAAAAAAGGAAAAAAAAAACAAGAGTGAGAGTGAGGTTTTGCCTTCAGTTACAGCCAGAAGTATTCATTCTGCTACTTTGTAATAGGAAACGGAAGAACTTTCCCTTTCTGCCTCTCTTCAAGCCACAGCAATCACCATTTTAAAAATCTTTTTTCCTTTCACTTCTTAAACAACTTCAGTAACTTTTCTAAAATAAGAAAAATACTTGCGCTTCAGGATCAGAGGTCCAGCTCACATCTTCTTTAATTAATTTAACAAATTTATTAAATTAGGCTTGCTTTTGCCACCTAGCTCTGCATGTAGCAGAGATCTCCCAGAGCCTGGAGCATCGGCTGGGGATATGGGGAGTCTCTTCCGCTCCGTCCCAAAAGTAAATAAAAAACTTTTGGGATTAGGCAGAGGACTCTACCCACCCCAGCCGGCTCTATCTCCGTTTCCTAATGGAAACGGAGTTTTTTCGAGCCGCCATTCCGCTATAAAGGCGGCTCTTACAGGCAGTGGGTTCGACGATCCCGAAGGAGCGTCCGGCGGGGACAAGCAGCAAACCGGAAGTCCCATATAAGGACATTCTTGATGAAGAAGGGAAGCTTAAACCTCTGGATTTATTGAGGGACCAGGGTTTCAACTTGGATTGGTGGAACTATCTTCAGATTAATTCAGGATTCCAAAAAGATAGAGACAAATTTGGTATAGAAGCTAAATACGGAAATTTTGATAAAATTATTTGGGGAATAGACAAGAAAATGCTAACAAAAATTTATAACTTCCTATTAGATGAGGATAGGGCAGAGAACATAGCAAAAAATCAGCTAAATATTTGGGAAAAAAACCTGGGATATAGACTAAATTTTAACAACTGGGAGATGGCCTGGAATAGGAACTATAAAATAATGAAATCGGCAACATTTAGAGAAAACCATTATAAAATGCTACACAGGTGATACCTAGCCCCGGCTAGGTTAGTGAAAATGTTTCCAAATCTCTCAGCCACATGTTGGAAATGTGGAAAAATGGTCGGCACCTTCTATCATCTGGACCTGTCCAGAGACCGAAAAGTTTTGATCAAAAATTCGACACTGGTTTTGTTAAATAACGGGACAGGAGATAGTCCTAGCTCCAGAATCTTTCCTCCTGGGTATAACTGAAGATGGCCTTAATAACAACAAAATGCAATTTATAATCCAGATTACAACCGCGGCTAGACTAGCCTTTGCGAAATACTGGAAAAATAAATCTATACCCTCAGAAGAAATATTAATAAACAAAATCCTAGAGTGTGCAGAAATGGCAAAATTGACGAGTGAGTTAAATAATGAGGAGAAATCTAAATATTATGACGTATGGGGAAACTGGTATAATTGGTTGAAGAACAAGATAAAAACATGATTTTAGGATATGACCTGTTTTATACTTGAACTCGAGTTATATTGCATAGAATATTGTATAGCTAAGGACGAAGTTTATTTAACGTATGATTCACCAAATTGTATAAACACTGTACCTCTGAAGGAGATAGAGATTGTATATTTTCTTTTTATCATGGAAAAATTCAATAAAGTATTATAAAAAAAAGAAAAGAAAAACCTTGACTCCATTTAAGTAGAGAAGATGTATTTTTACTGAGTTTGAAATAATAGCAGCGAAAGCAAAACAAGATCTGATTCAAAAAGGGTGAAAGTTACAAATTGAAAGTTTCCCCAGAACCCTCCCCCCAGTGTCCCTTCACCTCACCAGCTCACTTCCTCAACCCAAATGCCATGTCCCCCACCCCATTACTATGGCAGCTGATAGCAAGCATGCATAAAAGAAGAATCCCATGCTGGAGATCTGGCTGACATATCCAAATGTGAATTCCACAAGACTCGCTTAGACTACCTGGGCTACCAAGTATCAAGTGATGGGGTCAAAATGGACCCAGGAAAAATAAAAGCCATACTAGAGGGGCAAGACCCCTGATCCGAAAGCACCTACAGAGTTTCCTGGCATTTGCAAACTTCTACAGGCAGCTCATCCCCTCCTTTGTCAAGATCACCGAGCTACTGAAAACAGGGAAGTGGGGGGAAATCCTCAACCAAGCCAGCCACTAAACTGGATGATGAAATGCCAGGGGGCTTTCAAGGAGTTGAAGAGACTATTCACAGAGGAAACGGTCCTAAAACACCCCAACCCAAAGGAGCTCTTTGTCATCCAGACAGATGCCAGCGATGAAGTGGCAGGGGCGGTGGGGGCAGTGCTCCTCCAGAAAAATCGAGAGTCAACGCTGCAGCCGTGTGCCTACACCTCCCAAAAACTCACCAAAACAGAGAGGTGGGAGGCAGTATGGGAAAAGGTATCTTTCACAGTGACATGGGTGCCAGTTTCTTCTGTTTAACATTTTTATTGAGTTATAAAATATTATAAAATACAAAATACAAAAGTAAATAGAAAAGTAGTGGTGAGGAAAAGGGAGAAGAGAAGTGAGGAAGAATAAGAAAAAGAAAGAAAAAGAAACATTGACTTCCAACACACTCTTGTTGCATTAAAATAAGGCATTAACATCAAATCACAACTTTTTGCTTTTTCATGATAATATGAACCAGCTATTTCTGTAAAGATCTATGAATCTACTTGGTAAAACCAAAATCAAAGTTTCATTCTTTTCCACTTCAAGCATGAAGTTCAGAAGTGGTCTCCAAGTGGAAACAAAAGTAATGTTCTTTTCTTTAATCACAGTAGTCAATTTTGCCATTTCAGCCAACTCCATCAACTTCTGCAACCATTCATCCATAGTAGAAATCAAAGTGTCCTTCTGTTTTTGTGCATACAATAGCCTTGCTGCTGTCAACATATATAGTAACAAAGTTCCAATTTTTTTCTCCAGTTCTTTTTCCATTAGGCCTGAAAGGAAAAGTTCTTGTTTCATTTTTATCTCCATTTTCAAAATTGTTCAAGCATCACATTATATCCAAAATTCCTTGCCCACTGAATCATACAATGTTTTACATGTTCAATTTCCAAATTGAATTTCAATAACATTTTATAGAGCTTAACAATAATATGTTCATCGTTGCCACATAATGAAATTTCCAATTCATTTTTAATAAAATCAAATCCATAGCACTTTTTCTCCAGTTTAAATCTTTTTTTCAGTTGATGATAAGTAAACCAATGGCAATCATAATCTTCTGATTCAAGTTCTTCCCTCAACTTTAGTATTGGGTCCCCAGAGTTGAAAGATAAAATTTTATCATATGTCAACCAGTCTGGCTTTGCCACCATTTCTATTCTAAAAACAGCTTCCAGGGGTGACACCCAAAGGGGCAGCTTCATAGAGACCCTTGTTTTATATTTATTCCAAACTCTTAATATGGCATGTCAAACAAAATGATTATTAAAATCAAAATTAACTTTACTTTTATCGTACCATAAATAGCCGTGCCATCCAAACCTTAATTCATGGCCCTCTAATTCAAGTAACCTCTTATTCTGGAGACTCACACATTCTTTTGCCCTGGTCAAACAGCATGCATCAAAATACAATTTCATATCTAGTAGATCCAAACCCCCTCTTTCCTTAGCATCTTGCAGTAGCTTATATCTAATTCTTGGTTTCTTCCCTTGCCATATGAACTTAGAAATGTTCTTCTGCCATTGTTTAAACGAATTGTCAGTTGTAAGTATTGGTAACATCTGAAATAAAAAAAAGCATCTTTGGTAAAATATTCATCTAGGTTACAGAGATGTTTAATATCCTTCCAAAGAGGGACATAGTTGTTTTGAAACAATTTTATATTTGTCAACATAACCCCTAAGTATTTCAACTTTTTTTCAACCCTAAAACCTGACTTTTTATTTAATATATCACTATCCTGAGAAAGCATATTGATCAGCATTGTTGCTTTTGTTTATTTATTTTGAAACCTGCCAAGGCTCCAAACTCATTCAATTTCCTCATCAAATAATCCATATTGTTTTTTAGGTCTGTAAAAATGTAACCAGATCATCAGCGAAGGCCCTCAATTTATAAACTTTTTTCTTAATATATATATATACCCCCTTTTTTTTTCATCTTGTCTAATACTTCTATTCAGAACTTCCAATACCAAAATAAACAATAGAGGGGACAAGGGACATTCTTGTCTTGTTGCCTTTTGAATTTCACATGAGTTACTTAGATCACCATTTATAACAGGGGTGTCAAACTCAAGGCCCGCAGCCTCTATCCAGCCCATGGGGTGCTTAGATCTGGCCCATGGGCCAGCCCTGGAAACAGGAAAGGAGTGGCTTGTGGTGCCTCTGCCAGTGAAAACAGAGCTCGGGAGAGCCATGGGTGGCCCTCCCCAGCTCTGCTTTCGCTAGCGGAGGGCTGCAGGAGGCCATCATGGCTGAAAAAGGAGGCTGTCACAGCTGAAAGTGGCCCTGAGCTCCATTTTAACGGGTAGAGGGCTAGCAAAACAAACTAAAAACAAAACAAAAGGAGAAATGTTTCCCCTTTTGCATTTAAGCATGCAAGAAGGGACAGGAAAGAAGAAAGAGCAAGAGAAAAGGCAAAGAAAAAGATGGGAAGAGAGCAAGGAAGGAAAAATAAGGAAAGAGGGGAAGGAAGTGGAAAGGAGAATGAAGAGGGAAGGAAAAAGAAGAAAAGGAAGGAGGGAGGGAGGGAGGGAAGGAAGGAAGGAAGGAAGGAAGGAAGGAAGGAAGGAAGGAAGGAAGGAGATTATAATGAGAGTGAGGGAGGGTCTGAGGGAAGTCCTGTTTTAGCCCTTGGCCACCACAGGTGCCCCCCAACATGAATGATGTTGAGCTGGTCATGCCACCCTGGTCACCCCCAGCCCCCCAAAGTCAAACACAAGCCTGATGTGGCCCTCAATGAAATCAAGTTTGACACCCCTGATTTATAAAAAATTTTGCGTTCTGTGACATGTAGATCACTTTAATTCCTTGGATAAAATTTATTCCAAAGTCCATTTCTTCCAATACCTTAAGGGCCCAGTTTAGGTTGTCAAAAGTTTTCTCTGCATCTAAAAATATTAAGGCAGCCTGTTCCCCTTTATGATATTGTAAGTATCCAATAATATTTAAGACAGTCCTCACATGATCTCTTAGCTATCTTTTCAGCAAAAAGCCTGCTTGGTCTTCATATATAATCTTCTTTAGTCTTTCTGCCAGAATGGTGATGAAGAATTTGAAATCTTTGTTTACTAATGAAATTGGTCTAATTCTTTGATAATTCAAGATAATTCTTTGTCTTTGAAACATCTTGACCCTCCTTTGGGAGCAACATAATGTTGGCTTCTTTTCACGTCTGGAGTATATTTCCCCCCTGTAATATATCATTCATTGTGTCCTTTAGTGGTTGAAGAAGTTCATCCTCGAAACACTTATAATATTGGCTTGTGAGACCATCTGGGCTTGGGACTTTGCCTGGCCTCATTTTTTAAATAGCTTCTGATATCTCAAAGGCAGTTATCAGATCGTTCATAAGTTGTTTCTGGGTTTGTGATAGTTTAGGTAGCTGTTGTCTTAAAAGATATTCATCTATTTTTAACATATCTATCTCCTGTCTTTTATACAAATTTGAGTAGAAATTATGAAAGGACCTTTTAATAAGTTCATTGTCTGTTATTACAATATTGCCTTCATAAATTTTTCCAATTACTGTTTTTTTCTTTGTTTTCTTCATTTATATGCCAACCACCTGCCTGTTTTATTTGCAAATTTGAAACATCTTTGTTTTGCGTAGCTCAATTTTGTTTCTATTTCCTGTATAGTTAACATAGATAATTGTTGCCGTAACAATTTAATATGGTGTAAAATGTTTGGATCCAAGGTGTCTTTTGCAGCTGAATTTCTTTTTGTCTAATTTCATCCAATATCCTTTGTGTCTTTTCCTGGGATTTTTTCTTCTCTAAGCGATTGTACTGTATAAAATAGCCCCTCATAACCATTTTACTAGCATCCCATACTGTTATTAAGCTTGTTCCTTTACCCAAATTATTCTCAAAGTATTCCTGCAGTTTCTTTTTACAGTCTTTTACAATCTTTTCCTTTTGTAAAATAGCTTCATTTAATCTCCATCTGAAACTTGAGTTATTTCCTCTTAAAACCAAAAGCACAGGATTATGGTCAGAGAAAGATTTAGGCAGAATGACCACTTTCAGAATTTTATTTGCAAGATTTTTAGATATCCATATCATGTCAACCCTTAAAAAAGATTTATGTCTTTCAGAAAAGAAAGTATATTCTCTGCCATCTCCATTTTTATATCTCCATGAATCTATTAGTACTAAATTATCCATCACCTCAAAGAAAGTCTTAGATAATTTACCCTGTGAGGATCTAACACCTTTTTTTTTATTGAAAAGTTTTACAAAAAAAATTTTTCCCCAGTATTCCCCCCACCCTTTTCCCCTCCCCCCCCACCACCCCCACACCCCTTCCCCCATCTCACCCTCCCCTCTAGACTTCCCAGAGCAAAATACAGGGTATTTCAATTAACAATCATAAACTAAATTAACCTAACTATCCTTAAACTACCAAATCCCCCCCCCGAAACCTTAACTCCACTATAGATAATGTAATACTTCTAAAATATGTTTTCATTCATAAGCTATTTGATATTTTCTTGTCTGATACTTATTTTGAATATAGTCAATCCATCTTCTCCATTCCAATATATATCTTTCTTGTGTATAGTCCTTCAAATACGCTGAAATTTTCGCCATTTCCGCTAGATTCGCTACTTTCAATGTCCACTCTTCAATAGTAGGCAAAAAGTCCTTCTTCCAGTATTGCGCTACCAACAGCCTAGCTGCTGATATTAAATTTAAAATCAATTTAGTCTCTAACGCTGTACAATCCGTAGTTATACCCAATAAAAACAATTGCGGAGTAAATTTCAACCTTTTTTTCAGGATGTTCTGCATCACCCACCAAATTTTTATCCAAAATGCCTTGATTTTCTTACAGTTCCACCAAATATGATAATAGGTTGTATCATTACATTCACATCTCCAACATTTAGCTTGCAAATTAGAGTACATACATGATAATTTTTTAGGATCTAAGTGCCATCTATAAAACATTTTATAATAATTCTCTCTCAAATTTTGTGCTTGCGTAAATTTAACATTTCTGACCCAAATATTTTCCCACGTTTCCATCATCACTGGTCCTGAAAGTTTTGTGCCCATTTTATCATACAATCCTTAACCAATTCCGTTTCTGAATCTATTTCCAATAATGCATTATACAACTTTTTAATATGCATCTGACTTTGATCTCTAATCAGTTTCACCAGATTTTCCTCATTTTGCATAACACCAAAATTTTGATCTTCCCTCCATCTAGCTTGAAGCTGACCATACTGAAACCAAGTATAAATTATCCCTTCTTCTTTTAATTCATCTAAAGATTTCAGTTGCAACTTACCCCTTTCCCAAAAAAGAAGCTCTTTATAAGTAATCACCTCTGTTTTTTGCTCTATACTTATATTTTCTATTGTATGTCTGGGGTTGTCCCCTTATGGGTATCTTATAGTTTAGCTTATATTGATACTTTTTCCAAACCCTCAACAACGTATTTCTGAGTATATGACCCTTAAACATTTTATCCACTTATTGTTTCTTTTACTTTCTTGTCTCCTGGATTAAGTATGAGTGATTGTTCTTTCTTTTTTATTTCTTCCTCTATCTCTTTCCGCTTCTTTTGTTGTTTTAGTCTATGTTTATTATTCATGTGCATTAACATACCCCTCATATAAGCCTTACTAGCATCCCAGACCATTTCCATGGAAGTACCCTTATTCATATTAATTACAAAAAAATTCTTTCATTTGTTTTTTAAGCTCTTTCACATTTTCTTCATATCTAAATAAATTTTCATTTAACCTCCAAGACCTCCTTTCTCCCCTCTCCTGTTCAAATTCCACCCAAACCAGACTATGATCAGTTAAAGTTCTTGGACATATCTTCGTCTTCTTCACCCTGGAAATAAAATCATTTGTGGTTAGTATAAAATCAATCCTGGAGAAGGATTGATGTCTATCAGAAAAAAAAGTAAAGTCTCTTTCCTCCACATTATGTTCTCTCCAAATATCTCTCAGTTCTATATCTTCCATCATATCAAAAAAAGATTTAGGTAATTTTGCACATGTTGATATCTTTGATAAACTTCTTTTATCTTTCTGTGTGTCTATTACTCCATTCCAGTCACCCATTAATATAAAAGATTTATAATCCCATTGTATTATTTTAGTATGTAGAAATTTATAAAACTTGTCCTGTTGCTGATTAGGGGCATATATTCCAATAAAAAGCATTTTTCCAGTCTGTGTTGATAATTCAATTGCAATATATTTTCCTGGATCATCTGCCTCAATTAGATTAGCTGATAGTCCTTTCCTTACATATATGACTAGCCCATTTTTCTACTCTGGCACTGATGCCACAAAATGTGTACCTAATCTTGAATTTATCAAATATTTTTGATCTGATAATCTAATATGTGTTTCTTGCAAGCAAATAACGTCATTGTTAAATTGTTTCAAGTAGTGAGATACTTTCTTTCTTTTTTGTGGTGAATTTAGGCCATTGACATTCCAAGATAGGAATTTAGTTGCCATCTTTAGCCTTTTGAAGCCGTATGAGCATCAGCTGAAACTCCTCCTCCACCTTACTCTTCGGCCTAGCCCCCCCCCCCACTGCTTCTGTTTTTTGAACTTCTTGAGATAAATCTTGAGATTGTTGCCTTTTTGATTGTTGTTCTTGAAGTTTATAAGTTGATTGGGTCAGTCGTTGTACTTTCGGCTCTCCCTTCTTAGGTGGTTCCAAAGTTGGAGGTTAGCCCCCAAGATCCAAATCTTCTTCCAGGATAATTCCTCCAGCTGCAACTTTAGCATAGGTTTGTATCTGTTTTCCATCTTTTTCTTGTTGTAACATCTCCATTTTCTTCCTACCTCCCCCCCCCCCGGTGAGGGTGGGTATCCAGCCTTTAAAACATTTACATAGAAGTCTTTTGCCTTCCAGACTGTTTAACCGGTATCTTTCTCCATTTTTTTATTGAAAAGTTTTATAAGAAATACAAACATTTCCCCCCCACACTTTCCCCCTCCCCCCTTCTCCCCAACCCCCCTCCCTAGACTTCCCAGAACAGGCACAGGGTATAGCATTCACAAACATAAACCTAAAATATGCTAACAAATTATTGCATTCATATTCTCCCTAGGTCTTTAACTCCTTATAGCTCAAAAACTATAAACATAAACTACTTAAAAATATTTCATTCATAGCTATATGAATCTTCTTGTTTGGGTACTTTTTTTGCATATAGTCCAGTGGTTCTCAACCTGTGGGTCGGGACCCCTTTGGGGGTCGAACAACCCTTTCACAGGAGTCGCCTAAGACCATTGGAAAACACATATTTTCAATGGTTTTAGGAATAATTTTATGGTTGGGGGTCACCACAACATGAGGAACTGTATTAAAGGGTCGCGGCATTAGGAAGGTTGAGACCCACTGATATAGTCAATCCATCTTCTCCATTCTGATATGTATCTTTCATTTGAATGATCTTTAAGATATGATGAAATTTTTGCCATCTCAGCCAGATGCACAACTTTTAATGTTCATTCCTCAATGGTAGGTGGATCTTCCTTCGTCCAGTACTGTGCCACCAGTAACCTGGCAGCTGTTATTAAATTCAAAACCAACTTAGTCTCTATTACAGTACAATCCGTGACTATTCCCCCCAAAAAAAACCTGTGGTGTAAATTTAATTTTTTTCCTTAAAATATTTTGAATAATCCACCATATTTTAATCCAAAAGGCCTTAATTTTTTTACATGTCCACCATATATGAAAATATGTAGCATCTTCACACTCACATTGCCAACACTTGGGTTGTAAATTTGGATACATGCAAGCTAATTTTTTTGGGTCTAAATGCCATCTATAAAACATTTTGTAAAAGTTCTCTCTTAAGTTTTGAGCTTGTGTGAATCTTACATTTCTAACCCATATCTTTTCCCATGTATCCAACATTATTGGTTCACCTATGTTTTGTGCCCATTTTATCATACAATCCTTGACTAGCTCTGTTTCCGAATCTATTTCCACTAATACATTATACAACCTTTTAATATGCATTTGACCTTTATCTCTTATTTGCTTTATCAAATTCTCATCCTGCTGCATAATACCAATTTTTTGATCCTCTCTCCATCTGGCCTGCAGCTGACCATATTGAAACCAAGTCTTAATAATTCCTTCTTCTCTTAATTGCTCCATAGATTTTAATTGTAATCTAACTCCTTCCTTATAAAGGAGTTCCTTATATGTAACTTATCTTGCTTTTGCTCCAAATTTATATTCTCTATCGCGTGTCTGGGTACTGTCCATATTGGTAACTTATCCTTTAGTTTATATTTATACTTTTTCCAGACATGCAGTAGAGCATTTCTTAATATATGATTTTTAAAAGTCTTATCTAATTTCTTGTCATACAATAGGTAAGCATGCCAGCCGTAGACCAGACCATATCCTTCAATATTCAGTATCTCTTCCTCTGTTAAATTTATCCAATCTGTAATTGCTGAGAGGGTAGCAGCTTCATAATACAGTCTTAAATTGGGCATTTTAAGACCACCTCTTTCTCAAGTGTCTTGCATTATCTTTTGATTAACTCGTGGTTTCTTCCCTGCCCACACAAACTTGTTTATGCCCTTCTGCCATTCCTTCAAATTTTCATCTTTTATAAGTATAGGTATCATTTGAAAAAGAAATAAGAATCTTGGTAAGATATTCATTTTTACAGCAAAGACAGTTGCAATTTCTTCCAATTTTCCATCCCTTTCTGTATTTTTTGCCATAATGGTTCATAATTATGTTGATATAATTTCATATTTACAGTCATAATATAAACCCCTAAATATTTAATCTTCTTAACTATTTCAAATCCTGTTAGCCTTTTATCTCTTCTTTCTGGCTTCTGCCCATGTTTTTAGCTATTATCTTTGTTTTAGCTGTATTTATTTTAAAAGCAGATACTTGTCCATATGAGCAGATTATATCCATCAAGGCTGTAATTGATTGTACCAGTTGGGCTAAGGTAACCACCAGGTCATCCGCAAATGCTCGTAACTTATATTCATGCCGTCTAATTCTGATTCCCTTTATTATATCAGTCCCACATATTTTATTTAATAAAATTTCCAGCGTCAAAATAAACAATAACGGAGACAAGGGACAGCCTTGCCTTGTTCCTTTTTCTATATTAAAATTATCTGTTAAACTACCATTGATTATTATTTGCGCTGTTTGTTTTTGATATATTGCCTTAATAGATTGTATAAAATGTTCTCCAAATTGCATCCTTTCTATTAGTTTTAATAAGAATTGCCAGTTCAATCTGTCAAAAGCTTTTTCAGCATCCAGAAAAACTAGCACTGCGGGGACCTGGTTGTTCCTTCCCAAATACTCTAATAAGTTAACAATTTGCCTTACATTACTTTTCATTTGTCTTCCATTTATAAAACCAGTTTGATCATGATGAATCATTTGCTGCATAACTGTCATTAATCTGTTTGCTAAAATTTTAGCAAAAATCTTATAGTCTATATTTAAAAGTGAAATCGGCCTATAGTTTTTAGGGTCTGTATAGTCTTGCCCATCTTTTGGGATCAGCGATATAAATGCTGTCTTCCAAGTTGGAGGTAGCTCTCCTCCCTGTTGTATATTATTGAATAATTCCTTCAGTGGTTCCACCATTTCCTCCTGTAAACTTTTATAATAAATAGCTATCAAACCATCTGTTCTAGGAGCTTTACCCACTTTCACCTGCTTAATCGCAAACATAATTTCCTCGGAAGTTATCAATTGATTTAAGCTATCCCTCTGCTCTTTTGAAGTTATACAAATATTCTCTTTTTGCAGATATCTATCTATATCTATATCTTGAATTTTATCACCAGTATACAGCCTTGAATAAAACTCTAAAAAGGCTTTTTTAATCAATTCTTGCTCATAAACCTCCTTACCCTTGTATTTTATTTTCTCTATTGTCCTTGTTTTCTGCTTTTTCCTTAACAAATATGCCAACCACCTACCTGGTTTATTGGCATTACAAAAAGTATTATGTTTTGCATATTGTAAGTTGGTTGCCACTTGATCTGCTATTAACATATTAAACTGACCCTTCAGTAAATTAATTGCCTCTTTAATTTTCTTATCTGTTGGATTGGCTATTAAAGCCCGTTCCTGTTTATTAATCTCCTCTTCTAATTCTTTTCTTTTTGCCCCCTGTTTCTTTCTATGTTTATTATTCAAATATATCAAAATTCCTCGTATGTAGGCTTTACTTGCGTCCCATACCATTTCCATAGAGGTACCCTTTTGCATATTCATAACAAAAAACTCTTTCATAAATTTTTTACACTCTTTTACATTTTCTTCGTATCTAAACAGATTATCATTTAACCTCCAGGACCTCCTAGGCCCTTTCCCATACTCCAATTCCATCCAGACTGGACTATGGTCTGTCAATGTTCTTGAACAGATCTTCGTGTTCTTCACCCTAGATAATAAATCATTAGTAATTAATATAAAATCAATCCTTGAAAAAGATTGATGTCTATCCAAAAAAAAAAGTAAAATCTTTTTCTTCTGGGTTTCTTTCGTGCCAAATGTCCCTCAACTCCCAGTCGTCCATCATCTCCCAGAACGATTTGGGCAATTTTGCTCTTGTTAAAACATTTTGTTTAGGTCCCTTCTTATCTTTTTTTTTTATGTCCAAAACACCATTCCAATCTCCCAATAGGATACAAGTTTTATATCTCCATTGTGACAACTTTGAGTGTAGTAAATTATAAATTTTTTCTTGTTGTTGGTTCGGGGCATATACTCCAATTACAAGCGTTTTTTCTCCTTTTATTAAAAATTCAATCGCTAAAAATCTTCTTTGATCATCTGCTTCAACTAATTTTGCAATTAAGTCTCTTTTCACATATATAACTATACCATTTTTCTTCTCTGATGCTGCTGCAACATAATGTATACCTAATCTTGCATTTGTCAAATATTTTTGATCTTGTATCCTAATATGAGCCTCTTGTAAACAAATTACATCATTCTTAAATTGTTTAAGATAGTAAAATATTTTCCTTCTCTTCTGTGGAGAATTCAAACCGTTGACATTCCAAGTCAAAAATCTAGTTCCCATCTCTGGGCCTCTGAAGCGTTTGGAGCAATTTTTAATGGTCTTGCCTCATTTGACCTTTAGGTCTTGCTCCCCGCACAGCTTCTGTTCTGGTAGTTTCTTGGGTTGCTATCTGCAGTTGTTGTTGTTGTTGTTGTTGTTGTTGTTGTTGTTGCTGCTGCTGCTGTCTTAATTCTTCCTTACGCTTAGCTGTTGCTTCTCTGGTCTGTCTTTGATCCTTCGGTTCTTCAAAAATATCAATTAACTCCACATCTTGAACAGCCATCTGAATTTGTAGTGGTTCTTCTTGGCCAGTCAAAACTCCCCCCGAACCACTGTCAGTAGCTCTTCCCTCTCTCCTTCCAGTACTTCCTTCTTTCTTTTTCCTTCTGGTGATTTGGGTGTCCCAGCCTTTAATATGTTGATATAAAAATCTATTGCTTTCCATATTGTATTAAGCCGATATCTCTCTCCAGAATACGTCACCACTAAACCGGCTGGGGCCTTCCATCTGTACTATAATTGACATTTTTTCAGCTCATCCACCAGAAAAGCATACTCCCTTCTCGCTCTCAGCATCCTGGGGGGGATTTCTTTCATTGTCATCACCTCCTGGCCTTCAACCTGAAGCTTGTTTTTAAAAGTAGCCTGTAAAATTTCATTGCGTACTCTCCTTGTAGTAAAATATATTACAATGTCTCTTGGTAAGCGTTTCTGTCTAGCCACCCAAGAATTAACACGATATACCTTGTCAATCTGCCAGCCCAGCTCAGTTTTCATCTCCCCCAGCAACTGTGCCAATGCCTCTGACATCATTTCTTTCAAGTTCTCTTGTTTATTCTCCTTCATCCCTCTAAATCTTAAAGCAAATTCCATATCTCGGTATTGTAACATTATTACATCATCTTCAGCTCTCTCAAGTTTGCTGTGAGTCTCTCCTAATTTTTTTTCCAAAATTTCTGTAGATTGCTTAATTTCTTCAACTTTATCATCCACCATTTCAATGTCACCTGCCAAACATTTAAATGCCAATAGAATATCCTCTCTAATCTGCTGGTTCCAAATTAAAATCTCATCTGAAACAGCCTGTATTTTTTGATTAGTTTCATTAATTTTTTCATTGGTTTCATTAATTTTTTCATTAATCACAGTAGCAATTTTATTTTGTGTAGCTTGTAGGGCTTCTTGTATCATCTCAAACGTTAAAGTCTGTGGGTCTGTTAGAGGGGCAGAGGCTTGCAATCTAGGGGTATGAGCTGGGGAGCTTCCAGCACTCCCAGTTCCTTTAATAGGAACAGTCTTTACAGATTTTGAGGCCATTTTCAGTTTAAATTAATCATTATATTTTATTCAGAAGCCAAAAAGAAAAGTTCATCAAAGTCCAAGAATTTTCCCAATTGTAAATTAACGTTTAAAATCCTCCTCTCAGCACAGCAATTCTTTCCAGGCAAGAGGCTGCCAGGGAAACGAAACTTTCTGTAACTTTCCCTTTCTCTGCCCCTCCCTTTCAGGTTTCAATTGCCATTTTGATGCAAATTGCTAACTTGTTACTTCCGAAGGAGGCAATAAGCTTTTGGAGTTAAGTGTGAATACTTGCAGTCTGACTTCTCCTGGCTTGTTCTGCCTGCAGCAATTAAAGATGTTAAAAATCCCTCATTTGTTGTCAGCAGAAATGGTTGCGGCTTCTAGCCCGCTAATTAGTGGAGTCTTCCCAGGTCCGGAGCAGATTGGCAGGTTTCTAGGGAGCCCTCGCCCTTCGCGCCCCAGGATTTCTCCTAAGGCACTTGGGGGGGGGCTCTACCTCCACCTGCCAGCTCTTCTCTCTCCCCTTTGCCTGGGGAGAGGGTTTTCAAGCCCCAGACAGCTGTTTTTCGGCTGTTCTGAGGCTTTTACGAGACCGGGGATCGGACGCCCAAGGAGGGACGTCAGCGAAGTCCTGCGGAGTCACCCGGAAGTCCTTTCTCCATTATAAGTCACTATTAGACTAATTGGAACGTCTCATCTGTATGCCACTTGTTGATTTCTCAGCTCATTTACCAAAAAGCTAAAGTCTTTTCTACTTCTCAGCCTCTTTGGAGGAATCTCTTTCAAAACCACCACCTCTTGCCCAGCCACCTGAACTTTATTCTTGTAGGAAGCTTGTAAGATATCGTTTCTAATCCTCCTAGTTGTAAAATAGATCACCACATCTCTTGACAGCTGCCTTTGTTTTGCCAGCCAGGAATAAACCCTGTAAATTTTATCAATTTGGCTTGCCACATCTTCTGGTCTTTCTTTAATTATCTCTGCAATAGCATCAGCACAAATATCTTTTAGGATTTCTTTACTATTTTCTTTCAGGCCTCTCAGTCTCAGAGCAAACTCCATGGACCTGTATTGTAACATTACAAATTCATCATCCACTTTCTCTGTTCTGGTCATAACATCTCCCATTTTGCTTTCCAAATTTAAATTGGCTTCATTAATTTCTTCAACTTTCCCATCAAGCTGGATAACAAGGTTTGACAATCCTGATACAGCATAAACAATATCCTCTCTTATCTCATCGTGTTTCTCTGCAACCACTTCCTTGATTGAACTGATATCCTCCTCAACTTTCTTTAATTTCCCTTCCAGAAGTAGTGTTAAATTATTCATAGCTTCTTTCATTGCTGTTGCTTGATTATTCATGGCTTCTTTCATAAATTCTTTAAAATCATTAAGTGCTGCATCTTGATTCTGACTCTGACTCTGTGAATCAGCCGGAAGTTGTGCTTTCTGTGTCACCACTGACACAACTGGAGAACCTCCCCCTCCTTTAACAACTCCTGATTTCACTTGTCTAGAAGCCATTTTTTCCCCCTCTTTTAAAGAGATCTTCTTTTTTTCCCCCAAAGTCACAAAGCCACAAAGTCTTTAAACAACTTTAAAATATTTGTAATTTATAGTCTCTAATTTTTCAGACAGGATAATTTTTGTTTTTTCCACAAGCTCTCACTTTCCAGTAGTTAATAAGCAGCTAATCCACTCTCCCAGCGCAAAGTTCTCAAGCACTTTTGTTTCTGGCTTTCACTTTCAAAACCATAACAAAGACGCGATCTTCAGCCTCCAGCTCAATGAGATTCAATTTGAAACAAAGTAATTTCGGAGTTAAGCTCTGTACTTTTAAAGCTTGTTCTCCTGTTTTCCGCTCTGCCTGTGCTTGTAATCAGTCAAACTCACTTTTAAAAGCAGGATCAGATCGCGGCTTCTTGCTCTGCTTTCGCAGAGTCGTCCTGACTTCGGAGCTTCTTGGCGGGCTGGCTGGGGAGCTCTCACCCTCCAAGCCTCTGGAAATGTTCCAGAGGGCTTTTGGGGAGCTCTACTCTTGCCCACCGGCTCTCCTCTCCTTCTTTTCCCAAAGGAGAGGTTTTTCAGCTGCCAGACAGCTGGTTTGTGCTGTCAAAGCAGCTTTTACGAAGATGCAGGGCTGGCAGTCTTAGAAGACCATCCACGGAGCCTGCGGTGCCGACCGGAAGTCTATACACCCACCACTATTGATTTTATTCCATTAAGTTCAATTTCCACTGCTACAAATCTACCATATTCATCTATAAACATATAAACATACAGTATTACCCAGGCAGCTTTCAAGACTTTTTGCCAAAACTTACAGTATGAAATATATAATTCAATATTAACAAGTTCATAAAAGCATATATGATTTTAAAGAACTTTAAAATATGAAACAGGTTAATTAGTTGTAAACATTTTTTTAAAATAATATTCCATTTAGAAATACAGATAGTCTTCAACTTACAACCACAATTGAGCCAAAAATTTCTGTTGTTAAGTGAAATATTTGTTAAGTTAGTTTTGTCCCATCGTATGACATCTCTTACCACAGTTGTTAAGTGAATCACTGCAATTGATAAGTTAGCAAACTGATTGGTAAGTGAATCTGGCTTCTCCATTGACTTTGCTTGTCAAATGATTGCAAAAGGTGATCATATGACATTGGGATATAGCAATGGTCATAAGTATGAACCAGTTGCCAAGCATCTAAATTTTGATCACATGATCATGGGGATGCTACAAATATTGTAACTATGAAAAATGATCATGTCACTTTTTTCAGTGCCGTAACTTTGAATGGTCACTAAATGAACTGTTGTAAGTTGATGACTACCTGTGGTAAGAAGAAGTTGTATAAGTGTAAGAATCACCTCTCCTTCTAACTTAAGAAACTACGGACTCTTGAAACGTAGTTGTTCAAAAGGATTCTTTTATTAAGCAGAAGTGAAAACCATCCAGCTAAAGCACAATCTGAATGCCCTTAGTCAAAGCAGTAGGATTAAAGTGGTAGAGACCCCTCCCTTTAAGTCAGAATGCAGATTTCAGCCAATACACAAGTGTGAAGATGTTTTCTTTACTATTTCCTTTGAGAACCCGAACAAACATGCATTCCCACCACTACCCTTTAAAGTGAGACAACCCACATGGCTATCATAAAAATTCCTGCAGGTAAAGGGAATCTCAGGCTTCCTTGGCGCCAGGATATAGGTTGTAAAATATCTAATGACACAGGCCATGCTAGTAAATCAAATCCAAGTCCCCCCTTCCTCCACTTGAATGGCAGTATCACTTTTAGGGATCTGACATGCTACCCTCCTTAGAAAACAGAAGGGTCCACCTGTAAAAAAAAAAACAAATATACACAAGATTTCAAGATTTCATGATAGTAGATCAACAAGGTTTGTTAGGGTATTGGGAGTGAAATTTTCTCAGTAAGATTGGAGTCCTAACATGGTGTTTAGCGACCCATTCATTGTGTGCTGATGGTAAATGTTTCCAAGCAACTAAGTATTGGACTTTCCCTCTGTGGATCCTAGAGTCAAGGATTTCCTTGATTTCAAAGTGTTGTTCACCTTCAATCATGATGGGAACAGGTGGTGTAGATGCAGGTGGTCTGAGGGATGAGATTATTTCTCGTTTGAGTAAACTGATATGGAATACTGGGTGGATCTGCCTGAGTGTCTTTGGAAGAAGTAGTTCAATTGCTACTGGATTGATGATTCTAGTGATGGGGAAAGGTCCAATGAACTTTGGCCCTAGTTTTTTCGATGGTTGTAATGATTTCAGGAATTTTGTAGATAAGTATACTCTGTCTCCAACATGAAAAGGTTTGGGTTCCATCCTTTTCTTGTCAGCTTGAATCTTAAAAGCTTCTCTAGCTTCCTGTAAGGCTAATCTAACCACTGGCCACCTGTTTTGCAAATTATCCATCCACTCCTTAAGTGAGGGGATGGTGGGTTCTTCCGTGGGTAGTTCAGGCATGGGACTGAAATCCTGGCCTGTTGCTGCTCTAAAAAGGGGTAAAACCAGTGCTTGAATGTACAGCATTATTAAACGCAACTTCAGCAAAAGGCAAAAGTTCGGTCCAGTTATCCTGTTGAAAATTAATGAAACATCTTAAATATTGTTCTAGTACCAAGTTCAAAATTTCAGAATTACCATTAGTACAAGGATGAAAAGATGTGCTCAACCCCTGGCCAGTACCAAGTAAGCCCAAAAATGCCCTCCAAAAGTTGGAGGTGAATTGAGCCCCTCTGTCGGAGATGATCCTTTGTGAAGCACCATGCCTTGTTTCCAATTGATTTGTGGGTTCCATCTTTTTAGCCATGCAAGGCCCAGAACCAATGGCCATTCCATGCCAGGTGCCACTATAAATGTAAGCCTTTCCTCATGGCTTCCGATGCCTATATGTAGAGGCACGGTGGCCAGAGAAGCTGGCTCCCCTCCTGCTATTGACCCATCTAGTTGGCAGAAAGCAATGGGGTTTTTCAGCTTTCTTACGTTAATCCCTAACTTCCCTACTAAGGTTCGGCTGATCAAACAATGGGTGCACCCTGAATCCACTAGGATGGGGATACTTATCTCCCTGTCCTGGTTTGGGATAAATAGTCTTAAGGGGAGGGTAAGCAGTTTAATTGGTTTGCTTACCAGTGGCTCATCATCTGGATCGCTTCCGAACAAGTGTGATTCCTCCTGTTCAGATGCCAGGGTTTCTTCCCCAAAGAGGGGACGGGATGGGACTTCTACAGTCTCCCTGCTCCTCAGAGCAGTCTCCTTCCCACGCCAACCCAGTTTTTCAGGACCCTCCCCCGGTGGGGGGTTCCGGGCAGGTGTTTGCAAACGACACTCTGCAGCTTGGTGCCCTTCTTTTCCACACTTGAAACAGGCTGAAGATCTCGGGGAGAATGCGGTTTGTGGTTTTTGGGGCTCCTGCTTCCATTGGGGTGAGGATTTCTTCCATGCTCGCCCCGCTCGATACTGGTTTCTGGCCATATCGATCTCAGCTTCTTCGGTAGTGACATACCATTCATGTAGGTCATTCGGTGCCCCTCAGGCCACGCAGGCATTGTATAGATCATCACTCAGTCCATCCTTGAAACAGCTCATCAAAATATCTTCTGGTCAGTGCACACGACACGCGAGGTCTTGGAATTCTTCAGTATACTCTGCTACTGGCCATCGCCCCTGCTTCACCACCTTAATGTGGTTGCGTGCTTTGCGATCTGCCAGTGGGTCCTCGAACCGACGTTGCAGGGCCATCATGAAACGGTCGAAATTCCGCAGTTCTGGTGCGTTGGCGTTATGTAGGGTCACCATTCATCTGGCTGCAGCACCCTCTAGGGCTAGGGTCACAACTCGCACTCGGGAGCCTTGGGTTTGGAAATCACGCCCATACTCTTGCATGTAGGTGAGCACATGTGCCACGAAGAATCCTAATTGCTGCGGATTCCCATCAAACTTCACCCCAAGGGGGGGAGTTTCTCTTTCCAGTTGAGGAGCCTGGGGTTGGTTGGGAATGGGCGCCGGTGTGCGTGCTGCCTGGGGGAGGGAGGGTTTGCTGGGTCTTCTCCCGCTGCTGCTGCACCATCTGCTCGATAGGCGGGCTCCAGGAGGGGGGTGCCTCCCCTGGCATCATCCACGACTGCTGCCCTTTCAGTGCTCTTTGGTTGTTGTCCTGGCTCCCTTCGGATGTTAAGATTTTCCAAAGTCTCCATCACCAATTGGGTTATATGCCTCTTCAGATAGTCCTCCCTCAGGGGTGCTTCGGTCAGTCCCCCTGGTCAGTAAGGGCTTCTAGTTCCAGTTTCCACCCTGGTTTTCGGTTGCCACGGTTGAGGGTGACTCCTCTGGTTCTCTCATCCCAGCCATCTTTCTTCCCAATGCCAATAGACCAGCGGGGTTTTTCTGGATTCTCCAGGGTTACCTCATCCTCTCCGATGGGTTGCACGAGACAGGCATCTGACTGGGTGGCGGTTGCTGTCTCTCCCCAGCAATCGGTTTCTCCCAGCTCTCTGCTTTGTTCAGACTTGGTTTGCAAGATCCCCTCAGTAGAGCGAAGATTGCCTCTCTGGGGTGACCGTTTTGCAGATTGTGCTTTCTGTAAGGATTGCCTCTCCTTCCAACTTAAGAAAGTACGAACTCTTGAAACGTAGTTGTTCAAAAGGATTCTTTTATTAAGCAGAAGTGAAACCCATCCAGCTAAAGCACAATCTGAATGCCCTTAGTCAAAGCAGTAGGATTAAAGTGGTAGAGACCCCTCCCTTTAAATCAGAATGCAGATTTCAGCCAATACACAAGTGTGAAGATGTTTTCTTTACTATTTCCTTTGAGAACCCGAACAAACATGCATTCCCACCAGTACCCTTTAAAGTGAGACAACCCACATGGCTATCATAAAAATTCCTGCAGGTAAAGGGAATCTCAGGCTTCCTTGGCACCAGGATATAGGTTGTAAAATATCTAATGACACAGGCCATGCTAGTAAATCGAATCCAAGTCCCCCCTTCCTCCACTTGAATGGCAGTATCACTTTTAGGGATCTGACAATAAGAACAGAAGCAGGGGTGGGTTCTACTTATCTTTACTTCTGGTTCGCAACAGGGCTGCACGCATTTGCTTCGCTCGTGCGCGCGCTCTTCTGCACGTGCAGAAGTGTTTTAATGATGTCAGGGTCAGTGTGCAGAGCCTCCTGCCTGTTTTACTACCAGTTCTATAGAACCGGTGTGAACCAGGGGCAACCTACCACTGAACAGAAGCCTTTGTATATCTTCTGGATAAGAAAACATTTAGGGCAAGGCCACCCCTCTGATGACCTTATCTCTAGTTAAACTAACTCATCTTATGAAATGATAAGATGTTAAATTGAGAAACATTTATGTATTGTTTCACTCAGGGGTGGTATTCACTTACCTTCGCTATCGGTTTGCAAATGTGAGCACACGCGCCTCCTCCACACATGTGCAGAGGGTCAAAAACAGGACATGATGACATCCAGGCAGGTGGGTTGAGCCTCCCGTCGCCGGCACTACCGGATCACATGATCTGGATAGAGCCGGCTGAATTTCACCACTGGTTTCACAATCCAATTATTTTAATCTTCTGTCAAATACACCACATGTACATAGAGGCAACATAAATATTTTAAGCATCTGTAAATTCAAATGCTGAGTATAATTAATCTTAAATAATGTTATTTAAGCCTGCAGTCTTATACTATCTTATTAAATCTGTCAAACAAATATGAGGGGATAGAGAATAAATGCTTTTTTTGAAGGTAAAATCCCACTGAATCATAAAAAGAAGTGTCTATAGCAGGCATCCTCAAACTATGGCCCACAGGATGGATCCAGCTGGCCAAAGCCATTAATCTGGCCTGTGCGGGACCATGAGGCTGCCCCATCCACATCGCCACACCCATCTGCTGGCCCCCACCCTTTGGCCACATGAAGGGCTTATGTTTGCGAGGGCTGGCAGAGTGCTTCTGGGGGACGGAGGAAGCCAAAGAAGGGGCGGGCGGAGGTGTCCACATGCCCTGTTTTTGGCTGAGTGCTTCTGGGGAGGGGAGACAAAAATTGGCCATGCCTTTTGCCAGCCAAGGAAAGAACTCTTTCCACAGCTGGCAAAAAAGATTTGCCAGAAACTTCAGGCAACCGTCACTCTACTGAGGGGGGTGGGGGGAACCGAAAGGTCCCAAAGGAGAGCCTGCGCCTGCTGCATAATTACATCGCGTGATTGTCAATTTTCTCTGGCAATGGTAAGGCAATTTGAGTTTGGGAGAGATTTCGGGCATGGAATGAGAATCAATCAGGAATCAGGTAAACCTCCCTCCTTTCTGTGGATCTGTGCAACGTGGGATTTTTTGAACACCCCCACCCCCACTCCTTGCACTACTTCACAGCTCCCATGGACGGGCTGGCAGTTCCTCAGATAGGGCTGCCCAGTGGGTGACGAACCTGGAGCAAAAGTAGAAGAATAAAGGCTATGCCGCACAGAGAAAATGTCAGCGCACAGACACTGTTCTGGGGCTTCCGGGTTTTTTGCACTTCCTGATCTCCCACATGGGACAAGTAGAAACGGGGGCTCCCTGCACTTTTTAAAAAAGTCAGGGTCGAGTATCTATGGCCGCTTTATGACCTATGGACTCCAAAGCTCAGAATTCTCAGGGCTAGGAAAATAATTAGGGCTGAAGCCAAACTGGTGTGTGTGTGTGTGGGAATTACAAGAAACATTCTGTCAGAATGTTCAAATGCACAATAATCCACTTGTAACAGCTGAATTTCTTCGCTCTTTATTTTTTGGCCGTTCCGCCCTGCCCCCCCCCCCCCCAAATCTCTCATTATGACTATAGGAGCCATCCAGGGGTGAAATGTAAAATTTGTTACTACCGGTTCTGTGGGTGTGGCTTGGTGGGAGGGGTAATGTGACTGGGTGGGCGTGGCCAACTTTTTTTTTTTAACTTTTCAAAGCATTTTTTCTGCAAATGCAAAAAAATGCTTGGGATTGTCAGAGCCTTTTTAAATCATTTTTTAAACCACCTCTTCTGCTGAAGAGGTTGCAGAAAAAAATGCTTTAAAAGACTCTCTGATGATCCCAGCTGAGTTGCCTGATTGTTTTAAAAAATGCTTTGAAAAGTCTCTCTCATGATCAGGCAACTCAGCTGGGATTGTCAGAGAGACTTTTAAAGCATTTTTTTCTGCAACCTCTTCAGCAGAAGAGGTAGTTTAAAAAATGCTTTGTAAAGTCTCTTTGATGATCAGGCAACTCAGCTGGGATCATCAGAGAGACTTTTAAAGCATTTTTTTCTGGTTAAAAAAATGCTTTGAAAAGCCTCTGAGATCCCAGCTGGGCCATGCGATCATCAGAGGCTTTTTTTTAACTTTTAAAAGCATTTTTTCGGTGGAAGAAGTTGTAGAAAAAATGCTTTTAAAAGTAAAAAAAAAGGCTCTGATGATCGTGCGGCTCAGCTGGGCATGGGGGGGTGCAGGGATTTTTGCTACTGGTTCTCCGAACCACCCGCTGCCATCGCTACCGGATCGGGTGATCCGGTCTGAACTGGGAGCATTTCACCCCTAGAGCCATCGGTGTAATGCTACCTGTGGACGCAAATTCAAAAATCACCCCCTGTATTAAGGTAAACATCCTTTTGCAAAGTCCCCACCACCACCCCCTGCTGATAAAGAGCGGGAGTTGTTGGCCTTTGTTCTAATGATCGGGGGAGGATGCTAGGCTGAGGCTTCAGGAGATCCTGGAGGGTGGATTCCAAGGAGGTTGGAAGAAGTTGGAGCACAAACATCCCCCTCCCCTTCCCTTCATTAGATAAAATGTACTTTCACTCATAAACTCATCCTTCATTCCAGAATTATCCAGATTGGAGATGTGGAGTTAGTTAAATGGAGGCGGGGTGGGGGTGTTCAAAGAATCCCACGTTGCACAGATCCACAGAAAGAGGGAGGTTCACCTGATTCCTGATTGATTCTCATTCCAAGCCTGAAATCACTCCCAAACTCAAATTGCCTTGCCGTTGCCAAAGAAAATTGACCTTCCGAGCAAGCAAAGATTCCCCCCTTGATCCGTGAAGAAACAGTCAGGAGATGTTTGTGATAGCTGAACCCCACTCCCACCTCCCCAGTTTGAGCAAAGCTGCCACCATGAAGCATCATGTGCTGTCAGTGAAGGGGCATTACTCGCACTGGGACAACCAGAGGTGAGCCCAGCCCCACTGCCCATGGCAGCTCCTTCCACAGGTGGATTTTTTTTTGTTTTTTGTTTTTGATGGACTGGATCTGCCCCCCCTCCCCCCCACTTAAATCTACTGTATTTCCTTTGTGGAATTTAGCTACCACACATAGAGTTCAGTCCTGGCGTTGGCCGGTGAGGCAGCCTGTCCCTGAAGGAGGAAGGCTGTCTCTACCCCTGGAGAGGGAGGCAGGAAGGGCATGGAATGGAATAGAAATAGGAGAGAATGGAATGGGAATGGGAATGGGAATGGGAATGGGAATGGGAACCTCGTCACCTCTCACCTTGACTACTGCAATGCTCTCTACATGGGGCTCCCCTTGAGGAGCACCCGGAGGCTCCAGCTGGTCCAGAACGCAGCAGCGTGGGTAGTGACGGGAGCAGCATGGTGCTCCCATGTAACACCGCTCCTGCGCGAGCTGCACTGGCTCCCGGTGGTCTTCCGGGTGCGCTTCAAGGTGCTGGTTATCACCTTCAAAGCGCTCCATGGCATAGGGCCTAGCTATCTTTGAGACCGCCTGCTGCTACCGACGACCTCCCATCGACCCGTGCGCTCCCACAGAGAGGCCTCCTCAGGGTGCCATCAGCCAGACAGTGTAGGCTGGTGACCCCCAGGGGGAGAGCCTTCTCTGTGGGGGCACCTACCCTCTGGAATCAGCTCCCCCCAGAGATAAGGAGAATCCAGGACCTCAGTGCCTTCCGTCGTGCCCTTAAAACCCATTTATTTAAACAAGCCGGGCTGGCTTAAGATGAAATTTTTAACTGTTTTAAATGTTTTAAACGTTTTAATTGGTAATGAGTTTTAATTGGGCCAAATTTATATATCTTTTAATTGTTTTTTAATATTTGTCTTGCATGTCTTTTTAATTCTGGCTGTACACCGCCCTGAGTCCTCAGGGAAAAGGGCGGTATAGAAATTCAATAATAAATAAATAAATAAATAAATAAATAAATAAATAGGAATAGGAATAGGAATAGGAATAGGAATAGGAATAGGAATAGGAATAGGAATAGGAATAGGAACTTGAATAGGATGGGATGGGATGATATGGGATGGAATTACAATAGCAATAGCAAGAGCAATAGGATGAAATGGGAATGGGAATGGGAATGGGAATGGGAATGGAATGGAATGGAAATGGAAATGAAAAGGAATGGAATGGAATGGAATTCAATGAGGTATCCCAGTGCACTGCCAGGATTGAAGGGGATCCTGCAGAAGATGCCCCAGGAGAGAGAGAGGGGGGAGGGAGGGAGGGGGAGAGAAAGAGAGAGGGAAGGAGGGAGAGAGGGAGAGAGAGAGACACACACACAAACCCACACAGATAGATAGATAGATATAGAGATGAGAGAGAGAGAGAGAGAGAGAGAGAGAGACTTGTTGATTGTAAGCTCCTTGGTGCTGAGAAGAATGGCTGCAAAACTGAGTATCCTGAAATGGACCACTAAACAACTTAAAAATGATCTAGTAAAAAGAAAAGCCAACCAAAAGAGCAACATGCAAACAAAAGCAAATAAAACACTTACAGGATCAAAACAAATGAAAGTTTAATGTGTGTGTATTGTTTAATGGACTGCTAAATTGGCAAAATGGACTGCTAAATTGGCCACGTCCACCCAGTCACATGACCACCTAGCCATGCCCACCCAGCCAGTCTGGCCCCCCAACAGTCTGAGGGACTGTGAATTGGCCCCCTGTTTAAAAAATTTGAGGACCCCTGGTCTATAGGCTATCTGCAATATAGCAGTAGTAACTGTGAGAGGGATCAGTAGTAACTGTGAGATTGTCAGGTATGCTTCCTTCAGTATCCAGGAAAGAAAATCCCAAACTCAAGCATTTTGAAGAATTTAGTACTTTTACTGAATATGAAACGATAGCAACCAGGGTAAAGCTGGAAGTGAGCAAACCGCGCGAAATGCATCTACTAAGCTTCTCCCCCCCCTTGTGTTCATAACTCATCAGCCAATCCAAAGGTCTTCCAAAGGTCAGGTGGCAACACGTCTGGCAGCGTCATTCATCAGGAATGTAGGGCAGTTGGTCAGCCGTCCCCTTTTGAAGATCCACTTTCGTTTCTCATGAAGACACATCCTACAAGGAAAAAAAACACCTCCTGCATCTTCCCACCCTTTGCTCCATAACTAATCCCCCCCCCCTGTTTCTTATGGCAGCTGAAGCAGGCAAAGCTGAGGCTGACATTTGGCCCCCCTTGCAGAAGAGACGTTATTCCTAAATAAAAGGAAAGAAAAGAGAGAGAAACAGAATATATCCAAGAATTTCGTGAGCTGGCACCCTATATGACAGGCTGGTCAGAAATGGCTCTTTTGGAGAGTTTCAAGGATGGATTGAATGAAGAGATATATCGAGACTGCAGGAGCATGGGGGTCCCCAATGATTTGGATAGATGGTACATAGTAGCTGAGGATGTGGAGATCGAGCTGAAATGGAGCGAACTCCGAGGAAGGCGGATGGGGGACCAGTCATCCTTCTTCTACCGTAAGGGGGCACCCAAGATGACTGGCGGGAAGACCGAATCCAAACCCAAGTAAAAGCCCTTCACCTGTTTCAAATGTGGGAAGGAGGGTCACCGGGCGGCCGAATGTTTCTCCAAACCACCGCCAAAAGCCACCGGGGCTGGCCAAAAGAAAGGCGACAAAATACCCGCCAAAACCCGCGGCACCGCCCTGAAAGGAGAAGTCGTTGAGTTCACTCCCCGGAACCAGGGTGAGTTGGGAACTCCAACCAACGATGACGACAGCAAGACGGACTCCGACTCCGACACCGACGAACGGGTGAGTCACACGGAAGAACCCTTACTCATCCCCGTAGAAATAAGGGTGCCCTCCACAGGGACTCATGCGCAATTGTTAGCCCTGTTGGACTCGGGGTGCACTAGGTGCATAATTAGCCCCAAAGTAGTGGAGGAAATGGGACTGAGACTAAAAACTTTAAAAAGACCCATTGCATTTTGACAATTAGATGGGTCGATTGCAGGAGGGGGCCCAGCTAGCTTTATGACCGAACCCCTTGAACTGCAGTTGGGGAATCATGTAGAGAATCTCAGATTTATTGTAGCCCCTGGCATGGAAAGACCCCTCATTCTAGGACTGCCCTGGCTTCGCAAATGGAATCCACGAGTAAATTGGAAGACGGGGGCCCTGCGTATCCGCATGGCAGAACCAACTCCAGAAAAGGAAGGCCCTCCCCTAAGGGACGACATAAGACCAGAAAGGGTGGCAGTAGCTATTAACTATATTGAGGGAGAAGAAAAAATTCCAAAAGAATATTGGGACCTCAAGGAAGTGTTTAGCGAAAAAGCATCAGATGCCCTGCCTCCCCACAGGGCCACTGACTGCACCATTGAAATACTCCCTGGGGTGAAGCTTCCCAAACCAAAAATTTACCCCATGACACCTCGAGAATTGGGGGAATTGCGGAATTTTATCGATAAAAACTTAGAACGGGGATTCATCGAACGAGCCAAACCCAAGGTGGCGGCACCAGTAATGTTCCGCGAAAAGAAAGATGGATCCTTCTGGTTAGTAGTTGAATTATAGAAACATGAACGCCATTTGCATAGAAAATGTCTATCAACTCCCACTCATGAAGGACATGTTAGCCCATTTAGGGAAGGGAAATTTTTTTACCAAACTTGATTTAATAGAGGCATACTACCGAGTGAGAATAAAAGAGGGAGATGAATGGAAGGCAGCATTTAATTGCCCACTGGGATGTTTCCAGTTTAGAGTACTCCCTTTTGGACTACAGGGAGCCCCGGCTGTATTCATGCAGTTGATCAACGAAGTGTTGCATGAGCACCTGTATAAGGGGGTGTTGGTCTATTTGGATGACATTCTAATTTATTCTGACAACATGGCCGACCATGTAAGACTAGTTCGAGCGGTCTTGAATAAACTCAGAGCAGCTGAACTCTATGCCAAACTTTCTAAATGCGAATTTCACCAAGACAAAATCGACTATCTTGGATATCGTATATCGCATGAGGGAATAGAGATGGACCCAGAAAAGGTGCGGGCAGTGATGGAATGGGCCGCACCATGCACCCGTAAACAGTTACAGAGTTTCTTAGGATTTGCTAATTTTTATAGACAATTTATCCCCTCTTTCGCGAAAATCGCACTGCCAATTACAGACTTGCTAAAAACCAAAGGGGAAGTAAAACCCAAACCCTCAAAACCACTAGAATGGACTATGGACTGTCAAGCTGCTTTCGAAAAATTGAAACAACTGTTTGCAGCTGAACCGGTGCTCAAACACCCCGACATGGAACAACCTTTTGTAGTACAAGCTGATGCCAGCGATGTCGCTGTAGGAGCAATACTCTTGCAAAAGAATGAGAACGGGATATTACAACCCTGTGCTTACACGTCCCGTAAACTATCAGACACGGAAAGGAGATGGGCCATATGGGAGAAGGAAGCGTTTGCAGTTAGATGGGCGCTGTTAATATGGAGACAATTTTTAGTAGGGGCAAAACACCCTTTCGAGGTGTGGACTGATCATAAGAATCTAGAAGCATTAAAAACACCATGCAAACTATCACCAAAACAGGCTCGCTGGGCCCAACACTTCAAGCGTTTCAATTTCACTTTACGTTACCTTCCTGGTGGAAAAAATTTCATGGCGGACGCACTTTCCAGATTGCCACAGTACAACAGCATAAAGAAGGAAGTGGTTCAACCAATGATCCCCTTGACGCAATTGGCAACACCTGTCACTACCAGAGCGCAGAGTAAAACCGAACCAGAACTCTCAGGGGATTTGCTCGAAAAATTACGAGAAGCGCTAAAAACTGACAAGTGGTTTAAGGCCCACTCGAATGATTGCACACTTCGCGATGGATTAGCTTGGGTTGGATCGAAATTGTATGTTCCAGCCACATTAAGAACAACCGTATTGAAATATGCTCATGATGCCAAGACCGCAGGACACTTTGCATTTGTCAAGACTCTACATCTTGTTAAGAGACAATTTTGGTGACCGGCACTTAAAAAGGACATAGAGACATATGTGGCTAGCTGTCCAGTATGTGCCTCAGCTAAAAGACCCCCAGGAAAATCCCCTGGATTACTGCAAAGTGTGGCTAGATCGAATGCCCCATGGGAAGAAATATCTATGGACTTCATTGTGGACTTACCAGAGAGTGAGGGCTGCACAGTCATTTGGGTAGTAACTGATCTGTTTTCCAAACAAGTACATTTCATCCCTTGCTCAAAGATCCCTTCAGCAAGAACTCTCGCAAAACTGTTTATTCGACAGATTTACCGACTACATGGATCTCCAAAAAGAATAATTTCTGACAGGGGTGTACAATTTACTTCCAGCTTAATGTCAGGTATGCTTCCTTCAGTATCCAGGAAAGAAAAACCCAAACTCAAGCATTTTGAAGAATTTAGTACTTTTACTGAATATGAAATGATAGCAACCCAGGTAAAGCTGGAAGTGAGCAAAACGCGCGAAATGCATCTACTAAGCTTCTCCCCCCCTCGTGTTCATAAATCATCAGCCAATCCAAAGGTCTTCCAAAGGTCAGGTGGCAACACGTCTGGCAGCGTCATTCATCAGGAATGTAGGGCAGTTGGTCAGCCGTCCCCTTTTGAAGATCCACTTTCGTTTCTCATGAAGACACATCCTACAAGGAAAAAAAAAACACCTGCATCTTCCCACCCTTTGCTCCATAACTAATCCCTCCCCCCCCCCCCCCGTTTCTTATGGCAGCTGAAGCAGGCAAAGCTGAGGCTGACAGAGATCTTGGAGTCCTAGTAGACAACCATTTAAATATGAGCCAGCAGTGTGCTGCAGCTGCCAAAAAACCCAACATAGTTCTAGGCTGCATTGACAGAGGGATAGAATCAAGATCATGTGAAGTCTTAATACCACTTTAATGCCTTGGTAAGGCCACACTTGGAATACTGCATCCAGTTTTTGTTGCCACAATGTAAAAAAAGATATTTTGGGTTTTTTTGGTTTGATTTATATGCTGCCCTTCTCCGGAGACTCAAGGCGGCTTACAATGCGTTAAGCAATAGCCTTCATACTTTTGTATATTTATACAAAGTCAATTTATTGCCCCCACAGTCTGGGTCCTCATTTTACCTACCTTAGAAAGGATGGAAGGCTGAGTCAACCTTGAGCCTGGTGAGATTTGAACTTGCAGTAATTGCAGGCAGCTGATGTTAATAACAGTGCTTTAGTCTACTGCGCCACCAGGGCTCTTTGCTGTTGCTTTGATGTTGAGATTCTAGAAAGAGTGCAGAGAAGAGCAACAAAGATGATTAGGGGACTGGAGGCTAAAACACATAAAGAACAATTGCTGGAATCAGGTATGTCTAGTTTAATGAAAAGAAGAACATGGGGTGACATGATAGCAGTATTCTAATATTTCAGGGGTTGCCACAAAGAAGAGGAATCAAGCTATCCTCCAAAGCTCCTGAGCACAGGACAAGAAGCAATGGATGAAAACTAATCAAGGAGAAAAGCAACCTAAAGCTAAGGAGAAATTTCCTAACAGTTAGAACAATTAATCAGTGGAACGACTTGCCTCCAGAAGTTGTGAATGCTCCAACACTGGAAGTTTTTAAGAAGAGATTGGACAACCATTTGTCTGAAATGGTATAGGGTTTCCTGCCTAAGCAGGGGGTTGGATTTGAAGACTTCCAAGGTCCCTTTCAACTCTTGTTATTCTATTCTAATATGAAAAACAATAATCTTATATTAAGCTCACTGTTCATGAGAGAAGCTCTAAAGCATATAGTGTGACTTCCTCTGCATGGCAGCCTTGTCCTAGTAAACTCCTTCTTTCTGGCAATTTTCCTTTCTGTTAGAGGCACCAAAATAATCCAGATATATAAGGTTTCCTGCTAGAGCAGGGGGTTGGATTAGATGACCTCCAAGGTCCATTCCAGTCCTAGATTGCTGTGCAGTTTCAAAGCTAGACTGAAGCCACATCTAGTGCCAGGGTTTGTGGTCCTTCCTTCCTCTCCTTTCTCTCTCTCTCTCTCTCTGTTCCTCCCTCCCTCTCTCCCGTCATGTATCTATCCATCCATCCATCCATGCAACTATATGTCATTCACTTTCCCTCCCTCCCTCCTTACTCCCTCTCCCTCTCTCCCTCTCTCCCTCCCTCTCTTTCTTTCTTTCTTTCTTTTTCTTTCTTCCATACATATTCCATATAGCTCTGAACCCTTAAGGCAAACCAAATACAAGTGGTCCTCACTTAATGGTTGGTTGCTTAGCAAGTGTTCTAATTTACGACTGACTTCCCTAGAGCTACTTGACCAGTTTTGGAGTTTTGACAGCCATGCATACTCACACTCACACATTTATGACCAGTTACAACATCTCACATAGTCATGTGACTGAGGTTTTCTATGTATTTTGCCAGTTTTCAACAATTCCTTCTGGTTTCTGGTTAAAAATGCCCATTGGAGAAAATGGACTTGTTTAATAACCACAGTGTTTGCTTAATGACCACAAGTTCACTTAACGACCATGGTGTTTGCCTAACCCAGGGGTCTGCAACCTTAAACACTCAAAGAGCCATTTTTCTTTGTTGTTGTTGTTAGTTGCGAAGTCATGTCTGACCCATGGACAATGTTCCTCCAAGCTTTCCTGTTCTCTACCATCCTCTGGAGTCCATTTAAGCTCATGCCTATTGCTTCAGTGACTCCGTCCAGCCACTTCATTCTCTGTCGCCCCCTTCTTCTTTTGCCCTCAATCTTTCCCAGCATTAGGCACTTCTCCAGTGAGTCCTTCCTTCTCATTAGGTGGCCAAAGTATTTGAGTTTCATCTTCAGGATCTGGCCTTCTAAAGAGCAGTCAGGGCTGATCTCCTCTAGGACTGACCAGTTTTGATCGTCTTGCAGTCCAAGGGACTTGTAGGAGTCTTCTCCAGCACCATAGTTCAAAGTCCTTAATTCTTTGGCACTCAGCCTTTCTTATGGTCCAACTTTCACAGCCATACATTGCAACTAGGAAAACCATAGCCTTGACTATACACACTTATGTTGGCAGAGTGATGTCTCTGCTTTTTAGTACGCTATCTAGATTTGCCATAGCTTTCCTCCCCAGGAGCAAGCATCTTTTAATTTCTTAGCTGCAGTCCCCATCTACAGTGATCCTGGAGCCCAGGAAAATAAAATCTGTCACTACCTCCATTTCTTCCCCATCTATTTGCCAGGAATTGAGAGGGCCGGATGCCATGAACTTAGTTTTCTTAATATTGAGTTTCAAGCCAACTTTAGCACTCTCCTTCTTCATCAGTATCAAGAGGCTCTTTAGTTCCTCTTTGCTTTCTGCCATTAAAGTGGTATCATCTACATGTCTGAGGTTGTTGATATTTCTCCCAGCAATCTTAATTCCAACTTTTGATTCATCTAGCCCTGCCTTTCTCATTATGTGTTCTGCATATAAGTTAAATAGGCAGGGTGACAGTATACAGCCTTGCCCGACTCATTTCCCAATTTTGAACCAATCAGTGGTTCCGTGTCCAGTTCTCACTGTTGGTTCTTGACCCGCATATAGGTTTCTCAAGAGACAAATAAGATAGTCTGGTACTCCCATCTCTTTAAGAACTTGCCAGAATTTGTTGTGATCAATCAAAGGCTTTAGTATAGTCAATGAAGCAGAAATACATGTTTTTCTGGAACTCCCTAGGTTTCTCCATGATCCAGCGTATGTTGGCAATTTGATTTCTAGTTACTCTGCCTCTTCAAAATCCTGCCTGCACTTTTGGTAGTTCTCGGTCCACAAACTGCTGGAGCCTAGCTTGTAGGATTTTAAGCATGACTTTACTAGCATGTGAAATGAGTGCAATGGTGCAATAGTTTGAACATTCTTTGGAATTGGAATGTAAACTGACCTTTTCCAATCCTGTGGCCACTGTTGAGTTTTCCAAATTTGCTGACAAATTGAGAGTAGCACTTTTACTGCATCGTCTTTTAAGATTTTGAATAGCTCAGCTGGAATACAGCCACCTCCACTAGCTTTGCTGTTGCTCAGACTTCCTAAGGCCCATTTGACTTCACATTCCAGGAAGTCTGGCTCGAGGTCAGTGATCACCCCATCATGGTTATCAGGGATGTTAAGCTCGTTCTTGTACAGTTCTTCTGTGTAATTTTGCCACCTCTACTTAATCTCTTCTGCCTCTGTTAGGTCCCTGCCGTTTTGGTCCTTTATCATGCCCATGTTTGCATGAAACGTTCCCTTCATATCTCCAATTTTCTTGAAGAGATATCTGGTCCTCCCTATTCTATTGTTTTCTTTTATTTCTTTGCACTTTTCATTTAAGAAGGCATTCTTATCCCTTCTAGCTCTTCTCTGGAATTCTGCATTCAATTGGGTGTATCTTTCTCTTTCTCCCTTGCCTTTCACTTCTCTTCTTTCCTCAGTTATTTGCAAAGCTTCCTCAGACAGCCATTTTGCTTTCTTGCCTTTCTTTTTCTTTCAAATGGTTTTGCTACATCTTGTACAATGTTGTGAACCTCCTTCTATAGTTCTTCAGGCACTCTGTCTATCAGATCTAATTCCTTAAATCTATTTGTCACCTCTACTGTATATTCATCAGGGATATGATTTAGTTCGTACCTGAGTGGCCTAGTGCTTCTCCCTACTTTCTTCAATTTAAGTTTGCAATGAGAAGCTCATGATCTGAGCCACAGTCAGGTCCTGGTCCTGTTTTTACTGACTGTATAGAGCTTTTCCATCTTTGGCTGCAGAGCACATAGTCAATCTGATTTCTGTGTTGACCATCTGGTGATGTCCATGTGTAGAGTTGTCTCTTGGGTTGTTGGAAAAGAGTGTTTGCTATGACCATCATATTCTCCTGACAAAATTCTATCAGCCTTTGTGCCCTGCTTCATTTTGTACTACAAGGCCAAATTTGCCTGTTCTTTTTTTAAAAAAAATTTATAAACAAACTTTATTCGTATTTAAAAAAAACATTTAAAACAATTATAAGAAAAACTGAACAAGTTTTTCTTAATCAAACACACAAATTACATGTACATATACGATACATATATAGTGCTCAACTTCATCTACTACTACTTTCTAATGTTATATATACATATATATATATATACGCACAGTGACTTATTTCCTTCTATATCTCTCTGACAGTGCAGTTGTTTATTTGCATTGATTTCTCCTAACTTTCATCTCTAAGCATTCCCTCTCTCTGACTTATCCACTGGTACCAGCTATTCCATATTTTAAAGTATTTTGAATCTTCCTTATCCTGTAATTTTAGGGTTAATTTATCCATCTCTGCGCATACATAAATTTTCTGTATTACTTCCTGATCAGTTGGCAAACGGTTTATTTTCCAGAGTTGCGCCAACGCTAATCTTGCCACTGTTATAATGTGGAGTATTAGGTATTTTATGTCCTTCCTAATATTCTTATTGATCATGCCGAGTAAAAAGACTTCAGGTGTTAATTCAATTTCGTGATTTGTTATCTCTAATATCCATGTTTTTATTTTGTTCCAATATTTTTTGATTTTGGGGCAAAGCCACCAAGCATGGTAAAAAGTTCCCTGCGCTTTTTTACATTTCCAACAAGCCGGGTTCACATTTGGATACATTTTTGCTAACCTTGCGGGTGGCAGATACCATCGGTACCACATTTTATAGTGATTTTCTTTGTAGGATACCAATTTTGTCATGCTATAATTATCTTCCCATGCTCTTTCCCAATCTTCTAATTGTATATTATGCCTTATGTTCCTCGCCCAGGCTATCATCTGCCCTTTGACCAACTCTTCTGCCAAATCGAATTCGAGTAAATATTTATAAATTTTTGAAATTAATTTCCCTTCTTTTGATTCTAATGGTTTGTCCAATCGATTTTGTTTTAAATCTATTCCTTCTTCCTCTTGGTCTTTTCTATATCTTACTTTTATTTGCGAGTAGGGCCACCAGTCTATTACTATTCCTTGTTCTTTGAGCTTTTCTCTAGTTTTCAGTTTCCCCTGAACATCTACTATTTCTCTATATCTTAGAATCTTTTGTTTTGATAATATGTTGGGGTGAGTTATTGCTTCTATGGTCGATAGCCAGCCGGGAATTTTCATATAGTGTTTGTGTTTAATTTGTAGCCATGTGTTAATTAAAGATCTCCTAATTGTATGGTTATTAAAATGTTTATATATTTTATTTCCTGAACTCCATATAAAGGCGTGCCATCCCTTCATTAAATCATGCCCTTCTAAATTTAGCAATATTTGATTATCTATGGTTATCCAATCTTTAATCCATAATAAACTGGCAGCCTTGTAATATTTATCCCATGCCGGGAGTCCGAATCCACCTCTACTTTTATCATCTTGTAGTATATTCAATTTTATTCTTGATTTCTTCCCTTCCCACATGAATTTTTTAGTTATTTTATCCAAATTATCAAAAAATTTCTTATCTAATTTTATTGGAATTGTTTGGAATAAATAAAGGAGTCTTGGAAGTATGTTTGATTTTATTGCTGCTATTTTCCCCAGTAAAGACAATTTTAGTTTCCCACATTTTTCTAAATCTTTCTTTATTTTCTGGACTAAAGTATCATAATTGTCTTCTTTTATTGTTGTCGTTTTGGCCGTCAAATTTATCCCTAGATATTTAACTTTTTTAACTATCTGCAGACCCGATTCTTTTACTAATTTCTCTACTTGTTTTATTGTCATGTTTTTTGTTATCATTTTTGTCTTTTCTTTATTAATTTTTAAACCTGCTACCTTTCCAAATTTTTCAATCTCTTCTATTAATTTTGGGGTTGTTTCTATTGGGTTTTCTACGAAAAAAACAAGGTCGTCTGCAAATGCTTGGACCTTGTAATCCTCTCTCTTGATCTTTAATCCTTGAATTTCTTTATTTGCTCTAATTCTGATTAACAAATTTTCCAATGTTAAGATAAATAGCAGGGGGGAAAGCGGACATCCTTGCCTTACTCTTTTATTTATTCCAAAGAATTTTGTTGGGTCACCATTCACCAAGACACATGCTTTCTGATTCTGATATATCAATGTTATCATTTTAGTAAATCTTTCTCCAAAATTCATACCTTTGATTTGTTGCTTCATAAATTGCCAGTTAACTTGGTCAAACACTTTTTGTGCATCCAGGAAGATCAGCGCTACCTGTCTCTCTGGATGCACCTCATAATATTCTAAAACATCCAATGCTATTCTTAAACTGTTTTTTATCTGCCTTGTAGGCAGAAAACCATTTTGATCCTGGTGTATTTTATTTTGTAGTATTATTTTCATCCTATTGGCAATTATACTCATGAAAACTTTGTAATCGGTATTCAACAAAGAAATCGGCCTATAATTTTTTATTAGTGTGGTATCTGTCCCCTCTTTAGGTATTAAGGAAATGTATGCTTCTTTCCATGTGTTAGGTAGCTTTGCCTCCATTAGGGCCTCATTATATATTTCTAACAGTATTCCATTTAATGAATCTCCAAATGTTTTATAGAACTCTGTTGGTAAACCGTCTGTCCCCGGGGTTTTATTATTTTTTTGCCTCTTCAGCACCTCTTTTAGCTCCCCCATCGTGATCTCCTTATCTAATAATTCTCTTTCTTCCTCTGTTAGTATTTGCAATCCCTCCCCTTTTAAATAATATTCAATTTCCTCCTCTGTTACTATATCCTTTTCATACAATTTTTGATAATATTGAACTGTTATGTCCTTTTTTCCCTCTAGGGCCCATTGAATCCTTCCTTCATCATCTCGTAACTTCTGAATTGTTCTTTTTTCTCTTTCCTTCCTCAGCCTATACGCCAGCCATCTCCCTGGTTTGTTTGCGTTTTCAAAGTAATTTTGTCTTATATATTTCAATGTTGTTGCGTATTTCCCCTGCTCTAATATGTTTAAGTTATGTTTTGCTGTTAAGCAATTTAACCTTATTTTTTCATCCCCTGGGTTTCTTTGCAATTTACGTTCCCAATTTTGAATTTCTTCTAATAATTTGTTATATTCTTTCTCTCTCTCTTTTCTCCGTTTTACATTATATGATATCGTGAGGCCTCTTACATATGCTTTGGTTGTATCCCATAAGTTTTGTAGGGAAGTGTGTTGCTTTGTGTTTTCCTTATAAAACCATTCTAGCTCCTTTTCTATGTAAAAGGACATATGGCGGTGACGTAGAGTTGTGGCGGCACAGAAGAGAAACGCTCTCTCTCTGTTGCCGATTTTCCAAGCTTTGGTGCCTGTTTCTGGCGGAGACCGGTCCTGAAGAGACCGGGAATAAAGAAGGGAAGCTTTGGGGGAGGCGAGGAGAGGTGCGATCTCCTGCCGTACCGTAAAGAACCCTCAATCCAGGCTTGGGAAGAAGTCGGCTGGCGCGGTGAGCACAGTCGGCCCGGAGACCTGAACGAGCCGATTGAGACCATCGGGAGCAAAGGAGGGAGTACAGTGCAGAACTGCTGAGGTTGAACAGAAAGCGGAACTAATTTGGATTACTAATTTTGGCGCAAAACCGAGGAGAAAGCTTCTTTTCTTTCCGGAGGGACAGCGTGAAGAAGGAAGATCTCAAAGCGTAACCGGGCGGCAGCTGAAAAGGCGAGCAAAAAGGAAGGGGCAAAATACGGAGCAGCGAAGAAAGGCTAAAAAACTTTAAAACAGGCAAAACGAAGGTGAGAAGAATTAGACTTAAACAGTGGAGATTAAAAGAAGAATGGACTTTTTTTTAATATCCCCGTTTCTAGCTGCTTGAGCGGAAGGAGTGAGAAAGTTTTAGCAAAGTAAGGATTGCATACAGTGACTGTGCAGAATAGAGGCTGCCATATTGTAACCGGAAAAGACTTCAACAGTAGTAAAAGAACTTGTTTTTTTTTTCTTTCTCTTTATTGAAAACATACCGAGGCCAACAAAAACATTGAAAAGTACTGCTCCAACTTATCTTTATTTTCTTTACTTAAGTATAGATGAATTAATATTAATGTTATTTATTGGAATTAATTAATTAAGAAATATAGTGTGTATTTAACCAATTTAGAAGATATTTATAATACATAGAGATTTAGAAGTACTATTATTAGAATACTATATTACTATTAATTAATTAACTATTATATATTAACCAGTATATATTATTAGAATATTTTCTGTTTGTGGACTTTATTGAATAATTAATTATCAGATATTAAGATACTAAGAACTGATCAATGGTATAGTCTTTAATTAGATAAGATATTTATTTATATATATATTTATATTTGTAGCTATATTTATATTCATATTCATATTTATATTTATATTTATATTCTTACCACATTCTTAACAGAATTTTATATAGAGAGAATTAATTATTTAAAAGAATTTATTTAAAGAAGGTTTATTGGATTGATCTTTTATAAGGAGGAGGAAAAATAAAAGAAAAGAAAAGAAAGGAATTATAGAAATTATAGAAATTTGGATGGTGATTTGGGAGAAAGTTGATAAAATACTGGGAGAACAATACAAGATTTTGAAAGAAATGACCAGCACTACCACAACCACATTGAAGACAGCCAAGAAGCCAACACCATTTTTAACAGGAACAGCGGCCTCCCCAGTGACACCAAACTTGCCTGTTATTCCGGTTATCTTTGCACGAGTCAAAAAGAGAGCTGTGAAAATATTTACAGACCCCTCACATCCTGGACATAAACTATTTCAACTCCTATCCTCAAACGATGCTATAGAGCACGGCACACCACTAGATGCTAGACACCACCACAAGAACAGTTTTTTCCCGAATGCCATCACTCTGCTAAACAAATAATTTCCTCAACACTGTCAAACTATTTACTAAATCTGCACTACTATTAATCTTCTCATCATTCCTATCACTCATCTCCCCCCCTTATGACTGTATGACTGTAACCTTGTTGCTTGTATCCTTATGATTTATATTGACTGTTTCCTAATATGATTTGATTGCTTATTTGAACCCTATGACTATGATTAAGTAATGTTCCTTATGATTCTTGATGAATGTATCTTTTCTTTTATGTACACTGAGAGCATATGCACCAAGACAAATTCCTTGTGTGTCCAATCACACTTGGCCAATAAAGAATTCTATTCTATTCTATTCTATTCTATTCTATTCTATTCTATTCTATTCTATTCTATTCTATTCTATTCTATTCTATTCTATTCTATTCCCTTTTGACTTCCTACTTTAGCATTCCCATTCCCCATGATGATAAGGACATCATTTTTGGTATTAATTCTGTAAGGTGTTGTGGGCTTCATAGAACCAGTCAATTTCATCCTCTTCAGCACCAATGGCTGGGGCATAGACTTGGACTACTGTTATATTAAATGGTTTGCCTTGGATTTGAACTGAGATCATTCTGTCATTTTGGGGATTGTATCCCAGTATTGTTTTTCCTACTCTTTAGTTGATTATGAAGGCTACTTCATTTCTTCTGAGTGATTCTTGCCCACAGTAGTATACCTGATGGTCATCTGAATTAAATTCACCCATTTCTGTCCATTTTAGTTCGCTGATTCCTAAGATGTCGATGTTCAGTCTTGTCATCTCTTGTTTGACCACCTCCAGTTTGCCTTGATTCATGGATCTTACATTCCAGGTTCCTATGGAGAATAGATCTTTACAGCATCGGACTTTCCTTTCACCACCAGATGCATCCACAGTTGAGCGTCCTTTCAGCTTTGGCCCAGTCACTTCACTCTTTCTGGCACTACTAGTACTAGCCTTCTGCTTTTCCCCAGTAGCATATTGGACACCTTCCGACCTGAGGGGCTCATCTTCCAGCATCATATCCTTTTTCCTTTTGGTACTGTCCATGGGGTTTTCATGGCAAAGATACTGGAGTGGGTTGCCATTTCCTTTTCCAGTAGATCACGTTTTGTCAGAGCTCTCTGCTATGACCTGTCCATCTTGGGTCCCCCTGCACAGCATAGCTCATAGCTTCATTGAGCTATGCAAGCCCCTTCGCCACAACAAAGCAGTAATCCATGAAGGAGTTTTCCATTTAATTCAGTAATCCATGAAGAAGCCATTTTTCTATTTTCTTTTAAACAGGTATTTCTCTGTGTGTGTGTGTGTGTCTCTCTCTCTTTCTTTCTCCCTATCTCTCCCTCTCTCTCATCTCTCATCTCTCTCTTTCTTTCTCTCTCTCATCTCTCTCTCATCTTTTTCTTTCTTCCCCTTTCTCTTTCATCTCTCACTCTCTCTCCCCCTTTCTCCCTCTGTTTCTCATCTGTCTTTCTCTCTGATCTCTCTCTTTCTCTCTCATCTCTCTCTCTTACCCTCTCCCTCCCTCCCTCTCTCAAATATCTCTCTCCCTCTCCCTCCCTCTCTATCATCTCTCTTCCTCTCCCTCCCTCCCTCTCCCTCCCTCATCTCTTTCTTTCTCCCTCCCTCTCTCATTTGTTTCCCAATCAAAAAACAAAAGAATGGTAAAACCCCAGGCCTGGATGGATTATCAACTATGATTATCAACTAGAACTATACAAGACACTGCAAGATGTACCAAGTAATGTAATGTTGGAAGTATTTAATGAACTCTTAGTAAATGGAAAGATACCAAACTCATGGATGGAGGCATATATTATTCTTATACCTAAAGAACATACAGATTTACAACTGTAAAAACTACAGACTGATTTCATTGTTGAATGCTGACTATAAAATATTTGCATCAATAATGGCAAACAGATTTAAAAAGTTGTTAAACGAATTTATACAAATGGATCAAAATGGTTTTTTATCTAAAAGACAGATTAGAGATAATATGAGAACAATTTTGAATACTCTGGAATATTACAAAGTGCATTCAGATAAACAACTGGTAATGATATTCTTGGATGCACAAAAAGCGTTTGACAATGTGAATTGGCAATTTATGATAAAACAATTACAAATTATGGACTTTGGGGAGAGATTTATAAATATGATAAAAACAATTTATAACAAACAGTCAGCAAAAGTAATGATGAACGGAGATATGACAGAAAAGTTTAATATAATGAAAGGAACAAGGATGCCCTCTATCCCCATTATTATTTGTATTGACATTAGAAGTATTAAATAGAAATGTAAGACAAAATGAAGAAATAAAGGGATTGAAAATTAAAAAAGAAGAATATAAACTACAAGCCTTCGCAGATGACTTAGTATTTATCTTGGAGGAACCTCAAATAACAGGACCCAAATTAATAGATCAAATAGAAGAATATGGAGATGTGGCAGGACTGAAAATAAATAAAGAAAAGACAAAAATATTGGTGAAAAATATTACAGAAAAACAGAAGAGAGACTTAATGGAGAAACTAGACATTCAGATTGTGAAGAAAGTAAAATATTTAGGAATTCAATTAACTTCAAGTTGTGTAATGATTAAAGAGGATAATTATTATAAACTGAAAAAAATCAAATTGAGAAAGTCATGGAGAAATGGAAAAATCTACAGTTATCACTAATGGGAAGGATTGCGATAATTAAGATGAATATATTACCAAGACTCTTATTTTTATTTCAAACAATACCGATAACATAACATAAGGATGTTACAAGATGCAAGACTTTGGATTTGGACTACCTAATTGGGAACTATACTATCAGGCAGTGGCATTGATGTGGATGAAAGAATGAATTAAGGAATACAAGACTATTAACTTTGGAAGGACATAATTTACAATTGGGATGGCATGCTTTTTTTTTATTATTAAAAAGTTTTATCAAATATTACAACAATTTTTCTCCCCATCCCTCCTCCCCTCTCCCTCCTCCACCCATCCCCCCTCCCCCCTCTCCCTCCAACCCCGCTCCCCCACCCCAGACTTCCCAGAGCAAATACAGGGTATAACATTTATTTATTTATTTATTTATTTTTCATATTTGTATACCGCCCTACTCCCGAAGGACTCAGGGCGGTGAACAGCCATAATAAATTACAAATACATATAGAAGTTAAAAAACTATTAAAAAACAGATTAAGTAATTTGGCTCAAAGATTAAAACATCCAAATTTATCTAAAAGAGGCCTAAAACCTGATTTAAAAGCCAATTTAAAAGCCAATTTAAAAGGGAGAGTTAGGCCAGACCAGCTTGTTGGAATAGAAACATTTTCAGGGCACGGCGGAATATGCGTAAGTCTTGGATGTTTCGTAACTCTGGGGGAAGCCCGTTCCAGATGGTAGGTGCCCCCACAGAAAAGGCTCTCCCCCTGGGGGCCGTCAGTCGACATTGTTTGGCCGACGGCACCCTGAGGAGTCCCTCTCTATGGGAGCGAACTGGTCGGTGAGAGGCTATTGGTGGCAGGAGGCGGTCTCGTAAGTACCCTGGTCCTGAGCCATGGAGCACTCTAAAGATAGTAACCAAAACCTTGAAGCGCACCCGGAAGACCACTGGGAGCCAGTGCAGCTCGCGCAGGAGAGGGGTTACATGAGAGCGCCACATTGCTCCCATTACCACCCGCGCGGCCACATTCTGGACCAGTTGGAGCCTTCGGGTGCTTCTCAAGGGGAGCCCCATGTAGAGAGCATTACAATAATCCAGGCGTGAGGTGACAAGGGCGTGAGTGACCGTGCGCAACGAGTCCCGATCCAGAAAGGGATGCAACTGGCGAATCAGGCGAACCTGATAAAAAGTCCTCCTGGCCACGGCCATCATATGCTCTTCTAAAGACAGCCCCGAGTCCAGGAGGATGCCCAAGTTGCGAACCCCATCTGTGGGGGCCAACGACTCGCCCCCAATAGTCAGAGATGGCGCCAACTGACTATATCGGGATGATGGAAACCACAGCCACTCGGTCTTGGATGGATTGAGTCTGAGTTTGTTCCTCCCCATCCAGATCCGTACGGCCTCCAGGCACCGGGACATCACCTCGAGGGCATCATTGGGGTGGTCTGGGGTGGAGATGTACAGCTGGGTGTCATCAGCGTACTGATGGTACTTCACCCCAAAACCACGGATGATCTCACCCAGCGGCTTCACATAAATGTTGAATAGAAGGGGCGAGAGGACCGATCCTTGTGGCACCCCACATATAAGGGGCCTCGGGGTCGACCTCTGCCCCCCTGTCAACACAGACTGCGACCGGTCAGAGAGAAAGGAGGAGAACCACTGTAGAACAGTGCCCCCCACCCCCAACCCTTCCAACCGGTGCAGCATGATATCATGATCGATGGTATCAAAAGCCACTGAGAGGTCTAGTAGGACCAGGACAGAGGAGCAACCCCTGTCCCGAGCCCTCCAGAGATCATCAACCAATGCGACCAATGCTGTCTCTGTGCTGTACCCGGGCCTGAATCCTGACTGGAACGGATCTAAATAATTTGATTCATCCAGGTACTGAGGCAGTTGTCGTGCAACCACACTCTCAACAACCTTTGCAACAAAGTGAAGGTTGGAGACAGGACGATAATTTGCTAATACAGCTGGATCCAGGGAGGGCTTCTTGAGGAGGGGCCTCACCACCGCCTCTTTCAAGATGGTGGGAAAGACACCCCCACTCAAAGAAGCATTTATAATCTCCTGGAGCCAGCCTCGTGTCACCTCCCGTGAGGCCAGTACCAACCAGGATGGACACGGGTCCAATAAACATGTGGTCGCATTTAGTCTGTTCAGTATCCTGTCCACGCTTTCGGGAGTCACAGGATCAAACTCTTCCCAAATAATATTCTCAGGACCTGCCCCTGTCATCTCCTCTGGATCAATCCAGTCAGAGTCTAGCTGTTCACGAATCTGAGCAATTTTGTCATACAGATATTGTACAAAATCCTCAGCTCTACCCTCCAAGGGGTCTTCCCGCATCTCTTGATGGAGCAGCAGGTCACCCTAAACAGGGCGGCTGGGCGATTATCTGATGACGCAATAAGAGTAGAAAAGTAGTTACTCTTCTCTACTCTTATCGCTCTTATTAAGTTACTCTTATTTAACAAACATGAACTAAAATATGCTAATTTTCTGTAAGCTCTTAATTCCCTCTTGCTCTTTAACTCCCCTTTCCACTAACAAAACATAATTCAAAAAGAAATAGTTGGTTTCATTCATAAGCTATTTGAAGCTTTTTAGTCCAATATTGGTTTTGAATATAGTCAATCCATCTTCTCCATTCCGATATATATTTTTCACTTGAATGATCCTTCAAATACGCTGAAATTTTAGCCATCTCTGCTAAATTCATTACTTTTAATGTCCATTCTTCAATAGTAGGCAAGTCTTCCTTCTTCCAATACTGTGCCACCAAAAGTCTGGCTGCTGTTATTAAATTTAAAATCAACTTAGTCTCTATAACAGTACAATCTGTAATTATACCTAACAAGAAGAACTGTGGAGTAAATTTTATCTTCTTTTGGAGAATATTTTGAATAATCCACCATATTTTTATCCAAAATGCCTTAATTTTTTTACATGTCCACCATATATGATAATACGTGGCATCATCACATTCACATCTCCAACACTTGGGTGGCACACTTGGATACATACAAGCTAGCTTTTTAGGATCTAGATACCATCTATAAAACATTTTATAAAAATTCTCTCTTAAATTTTGGGCTTGAGTAAACTTCACATTTCTAACCCATATTTTTTTCCACGTATCCATCATTATTGGTTCTTCAATATTTTGTGCCCATTTTATCATACAATCCTTAACTAACTCCGTTTCTGAATCTATTTCTACCAATGCATTATACAGCCTTTTTATATGCATTTGACTTTGATCTCTAATCTGTTTTACCAAATTCTCCTCATTTTGCAAAATATCAATTTTCTGATCTTCTCTCCATCTAGCTTGCAACTGTACATATTGAAACCATGTTTGAATTATCCCTTCTTCTCTTAGTTGATTCAAAGATTTTAATTGTAATATATCTCTTTCCTTGTTAAGAAGATCACATCTTGTTTTTGCTCTACACTTTTATTCTCTATCATGTGTCTGGATATTGCCCACATTGGTAACTTCTCGTTTAATTTATACTTATACTTTTTCCAGACACGCAATAAAGAATTCCTTAATATATGACTATTAAAAGTTTTATCCACTTTCTTATCATATAGTAAATAAGCATGCCACCCATAAACCAAATCATATCCCTCAATATTCAATATTCTTTCTTCTGTTGAGTTTATCCAATCACTCATTGCTGATAGGGCAGCTGCCTCATAATATAGTCTTAAGTTGGGCATTTTGAGACCTCCTCTTTCACGTATATCCTGCATTATTTTTTGTTTGATTCTCGGTCTCTTCCCTGCCCAGACAAAATTATTAATACCCTTCTGCCATATCTTCAGATTTTCATCTTTTTTAAGTATTGGTATCATTTGAAAAAGAAACAAAAACTTAGGCAAAACATTCATTTTTACTGCTGCTATTCTTCCTAACAAGGATAACTGTATTTTTTTCCAAGTTTCCATCTCTCTCTATTTTTTGCCACAACGGATCATAGTTATGCGTGAATGGTTTCGCATTTGATGTCATAATATAAACCCCCAAATACTTAACTTTTTTAACAATTTCAAATCCTGTTAATCTTTCTAATTCCTGTTTTTGATTTGTAGTCATGTTTTTAGTTATTATCTTCATTTTCCCTGCATTTATTTTAAATCCAGATACTTGCCCATATTGCTTAATTATATTTTATTTATTTATTTGTTTGTTTCAATTTGTATACTGCCCTTCTCCAGCAGGACTCAGGGCGGTGAACAGCCAGAATAAAACAGAACATACAAAATTTAAAAACAGTTTAAAAATGATTAAATATTTTTGGCCGCAATTTAAAACAACCCAATTAAAATCAATTAATTTAACCAAAACAGTGGGATCAAGCCAGCCTGGCTAGGTGAAATAAATAAGTTTTCAGGGCCCGACAAAAAGTCCGGAAGTCTGGTATTGTATGTATATCTGGGGGAAGGTTGTTCCAGAGGGTGGGCGCCGCCACAGAGAAGGCTCTCCCCCTGGGGGTCACCAGCCGACTCTGTCTGGTGGACAGCACCCTGAGGAGACCCTTCTGTGCAGTGTTCTGGCCGGTGGGAGGCTATTGGTGGCAGAAGACGGTCTCGTAAATACCCCGGCCCTAAGCCATGAAGCGCTTTAAAGGTGGTCACCAACACCTTGAAGTGCACCCGGAAGACCACCGGGAGCCAGTGCAGCTTGTGCAGGAGAGGTGTCACATGGGAGCACCTCGTCGCTCCCATAATCCCCTGCACGGCCGCATTCTGGACTAGCTGGAGCCTCTGGGTGCACCCCAGGGGGAGCCCCATGTATAGAGCATTGCAGTAGTCCAGGTGGGAAGTGATGAGTGCCTGAGTGACCATGCATAGGGAGTCCCGATCTAGAAAGGGACACAACTGTCGTATCAGGCGAACCTGATAAAAAGCCCCCCTGGCCATGGCCGTCATATGCTCTTCTAAAGACAGCCATGCATCCAGGAGGATGCCCAAGTTGCGAGCCCTCTCCGTGGGGGCCAGTGATTCGCCCCCAATAACCAGCGACGGCACCAGCTGGCTATATCGGGACACCAGAAGCCACAGCCACTTGGTCTTCAAAGGGTTGAGTTGGAGCCTGTTTCTCCCCATCCAGGTCTGCACAGCCTCCAGGCACTGGGACATCACTTCAAGGGCATCGTTGGGGTGGCCTGGGATGGAGATGTACAGCTGGGTGTCATCAGCGTACTGATGGAACTCCACCCCAAAGCCACGGATGATCTCACCCAACGGCTTTACATAAATGTTGAACAGAAGGGGCGAGAGGACAGACCCTTGCAGCACCCCACAAACAAGACACCTCGGGGTCGACCGCTGCCCCCCTGTCAACACAGATTGCGACCAATCAGAGAGGTAGGAGGAGAACCACCGCAAAACGGTGCCCCCCCAACCCCTCCAATTGGCGCAACATGATACTATGGTCGATGGTATCAAAAGCCACTGAGAGATCTAATAGGACCAGGATAGAGGAGCAACCCCTATACCGAGCCCTCCAGAGATCATCCACCAACACGACCAATGCCGTTTCCGTGCTGTGCCCAGGCCTGAAGCCAGACTGGAGCGGATCTAGATAGACAGCTTCATCCAGGTACTGTGGCAGCTGCCGCGCCACCACACTCTCAACAACCTTCGCAATAAAGCGAAGGTTGGAGACTGGACAATAGTTAACCAAAATAGCCGGATCCAGAGAGGGCTTCTTGAGGAGGGGCCTCACCACCACCTCTTTCAAGGTGGCCGGCAGGACACCCTCCCTCAAGGAAGCGTTAATAATCCTCTGGAGCCAGCCTCGTGTAACCTCCAGGGAAGCCAGGACCAATCAGGAGGGACACGGGTCCAATAAACATGTGGTCGTGTTCAGCCGTCCCAAAATCCTGTCCACATCCTCGGGAGCCACAGGATCGAACTCCATTAAACCTACAACCAACTGTAATGGTTGGGTTAAAGTAACAGCCAAATCATCTGGGAATGCTCATACTCTGTAATCATACTGTCTAATTTTAATTCCATTTATTTTATCCAACCCACGTATCTTGCTCAACAAAAATTCCAAAATCAAGATAAACAATAATGGAGACAAAGGACATCCTTGTCTTGTTCCTTTTTCTATATTAAAAGTATCTGTTAAACTACCATTAATTATTATTTGCGCTGTTTGTTTCTAATATAGTGCCTTAATAGATTGTGTAAAATATTCTCCAAACTGCATCTTTTCTATTATTTTCAATAAGAAATGCCAATTCAATCGATCAAATGCTTTCTCCGCATAGAGAAAAATTACCGCTGCAGGGATTTGGTTGTTCTTCCCCATATACTTCAATAAGTTAACCACTTGCCTTACATTACTCTTAATTTGTCTACCATTTATAAAACCAGTTTGATCATTATGAATCATTTGTTGCATGACTGTTATTAACCTATTTGCTAGTATTTTAGCAAAATCTTGTCATCAGTATTTAAAAGTGATATAGGCCTATAATTTTTTGGTTGAGTGTGGTCTTGCTCCTCCTTTGGAATCAAAGAGATAAAAGCTGTCCTCCAGGATGGGGGTACATTTCCTCCAGATTGTATGTTGGTAAATAAATCTTTAAGTGGTCCCACCATTTCTAGCTGCAAGTGTTTATAATAAGCAGCTGTCAAACCATCCATCCCAGGGGCTTTACCCCAACTGCTTAATTACAAGCATGATCTCTTCAGAGGTTATTGGTTGATTTAAACCCTCCCTTTGCTCTCTTGTAATTATAGGAATATTCTCTTTCTGTAAATATCTATCTACATCTAAACTTTGAATTTTATCACTAGTATACAACCTCGTGTAAAATTCTAAAAATGCTTTTTTAATCATGTTTTGCTGATAAACCTCTTTACCTTTATATTCTATATAGAATATATATGGGATTTTTAAATTTTATAGACTTGGGGTTTTAATTGGGTGGCCAATTGATTTAATCTCTTTTAATTATCTTAACTTTTGTATTGTATGTATTTTAATTTTGGCTGTTCACCGCCCTGAGTCCCTTTTGGGAAAGGGGCGGTATATAAATTAAATAAAAATAAAATAAAAATAAAATAAAAATTCTATTTTCTCTATGGTCCACGACTTTGTTTTTTCCTTAACAGATATGCTAACCATCTCCCTGGTTTATTAGCATTGCAAAAAGTATTATGTTTAGCATATTACAAATTAGTTGCGACCTGATCTGTCATTAGCATATTAAATTGCCCTCGCAGTAAGTTAATTGCCTCTTTTATTTTCTTGTCTGCTGGGTTCAATATCAAAGCTTGTTTTTTAAAAAATTTTCTCTTCTAAGTCCCTCCTTTTTTTCTCCTGTTTACGTCTATGTTTATTATTCAAATATATCAAAATACCTCTCATATATGCTTTACTTGCATCCCAAGCCATTTCCATAGATGTACCCTTATGCATATTTATAATAAAAAATTATTTCAGAAATTTTTTACATTCTTTTACATTTTCTTCATATCTAAACAGATTTTCATTTAGCCTCCAAGACCTCTTAGATTCTATTCCATACTCTAATTCCATCCAAACTGGACTATGATCCGTTAAAACTCTTGGGCAGATCTTCGTCTTCTTCACCCTAGAAAAAAGATCAATAGTAATTAATATGAAATCAATCCTAGAGAAGGATTGATGTCTATCAGAGAAAAAATAAAGTCTTTTTCTTCAATGTTCCTCTCTCTCCAAATATCTCTCAACTCCATATCATCCATCATTTCAAAAAAAGATTTTGGCAATCTAGCACGCGTTGAGATATTTTGCAAGAGTCCCTATTTATCTTTTTTAGTGTCCAAAACTCCATTCCAATTGCCCAATAAAATGCATGATTTATAATCCCATTGTAGTAACTTGGAATGTAAAAGCTTATAAAAATTTTCCTGCTGTTGGTTCGGTGCATATACTCCAATTAAAAGTATTTTTTCTCCTTTTATTAAAAGTTCAATTGCTATAAATCTTCCTTGATCATCTGCTTCAATTAGTTTGGCAATTAAGTCTTTTTTTAGGTATATAACTATACCATTCTTCTTCTTGGGAGCAGATGCAACAAAATGTATTCCTAACCTTGCATTTATTAAGTATTTTTGATCTTTACTTCTGATGTGAGTCTCTTGTAAGCAAATTACATCATTTTTAAACTGTTTCAAACAATGAAATATTTTTCTCCTCTTTTGTGGTGAGTTTAAGCCATTAACATTCCAAGTCAGAAATCTAGTTGCCATTCTTGGCTGCCTGAAGCCTTTGGAGCATCTGCTGGAAGTCTCCATGCCTTTTGTTTTTTGGTCTTGCTCCTCCCACTGCTTCTGTTTTGTAGTTTTTTGAATCATTTGTAATTACTGCAGTCTTAACTCTTCTTGATGCTTGGCTGCCACTCGGGTCTGTCTTTGAACCTTAGGTTCTTCTATTTTATCAAACACCTTCAAAGCTTGAGCAGTAGTTGAAAGTTGTATTAAATCTTTTTGAGTAATCAAAGCTTCCTTTGGGCCTGTGCCAGCGATTCTTCCTTCGCCCCCTCTACTTCCGTCTTCCTTCTAGCTTCTGGGGGCTGTGGGCATCCAGCCTTTAGTACATTGGTGTAAAAATCTCTTGCCTTCCACACTGAGTTAAGATGATATCTTTCTCCTGAATAGTTCACCACCAGTCCAGCTGGAACCTCCCATCTGTACTGTATCTGACGTTTTCTCAGTTCTTCCACCAGAAAGGCGTAATCCCTTCTGGCTCTCAACATTTTGGGGGGGATTTCTTTCAATATTAAAACCTCCTGCCCTTGCACTTGAAGTTTATTTTTAAAGGTAACTTGTAAGATTTCGTTGCGTATTCTCCTTTTTGTAAAATAGACTACAATGTCTCTTGGTAAATGTTTCTGTCTGGCAATCCATGAATTGACATGGTAAATTTTGTCAATTTGCCATTCAAGATTTGCTTTTTGATCTCCCATTATCTGTTCAAATGCTTCTGAAAAGATCTCTCTCAAATTCTCTTGCTTATTTTCTTTGAGGTCTCTTATTCTCAAAGCAAATTCCATATCTCTATATTGTATCATTATCACATCAGCCTCAGCCCTTTCCATCTTGTTCTGGACCACTCCCATTTTATTTTCCAAGTTCTCATTAGACTGCTTAATTTCTTCCACTTTTTCATCTATTGCCTCAATATGGCCTGCCAGACCTTGAACTGCCATGATAATATCTTCTCTAATTTCTTGATTACATTTTTGAATAATCTCTTTAATTTGAACTATCTCTTCAGCAACATCTTGGATTTTATCCTCAAACGTTGAAGCAATTTTGTTTTCTATAACAGAGGCTTGTGTTTTAAGGGCTTCCTGCAACATTGCAAGTGTTAATATTGGTGATTCCGTTGGAACAGAGAGAGATTGCAATTTGGATGTTTGAGCTGGCGAAGTCCCAGCACTTTTGGTAACAATAGTCTTTACTTTTGAAGCCATTTTTAGTTTCCAATTTATTTATTTTTTTAGCAGCCAGAACAATAAATCCACCAACTCCAAAAATTCCCAGTCTTTAAATAATATCAATACTTTTTTTTAAAAAAAGGTCACTGCTGTAGTCTTTTTAGCCTTAATCTTCTTTTTTCTTTAAAGCAAAAATCTCTAGTTTTGAACAGGGGCTACCAGCGCTAAACAAAACTTTCCTCTTTAACTTTCGCTTTCATGCCCCATTAAAGCTCAATCGCCATCTTGGTTTCACTTTCTCCCCTTAATGAGTCAGAAGGAAGTAATACACATTTGGAGTTAAAGATCAGTACTTGCAAATCTGATCTCTCCTGAGTTTGCTCAGCCTGCTTCCGAATGATGTTTATTCCAAGCGTTGTTTGCAGGGGTGGTCGTGGCGTTTTCTTCTCCTTAAAGCAGAAATGTCCCAGATCCAGAGCTCTGTCGGGCTTCCAGGGAGTTCTCACCCTTCAAGACCCAGAATTGTTCCTGGGGATCCTTGGGGAGCTCTACCTATGCCTGTCTGCTCTCTTCCTCTCCTTTTCCTGGGGAGAAAGTTTTCCAGCCGCTAGACAGCTGATTTGCACTGTTCTAGTGACTTTACAAGATCGCAGGGCTGGCGCTCACAAAAGGAGCATCTTCGGCGCCTGCGGTCCCACCGGAAGTCTGGATGGCATGCTTTTTTATGGTATGACAAAAATAAGATGCACAGTTACTTCCAAAGACACTATGTAAGAAATGCATTATTATTAGTATGGGAGAATGTTAGAGATAAATATTATTTGAAAATATCAATATGGTTATCTACAATGGAAGCGTTAATACATCCAAATATTATTAATATGGGGACTATTCTTAGATATAAAGATATACTAACAGATAAGGGGGAATTGAAAAAGAAACAAGAAATAGAATAAGGGATCGAAATGGATTGGTATATGCAATTACCAATACAAACAAGGTATGTAAAAGATGCTAAATTGTATGGTTTTTACTTGGAAATGACAGAGCTTGATGAGATACTCATAGGAACAGATGAAAAAATGATTAAAAAACTATATAATTACTTATGGAGTATTAGAAGAAGAACAGGTAAAAGAAACAATGATAGCATGGGCTAAGAATTTTGGATAAACAATTGAGTTAGACAAATGGCAGCAAATATGGGAAAGAAATTACAAATTAACCATGTCCACAGCATATAAAGAAAATCAATACAATGTTCTATAGATGGCACATGGCACCTGAAAAATTGGCAAAAATGTTTAAAGATAAATCAGCTAAATGCTGGAAATGCCATCAGATACCAAGATCGTCTTATCATATGTGGTGGACGTGTCCAGAAGCGAGGAATTACTGGATTAAAATTAGAACATGGCAAGAGGAAATGATACAACAACATATTGATTTAAAACCTGAACTATTCCTATTGGGCATCTTACCAGAGAAATATAGTAAAGAGAATACTTATTTGATTATACATATTGTAACTGCAGTGAGAATTGTATTTGCACAAAATTGGAAAGCAGAGAAAATCCCTTTAGAGGGAGAAGTAATTAAAAAAATATTGGAATGTGCAGAAATGATTAGATTAACTTTGGTATTTAAAGAAAAGGAAGAATCTGAGTATTTTAAAGTATGGGGCAATTATATCAATGGTTAGAGAAGAGAGATATATATATAAAAATTTAGATAATTGATGAATTAATATAAACATAAGAAATTTGGGAAGAATGATGTAACAATCTAAATGAAAATATAAAGGGGACTTCTGGTTGGTGCCGCAGGGTTACAGATGGAGAATTAGCGGGCTCTTTGGAGCCCTGCAAAAACCCCATCTGCCAAGCCCCGGCCAGTAGGTCTTTGGACCTACCCTGTCCTGTAGGGACAGGGGGATAGAGAGGGACTCCTCGGATGGCCGAAAGGAACGGGCAGGTTCCTTGGGGCCGGAGGCTTGCCCTCTGCGCTGGTGGTGGTGGAACGGCAGCCATGGTGGCTGCCCTGAGACTGAGCAACCGGGATACAAGAATGTACAGGAGGAGAAGAGGAGAAGCGGAGAGTGGAGCTGGGAGTTTGCATGCCGGGTGAGTGGACATCAACCCAGGCAGGAACTGCCCACAAACTCTGAATTACAATTAGTCTGCCCCTGCCTTAACAGCGGCTGAGAACTTTTGGGGCACAAAGAGAAAATGTTTTGGTGGAAAACATAAATTACTGACTTTTTGGAAATGTTTGACTACAGATATTAGATTTCATTTAAGAGAAGTAAAATATAGATTTGAGGTAATAGGTTTTAGGATTGAGGAATATATATGAAATATTGATTGTTAAAATGATAAAGATTTAGAACGGTGTTTATTGTTTAGAATTTTGGGTGTAATAGTAGAATGATAAATGTTTAGAATAAGATTTTTTCTTTTTTTAAAAAAGATATAAATGGATAAAATTTGGAACAAAATTGATTGAGGGAATGTGAATAATTGGACTCATTTTATGCCAGAACAAACCCTTGTTCTAAAAAGATGTATTTCTGGAAAAAAATAAATAAATGAAAATATAAAGTATGATAGAAATATAATATGAAAATGATGGAGGAGGAAGTAAAAGACACAAAATATGGAGTCATATGAAACACCGAATGATTAAGGATGTATTGTATGTTTGTATGTTTGTTTGTTTTTTAAAAAAACTTTTATTAAAAAAAAAAGATCATGCAGCAAGAGAAAAGGCAACTGCGTGTGTTGCCGCTGCCTTCCAGACCAGCCTTGGAAAAGCCTGCCCTCACAATTGGACTCCCTTTCTTCCAGTGCTCGTGCGAGGAACCCTGGATCTTAGCACCAGCATATTTCATGCATTAAGAAGCCCGCTGGTGGCCTCAGTGTCCCTTTCCTCCCTGTGGCTCTAATTCTTAAAAATGTTGGGTTCTCCTATGAACACTGGGAGAAAGAGAGTCCCATTGTGAGGGCAGGCTTTTCCAAGGCCGGTCCTAGAGGGAGATAGAGATCAATGTACCTTTCCTCCCCATGGCTCTAATTCTTTGCTATCTTTAGATGGGCTTTTATTTTGTTGGCCTAAGGGCAGAGGAGGGGGGAAGGGATTCGGAATGGTATGTAGGAAATCTGTCTCTGCAGCATCCATTGCTTGCCAGTGGCAAGCAATGAGGCAATGGCAGCAAACAAGCGCACTGGGCCTCAAGAACTGTAGGGAAGGCAGGCAAGTGTGCTGGGCAATGTGGGAGGCAGCTAGGCCAGGATTCGGGCCTTGCTGTTTGCAGTCACTCACCCAGACAGATCAGGGCAGCTCAGCTATGCTGAAAAGCGAAATTGAAACTAAAGAAGGGTCTTTGTTGCAATGTGACAAAATGAGGCAGAGAGATTTCTTTTTCTTTTTCCTCACCAAAAAAGGTAAGTGCAAAACTGCAAACAATGGGAAATTTAGGGCAAGAGGAGGTTCAAGATTTTAAAATACAAAAGAAAAAAAGCTCTATTTAACTAGGGAATTGTAATAATTGAAATACTATTAATTGTATATTGTATTGAAAGCAGAAATGGTTAAGTTGTGGTTTGGAGAAATATATGGGGGAAATTATTTGGTTTATTATTATTGGTAAATATAATTAATTGATTTGTAAGAAATTGGATTGCATGGAAATAATTGGAATATTCATGTTCATATTGATTAATATACAAAAAAGAGTTATATAACTAATTGATTTATATTAAAATGTTGAATTTGTATTAAACAACTGTATTACATAATTAACCAATGTGAGGATGGATATAAAAATAGATGACAATGCAAAGGGGTATAATATAGAATAGAAGGGAAAAATTGAATTTGATTAAGATTAGAGATGAGGATGATGGGTAATATTGGTTTTTTAAAAAAATAGATGAGGAATAAATATGGTAAAAAGGAAATATAGAAATTGTAAATTTAATTGAAATGACTAAATACTGTGTTGGAAGAAATATCCTTCTGGGTTCTGCTCCAAGTGGGGAAAAAGACACTGGAAACATGGAGACTGCTTGGAAAGATGGTTTAATGGTGGACAGGATCATATGGTTTGATGGGGCCCTTTGTGTTAGTTTCTGTTGCTATTGTGTTGCAAATGTCCTTTGACAAAGGATTGACTTTCTGCCTCTGGCCCATTAACAAAGGGTGGGGGGCAGGAAGCTGCTTTGTCTGTAAAATATGCTTCTCCATTTCTCATCCAGGGAAATATAATATTCTGCCTTTTTAATATTTCCCAAAATATTTCATTCTTCTAGGAAAGGGGTGGGTGCTAACCTCCTACAACTGTTTAAATTTGTGAACCGGCCAAATACTCTGTTCAAAGAAAATAGGTTGTATGTGTGCTTCTAATTATTGCTATTTATTCCTATTTCTTCTCTTTTATTCTTTAAAGTTTAACAATTCATTCTTTATCTTAATATCTTAATATTTGTTTGGGGTTGGCTTTCTTCCCTTTCATCTTTTTTATTGTACAGCAATCTTTCTCCTCAAACCTACCACCTCTGTCTTTTCTTTCTTACTTACTTTCTCTTCCCCCCCTCTTCTTCTTCTCCCTACTTCCTCTTTCTCCTTCTCCTCCTATCTTCTTCCTTCTCTTGCCTTCACTCCTCCTCTAATTTCCCTTCGCTTCCTTCATCCCTCTCTATTGCTATATCCTTTTATGCATATGGACTACTCAAAGGGCTGGAAAAGTTATTTTTGACTGGTCCTCACACTTTTGACCAGTCCTCGAATTTACGACTGTCCTTACAATTTATGTTTTTGCCCTATCTTGTCACCATGGTGAAGAGAAGCAGTTGTGAAATGAGTGACACAGTTGTTAAGAATGGTACAATGGGCATAAATGATGACCAGTCATAACTGCGAAGACCGGTCAAAAGTGTGAGGACCTGTCAGAAATCACATTTTTCAGCCCTCTGGGTAGTCCTTTTGTGCACAGGGACTACTCAGAGGGCTTAAAAAGTTATTTTTGACTGGTCCTCACACTTTTGACCAGTCCTCAAATTTACGACTGTCCTCACATTTTACATTTTTTGCCCTATCTTATACCATGTTGAAGAGAAGCAGTTGTGAAATGAGTGACATGGTTGTTAAGAATGCTGCACAGGCATAAATGTGAGGATGGTCATAAGTGTGAGGACCAGTCAAAAGTGCGAGGACCTGTCAGAAATGACTTTTTTCAGCCCTCTGAGTAGTCCCTATACACATAGCCATGGCCATCCAGTCACAGGACCAGCTAGCCACGCCCACCCAGTCACATGACCTCCAAGCCACGCCCACAAAATAAGCCATGCCCACAGAACCTGTAGCAAAAAAAATTTAGAACCCATCCCTGGTTGGGGGTCACCACAACATGAGGAACTGTATTAAAGGGTCGCGGCATTAGGAAGGTTGAGAACCACTGATCTATCTATCATTTCTCTTTATTTTTATTATTTTGCATACTGTTTCCTATTGTGAATATTTTATGTTTTATGACTTAGAATATACACTCTAATGCTGACATTGTTGTGTGTGTATGTATGTGTATACACACGCACATACACATACACATATACATCAGTGGTGGGTTTAAATTTTTTTTACTACCGGTTCTGTGGGTGTGGCTTGGTGGGCGTGCATGGCATGGCTTGGAGGGCGTGGCTTGGTGGGCATGGCAGGGGAAGGAAACTGTAAAATCTCCACTCCCACCCCCCTCCAGGGAAAAGTTACTGCAAAATCCTCTTTTCCTCCTGATCAGCTGGGACTTGAGAGGCAGAGAATAGATGGGGGCAGGGCCAGTCAGAATTTTTACTACCAGTTCTCCGAATTACTCAAAATTTCCGTTAGCGGTTCTCCAGAACTGGTCCAAACCTGCTGCAACCCACCTCTGATATACATATACATATTAGTAAAACTCTTCTTTTTGTCAATTAGCCAAAACGGTACATCATAGGGCAACATTTTTAAAATCAAGGTACCTCAAATTCACTAAATGAAAGCATGTATAGAAAATATGTTATACATTACTCTTGTGTAATTGAAATTTTAGGGCTCCCCCCCGTTGTATTCAAAAGCATGTTACCACTGCCATACCACCACAGCCACATGATTGTGATTTCCAATGTACCCATCCATCTTGCCCACAAGCAAAGTTAATGGAAAAGCCAGCAGGAAGATTGAAGTCACTCCCATTCCCTGTAAGGTCCTGCCTCTACTCCCTGTTCAAGAAAGTATGAACTCTTCAGATAGCAGCATTTCACAAGTAATCTTTTATTGAAAGGAAGTGATTGCAAGACAAAAGCAAAGCAAGCTCTAAGTTTCCATTAGGCAATTCTGTTAGGATAAAGGAGTTAGAAACCCCTCCCCTCAGTCTGATGTTGAATGAGCCAATCCACAGGTGTGAAGATGTGGAAATCACTGTCCTGGGAAGGAGATAAGGAACTGTTCCCAGGTGCTTCTTTCAGGAGGCTTCAGAACTGAGGCAAAACAGATGGCCCTCCCCGCTTACACATTCCTCCAAAGGTAATCAAAGTACAGGGCAGATAGGTGTAAGAGCTAGGGTTATAAACTAAGGGATTATAGGATATGCAGGAAACAGGAAGAGGGCAATAAGTGAATAAAGGAATCCAGGCCCCCTCCCCACAGAAATGGTAGTATCATGGTAGGGATCTGACATGCTGCCCCCCCCAAAAAAATGAAAGGTCCACCTGTAAAGGAAACAAAAAGAGAAGCAATGTTAGTTAGTTGGGTTTGTCAGGGTACCGCAAGTGGAACTTCTTTAGTAATGCGGGAGCCCTAAAATGTTTTTTAGCCACCCACTCATTCTGGGAGGGGGGTAAATGCTTCTAGGCTACTAAATATTGCATGGAGCCATGGTGTGTGTGAGAGTCTAGGATTTCCTTGATCTCAAAGTGTTATTTCCCCTCAATCATAATCGAGGTCGAAGGAACATCTGCAGGTGGCCTTAGAGGCAAGATAATTTCTGGCTTCAGTTGGCTGCAGCGAAACACTGGATGGACCTGCTTAAGTGTTTTAGGGAGGAATAATTCCATGGTTACTGGATTAATGATCCTAGTGATAGGGAAAGGTCCTATGAACTTAGGTCCCAACTATTTGGTGGGTTGCAAGGACTGTATTTGGTGGACTGAATTTGGTGGATAAGCAGACCTTATTGCCTATTTTGAAAGGCTTTGGCTCTGTTCTTTTTTGATCGGCTTGAGCTTTGGCCCTAGCCTCGCTTGTATGCAAAGGGCAGGAGGTCTGTCCCGTTATCTTGCTGATAATTAATAAAACATCTCAAATATTGTTCTAGAACACTGTTCAGTCTCTTTGTGGTCAGATGGTGGGAGGAGCTTAGGCCCTGGCCAGGAGGCCCAGAAAAGCTTTCCAGAACTTTGAAGTGAAGTGAACCCCCCCCGATCAGATATTATCCTTTGTGGGGCCCATGCAGTCAATAAATGTGCTGTTGGAACATTTTGACAAGTGCCTTGGCAGTGGGAATTCTTTGGCAGGAGATAAAATGGGCCTGCTTGGAGAACAGGTCCATTATGACCAAATGGCAGTATTCCCCCCACTTTCTGGCAGCTCTACAATAAAATCCGTAGAGATCTCTCTCCAGGGTGCTGCAGGCTCAGCCATGGTTTGTAAGAGTCTAGGGTTTTTTCCCTGCCTTCTTTTAGCTGCTGCGCAAGCAGGGCAACTGACAACGTAGCTCTCTATGTCTTTCTTAAGGGATGGACAACAGAATTGTCTTTTTATAAGGTGCAGGGTTTTTACAAACCTGAAGTGGCCAGCCAGTTTGGAGTCATGGCATACCTTCATGAGAGAAAGACTCTGGCTAGCTGGAATGTATAATTTTCCCCCTACCCAAACCAGGTCATCTTTAAGCAAACAGGTATTTTTATGGGCTTGGAACCAGTCATCATTAAGTAGGGCTTGTTTAAACTCCTGAACATTGGCATTGTCTGTTAGAAGGTCCTGTTTGGCTTGGGATCCTGTTTGGCTGCCAGCTGGGAGGCTGGGAGCAGGAGTTTGATCATTTCAGGTTTTCCGCTATTATATTATGGTTTTCTGGACAGTGCGCCTGCTAGAAAATTCTTTCCCCCAGGAAAATATTTGAGGCTGAAGTCAAAACGCTTAAAATATTGAGCCCATCGCACTTGTTTTGGGGAGCGTTTCCACAGGGTCTTAAGGGCCTCCAGATTTTTATGATCAGTCCACACCTTGAAAGGGATTTTGTTTCTCTCTAGGAAATGTCTCCAGGTAAGGAGACCCCATCGTATTGCATATGCCTCTTTCTCCCAGATAGCCCATCTTTGTTCAGTGTCTGTTAATTTTTTAGATGTGTAGGCACAGGGTTGTAGTTGGCCCTGTTCATTTTCTTGGAGTAGAATGGCCCCAACAGCCATGTCTCTGTGGTCTTCCTGTATGACAAAAGGTTTTTCTGAGTCTGGGTGCTTTAGGATGGGTTCAGCTGAGAATAATTGTTTCAGTTTCTCAAATTCCGCCTGGCATTACATAATCCAGTTTAGGGGCTGTTTCAGCTGCGGCTTGTCCCCACTTTTGTTTTCAAAAGGTTAGTGATGAGGAGTGCAATTTGCACAAAAGCTGGGATAAATTGTCAATAGAAGTTTGCAAACCCCAGGAAACTCTGCAGTTGCTTGCGCATGCGGGAGGGGCCCAGTCAATCACCGCTTGCACTTTCCCTTGGTCCATCTCCATGCCCTCATGGGATATTTGGTATCCCAGGTAGTCTGTCTAATCCTGGTGGAATTCACATTTAGACAGTTTTTCACAAAGTTTAGCAGTGCGGAGCTTGTTTAGGACCGCCCGGACAAGTTTTATGTGCTCAATTTTGGTTTTGGTGTATATTAAAATGTCATCTAAACACACCAGAATCCCTTTGTATAGGTGCTCATGGAGCACCTCGTTTATGAGTTGCATGAACACAGAGGCAGTGCCTTGTAGTCCAAACGGGAGCACTTTGAATTGATAGCACCCTAAGGGGGTGTTAAAAGCTGTTTTCCATTTGTCCCCTTCCCTAATCCTGATTCGGTAGTAAGCCTCTCTTAGGTCCAGTTTTGAAAAGATTTTCCCCTTGGAGAGGTGGGCTAGCATGTCCTTCATGAGAGAAAGGGGGTACACATTTTCTACGCTTGCATTGTTTAAATTTCTATAATCTACACATAAGCATAAAGACCCATCTTTTTTTCTTGGAACAGCACTGAGATGGCAATTTTTGGTCGCGTTGGTTCAATGAAACCCCTAGCCAGGTTCTTATCTATGAAGATCCTCAATTCCTTGAGTTCTCTGGGGGACATGCTATACATCTTGGGTTTTGGTAGTTTGGCACCTGGGAGGATTTTGATGGAGCAGTCTGTGGGATGGGGGGCGGGGAGCTCATCGGAGCCCTCTTCACTAAACACTTCAACTAAGTCCTTGTATTCCCTGGGAATGCCCTGGGTTGGTCCAGCTCTCCCAGCCACAGTTTTTTCTTTGTTTGGGTTTCCTCCCAGTTCCTCCCTTTGCCCATCTGGTCTAGTCACTCCCCATTGGAAGTGGGTTCCCTGCTGTCAGTTTATTCTGGGGTTCCATTTCCTTAGCCAGGTGAGTCCCAGGACTAGCAGCCATTCCATTCTGGGTGATACAATAAATGTGAGTCTCTCATCATGGGTTCCCATGGCTATGTCTAGAGGTTCTGTGGCAAAAGTTGCTAGCTCCCCTCCCCCCTGTGACCAATCCATCTAACTGGCAAAATGTGATGGGGTTTTCAGCTTCCACAGGGGGATTACCAGTTTCCCCACCAGAGTTGGGCTAAGAGTTTTACTCTTTTTCTCCCACTGGGGATGAATAGTTTTAGGGGTAGGGTGAGTGGTTCAATTGGTTCACTTACCAGTGGGTCATCTTCAGGGTCACTTTTGGACAGTCTGGGTCCTTCCCTGGTGATGCCGGAGTCCCTTTCCCCAATTTTGCGAGCCTCCACAGCCTCTCCACTTCTCAGCACGTTGTCTTTTCTGCATGGGTTGGTTTTAGCGGGCTTTCCACCTGACAAGTGTTCAGGTTTCCTGGCAGGGGTTTTCCAACAGCATTCAACTGCATGGTGACATTCCTTCCCGCACTTGAAACAGGTGGATGATCTCAGTGCTAGGGTGGTTTGTGGCTTGGATACCTCCTGCTTCCCCTGGGATGGGGATCTCTTCCAAGCTGTCCTGGCCCAGTACTGGTTCCCAGGTCGATCTCTACTTCTTCGGCTAGGATATACCATTCATGTAGGCGGTTTGTAGCCCCTTTGGCTAGGCAGGCCTGGTGGAGGTCATTGTTCAGGCCATCCCTGAAACAGCACACTAGGATGTCTTCCAGCCAGTCTACCCTGCAGGCGAGGACTTGGAATTCCTCAGTGTATTCATCCACCAGCCGGTAGCCCTGTTTCATAGTTCTGATGCAGTTGTGGGCTTTCCAGGCCTCCAGGAGGTCATCGAACCAGCGGTGAAGAGTGATCATAAACCAGTCAAAATTTCTCAGCTGAGGAGCTTTGGCATTTTGGAGGCACACTATCCATCAGGCTGCCACCCCTTCTAAGGCCAAGGTGACAACTCAGACTCGGGCACCCTGGGTTTGGAAATCCTGCCGGTATTCTTACATGTATGTGAGGACATGCACCAGGAAGAACCCAGTTGTTGTGGGTTGCCATCATACTATACTCCCAAAGTTAGTATACTATACTATACAGCCTATAGTATACAGCCTATAGTATACTATACTATACAGCCAATGAAGTTATCATTGGCTGGGTTTGTAGCCATTGGGTCTGGGATGATGGTACTGGCTCCCTTAGCTGCCGCTGCAGCCTCACCCTCCCTCTGGTGAGGATGCAGCTCCCCCCAGACTCGGAGGTTCTTGAAAGCTTGTATGACATGTCTTTTGAGTTGATCATCCCTGGCTGGTTGCTCTTGTTGGTCTGACAGGGCTTCCAGCTCACGTTTCCAGCCCAGTTGTTGGCTGCTGTGGGTAAGGGTGACTCCTCTGGTTTTGCCATCCCAGTTGTCTTTCTTCCCCACTCTGATTGACCACCTGAGCTTTGTGGAGCCTTCCAGAAGAGCTTTGATGCATTTGATGAGGCAGGTTGAACTGGCATCTGGCTGGGTGGTGGTAGAGGTCTCAACCCAGTATTCTGCCTCCCCTTGCTTGCCACTCTATTCAGACATTATTTGCAGGGTGCCCTCAGTAGAATGAATTTGCTTCTCTGGGTTGACCACTTTTGCAGAGCCTGCTTTATGTAAAGTCTTGCCTCTCCTTCCTGTTCAAGAAAGCATGGACTCCCGAAACTTTAGATGGTAGCAAAAAAAAAAAAAAAAAAAAAAAACCAAAACCAAAACCAAAACCAACCCTGTGTGGAGCTATAGAAACCCAATATTATTGTTGCTGTAAGGCAGCGGTTCTCAACCTGGGGGTCGTGACCCCTTTGGGGGTTGAACAGCCATTTCACAGGGGTCGCCAAAGCCCTCTATCACCATCCCCCCGTGCTTTCACTCACCCTCACCCTCTGCTGGATCGCCGTTCGCTGTTCGCTTACCCCGCCCACTCCCAATCTATTGCTGCCTCCTGAGTCCCAGCTGATGGCTAGAGGGAAAAAACCTGTTTAAATTCTTGCCGCAGCGCTTCAAAGGGCCGCCCTACAGCTGATCAGTGTTAAAAGAAAACAAATGAGTAGACTGGTGCCTGCAAAAATAGAAAAAACAGCCCCTTTCAGCTTCAGCATAGGTTAATTACCACAAGTTGATTAGATCGGCCTCCCAACTCTCAGCTGATTTGCTCTCAGCTGTTTTGCGCAGGGGTCTGTTCTCTGTTGCTAGTTGCAAAGAGCTGGAGCAGATTTTTTTTTCCCCTAGCTATGCTGAAAAAGCAAAACTGAAAGTAAAGCAGGGTCTTTGCTGCAACGTAACAAAATGAGGCAGAGAGAGATTTCTTTTTCTTTTTCCTCACCAAAAAAGGTAGGTGCAAAACTGCAAACAATGGGAAATTGCGGGCAAAAGAGGAGGTTCAAGATTTTAAAATACAAAAGAAAAAAATCTCTATTTTAACTAGGGAATTGTAATAATTGAAATACTATTAATTGTATATTGTATTGAAAGCAGAAATGGTTAAGTTGTGGTTTGGAGAAATATATGGGGGAAATTATTTGGTTTATTATTATTGGTAAATATAATTAATTGATTTGTAAGAAATTGGATTGCATGGAAATAATTGGAATTTTCATGTTCATATTGAATAATATACAAAAAAGAGTTATATAACTAATTGATTTATATTAAAATGTTGAATTTGTATTAAACAACTGTATTACATAATTAACCAATGTGAGGATGGATATAAAAATAGATGACAATGCAAAGGGGTATAATATAGAATAGAAGGGAAAAATTGAATTTGATTAAGATTAGAGATGAGGATGATGGGTAATATTGGTTTTTTAAAAAAATAGATGAGGAATAAATATGGTAAAAAGGAAATATAGAAATTGTAAATTTAATTGAAATGACTAAACACTGTTTAAATTTGTGAACCGGCCAAATACTCTGTTCAAAGAAAATACATTGTATGTTTGTGTGTGTGTTTCTAATTATTGCTATTTATTCATATTTGTTTTCTTTTATTCTTTAAAGTTTAACAATTCATTCTTTATCTTAATATCTCTATATTTGTTTGGGGTTACCTTTCATCTTTTTTATTGTATAGCAATCCTTCTCCCCAACCTACCACCTCTCTCTTTTCTTTCCTTCTTACTTTCTCTTCCCCCACTCTTCTTCTCCTCCCTACTTCCTCTTCCTTTCTCCTTCTCCTCATCTCTTCCTCCCTCTCTTACCCTCACTCCTACTCTAATTTCCCTTCCTTCATCCCTCTCTATTGCTGTATCGTTTTATGCATATGGACTACTCAGAGGGCTGAAAAAATTATTTTTGACTGGTCCTTGCACTTTTGACCAGTCCTCGAACTTACGACTGTCCTCACATTTTACGTTTTTGCCTTATCTTGTCACCATGGTGAAGAGAAGCAGTGATGAAATGAGTGACATGGTTGTTAAGAATGCTACAATGGGCATAAATGATGACCAGTCATAAGTGCGAAGACCGGTCAAAAGTGCGAGGACCTGTCAGAAATCACTTTTTTCAGCCTTCTGGGTAGTCGTTTTGTGCACATGGACTACTCAGAGGGCTGAAAAAGTTATTTTTGACTGGTCCTCGCACTTTTGACCAGTCCTTGAACTTACGACTGTCCTCACATTTTACATTTTTTGCCCTATCTTATCACCATGGTGAAGAGAAGCAGTTGTGAAATGAGTGACATGGCTGTTAAGAATGCTGCACAGGCATAAATGTGAGGAAGGTCATAAGTGTGAGGACCAGTCAAAAGTGCGAGGACCTGTCAGAAATGACTTTTTTTAGCCCTCTAAGTAGTCCCTATACACATAGCCATGGCCACTCGGTCACAGGACCAGCTAGCCACGCCCACCCAGTCACATGACCTCCAAGCCACGCCCACAAAATAAGCCACGCCCACAGAACTGGTAGTAAAACAATTTAGAACCCACCCCTGGTTGGGGGTCACCACAACATGAGGAACTGTATTAAAGGGTTGCGGCATTAGGAAGGTTGAGAACCACTGTTCTACGTGGCCTTCCTTGATTTTAAGTAGGCCTTGATTCAATATCCAGGAACACCCTATGGGAGAAATTAAAATGAACTACAATTGATAAACGCCTCCTTTTCCTCATACAAAAATTGTATGCCAATTCCACCTTGAAAGTGAGGTGTAATCCTCAAGGGACTTTAACTGTCCCAGTAAGGGTTCAAAAAGGGGTATGGCAGGGCTGTATCCTGTCCCCCTCCCTTTTTAACTTCTATATTAACCCGCTGATTGATCTCTTACAGAACCCTGATCTACATCCTCCTAACATCGCACAACGCAAAATCCCGATTCTCCTTTATGCCAACAATGCTGCTATTATTTCACAAACACCCATAGGACTGAAGAGAGCAATTAGGACAACACTTGGCTTCTGTAGACCGAACAAGTTGGTCCTTAACTTTGATAAATCAAAAATTTTAGTTTTTGCTAAATGACCCAGACAATACTCCTGGAAAATTGAAGGACACAGATTGGAACAGGTTAGGACATTTAGATATCTTGGAGTGGTCTTCCACTCGCAAGGGACATGGAAGGCACACCTGGAGCAGATATTGCAAATAGCCAATAGGTCCTCAAATACAATTAAACACTTATTTTATACAGGCGGAGGTCAATTAGTACCTGCTGCCTTAAAACTTTTTGAGGCCAAAACATTGACACAAATTCTTTATGGGGCACAAACAGGAATCCTTGCAAAGAAAAACTTGCTAGAAACTATACAAACCAAATTCCTGTGAGCCATCTTACCTGCACCCAAAGGAACTCCAAATGCCCAGTTAAGAATTGAGACAGGTATGCCTCAAATTCAGGTAAGATGATGATCATTTATTGATTAAAAATTCATTACTTTCCAGAGGGACTGTCCCCGCTAGTGCTGACTGACAACTTCCCCTCCCCCTGGAAACAGGCGATAGATCACAAGCTGGGCTCTTAGGGTTCTCATCGGAATTCTTAATGTCCCTTGGCTTTGACAAAGCAAAGCAAGCGGTAATTGATAGAATAAAGGACATGGAGTTCTAAGAAGAACTAAATAGCACTGTGTCTCTCCACAGTAGGGACAGAATCAAGCAGAGTGTGTGGGAATCAGCAGGATATCTAAATGATCTGATCTTCCCAAAACATAGAATAGCTTTCTTCAGAGCCAGATTTAATATTCTCCCCTCAGCACTACTCCAGGGTATGTACAATACAACACCAATAGCAGAACGGGTATGCATATGTGGAAAGGGAGAAGTCGAAGATATCTCACATGTGTTATTTTACTTATACAGAGTATGTAGGTCAATATACATTCTCCCCTTACTAGAGAGATTGCCAGGGAGGACAGACGACTTTTATGTAGGCTTTCTCCTCCAAGACTCAAATCTAGCTACCATGCGTGCAGTGGCAAAATTCTGTGTCGCTGCAATGTCCACAAGAAAAAAATTGGCTACCAAATTATAATGTCAACTGGTGCCAATTTTTTTTTTTTTGAGATATCTATAACAATACATTTACTCACATACCTATCGGCTCTACATGCATGTAAATTAGGTTTGAGATCATGTATTTTCATAACAGAGATGTTATTATTCATGATTAATGTCAGTATTATTTTTAATTTATTGTATGTCTATTGCTGGTCGATGACCGTAATAAAGTTTTATTCTATTCTTCAGATGTGGTTGTGAGCACACACCTGTTCCCACTCCTCACTCTCAGCCTCTCTTCTCCACCCTTTTGATCATCCAGTTAGTTTAAGAGAAACTTTCAAGTGATAAAATCAAGTCAATCTCACCTCGATGTCACAGGCTGATTCTTTTTTTTTTATTGAAAAAGTTTTCAATTACAAATCCCCCCCTTTCCTCCCCTCCTCCCTAACCCCTCCTCACCATCCTAACCCTAACCCCATCCCCCCTGTGACTTCTTCAAAGAAAAACCTTACATAACAGATTATATAATATTTTACCATCCCCTTACTCCCTCCTCCAAATACTGACCCTTACTTCTAATGATGTTATTAATATTATTACTTCCCCTTCTTACCATGCACTTCAAAATAACATTCTACTATAACTCTGTATAATAACTTCTGATTTAACACAGTAATATTATTATAACTCCCAATTTAGCAATAATCTGCCCTTTTTTTCTCCTCCCCCATACTTATGTCTATATATTAACATTTCAAAACAGCCTTCCACTTTAAAACTATATAATAAATCCTACTTTAACATTTAATCTTTTGTGTATATTAATATAACATTTCAAAGCAGCCTTCCCCATAAATTCTAATTTTACATTTATTCTACTCTATCCATTTCCTCCACTCCCATAAATATATCTCTTAAGCATCCCTTTTCTTAATCTATACAATCAATACACTAGCCTGTCTCCACCCACTTTCCTACAAAATTACCATACACAACAATTCTTAATATCTTTGTTCTTCTGCCCAGCTACTAAAAAAAATATTCCCTTATATAGATAAAATCCATGACTTTAAATTTATAATCCATATAATATCTTCTTTGATGTCTTTCCACTGGATTGCTGACTCCATCATCCGTATTAGGGTAACATAACATCCCAGTTGCAACAGAATATTCGAAATCCTCAGTTATCATCTGCCCCCATCAATAATGAATATCTTCATATATATATAAAAAAAGAAAACAACCACCCGAGTGACTTTATAATTGTATTCCATATAATGTCTGTAATAGTGGCTTTCTTCAGGATTATTAATTGCCATCGTCATAATGGGGTAACAGCCAGATCTTCTGCATGCCCCAGCATAACTCTCTTGCCTTATAGCTCAGCATAGAAATAATACATTGATCAATAAAAAGAAAACCAAAATAGATAATTCCAATCCAACAATTTAAGGCCCTCTTCACATCCCAAAATTATGGCATTGCAGAGGGCTGTCACTCTCCTCAGGATAATATTAATCACTACTTCGCCTCACCCATCTTTTCATATATTCAGTCATATATTTTTTAAAAATAACTGGCTTCGCTGTTGCTTAATTTAGAAGTTTTTATTTTTGTGAGACCTATTTCTTTTTTTCCTTTCTTTTTGCGGGTTTGATCTCCATCCTAATTTCCTTTCTGCAGGTTGTATATCAACTGATCGGTTTTCATTCTGATTTATGACTTGATCTTGTTGGTTTTGCTTTTGTGACTTATATTTCTTTTCTATAAGTTGTGTATCAACTAGTTGATTTCCATGGTTGTCTGTAAATTGGTGAATCATCACATTAGAATCTGATGCCACTTCTCTCTTATTTATAAATAATCCAGCTGAGGTGTCTGAAGAATCCAAAGGCAATTCATCTACAGAGGCCTCTGTAACTCGATATTTTTCCTTTATTTCTAACTCCTTCTGCTTATCTTGTGTTGTGCATAAAGATGTTAAGTTCATTTTTTAAATTTTTTGATAAAATTCTTCCGCTTCTTCAACAGTATTTAATTGATATCTTTCTCCTTGATATCTCAATATTATACCAACTGGAGCATTCCATCTGAATAAGATATTTCTTTTTTTAAGCTCAGCCACCAGAAAACCAAATTTCTTTCTTTCCAATAACATCTTAGGCGGTAATTCTTTGTATATCCAAATCTTCCTTCCAAACGGTTGCAAAGTAGACTTAAAAGATTTTTGTACAATATTATTTCTTATCTCTTTATCTGTAAAATAAATCACCACATCTCTAGGCAATTGCCTTTGCTTTGCAATCCAGGAGTTTATTCTATAGACTCTATCGATCCTACAAAATACCTCCTCGGGTTGAACCTTTAAAATCCCAGCCAGAACTTCAGAAGATATTTTCCTTAAGTCATCTCTGTTATTTTCCTGTAATCCTCTTAGTCTAATCGCATATTCAGTAAAATTATATTGCATCATTAAAACTTCCTTTTCAATCTGTTGTTGTATGTTTTCTACATTATAAATCTTTGGATCAACTTCCATTTTAGGTTTTTCTTCTAAACTATTGTCTTGAATATTTATCAAATCATTTTCAATTTTTTGTATTTTATTGTCCAAATTGTCCTCAATTTCCTCCATTTTAGACTCTAATAGATTAATATTTGTATCCAACTTGATCATAAATTCTGTGAAACCATTAGCCATTTTTGTAATCTTTCGTTGCAAATTGCAAACTTTAATTGCACCAATTCTTTAATGTCCTGCTTAAATTTCTCAAAGTTCATAATCTCATCCCTTCTTACAATCTCCTCCAGGAGAAATTCTATTATATTAAAATCAGTTTTCTGAGACTGTAGGTTAAGAACTTGTTCATATAGTTTGTGGATGGGGGAATCCCCCCCCCCCCACAGCTTGTTTGTCCGGCTTTGTAAGCCTAAACGCCATATTTCCACACAGGCAAACTTTTTTAGAAAAAAAAAAAAGCAAGGTAAAGAAAAAAAAATCTTCTTCCAAGCGAGATCAGTATCAAATCAAATCTCCAGGAAAAAGAAAACACAAAAGTGGAGCTTTTTCTTCAATTGTAGCCAGGAGTATTTATTCCACTACTTTGTAACTTAATAAGAAACAGAAGGACTTTCCCTTTTCAGCTTCCCTGCTCAAATTTCGGCAGTCGCCATTTTAAAAGTTCTTCCATATCCTTTGCAAAATAAGTATAAATACTTGCGATTTAGGGTCACAGGTCCAGGTCCAGATCTCATCCTCTTTGCTTAATCTGTTAATTATCTTGAAAAGCTTGTTTTCGTAACCTTGCTCTGCAAAAATGCAGAGGTCTCCCAACGCCCGGAGCAAACGGAGAGTGATATAGGGAGCCTCATCCGCTCGCCCCCAAGAGTAAAAAAAAAAAACCTCTGGGGGCTTCGCGGAAAGCTCTACCTACACTCTCCTGCTCTATCTCACATTTCCTCCTGGAAATGGAGTTTTTCGAGCCGCCTTTCCATTGTAAAGGCGGCTCTTTACAGGCGATGGGGCTGGCGGTCCCAAGGGACCGTCTGGCGGCTACGAGAAGCAAACCGGAAGCCTCCCAGGCTGATTCTTTACTTTCTCTTCTGGTATGACCGGCACAGCTTTTTAGCGACTTCCTGGTTGCTTTCCCACCATGTCCAATTTGAGGAGCTTCTTTTAATCTAGTCTTCCTAGGGGGTTTGCAGCCACCTGGATCTACCAGTACATGCGCCTCTTGTTGGTTGTCCCTACAGGACAACTTAGATCACAAAGGACCTCTTGAACATCAGGGATATTGACTACTCTTTATGAGCTCCTAAAGAGTCTGTCGTGCCACCGCGAGGTTGGCCGCACCCACATTTTCATGCCCTTCCAATGTTAACAACCTTGTATTTCTTAATTCAATCCATTCCTTCAACCATGTCAATGTTGCTGCTTGATAATATAATTCCCAATTTGGTAAACCAAATCCCCCTCATAATCTCGGGTCTTGCAGCATTTTCATACTTATTCTTGCTTTTTTCCCTTGCCATATAAATCTTCTCATTATCTTATTAAGATATTGAAAGTATGTCTTTTCCTATTGTTGGTTCGGTGCATATACTCCAATTAAAACAACAGGAAAAATTTTACAAGCTTTTACATTCCAAGTTACTACAATGGGATTATAAATTGTGCATCTTATTGGGTGATTGGAATGGAGTTTTGGACACTAAAAAAGATAAGAAGGGGCTCTTGCAAAATATCTCAACGCATGCCAGATTGCCAAAATCGTTTTTTGAAATAATGGGTGATATGGAGTTGAGAGATATCTGGCGTGAGAGGAATTCTGAAGAAAAAGATTTTACCTTTTTTTCTGATAGACATCAATCTTTCTCTAGGATTGATTTCATATTAATTACTAATGATCTCTTTTCTAGGGTGAAGATCTGCCCAAGAGTTTTAATGGATCATAGTCCAGTTTGGATGGAATTAGAGTATGGAATGGGATTTAAGAGGTCTTGGAGGTTAAATGAAAATCTGTTTAGATATGAGGAAAATGTAAAAGAATGTAAAAAATTTATGAAAGAATTTTTCATTATAAATATGCTTAAGGGTACATCGATGGAAATGGTTTGGGATGCAAGTAAAGCATATATGAGAGGTATCTTGATATATTTGAATAATAAACATAGACATAAACAAGAAAAAAAAGGAAGGACTTAGAAGAGGAAATTAAAAAAAAAAGAACAAGCTTTGATATTGAATCCAGCAGACAAGAAAATAAAAGAGGCAATTAATTTACTGCGAGGGCAATTTAATATGCTAATGGCAGATCAGGTTGCAACTAATTTGCAATATGCTAAACATAATACTTTTTGCCATGCTAATAAACCAGGGAGATGGTTAGCATATCTGCTAAGGAAAAAACAAAAGTCACGGACCATAGAGAAAATAGAATATAAAGGTAAAGAGGTTTATCAGCAAAATATGATTAAAAAAGCATTTTTAGAATGTTATACAAGGTTGTATGCTAGTGATAAAATTCAAAGTATAGATATAGATAGATACTTACAGAAAGAGAATATTCCTATAATTACAAAAGAGCAAAGGGAGGGTTTAAATCAACCAATAACTTCCGAGGATATTATGTTTGCAATTAAGCAGTTGAAACTGGGTAAAGCCCCTGGGACAGATGGTTTGACAGCTGCTTATTATAAACACTTGCAGTTAGAAATGGTGGGACCACTTAAAGAATTATTTAGTAACATACAATCTGGAGATGTACCCCCATCCTGGAGGACAGCTTTTATTTCTCTGATTCCAAAGGAGGATCAAGCCAAAAAATTATAGGCCTATATCACTCTTAAATACAGATTATAAGATTTTTGCTAAAATACTAGCAAATAGGTTAATAACAATCATGCAACAAATGATTCATAATGATCAAACTGGTTTTATAAATGGTAGACAAATGAAGAGTAATGTAAGACAAGTTGTTAACCTATTAGAGTATTTGGGGAAGAATAACCAAATCCCTGTGGTGCTAATATTTCTTGATGCGGAGAAAGCATTTGATTGATTGAATTGACATTTCTTATTGAAAATAATAGAAAAGTTGCAACTTGGAGAATATTTCACACAATCTATTAAGGCAATATATCAGAAAAAAACCCAGCGCAAATAATAATTAATGGTAGTTTAACAGATACATTTAATATAGAAAAGGAACAAGACAAGGAATGTCCCTTGTCTCCATTATTGTTTATTTTGACTTTGGAATTTTTGTTGAGTAAAATACGGGGGTCGGATAAAATAAATGGAATTAAAATTAGGCAGTATGACTACAGACTATGAGCATTTGCAGACGATTTGGTTGTTACTTTAACCCAACCATTACAGTCGGTTGAAGGTCTAATGGATATAATTAATCAATATGGACAAGTATCTGGATTTAAAATAAATGCAGGGAAAATGAAGATAATAACTAAAAACATGACTACAAATCAAAAAGAAGAATTAGAAAGAATAACAGGGTTTGAAATAGTTAAAAAAAGTTAAATATTTAGGGGTTTCATTACGACATCAAATGCGAAATTATTTAAGCATAATTATGATCCATTGTGGCAAAAAATACAGAGAGAGATGGAAAATTGGGAAAAAATACAATTAACTTTGTTGGGAAGAATAGCTGCAGTAAAAATGAATGCTTTGCCTAAGTTTTTATTTCTTTTTCAAATGATACCAATACTTTAAAAAGATGAATATTTGAAGATATAGCAGAAGGGTATTAATAATTTTGTCTGGGCAGAGAAGAGACCGAGAATAAAGCAAAAAATAATGCAGGATATACGTGAAAGAGGAGGTCTCAAAATGCCCAACTTAACACTATATTATGAGGCAGCTGCCCTATCAGCAATGAGTGACTGGATGAACTCAACAGAAGAAAGAATATTGAATATTGAAGGATATGATTTGGTTTACAGTTGGCATGCTTATTTATTATATGATAAGAAAGTGGATAAGACTTTTAAAAGTCACATATTAAGGAATGCTTTATTGCGTGTCTGGAAAAAGTATCAGTATAAATTAAACGAGAAGTTACCAATGTGGGCAATACCCAGACACGCGATAGAGAATCGAAGTGTAGAGCAAAAACAAGATGTGACTACATATAAAGAGCTTCTTAACAAGGAACGAGGTATACTACAACTAAAATCTTTGAATCAATTAAGAGAAGAAAGGATAATTCAAACATGGTTTCAGTATGGACAGCTGCAAGCTAGATGGAGAGAAGATCAGAAAATTGGTATCTTGCAAAATGAGGAGAACTTGGTAAAACAAATTAGAGATCAAAATCAAATGCATATAAAAAGGTTGTATAATGCATTGGTAGAAATAGATTCAGAAACGGAATTAGTTAAGGACTGTATGATAAAGTAGGCACAAAATATTGAAGAACCAATAATGATGGAAACGTGGGAAAAAATATGGGTTAGAAATGTGAAGTTTAGATCCTAAAAAGCTAGCCTGTATGTATCCAAGTGTGCAACCTAAGTTTGGAGATGCGAATGTGATGATGCCACATATTATCATATATGGTGGACATGTAAAAAAATTAAGGCATTTTGGATAAAAATATGGTGGATTATCCAAAACATCCTCAAAAAGAAGATAAAATTTACTCCACAGTTCTTTTTGTTGGGTATAATTACAGATTGTACGGTTATAGAGACTAAATTGATTTTAAATTTAATAACAGCAGCCAGACTTTTGGTGGCGCAGTATTGGAAGAAGGAAGACTTACCAACTATTGAAGAATGGACATTAAAAGTAGTGAACTTAGCAGAGATGGCAAAAATTTTGGCATACTTGAAGGACCATTCAAATGAAAGATATATATCGGAATGGAGAAGATGGATTGACTATATTCAAAACAAATATCAGACTAAAAAGTTTCAAATAGCCTATGAATGAAACCAAAATTTTCTTTTTGAATTATGTTTTGTTAGTTGAAAGGGGAGTTAAAGAGCAAGAGGGAGTTTGGAGCCTACAGAAAATTAGCATATTTTAGTTTATGTTTGTTAAATGTTATACCCTGTATTTGCTCTGGGAAGTCCGGGGTGAGTGGGTGGGGGGAGGGGGTTTGGAGGGAGAGGAGGGATGTGGGATGGGGGTGGGTGGAGGAGGGAAGGGGAGGAGGAGGGATGGGAAAAATTGTTCTAATACCTGATAAAACTTTTTAATAAAAAAAAAAAGAAAGTATGTCTTTTCAATTTTTATTAGCACTGTTTCAAATAGAAATAACGATCTTGGTAATTTGTTCATCTTTATCAATACAATCCGTTCCATAAGTGATAGTTGAAGATTCTTCCATTTTTCTTTTTCAATTTGTTGTTTTAATTTATAATAATTTTCTTCTTTTATTGTTGCACATCTTGAAGTTAAATATACTCCCAGGTATTTAACTTTTTTCACCACTTGTATGTCTAAATTTTCTTTTATCTCTCTATTTCTGTTTTTCTGTTGTATTTTTCACCAAAATTTTTGTTTTATCTTTATTTATTTTCAGGCCAGAAACTTTTCCATATCCTTCTATCTGTTCTAGTAATTTAGGGCCTGCTGTTTGTGGTTCCTCTATAATAAATACCAAATCATCTGCAAACGCTTGCAATTTGTACTCCTCTTTTTTAATTTTCATCCCTTTTATCTCGTCATTTTGTCTAATATTTCTATTTAAAACTTCTATAGTCAGGATAAACAGCAATGGTGATAGCAGACATCCTTGTCTAGTACCTTTCATTATATTAATCTTTTCTGTCATTTCTCCATTCATCATTATCTTGGCAAATTGTTTGTCATATATTGTTTTTATAGTATTTATAAATCTTTCCCCAAAATCCATTTTCTGCCATTGTTTTATCACAAACTGCCAGTTCATGTTATCAAAAGCTTTCTGTGCACCTAAAAACATCAGCGCCATTTGTTTTTCTGGAATATTTTCACAATATTCCAAAGTGTTCAAAATCATCCTCATGTCTCTAATTCGTCTTTTTGGTAAAAAACCTTTTTGATCAATATGGATATATTCAATTAGCATTTTTTTTCAACCTATTTGCCATTATTGAGGCAAAAAAATTATAATCTACATTTAATAATGAGATTGGTCTACAGTTTTTAATCAATTGTGAATCTGTATCCTCTTTAGGTATGAGTGTCACATATGCCTCTTTCCATGAATCTGGCATTTTAGCCTTCAATAATAAGTCATTAAATAGGTCCAACACTGCATTACTAAACACTTCTTGTAGTGTTTTGTACAATTCAGCTGATAAGCTATCTGGTCCTGGTGCTTTTCCACTTTTTTGTCTTTTTATTACTTCTGTTAGTTCCATCATTGTTATTCTTTCTTCTAGCATTCCTTTATATTGTTCTGATATTTTAATAAAGTCTGATTTTTCCAGGTAACTTTGTATCTCCTCCTCTGAGATCTTCTCTTGAGAGTAGAGTTTTTCATAATATTTTTGAATTACTTTCTTTTTTTCTTCAGTTCTATATTGTAATTTCCCTTCTCCATCTTGTAAATATTTTATAGTTTTTTTTTTCTCCCTCTCTTTTCTTAATTTGTAAGCTAGCCATCTTCCGGGTTTATTTGCATTTTCAAAAAAAATTTGCTTTAATGCTCTCAATTG